>JAPQRP010000006.1:25879278-25896792 GCA_037367295.1 Apogon hyalosoma | reverse complement strand
GTTATCATTATATTTGTCCAAACAAATGTACCTTTAGTTGTACCAGGCATTAAAATGAACAAGAAATTGAAGAAAAACAAGGGTGGTCTAATAATTTTATAAGATCCAGTAGGTTTGCTTCTCTCTTCTCAAGCACAAAATTCATGCTTTATTTTGTACATGACTGCGCACACATACGATAAATACAATAGAAACAATGAAAGGACAAGTCAAGTTTATTGTCAGAAAACACTTAAATTAAAACTGATGCAAACATTATGCTCATCATTCAAGAGGGGAACTGAAATAAAAATAGAAATGATCATATTTACAAGAGAGAACGTAGCAGTGCTAAAGCAAAAAAAACAAAAAAAAGACAGAAAACAACTGTAAAGCTGTCCCATGATAGAAAAGTCTGTATGGAGGAGTGAGGTTTCACTGTAAAAAAAAAAAAAAAAAAAAGACAAGCTGGAATTAAAGACAAATCCACAGAGCATGCCGTGAAGCTGGAACTCTCAGCTGTTTCATTTCGAGCAGTAATGCTTAAAAACACATTCATAAAAGGTAAAGGATTATTTTTTAACCCCGCTGTTATCTTTGAGATCGACACCCGTTGTACAAAGAATTCACAGGATCATGTCACCCACAGATAAAAAAGCAAAAAGATTATGACACAAGGGGAAAACAGGTGAATGTTTTCAGAAAAGAGGACCATGAACTATCGACTGAGGACTAACAAAACATAAAGTTAAAACTCCCTGGAATGATGAAAATAACCGCGTATTGATTGAAAAATGAAAGTGGGTATAGAGGCAGAAACATGCATGGAGTATCACTGCCAGCCGTAAAATCCCTCTGGTAGACTCTGTTCTGTGTTATTTCCGTGCTATTTTAACAAAACTGGCACTAGGTCTGGCACCGCAACTTCCTCTACGGTTGCAGCGCCAAACCATCTATTATATAATAAACATGTCTTTTTCATTCTGTTCATAACATTTCAAATATTCCAAATTACTGCACTGTCGGAGGGACAACATTGAACTTGTAGCCATTTTAGAGTAGAACACTACAACATAAATATATATAATACTTGCACAAATTAGGCCATGTGAACACGATGTGCCCAAATGACCACAGGTACAAATCTAAATGTGTGCATATAAGTGTGTAACAGTGTTGTGAAGTGTATCAATATTTTGCATGGAATGTGGCTCGTTGGATTTCACTTTTTATAATCATGAATTACACATTGTCCCAGGATCGATTAAAGGACCAGTGTGCAGGATTTATGGGGCTGCATTACCAGAAAGGGAATAATCACAATTTGATTTATCTGTAGTTTATAATCACTGGTAACTACAAACAGTTGTGTTTACTTAAGCTTAGAATGAACCCTTTGTGTCTAATTTTTATGTCCTCGTCGACAGAGCCATGTTTCAACGGTTGCCCAAAAAAGACAAACACTGTTCTCTAGAGAGTATTTGACATTTATAAGTTGAAGTGACAGTCACCATGGGCTCTTTCACACCTGAAAAAAAAAAAAAAAGGGGGGGGGGGGTGTAATACGATTGGATTTTATTTACAACCTCACCACTAGATGTCACTAAATCCCACACATTGGTCCTTTAATGTGCAGAAATGAAAGCAAAGAAGTAACGCATATTATGTTGCTGTGTCCTTCTTGTATGTAGAATAAGACTTGGGAACATAATGTTGCTTAGATAATGAGATAATTGCAGAGCAAAGACAATCAAAGTTACTTCCTTTTGAAAATGTGCCTGTTTTTAATAGGATACCACTTGCGATTTCTTAATGTAATATGTATGACGTTAAATGAAAATCAGTGCAGTTAATTCTGAAACTTACGTGTACAGACAATCTTATTGGATTCAGAAACTTAATAAAGATTTCTTGTTTTGTTACACATTACTCACTTAACATACATAACATTCCTAATTTACTGATTTTGTCATATGTGTTGTTTTGAAATTGTTTTTGCCATAGCTTAAACATGTTGTCTTATAATAATACATTTGACCATGTAAAAAAAAAAAAAATCTGACCTATTTTTCTGAAATCTTGTTTTCTATCTCTAAGAAATATTCTGAAATGTATAAGTGGAAAAATTCAAGAACCTTATGTATTACTTAACATATTTACAGAAAAATAGTATGACCAAAGAAAATGAGACAATTAGTGGTGTGTTGTGTGGAAAAACTGGAATGAATCATTAACAGTTATGTGTTTTTCATAAGTTTTCTTTGAGCCATTTGACATAGTTTTCTGTCATGCGTTCTGCAATCAGGAAGTCAGTTGGCCATACAGTGAACATCAGCGCTCCGTGAAATCCAGTTTCATAGTGTTCGAGCGTCACCTCAACACCAGCTGCATTTAGCCGTGTGGCATACATGATCCCATCATCTCGGAGAACGTCATACTCGCATGTCAGAATGTAGGTCTTCGGGAGAGAGCGTAAAGCTGCATCTGGAACCAGCAGAGGGGAAGCCCTCGGGTCAGCAAAAGACTGAGATGGTCCATCGGCCCCGACTGCCTCTCCTCCCACTCCCTGCACCACAGCAGGAGCCGTGTAGTTGTACTGTCTGTGGTACGTTTCCGGTAAGAAGGCGCTCCAGTTGACAAACTTCAGCAAGCTGGAAGACTCAGGGCTGTTATGGGTGTTGGCCATCATTGCTCTGAAGAGCGCTTTGTCGGTGGTGAAGTACTCGCTCCAGAAACGCACCATGAGGGAGCGGGGCAGAATCGGCATGTGTTGATTCTGCTGATAAGAGGGTGTGTTGAGGTCTAGGGCTTGCAGAACTGGGTAAAGAAGTGCTTGGACCTTCAAATGAACCTGCTGTCCCGGCTCTTTCAATAACTGTAGAGGGAGAGATGAACAGAGGTATTAAAAACACAAAATTTAACTTATGACGTATTTCCCAATAAGGTTAAGTAACGGTAACAGTGTTTACAGGAAAAATTGCAAAACACCCCTTGTATTAAACTACTGTTGTCATTAACATGGTAAAAACACATTGCAAAAAAACAAACCCACAAAGAATTGCAGCTACGCACAATAACTGTGTGATGATTCAACAGACCAGTTTGAAACCAGCAATAGAATTTCAGTAATGGGTATCATGGACAGCTCACTATTTCAGATATGTGTTTTTAGATTTTAATTCATAATTTTTTTTATACTATTGGTTCAACATAAGGGAACCTTTCAAGAGATAAAAAAGCAGGTATTTTAATTTGACCATGGAAAAATATGTTAAAAAAAACAGAAGTTACACCAGAATCTTAAACCCCTTTTACACAGCACTTCTGTTGCGGGAATATTTCACCTTTAGTCCGAAATAACGTCTGTGTAAACAAAATGGTGGGATCATGTGGTCCCACCTTTATTGTGGCTTTTTAACCCCTCTGGAAGTAGTAATAGAGCCGTGACAAAGGTGGAACGCTATGTAAAAGGAACACCTGTCGTTCCGCAATCAAGGTGTGACATTTTGATGACGGCGACCCCCATGCCTGAGAGACAGCTTGTGCATATAGAGGCACTGGCATGGATTCTGCAGCAGCCACCCTGGGATCCCGCGGCTTCATGTTAGGGATGCTGCGGGTGCTGCAGCCACATGCCTTTTCACCCATGGCATGAAGCCGTGGGACCGGCACCCAGGGCGGCTGCTGCAAAATCCATGCCAGTGTCTCCATATGGACACTATACACTGCGTCACCGCCCCTTTGTTTCCGAAACACAGGTCCGCTGTGTAAAAGTCCAGCCCGTCTCACCTCTGTGACTCCTTTGGCATGGCTGTGTATATCGGTTAATGGTGGAAAAAAGATGGGATCACCATCTCGCCTTTTTTCGGGATCTCTGTGAAAAAGTGGCTTTAGCCTTGCGGGCTATCTCTGATAAGTCTGCTTGTGTTGATTAATGAGAACTATTTCTGTCAAATGAATTATTAAATGAAGATACATAAAGATGTTGCTGCTTGTTCCTCACGTTGCAAGAGGGGATATTTACTATTTACTATTCTACGAAAGTGCAGAAAAGTTAACTTTGAGACAGCAGCTCAGTGGGTAATCTTTAGTCTCAGCAACTTCTGACTGGAATGCTAGTGAATCTGATGATGAAGATGAGGAAGGGCATACTGCAGCGTGTGTGAATTTGAGACAGTGAATTATCATGACAGTACTCTAATAATCTACCTGATGAGTTACAATGTCAGGGTTTTGATGATAGATCATTGTGTAAAGTCTTTTCCATCACATCCCAAACATTCTCAGTGGAGTACAGGTCTGGACTCTGTTGTGGCCAATCCATGTGTGAAAATGTCTCACGCTTCCTGAACCACTCTTTCACAATTCGAGCCAAATGAAGCCTTCCTTTGTCATCTTGGAATGTCCCAGTGTCATCAGGTAGAAAAAGTCCATTGATGGAAAATCCTGGTCTCTTTTTGGACACATAACATTGCTGAATCTAGACCTGACAGCTGAAGCAACCCCAGACCATAACCCTGCCCCTGCAGGTCTGTACTGTAGGCACTATGAATGATGGGTAATCTCTTCATCACCCTCTCTTCTCACCCTGATGCACCCATCACTCTGGAACAGGGTTGATCTGGACTCAACCATGACATTAAACAAAACCAGACTTGTTTTAGGCATACAACTGATGCTGACAAACTTAAATGTTGACAGCTTTCTTACACACCAAAGCGTATTAATCCAGTCAATCTGAGGTCTGACTCTGAAAAATGCAACAGAGGTCATGCAAGGTTTATTACTTGCACAATAACATAGTAAGTGGATCATGGTAAATTCTTCTGTGCGTCTGAAAATGCTATTAACATCTTCAAAAAACAGTGTTATTTTGCATACAGTAATCAGGAATGACCTGGGCTGCATGTACATGTGCACTATGGAGGTACTCTGACCCAAAATGATCTTTTACATAGATTCAAGTATATGGTTTTCTGTCGTGAAAGGTCAATATGCTCTGAAAGAACAGAGCTTTATTCATAACTCAAGACTTCAAATCTAATTCTCACTGGATTTTGGTTGTATAATTGGTGACATTGTATATCCAGGTCAATGGTCAATTTCAGTACAATGTCATAATGTTGTCTGAAAACCATTAACTGTCCATGATTTAACATTACTCAATCTCTGCTAGCCGTGAGCTAATGTGAAACATGAATTGCACTAAAAATGAAATGTGTTTTAGAATAAAATAAATGTCCCTTGTCAGAATTAATGGGAATCAGCTACCAATGACTGATCCTGTCAGAGTCTGTTCAATAACTAACCTGTTATTAACTCTAACCATGAACACACACACCTATAAACAGAGGTTTATAGGTATTGGAAATTTCTTTGTATACTTAGCATAAGCAAAAGACTTATTTAGGTTATTTGTGTCAAATCTGTCCTGTACAAATCTGACCAAGCAAACAGAAATGTATTTTTCTTGTTCATTAGGTGCCCTTACATGTGTATAAATAAACTATTTTTATGTTCATACTACAGTAGTGGCGTAAAGTGGACAAAAGACAATTCTATTATGAGACAATTACAATATTAATCCAAGTTATTTTATAATAATTTACCATCGATCAACCATTACCATTCAGAGTCTGATATTTCCCTAGAATCGTTTCAGTATCTTATGAACTATAGATGGAAATAGGATAGAATTATGTTCAACTCTACATAGAGAAATATTCTTTTCTGAACTGATTCACAATTCTTGACAGAACTGTGGTACTTGTACTCCAATCTTATTTTGTATTTGGCGCAAGTTGTAAGAACAAAGTTCATATTTACATAATATAGACTGACGCCCATGAAGTTGAAATAAAATATTTTTGTCTCTTCTCATAAAACGATTGTGTCGATGTAATTTATCTTTGATAGATAAAGTGAAACTGGTATGTAATCATTGCACCAGGACAAAGGTGATTGCTGATGTGTATAAATGGGGATAAAAAGAGGAATGTGTCTGAAAACAAAATTATTCCAGCTTTATGGGCCAGACTCTAATTGTCCTAACTTGACTGGACATAGTGCTTGTACAATCATGCATTTCAAGTCTGAAAATAACCATTCAGTGTGTTGTGCAATTAATTTCACATACTCATGGAAGATATCTGTAACACTATCAGAGTTTTTTTTTCCTTTCAGATTGAGCTCATGTCGACATTTGGCTCCAAAACAGTTTGTGCGGCTCATATTGTCGCATGTATTATATGCTATTCATGTGTGCTGCCTACTTTAAGAGCAAATGTTTGACATTGCTTATTATTAAGCCAAAACCAAAATGGAATTTGACATCATTGAGCCAAACTGAAATGGCGTAAGTCTGGCTCCCTACATGCTATTAATATTATTGTACTGACTGTGACATATTAGGGAAAATGTAATTTTTCCAGCATGAGGGGGGCTGCATGGATTTGCATGGGTTGACCTAGAACTACTTCTATATTTCAGTTTTGAAGTTTGTGGACAGATTTTCCAGGAAAACCCTAATGCTCACTTTTTCAGTGTCTCTTCTGCTCCCCTTCTGCTGCAACAGTGTGCAACGCTAGACACCATTCGTTTAGAAAACAGATATGCATGTCAGGCTTCTCGCAGACTCAAACACAAACTTCACAAACGCAAATAAATGTGCAAAAATAAATTATCTCTCTTAGAATAACAAAGTTTAACTGACACACTTTTTCTAAAATGGGCAGGATGACCACATTTGTAGAGGTATCAACATACATGTGTTCACCACAGAGCAGTGACCAAAAAAAGAAGGTGGTTAATACCTGCATGTGGCATATGCAGCTTAGACCCCAAGACCAGAGGAATCTAATGCATCAGTGTAACTGGTCATGCACCAAACATTGAATCTGTAGTTACAGTACTCATTCAACAAACAGGAAAGGCTTCTGTACCTCAGCTCCTCCACTGACATATCCTCCTTCAGCTGTCTTTCTATATGTAAACCACAAAACACAACTAACACTGAAAAAGAAAAATAAACAGCACCTGCTGGGAGACGGCGGCTGCCAGGTTTCCCCCGGCACTGTCTCCTGATACAGCGATACGTCCCGGGTCCACAGAGTACTTTGCCAGCACACCCTTCTGGAGGAAGTGTTTGACCACATGGTAGACATCCTCATATGGGACAGGAAAGTGGTGGGCAGGGGCAAGGCGGTACCTGGAAAAACATGGAGGTGCAGATACAAATGATCAATACATATAGTCATGAAAAGCCATAACTCAGAGACTGAATCTGAGCAAGTGGAAAAACTTTAAGGTTCACTGTGTGGCATGTAGTGACATCTACTGGTGAAATGACAAAGATTACAATCACCTGAATAGCCCTCGCCTCACCTACCATTACAGTGGCCCCTTAACAACATGAAAATAAAAACCCCTATCTGAAGCCAGTGTTTAGTTTGTCCATTTTGAGCTCCACACTCCAACATAAGAGGTGAAGATAATCCACCTTAACACTGAATACTAACCAAAAAAAAAAAAAAAGACAATGTCCATTCTGAGCTACAACTGAAAAATGTAGGTGAAGGTGATCCACTCCCTTGGTTGATAATAATTACATCCTTATATACAATATTTATAATTAGATCCCACTGTGAACTGTCAGTTAACAGTTAACACTTTACATTACAACCCAGCAATAATAGGATCATAAAAGTGCAATGGTTTTCTAATAAAAAATGTCATAAGTTATTACGAAAGCAATGAAAGCTGAAGTCAGATTTAATGACAGCTACAAGAAAAAACTGTTCAGAAATATTTTGACATCTATATGGTGACCTAATAATGATCATGAAATCAATATCAGTGCAAAAATTGGATTTACAAATGGTAATACAGTCTTATTTATGGATAATTACATAGTAATTATGAGGTAATATAGGTTGATATTTTCACAATAGTATAGGCTGCTATCAGTGTAATACCTTAAAGATCACATGGAAATTATTGTAAGGCAAAAATGCTAACAATGTTGATATTCCTTTCCAGTGGTTTCCCAAACATTTGCTTTTGTTTCAGGGAAATATGGCACTAATTATGTTTAATGATGTGTCTTGCAGCCTGGAAACATTTATGTGAATTGATTATGAAAAAGGACAAAATTGCTGAAGTTTCAATAAAACTTCATTGTAGTGTTGGTTAGATTCCGATTCATTTCCTGGCTGGTTGGCTGGTGTATATTAAAATTATAACCTAGCGCACAAGTGTAATCTTATAGAGGATGACCTATTTATAAAACCTTTTTGTTTTTTAAATTAAATCAAAACCTTCCTATTATCAATGATTACTCACAAAAGAAGAATAAAGAATGATGAACCTTGGCAAAACTGTAATATAATAATGCCAAGGTGGTCTGGTCTGATATTACCACAAAACTAAAATGAAACAGGTGGTTTGGCATTTTGTATGTTTTCACACAGAAACTAGCACAAGTGATTCCAGGTAAGACTTAACTGCATTAAATGTACTAGATGAATTTCTATTTTATGTCCAGGAATTTCATCAACATATATTACCTCATCATCATCATTATTATTATTATTATTATTATTACTACCTTATTAAGTTATTACCATTAACATCTATATATTAATATTTTTCATCCAAATATTGAACTGATTTAATAATTGTACTGTTGAGTGTACAATTGTAGTGCTACATGTACTACCACATATTAATACATATACTAGTTTACATATACTTGTACACATTACTAAATGCTTTGGATTCATTGCTATTTTTCCTATGTTATGGTTTGTGTTTGGACCTTCATTACTCTGCTACTCACATTTCTGTCAAATATCACCCAGATATCATGCTACTAACTGTAGATTACTTTGGTAATTACAGTCATATCATAATATTACCTCATCGTTACCAAATTATCCTTCTGCTATTGCGATTAAAAACTGTAATGTAAAGTGCTGCCTCTAATCTGCTGACTTGTTGCGAGGTTCAGTACATACAAGTTTACCTTTAAGTTGTTTGTGCTAGATTTCAGTGTTTTTACACTGACCTAAGGCCTGATGATCTCAGTTAAAAAGGTGTCTGAACATATCGTAAACCAAATGTTGTCTGTAGCTGACTCACAGATTGTGAAATTTTGTAACTTTTAACACACAACAGATAGGAATGCACACTGGGCAGATAATGCAATATCCTAATATACCCCACCCCTTACCCATTCACACTCAACATCCCAGCAAAAATAATATGAAGCACCACAACCGCTTCATAAGCGCATGAAAGCCAGTGTTATTAATGAGTGCCTGCTATTGTTGAGCGTAGCTATTGACTAAGCAGAGAAACAGCAGGAAATGAACTGCAGGACAGAATGGGGATTGCTAAAACAAAGTTCCACTACTGAGGGGCAGTGTTAGATCCGGATGTGCCAAAGAACAACAGTGAGTGTTGCTGTGAAGAGGGAGTCTGGCGAGACTAAAATGAAAACCTGTTAGCTTCACTCTACTGCATCCTCAGTTACAACTAGCCAGTGATTAGAAAGGACAGGCTGATATGAGAACAGAAAATGTCTCAGAGGGGCAAAGAGAGGGAGCAGCTTCATAATTAATACATATTACTCACAAAAATTGCAATTATTTATCACATTAATAGTCCTGCCTTTACAACACTCTCTATTAGTGGTATGCAAACAGTCATAATTCACACAGCCAGTAGACTCATGCAGTATATTTGCTGCACAACGTTGAAATACTTACTCTACAGAAAGAACCACTGCATTGAGCTCAGCAGCAATTTTTCTGGCCAGGAGATCATACGGACTCATTCCTGTATAGACATAACATAATTTACAGCAGAAGCACATCATCAATACAGAACAATGTAATAACAATTGCAATATTTTTCAGAGATCACACATAGCCTGTATAGATAACACCGCCCTCTAGTTTAGTGTTACTGTAATATCACTTTTGCTGTAGTAGTTGGAGCAGTTCAACAGATTGCAAGAACAGCATGAGATTATGTCAAACTGCATGTCATGTCTTTAGGTTTTGGATTAGCAAGGGTAGCCTCCCTCTGAGGTTCCCACAGCTCCAGCAGACGGTGAATTATTTCTTCAGAAAACCAAGGAGGGCGTGCTTTGTGTTTCATAATTTCTTCATTATTTATCATCACATCATAAGAGCCGTCACATAAATTTAATGGAGTGTTTTGAAATAACTCCTGTGACAAATGGCAGTAATACTGTGTAATGAGCTGATCACAACAGTGTGCATTGTCTATTCATTCATCCATCTAATACCTTATGCTTTCCTAATTCTCTGTTATTATTTATGTGATAAAGGAGAAGAAAACCCATGTACTCACGGGAACTTCCCAGACACCACCCTCCACCGTGCAGGTAAATGACGGCTCTCCTGAGCTCAGTATCACCACCTTGGTGCTTTGGCTGGTACAACACCACTTCCACTCCATCAAACTTCTCCTCTGTTACTTGGACATGCTCATCAGACACAGGCACTACCTTTTCGATAAGAGTAATCAAGTACATTACCCCCATGTAGTCCTTGAATCCTATTAATTCACTGAAGTGAGCCTAGAAAAGAAGACCAACAAGAAAATATGAGATTCACCCTGTAATATATTTTCTACATGCATTGTTTTTAACCAATATAAAGAATCAGTCTGAGTTCATGGTACTGAATACATTTTCTACCCTCAGAAATGACTAACATACTAGACAATGTGGGATTAGATGGAGAGAAAGAGGCATTGTCCAGTGAAATGTCAACAGCCCGTACAATAACATGTTTTCATAACTAAATGATAAGTTAGAAAAGCATGACTCATTCTCCATTATGTCTGGTGATATAGGGCATCAACAGCGAGCATGAGGCTAATCAGCTGATGCTCTTCTACTGTGACTACAACAAACTTATCAGAGACATCCATAATATGATATGCAATTATGCACTAATATTAGCACGGGAGAAAATGTTTTGAAGCAGTCATTCTCCCTCTGTTTACAAGAACACTAATCATTTGTGGAAGTAAAACAGAAAGCAAGTCAAACTAGAACTCATAATAATCCTGCATCATAAAATGATATTAGAAATGTCAACATAGTCATTAGAAGTCAAATCATGTCAAATTGTCTCATGAGTTTTGATATATTGAGCAATTGTTGCATACGTTTATTAAAGACTACAACTTGCATGTGTGTACTCTGTTGTAAGACTGTAATCACTGCAGATAAGTGGCTAACAATGATCCTAAATAATGGACACAGTAGTTTGTCTGTGCCTGATAGATGTTAAATATTAACACCCAGCCGTCTTACTGCATAATTTAAACACTTCACAGTATATGTAGTTTACAGTATATTTACCATTTTAAACAAATAACTCCTTTTAAGGTTCCTTCGCAGAGGATCTACATATTGAATTAAAATGTCTTAAATGCACTACCCTGAGTAACCCATTAAGCATAGAGTAATATAATAGTCTGTCTTGCATGTAATACTAGGACTAACAAGTTCCTGCTTGTGTGTAATGGACTTCTCAGAAAGCTGGGCTTTTACCACCATGTCCTCACCACTGTAAATATACTACTAATAACCCTGAATGTGATATGTAATTGTGTTTTAAAGCCATAAAGAGAGCTGCAGGAAATAAACTACAGGCTTCTAAGGGCTACAAACAGAGTTGGTTTCCTTAATAGGGTCTATTATTAGAACAGGTGAGTAGGACTATACAACACATGGATTAGTATCTGACATAATCTGGTGTAACCAGCATGTATATCCACATCAGCAAAATACAACAACGTTTAACCTGCCACATTACATAGGCTGAAAGAACGCACTAAATGAAGATAAAGTTGTGAATTTGTACTTTGAAATCAAGCTAAATTACTGAATAAATACAAGAAATAATATGTATGTATATAAATACACACGCACAAACACATACACATACAGGTGATACATTTAGATAGTGTGTTCTTAAAGAATGCTGAAGTAACTGCCAGTATATGTATTTGGACGTAATGTCATAACAAGCTGCAAAAGTCCTATTTTTGTTCTTACCAGATGGCTGAGACTTCTGAAGAAAGAGTTGGTCAGCATGAGTTTCCATCTCTCTTCTATCTCTTCGGGAATGGGTTCATAAATATAATAAGCAGTAAAAGAGCAGAGAGCGACGAATAAAATGATGCTTCCCAACCTCATTTTACAACGTGCAGCAACTGACTGCAGCGTGCAAACACAAACAGGCTCGTTAACAAGTCACTCCGGTGCGCGACAACGCTATTTTCTTACGCTGTGAATTAATTTAAGTCCAAGAGCGGCTAAATATGACAGCACGTGTCTGGTGTCATTTGATGGTTAGCGGCGAGCATGTTCGGAGCTTTTCACCGCTGATTGTGCGCGTGCTGTAATGCATGTCTAGTCTCGCGGAGCCGGAGAATTAATTTAAGTGTCAGAGATATGGAGACAGGAGCGCGCGCATTGTGTACTCACTCACTCACGAGGCAGAACCGTCCCACCTTGGCCCGCACCGCAAATTCCTCAGGTGCTTCCTAAGCGAATAGGGCTTTAGGCGGGACGCACCAAAGTTTCTACAAGAGGGAACTGATGGACAAAAAGCTCATACACTCAACTCTATTATCTTCAGTAATAATAAAAATAATAATAATTAAAAGTCTTCAACAATAAGCCCTATAATGATTTGTTGCCAGCTGCTGCGGAACAGATGCGTCTAAAGCGATATGTTTGTTTGTTTGTTTGTTTGTTTGTTTGTTTGTTTTTTGGCTTTTTTTTTTGTGTGTGTGTGTGTTTTTGTGTTATTGCCTCTGTGTTTTATAGCATGTCGCTTTAACTCGACAGAAGCCCAAAATGGCTGTGACACATAACCTTGTTGAGTCTGTAGTGCAGCTAAGGTTGCAAGGCAGTCTAAGCTAATAATATTATTTGTGACAGAGCCATATGACATGGATCGTTTCCTGGCACCAGTGCCCGTCAAAGCAGTGTGACTATTCAGAACCAGGACCCATAAGGAACTGATTTAATTCTCGCTGTGGTTCAGTCGAGAGGGCTTTGATTTCATTTCCTTTCACTGACACTTCCAGCGTTTACATCTTCCTATACTACTAGGCTGCGACACAAGTGATCAGGTGGCACACAAACGGACCCTAAATGAGTGGTGTCAAACATACGGCCTGCGGGCCTAAACCGGTCCTCCAAAGGGTCCAAGCCTGGCCCAGACTGATCTCATGAAATTGCTTTGCATGTCATGCCAGTTCTTATGGCATTTGGCGTGCTATACATACGCGTTTTAATCCTTTGTTACTCGACGCCATTTGATTGCGTGTCAATGTACGTCCAGATCTCCGGTTTACATATCTGTAACTGCTAACCCTATTCCCTAAGCGCTAATCACGTGGTATTTGACACGTGGAAAGCTTATGATGCGTACAGATAACACGCCAATTAAAAGTGGTGCGTTATCTGTACGTAATTCATGATATCACGTTGCCAGTAGTGATGTGTGGCTCAATACTGAAATATCGATATCTCCAATACCAGATCTTTATGCTCTAGAATCAATTCATGAATCAAAATACCAATACTTTTGATACTTTGGTCTTTTGAGTTAATGTATATCAGGAATAAAGAGGAAAGTAGCTAAACTATTGGGATTTTGTCCAGATGATACGCAATCAGTGGGAACTACTTCTTCTTCCGCCTGGGTAAGTGTGTACTGCGTCACGCTTCTCAGTCAGTCATCCCTGAGCAAAAAACAGAACAGACTGAAAAGGAAAATAGTAAATATGTTATTGTTGTGAATGAGGGAAAATGTCAGTGTTGGATGCTTTTTTGAAGTGTTAACCTGAATTGATGTGCAAGTTTTCATTTTTATAGTAGTTATTAATAATTAAACAATAATTACTCTCATGTCTTATATTCTTTATGAAGTTATGATTTGAAATACACTTTTTTTTCAGATATTCAATGTATTTGTACAAAGTATTGGTATCAGATCGCTATCAATGACACCAGCCAGAATTTTACTCAGTATTGGATCAGAAAAGAAATCTGTGGTATCGAACATCACTACAGGCTAGCCATCTGGAATCACGGGGCTTGAATCCAAATATGAAGGCGGGACTAACAGAGTACCAATCACAGATAAGAAGGACGTGACGCTGTTGTCAGATAGATTTGAGAATAGAGGGTGTAATCTGTAAATTCAATCCTTATTTTTGAATCAAGTAAACAACCGACAACAGTTGTAAAGAGATTTGTGGACTTGGAACTGACTTTGACTCGCGACAGAAAGAAGTCACAAGTCGTATGACGCACTGTGAAACACCCGCCCCCCAGACTTGTGATTGGTTTGGTATAGAATAGATCAGGTATATTTCACAGTGACTGGCCCACTTCCAGACTGTTTTCTTAGTATTGGATACACTGAGAAAATCAGATGGCTGGCCAGGCTAGTCCAAACCGGTCTGCAGGATGAAACTGCAAAGTGGAAAAATTACACCGAAGATATTAACAATTAAAATTGTTTTAGTTCCCATACAGCCCAATTTCATCTCAAGTGGGTCAGGCCAGGGAAATATTTTCATAATAACATATAAATAATGACAACTCCTTTTTTTGCTTTAGTTTGGAAAAAGTTAAATAATATAATGAAAACATATACATTTACAAACTGTCCTTTCACAAAAAATGTGAATAATCTAAATAGCCATGACCAACCTGAAATTTCTGAAGAAAAAAGTAAGTGGAATTTTAACAATATTATCCCTGTTACTAGATATTTTGTGGATTTGTAGAGCCAATGCAATCTGTAAGTTGTAATGTACATGTGCAAATGAGAAGCTGAGGCATAATATTGTTAAAATTGCACTTTTGCTTTTTTGTACAAAAACAAAGAGAAAAATGGAGTTTTGATTTATAGGTTATTATGCTATCATTTTACTGATCTGGCCCATTTGAGGTTAAATTGGGCTGCATGTGGCTCCTGCTCTAAACAATCATCCACTGAGTCTGGAATTATTTCAACCAGTATTGAAGTCATTCAAGGGCAGCTTAAACCCGTAAATACTGACAAACCATATTGTTTTCTTTGTTGGCAAAATAAAAGGCCTCTTAGGATATATGTAATTATATACAATAGTCTTAAATGACAAGTTGATGGGATCATTTTTGCAGATTTATTCTGGCAACAGTCCCGTAATGCTACATTTACTGAGAGCTCATTGTAAAAGAATGGCAATAAGTAGACAAAAGGGAAAATGTTAATGTCCTTAAAAGCAGAATGGGGTTTAATGCTCAGAGGAAACATCAGGCCGTGGTATGTATTACAAATGGGAAAAAAAACAATGGGGGGACTGGTCAATGTGATGCCTCTATTAGTGCCAACTCACGTTCTTAAGTTTGGAACTTTGTGGGTTTATGTTGCTTTTCTGCATTTTTCCTTCTTAAGGCCTAACTGCCTCCATGTGACGAGTGTTTATTTTCTCATTAAAATTGTTCTAAACTTTCTTATTCAAGTTATAATTTGTAGTTTGCCAGTGTCCAAGGGCAGCCTTCCATCAGTCAAACTTTATCAGGTGCAGCAGGGAGCTGGAGGATTGAGGGCATAATGGAGGCTTGGTGGAGGCCTAGTTGAGACTAATCACTGCTGAGCAGCAGAAAACCGAATCACTTCTCTGAATACGAAATAACACTTCAGACACTCAGGGAATCCCCCTGGATTTCCCGCCCTCCTAATGCCCTGCAACCACTGGCCTCCACTCAGCTTCTGAAGTAGACCACCTCAGTTAGTTGGTAAATCTTTCATGGAGCTCACTTCACTCTTCATCTTGTCAGTGGAGAGGACGGATGTCAGTGGGTGTCTTCATCTACGTAGAGTCATGCTGTGCAATGCTCTGCCACGTGGCTGCCCGACATCCTGCAGCATGTGGGGGTAGCTCAAGCAGATGTCAGAGGAACT
The DNA here is from genome assembly GCA_037367295.1 of Apogon hyalosoma. NCBI lineage: Eukaryota > Metazoa > Chordata > Actinopteri > Kurtiformes > Apogonidae > Apogon > Apogon hyalosoma. Next base: position 25,880,800 of record JAPQRP010000006.1, on the reverse strand, counting down.
TCAATACACTGTCTGATTTATTGAGAATGAGTGTTCATTTGCTTAATTATGTGCTTTTATGCAAAAGATGTTTTGTGCATATTTTGTAAGTCAAAAACATGTAATTAAAGAAATCTAATTAAAGAACACAATATAAACCTAAAACTGAGTAGAATTCTTTTATTATTTCCAGAAACCCTGCTGAGGGAACAGACAATTTGCATGACAAGAGGCATCTGAAAGCACTCAAAAGAGCTGAGATGTGTGGGAGGAACATGTTTGATACAGTTTTATGGTTTTTTACTGCGTTACGAATATCAAGTAAATCTTATTTTTGTCTCGTGAATTTCATTTCACTCACATGATATCAAATGAATATCCCATTCCTAAGGTCAGTATTCATTTTCAAGGCTTGTCCACTTCACTCAGTTTAGAAGTAGAGTGGACACTGAGAAGCATACATGGTAACTTCACCTCAGGAACATTGAAACTCAGAGCCTATGTGACACAGCAGCTGGAATGGAAGAGTAAAAAACAAAACAGAAAACAGAAGGGTATAACACACCCTGAAAATAAAACCAGTACTGCAGTGAGTAGACTATGGGGTTAGCATGGCAGCACCCAAACCCTGGATCTGAACTACTTTACAGGCTTTAATCGTCATCTGTAATTGTTTTAAATGGAAGGAAAGAAAACATGTACCTGGAAATGCTATCCACCCTATCCATAGTGTTAAAAAAAATCACTTTTGCTACCTGTTTTTCCCTTCACAGGACTGTACATGTACCTGAAATCAATCACTTTTACATATATTGGAAACACTTTCAAACCAATGACCAAACACATAATGCAAAACACATATATAAACATTCCATCCATAAAGCATTAAAATATGACATGATGTGGTAATACTGACAGACCCCAAAGCTCAATTATCTTCATTCAGATATTGAAAAGCTCACTTAACAAAAAAAAAAACAAAAAAAAACACTTCAGCACCTTTTAGCATTTCTGAAGCAGAATAATGTTATCTTAGCAGGGAGTGAGGAGACTATTTAGTCGAATGTGGCAAAAATAGAACGCAATGAAACTAGATACAACAATACTTGGCACTTTTTTTACCCAGAATATCTGTTAAAGCATCTTCGCCAGCTTTTGCAAACTTCTCAGCACCGCAGACATCAATATGCTTCTCAACATATTGTGCATGGTTTAGATGGAGAAAATCTGTTTGTCTAAATGGAGTTAACTGGCAGGATTTGATTGCAAGCTTTTGGCCAAACACAGAACCTCAACCTGTCTGTTTATAAGTGAGACTGGCAGGTTGCCTCAGGGTCACAGTCCAAAACACAACACAAAACATCCCACAGCATAAACATTTACCTGCAACAACTACAACCTACAGTAACGCACCATGAGAAAACATGCTATTGTCATTGCTCTGTGTTAAAGAAATGTCAGTATAATTATCACATTGTATGCTTAAATCCTGCATGTGCAGATATCTGTTTGTTTGCTAAGCTTGTTTTGCAGATAATCACAC
>JAPQRP010000006.1:25852329-25863010 GCA_037367295.1 Apogon hyalosoma | reverse complement strand
TTTGCCAGAATGAATATAAAGATAGCTTTGCAGCACCTGGAGGGTTCAAATTCAAACTTTATGAACTGTTAGGGTCCCCAAATATACAAATAAAAGTACCAAAGACTAATAAAAGCGGGTTCAGCAAAACATGACCCCTTTAACATCTTGGCAAAGACTTTTCACATCAACTGCAGAAGGAAAAATATGACACAGAAAATGTTTGCGACCCAGTTGAAAAGACTATGGTAACCTGATCGCTGCAATCATGTGGATAAACAGAGCAGTAAACACGAGTTTACAGGCCTCTCCAATGGCACTGTGTGTTGTTTGGCATGTTTATACATACCAGAATGAGATCACACACATTCGCATGCACTCATGCATACAACTGTACTTCAGAAAATTGCCACGTACGCACAGCACTAAACAAAATAACAGTCGTGTGTTTCATAGCTCAAACGGAACGTTGCGACAAACCAGGACATTTTGACAATGGGCAAAAAACACTTGTTGGGAACAAAGACCAAGAGAAAATATGAATGGAAAATGTAAGAAGAGTAGATTTGTGTTGTTGCAGTGAAAATAATTTACAGTTGATCAGAAAGGGGTTCAGAAATTCCAGGTGGCAGTAAAGGAGAAACAAAAAACAAACAAAAAACCCCAGCGGGGTATAAAGAGTGGAAAAAGAACAAATGTCCGAGGACAGGAACTTCAACAGCTTCAGGAGTTTTGTCCTCACTCTCATTGTGTTCCACTGTGTTTTACTGAGCGTGGCCTATAAACTGGGAAGGTTAAGCCTGTTAAGATGGAGAATTATTTATGATCTAGATCTAAAGATGTGCACAGATCAGCATAAAAGCTATAAAATACTTAGAGCACAGAGCGGTGTGTGCTTTGCAGGTGAAGTCATACGTAACTACTTGTGGTCGAACTAATGCTCCACCAGGTTTACTGTGTGTTACAGGTTATTTGCACTCATAGAGTAAACCCAACATAGATTTATCATCACATCCAGTAGCACGAATAAACACACCTTCTCACTGCATCATTCATATTGTGTAATACATCTTAGCTTTTTTTTTTCTTTGACTAGACAGAAAAAAATCCCCCATCTGGACTGTGTGACAAAACAATAACTGTTACATACACATTTTGTCTTACTTTACTAACACTGTCAGCCAAAACATGATTATCTTTTATGTTATTTCACTTAATTTTACTTATTTTGAAGTTTATTAGATTTTTTTTTGTTTGTTTGTTTTTTTAAAGGGACAGTGCATATTAATACACAATATGAGCCAGTTCACAAGATTATAGTCAACTTTATTTTGACTATGTATGTTAATGTTGAACAAATGTTTTATCATTTTGACAATTTAGAAAGTTATATTTCAATATTTCAGAAATATTCCGCTAGCCGGTACTTATTAACCATGTTCTGACAGTAAAGACTGGCTTAAAACCACCAATAGCTATCTGCTTCCTTCAATTTTAACTCACAACGACAAAAGAGCTATTAAACTTAAAAGAGGCAGTGATCTGACATTTACTGTTGGGGTTATCTATACTGCCAGAGATTAAAGGTTTTATAGTGACATGACATTGCCCAAGCTTTAGTACTTTACACGGACAAGAATATTAGGACGCATTATGACTTTAAATGTCATATTAATAAGTTTAAATGTTGATTTGTCATTCTGAGTGAGAGCTGAAGAAACCAGACAGTTATCTATGGTTTAAAATGATTATTTATGGATCACAATGTGACAAATATTTCTGAAATCTAGATGTAGAATGTTTAAAATTTAAAAAATAAAATAAAATAAAATAAAATAAAATTAATAATAATAATAATAATAATAATAATGTTGAGTAAAATTAAGCAAAATCTAATTAATTTGGTACACATTTTAGATGATAAAATTTGTCAGTAAACAAAATTAACCCTAAAGACAAAGAAAAATATTTACTGAAGTGACATTTTAGGACTTTTTGCCTATATTGTTTTGTAGCCAAGCCCCTGATAGTGATAAAACACCTGAATTCATTGTGTCCTAATACTTTTATCCATATATGTAAGTCCATCTATTAAATCTAGACGAAGTTTTTTGAAAGTAGATGAAGGTAAATCCATCGTTCAGTAGTATATATATTATATATTACTAGTATATATTAGGAGAAGAGTATTGAATGGAGGTTTTAGAGACTGGGCCTCAGTTTGATGTCACTGGTTGTTGGAACAGCCTTTTAATGATGTTTTTAGCAGTATCACAAAACACTGTGATTTCTATCTTTGTATGAATGTAGAGGATTCAATAAAATTTAAGAAAAGAATACGCCTGGATCAACAACACACACACATAAACGGATAAACACAGAAATTAAAAAAAAAAAAAAAAAAAAGAGTCCTCTGGCTGCTGTTAGTGAGCTTTTGCTGCAGATGGTTATGAGAGATTGGAGAAGAGATTTTGGAAATATGACAGAGTTCAATAGTGCACTGTCCTTGGAGAGCAACAAATCTCATTAATTCAGTTCACAAGTCTGGACCACAGTGAAACCAAAGCACATTGACAAACGATGCATTTACGAATTTATATATAACAAAACTGCCAAAACTACACACAACCTCAGCGGACAGGGGACTCAAGGAAAATATATGACTTTAGACATTTTCACTGTAGCTGTTCCTAAATGCTGTTTTTCTGAATACTCAAAAGACCAAGTTCCAACCATCTGGTTTTGTTGTGTCATGTAGTGAAAATACTCAACGCTCACTTTACAATCATTACAATCGCAAAATCTTGTTGATCTCAAAGCTGAAAACACAGATCCATCATAAAATCGACATGCAGTCCACTAAAATCCGCCAGAATTTTATCCCTGGCATGCGCATCCTTCTTGCAGCCAAAGATCTTTTTACCTTGACTGTGATTTATATGATCCCTGACACAGATGACAGCTGTGACACGTTCATAAATCAGCAATGACGAGGTCAATGCCAAACCACCCTTAAGGATTTGCTGACCTCCAATTATATCTCAGGGGTAAAAATATCATCACATTCCAACCTCTTGGCTCGGCAAAAAATGCCAAAGTGTGCATTGGTTTAAAGGGTTTTTTGAATGGACAGGGACAAATGAAAAGGGACTAAGAGACAAAAGATCAATCAAAACAGCCACTAACATGTATGAGAAATCTGCGCTGAAAATCTCACACTCAGGTATCAAAAACACACACTCCACTGAATGCGTCTGACACCTCAAAGCTAACTTCACTCCGACGTCTGTGGCCTACATTCAGACGTAAAGACACCTGACAACAATTCCGATATACAGTATTGACATGCACACTCGCACACAGAGGGCATACAACAGAACTATCGCACATTCCATGTCTACGTTTGGACAACCACGGACACACACCTTCACAAGATGGTTGAAGAATGTGTGAATGTGTTAACAGTGACAGACTACGAATGTCAGGAGGTGTCACTCCGTGTTTATACACACTTTTGACGCTGCCTGACACCGGCATTCGGGAAGGCAAAGAGTTCATGGATGTCAGGAGGTTTCGGTCGGGGCATGAGAACAACTACTATTTGGACCTTTGAGCTTTTTTTTTCATTTAAAGGAGTGATATTTTTCTTTTTTACTGGAATTATGCATTTTAAAACATTTCCCTGTGGTCTACATAAACTGTAAATGCCATGTTTGGGTCTGAATTCTTTATTCATTCAACTCCACAGGTCCATCTTCAACCCTGTTTCTCAGTAATGACACCAGAAAGGTCATTTTGAGCGCTGGCCCTTTAAATGCATGAGTCACTTCACGCCCCACCCCTCCAGGTTGTTGACCATGCTGCTCTGTCCCGTTCAGCCATGAAAACTGAACATTTTAGGTAATCGACAAGAAATTTGGACATATTTTCAGTATGGACTACACCTACACGTCGTACTCGGAGAAATGTTCATTGGAAGTCTTGACCTTATGTGTGCAAATGTCATGACAAAACTAGTTATAAAACATAACAAATTAAAGAGGAATTAAAACTGGTTGTAGAAATCCACTTATGTTTTGCCAAAATGAATATAAAGATAGCTTTGCAGCACATGGAGGGTTCAAATTCAAACTTTATGAACTATTAGGGTCCAAATACACAAATAAATGAACCAAAGACTAATAAATGTGGGTTTAGCAAAAATATGACCCCTTTAACACAAATTAAGCATGATTAAATGTTTGATCTTTTTTTCTCATAAACTGTACTAGGCGTCCGTCAGCTGAATTGTTTTTGCAGGGTTGTAATGATCAGCGTGTCTTTATTCCAAATAAGAAATATACAGGAAATACATGCACAGTATTAAAACACATACACACACACACACACACAAAACTTTGTAGTCTCTGCCGTTAAAATCAGTATTAGTATGATATGGATTACATTTTCAGCTCTCCTAGTTTGACTGTTTGGATGTTTTCTTAATAATTTTGTGTTATATTACACACCTTCATAATGTCCCATAACATTCATCCTTTTCTCTGTCCAGATGATTCCATATAGCTTCTAAAATAATCAGACTTTTTTCTGAAATGCATAACCACACATGCATTTTTCAGTCATGGTGGTAACATATATGTACAACAGGAATATACAGCAAATATGTAAATGACCTTAAAACAATGCATTCTTTATTTATTTTGTGTGTGTGTGTTCCAGTACTGTGTGTATTTCCTGTATATTTCTTGTTAGAAACAAACCCCGCCCCTTGCACTTATTGTAGCTTGTTTTTAATCGATGACCATCTTTCATCCATATTTGTTTGTTTGTTTATCTATTTCAAATATTGCATTAAAATCAAACAACAAAAGAATTATATAAAATAAAGTCAAATGAAAGTCACACATCCAATACTTTTTAAACATAAATATTATATATGTGTGAAGTTTGAAGTAAACTTAAACAAAATTGATGTTTTATAGCTATTTGAAATTTCACCCATTACAAGTAAATGGGAAAAATAAGATTTAAAAATGTAACAAAAAATTTCAAAAACAAGCTATTACTTTTTAGGAGAGTGATGTCTAAAATTAACCTCTATGTCTCTGCAACGTTTTCAGTAAATTGAGTTAAAATGGATGTTTTTTATGTGATTTGAAATTTTGCTTGTTATACGTAAATGGAGATTTTTTTTTTTTTTTAATTCATAAAAATTTGAACTTTGACCTACTTTTCCCAAAATGTAATCACATCTCTTCTAGGTCCCTGGCAATCTATAAACCCAACCAATAGTTTTGCTACTAAAGTGTTAACAAACAAAGAAACAAACAAACAAACCTCTTTGGGGGTGGGGTAATAAAGCCACATGCCCATTACAACCCTGTAAAAAACAATAAAACTAAAGACTGCCTAAGACTTTTGCATTGTATGCAAAAGCAACTGATGCATATCTAAATTTGTTGGGCATTCAACAGACACACAAAAAAGACACAGTCCACATGAAGCAACACACATGGTTTTAATCATTGAAATGGAAACAAATATAGAGCAAAAGAACAAGGTCAGTGTCTGTTATCCAGCCTCAGATCTGGGCAGCAGGCTTCCCAGGACCTGAAGATGTTCCCAAAACGATATCAACATCATCAACAGAAACACAAACATGGTGTTCCAAATTTTAGCAACTGCAAGTGAATTTTAACATGTTATTGTAAATTCTCTATTTGTGAATTTTTGAAGCAGCTGCTGCGTCACTGATCTTACATGTGTCCAAAAACTAAATATCAGTGACCTTGTGCAAAATGAAAAAAATCATCCCCAATATTTACTAATTAGCATAAAGTCTTGTTACCTAGCTTGAAAACAAAAACATTATAAGAAAGGACTGATTCACATATCTTGGGTCTTTGTGACTGATTTGTGCTATGTCATGACCCTGAAAGGTCAAAGGTCACACTTGACTCGTGACAGACATCTGTTAACGTGTTTGACCAGTGTCACACTGATCAATCGTGTTAAGAAGGCTAGGTTTTGTTACTTCATAGTTATAGGGATTCTATGAAACCTGAGGCAGAGTGTGTGCAGGGGTAGCCTGAAAAAACAAACAAAACACAAACTACTGCATTTCAACATGATTAAAAACATGTGTCCTTTTTATAAATACAATGCAATCAAGTGATTACAGTTCATCCAGTTATAATTACTTTTGATTATGAAGTAAAGCACATCTAATGACATTATCATGTGACACATTTAAACAACTATCATGTCACATGTGCAACCATGCAAGTAATGAAGAAATGATGGAACAATACTAAAGTTGGATTAGATTAAAGAGAATGTTATGGGGAAGGTTACTCTAAATGTTCAAATGGTGCGATGGTGAAGGTTATAGCTCACCTGTTGGGTATCATGTATTCTTCACTTTGAATCCTTATCAGGCAGATGTAATCCATGAAAGGATGAAGCCTGTTTCACAAATGAATAAGTGGTTACACGTGGTAACTTTAGCTTTCCAAATGCTGACAAAGACCTCTGGCCTTGTCATCCTGATGCTCTGTTAAACACTTGGAATCTGTGTGAAGAGCTGGTGAACATGTTTTAGCGTAGGACAAAATGTGGTTTTACAGTATACGCTAAGGCTATTACAATCTTATCTCAACTCTGTGCTAAAAGGGAAGTACGGCGTACCAGAGAAGACAAAGGGATGAAAATACAGTGAGGAAGCTGTGCGGATCTGAAATGATCACTTAAAAGCTCATAGATTTCTTGAGTTTTGACATAAAATCGATCTCCTTTTAACTATTTTTCCAAAGTTCTCTGGCCAAGTTGTTGCATTTAACAATCCCTCTTCTTCAAAAATAAAGTAGTAGAAAATAGGAAACATTTGTGGAAAAATTCAAAAGGTGTGGCTGCATCAGACAGACACAAACAAGAAAAAATAACAACGAAATTCCTGACAGTTTCAACGTGTCGTGCCCTGGTTGTGTTTCATTATCAGTTTTGACCTCAGTGGAACAGGGCATGTGCAGAAGGTCTCACGTGTTTTGAGAATGAGTTTGATGACTTTAGAGTGATTCTTAATACACTATATCCTAAATCTATGGGGTGTCCAGAAACTTTTTTTCCTCCACTGTATATGGAATAGACTGTATATAATTGTTGGATGGTGCAAGCATGACATCATCGATTGATTTCTGACCTGCCACTGTGAAGCCAATACTTTGCATTGTAGTCGTTACCATGTTGACTTACTGGAGTCGGACATATTTCAGGGCAGAAGTGCGAGGGGTCAGAGCCATCTGTGAGTGGTCACAGCTGAACTCATACTTAACACAGACTGACTGACTCAGTAAACGGCAAACTTCATCATGTATTATATAGCAATGTGATTTACGTTACTGTTAGCGTAACCTCTTAACCACAACTTCAGTCAAGCTGCTAATAGTTAGGTTGAAAAGGTTAAAGGTTAACTCATTTTACTATCCCCACTGGGAAATTCCCTCTCTATGTTTTAACCATGTTAGTACAAACAGCACCAGCATTAGCACATTAGGATCGAAGAGCTGCCACTGAACACAATCGTGGACCAACTCCAGATCTCTATCAGTACACTGGTCAAATGATGATGGTCGGTGACAGCAGAGGACCTGGAGGAAACCCACACAGCGTGAAGACAACAGGAGAACTCAACGCAGAAAGGCACCGGTCAAACTGGAAAACAAACACGGAAAAGTCCAGCTGTGAGGTGGAAGTGCTGACTGAATGAGGCTTGCCCCTGTCGGGGGGCTGACAGCAAGGGTATATTCCCAAAATCTCCCAATCTTCTGCTATATATAAATCTATCCATGATAATTGTTAGACAGTCGATACAAACTCAATTTGAGCTACATCGACCTGATAGTGGTAGAATAATGTCAGAGAACTTATTTTTCCCCACAAAACTCCACCTAGTGAATGAAAATGATACCATAGGAACTCTGGATGTTGGTCAGAAAATGGACATTTGTAAGATGATCAATATGAACCAAATTTGATCTCAATCGGCCTATTATTGCTTGATTTATGTCCAAATAACTGATTTTCAACTACAGTGCCCCCATTTGGATGACTTATAACACTCATAGAGAAACTGCAATCAATAGGGTTCTTCCACTAGGGGTCCCCTTTGTTGGATATCGAAGGAGAAGAAATCCAACCAAATCTGTCCTAGTTATCGCGTTCACACGAAGGAGATCCAGCGGCGGATCTTGTGGTGTTTGGAGTAAAACCATTATATCCCTGAAACTCGATTTCGGGGAAATAATAATTGTGTATTTTGCTGCTTTTCCTCCAGTCATCATGTCTCAAAGCTCTGAAAGTCTGACTCAGCAGGCAAGAAAGCAATCATACGCAGCTGTCAATCAAAGCTCGACACGGCAGACACCAAATACAACAAATGAGACTGGAATGACTACTGGAAAAAAATGACTGATGGCTTTTTTTTTTTTTTTTTTTTTTTTAGAAAGAAATCCCGTTTAAGTCTACAGGAGCCACGGCTTCTCCACAATATTACAACTGTAAGATACTTCTGCATTGGTTTCATTTGGGTCATACTGAAGTCTCTGCCCATTGGTATAAAACAATAAATGGTCTCCACATGTACCGTATGAACAAAGCGACTCTGATGCATTCACTGCTCCATCCAAACTGTTAAAAAGGCCATTAGTTGTTTACCCCACTGTGAAACACACTGCTGGAGCCACACACCCAAAAACAGATGTTTTATCACAAGAACCAGCACTACTTTAAACTAAAAGATAGTTATTTCATTTATACACAAAACATCAGTCAAACTAAAACAATGATTAAAGAAAATAATAATAAAGGCTGTAATAAACTAATATAAGACGTAGAAAAATGTTTGCTCAGTGATAAAGACAGAACTCCACATGTGAGGAAAAACATGTCAAGGATGTTGAGAATTGAGTCTCATGTAAGCCGATATTTTTTCCAAACCACACTATTCCTGTCATTCGCCTCCCACAGTGGGGCCCCCAGTCATAACCAAGCAGTGAGTGTGAGGAGCTGAGGCCAATGTTGTATGTGTCTACAGATTCCTCAAAGCCTACCAGCTAACTGTGACTTTTAACAGCCGACCCGTCCCTCCACAATCCCAGAGTAGACAGAAGAGAGAAATATCTTTTTATTATTTTGCTGCGGTCACTCATTGAGGAGACGAATTGTGTAACCAAACTTAAGAAAGCAAGTCAAACACCCTGCCGTAAGTCACTGTGAAGCCACCAGGATTTCTACCCCTGCAATATTATTAGTGCAGTATTGTACTACTGCTGGAGGGATAATGCAGCTGCCCTTCATCTGGAGTAAATTAAAGCCAAAGGGAAGCAGTTTTCTTGGCAAGAAAAAAAGATGAACCAGGCTCAAATGTGTGATCAGCAAAATCACAAACAAGCACATCATACTGTTGCTCCACAAATGCACACACACACAAAGCAGTTTCAATCTTTTCTACGAGTCTGTTCAGTTTGTTTAAGCTCTTTTCGATTTGCCATCACCGTGAAGAAGTTAGGCTTAAATGTCCAGTTATTCAATAATTAATCCCTTCATGAATATGTTTGCTTTGTTACATAACTAAATTAAAATGTGTTTGTATATTGGTAATCTGAGAAAAACATCAGTTATAGGAAGCATTATCAGAATTGACAAAGTGAATCGCTTGTGGCTGATGACAAATCTGCAAAAAGTCAGGATTAATCATCTTACCCATCAAGGCTGGTAAACCAAGATGAACCCGTAAAGACTCAAACATCCACTGGTGACCAAAATGAATGAATTAATTTATTTTTGGTTTGTACATCAATCATTGCACTCAACAATCCAAATAAACACAAAAACCAAAAAAGGAATAGGCTAGAAGCAAAAGATTTTTTTTTTTTTGTCTGTCCTTTTCACCTGATACACTGCTTACATTAATTAAATATGTACAGCATCGAGCTTTCACTGCATGAACAGAAATAAAAAAACATATCTATCATCTCATTTCAATATTCCTAAATAATTGTAAACTTAAGGCATCTTTTTTTTCTTTCTTTCCCTTTTTTTCTACTGATCTAAAATGTTTAACACCTGTTGATCCACTAATCCTATCAATACATGTAAATAATTGGTGTAAAATGCAGGTTCTCCTCTTTTCATGGTCATCAGATACGACCCATTTGGATGTTCAAAGGCTCCGTAGTGAACGTGGAAACACCGTCACCTTCTACAACATTGACTCACCAGTAAAACCCATGGAGTTGGATCAATGACAGTGGATGGAAATGCTTGTTTTTGCATTCAGTCATTGATATCTTTGCTGAAAAAGTGACTTTTTCTTCAGTTTTCTCTGTTTTCATACACACACTATGTTTTCATCAACATCTAAATCAAGTACAAAATACAGAGGGTAATATTATAATAAATTATGATAAATCACGTAAGTAAAGGATAAATAGAGAGAAAAGTTCATTTGGTAACTGCAACAAAAGTAGTACTGGGTCTTTGTGGGTTAAAAGCATGGATGTATATGCTTACAGGAAGGAATATTTGTGCTGGGTGACTCTTCTTTTACAGCGATAGTATGATTTATCAGAGAAGAAGAAGAAGAAGAAGAAGAAGAAGAAGAAGAAGAAGAAGAAGAAGAAGAAGAAGAAGAAGAAGAAGAAGA
>JAPQRP010000006.1:25830949-25847963 GCA_037367295.1 Apogon hyalosoma | reverse complement strand
ATCCTGCATATTTTAGATGTATCCCTCTTCCAACACACCTGATTCAATTGATAAGCCTATCATCGAGCTCTGCAGGAGCCTGATAATGACCATCAGGTGTGCTGGAAGAGGGAAACATCTAAAACATGTAGGATACCGGCCCTCGAGGACCAGGACTGGTGACCCCTGGTTCAGAGGCTCTGAAGTGAATGTGGAAACACTGTCATCTTCTACAACAATGATTCACCAGCAAAACCCATGGAGTTTGATCAATGACACTGGATGGACACAGTTGGCTTATGTTCAGTTAATGATATATTTTGTTGAACAAGTCACTTTTTCTTAAGTTTTTTCTGTTCTTGATATTATAGCAGTCAACTTTAATCTGAGCTTTTATGAACATCTACATGGTCAGTGAATTAAATAATGGAAAATAACAGATTTTCACTGAAAAAATACAAAATACAGCAGATAACATTATAATAAATGGTAATAAATGGCTTCAGAAAGGTCAAATAGTTAGGAATATTTATTTTGGAACTGCCACATAAGTAGCACTGGGTCTTTATGGGTTAAAGCAGAAAACACCTATTTGTGTTTGGTATCAGTCAAACATGCCATTTAGACTATGTTTTTGTTTATGCTGTTTCACTGGAATGGTCTCCATTAGGTGGAACAGAGCCATCATTAATGTTATCACTAACACCTGTGTTTTGCCTGGTTTTACAAGCCAAAAATTTCTGGTGTGGAAAAGGTCTGTACAATCATGCAAAGAGATCATTTTGCACAGTGAAAGCTAAGATTATATAGTGTGTGAACTCTGAATAATAGAGACGATGTTTTTGAGATGCAATGAGACTATTGACTGTTGATGGCAGCATAAATACCAGTGGTGTAAAGGTGGTTCCCTGGACACACTGCATTTACTAATGTCAGTCCTGGGGTTTCATTACATGACGTAACTGATCCAAACATTACTGTTTTTAATTGCATCTGTGTAATCTTGTGGTTGGACTCTTCAAAATGTGTACAGTACTGGGAAAACACATGACTAATAATAAAAATAGCAAGAGCTGTAGGTCACAACGTAATATGTTATGCAGCTTCCCTCCTAAATTAACTGGACAATTAAGACTCTCACTATTTCATGTTGAACCCTTTTTGCAAGAAAGTGAATTACTGCCATATTGTATTTAATTGACTTGTGGGGAAGTGAATTTAGGAGGAACCGCAGGAATGTGTTTCACTAACTACTTCTTGAGTTTCGGGTTCCCAACATGTTATTTAGGAAAACAAAAGTCACCCCAGTTTTCATTCAACCACTAATTTTGTGGATGTTCATAAAGATGAAGACATTGGTGATTACAGTAACAAAATGTCACCACTAACAGCTAACAACTATTAACCTTCACACTTATGAGGGATGTTACGTGAGTGTTATTGTTACTGTTTTCATTCTTTATTATTGTAATCACTGAATTTATGTTGTATTTATCTGCCTTTAGGTACAACAGTATAACTGTCTTGAGAGAAAATGATCTGTCAGGGCTTGAGAACTTAGAGCTATTGATGCTGCACAGCAACACCATCCACACTATTGAAGACAGAGCCTTCCAAGACCTGAAATCCTTACAGGTAAACAGATCAACTGGAAAACAGACTGGCAGTGTATACTTTTGTAATGCATCTGTATTTGCATGAACATGATAATCCAGCAGAAATCATATTTTAACAGGTCCTGAAGATGTCTTACAATAAAGTAAAGGAAATCAACAAAGACACCCTCAAAGGCCTGGACAGTCTATTAAGGCTCCACATGGACCACAACCACCTTGAGTTCATCAGTCCAGAGGCTTTCTATGGTTTGACCAGTCTACAGTTGGTTCATCTGGAGGGAAACTACCTCCAGCAGGTTCACCCGGACACATTCATCACACTGAGATACAGCCAGCTGTTCAAGGTGTCCTCGGTGAGAAACATTCACTTGTCAGACAACCTCCTCACCACTCTACCCGCAGATATTTTCTCAGGCTGCAGCCGGTTAGAGAACGTGTTCCTCCATGGCAACCCCTGGACATGTGACTGCCGCATGCAGTGGTTCCCGAAGTGGGTGCAGAGGAATACAGGTGAGGACGGTGTAGAGTGTTTGTTTTTTTATAATCTGCAGCCACGTTTCTGTTTACATATAGAGGAAGAAGTGCATGTGTGTATATGTGGCAGGCTTTTATCCATATGTGAAACAGTATCCTCTATATAGACATGTTTAACCCTTTATCGGACCCTTTAGCTGACAGATGTTTTAGTACGTGCTGTTTAGTAAGTCTCAAAACATATGCGCTTAAAACAAGGCATGTGCACAAGATATGAGCTCACAGAAGTGGAAAAGGATCTTTACTTTTACTTGCAGAGAATGTGCTCTTTGCCTATATTTTCATACTTTGCTCTGTTCTTTGTTGGCTTTGAGGGACCAACTTTGAACTTCAGTGATGATTTATGCAATGGGTTTATATTTTCCCATAGCAAATGCAAAAAAAAAATAGGCTATGATACATTTTGGTTCTGCATGATTTACTCATGTTACAAATGGCATTATAAAGCCGGCTTTTGGTGACATCACATCTTTTTCTCTCTGATGATTCTGAGACTAAAAGCATTGCTGAGACAGACCGGAGATAATCAGTCAAAGGAGTGGACTCATCAGACACTCTTTTAACCTCTGAGGTCCAAAAACTCAACTTGATGGGAGCGGAAATGCTGCTTACAAAGATGGTTTTCTACTCTGGTCTGTCTACCAGCTTCATATATGCCTAGTTTTTATATGTAGTTTTTAGAAAAAGTAAAAGCACTACTAGTACATCTAATTTAGAATATGACATAAAGGACCTTGCATTAATATTATCTTAGTCAGGGATGTTAAACTCATTTTAGTTAAGAGGTCACATACAGCTTAATTTGATCTTGAATGGGTCAGACCAGTAAAATAATAGCACTCCAATTTTTTTCTCATATTTAAGTACAAAATTAAAATTACAGTATAAAAGTGTTTACATTAACTAACCTATCCTTAAACAAAAAAATGTGATTAACCTGCACATCCGTGAACATTTTTAACAAGTGGTTCCAGGCACAACAAACCCCGCCCCTCACACGTATTGTAGCTTATTTTGGCATCGATCCAGCTGATGACATCATGTCTATGTGTGTGCTGATGTCAGCATATCAATTGCCTCTACATATGTGCCAAGTCTGAAGTAAATTGAAATAAAGTTTATGTTTTTATAGACATGTGAAATGTTGCCCATTTTAAGTAAATGGGAGAAGAAAAAGGTTTAAAAAATTCATAAAAAAATTTTAACTTTGACCTACTTTTCCCAAAATGTAATGGCATCTATCCTGGGTCACTGTCAATCTATAAACTGAATTAGGTATGAAGTCAAGCAATAGTTTTTTCTGTTAAAGAGTTAAACAAACAAAATGAACCAAAAACAAATACCCCTTGCCTCCCCTTCAGGGGGCGGGGTAACAGTGTTATGCCTCAGCTTATCATTTACACATGTACTTTACAATTTACAGATCACAGTGGATCTACAAAGGCACACAACATTTAGTAACAGGCATCTGGAACTGAAAAATGTAGCGTTTAACTTTATGATCAATCCAACTTGTAAAGACCCAGTGATACTCTTGACTGTTAGTGTCTTCTGTGTAATTTTTGGACTTTGAAAATTCATTCTGTGAGCCGGACACTTCTGCTTTAAATGCTACGGTAAATTTTGTGTAACTGGAACATATCTTATACTAGAGATGTTACAGAACAAGAATAATACCAACTAATAACAGCACATTGATGGTGATGGTTTGCAGGCCTTACTGATCAGATTTGTTTTACCTGGCCCATAATGTGATAACTGTAAATATTCTGTCTGACATGAAACCATCTAAATACTGCTCCACTTGGTTTAAATGTTTCCAGGTGTACTGAAATGCAAGCGGGACAGGAGGTATCCAAGTGGCCAGCTGTGTCCTGTTTGTGAAAATCCGTCCCCCTATCACGGCAGATCCATATCCCTTCTCCCTAGTGATGCTTTCATTTGTTCCAAACCCTGGATCCATCCCCATCTGAAGCAAAGAAATATCAGCCTGGATGAGGGTGACTTCATACCAGTTTCCCCCAGAGACTTTATTGCCCCTTTAGGCTCCATACAAATGAATCTGACTGACCATTTTCACAATGATGGCAGCTTGTCCTGTACTGTCCAGAGGCCCTCGGCGTTTGAGAATCTGACACTAACCACGGAGGAGGAGGAGGGGAACAATGTCACTATACTGTCATCTGCAGTAACTACTTATTTGGTGTGTAACATGGACTACGAGCACATCCAACAGCTCTGGCGGATCCTTGCCGCTTACAGTGACTCTCCGATGCAGCTGAGGAGAGGCTTAATGCTGTCCAGAAGCCCAGAGATGGCGTACAGGTACAGTCAGATGAAACCCACGGAGGAAGAGGATGGAATTCACACCAACATTGAAGCTGAGATTAAAGCCTCTCCTGCATGGCTGATGCAAGGAGAGGTCAACTTCCAGCTGGACCGCACAACTACCACATTCTCTACTCTACACATTAAGTACCAGTCGGTGGTCAACCTCCGCGTGGAAAATACAGCACCTAAAAGGGGCCGTTATTCTTGGACCATGATCAAACGGGACAACAAAACCAAGACTGAGCGCACAGTACTCACAGGTGGGAGTAACAGATTAACACTGAATGAACCAGATAGCTGATTCCTCATCCCTAAAGATTCATACGTCAGCCCACTTTAGTTTGATGGCTCAACTTTAATGTGATCGACTAAGCACTAAATCATTTTACTGAAGTGAAAGTGTTGTTATTGTGCTAAAATTAGTATTTATATTGGTATGTTATGCATTCAAACATTTACCCATTCCCATTTTCATACTATTACATATGGAACACATAATATGCACACATAATTTTACCATAAATTGATAAGAAAAATATGTCAACATTTTAATGTCACTTCAACTTACAGTCAATCAGGTAGTTTTCCATGTCATTTTCAGGATAAAAAAAAAAACAAACAAACAAGAGAAAACAATTATTTTTGCCCATTTAAGTTCTTTTAGGCACAAAAACAAACTAAAGTTATGTCAGGAATAATTACATCTTTTTTTCTTTTTTTTTTTCTTTTTTTTGTTTATTTTGAATATGCAACAAAACAAAAGTAATCTTACTTAATCCTTAGAAATAAAAAAAAAATAGATTGTAAGAAATCATGGAGAAAAAAAACAAACAAATAGATATACGTGAAAAGAAAGTACGACTTCATTTGCACTTTCAAAAAGGAGTGGGAGGAAGTATAACCTAAAACTTGTATAGTCTTACACAAAACAACTTCTGTCAGATCTGAGATCAACTAACCAAGCATTAGCCACAGTGGTAACGTCGCTGACATGGATGTAGTCTAAGCTTGAGTAAGTAAAACTAGTGAGCCAAGATTTACTAGCCCCCCAGGGTTACACCAACATAAATCATTGACTGCCTGCTAATGTGCTCTGCGAACTAATAGTAAAGAAACTACAAATACATTTGAAGTTTGCTTGCTCGAGTTGAATACAGAGTGTGTGTAAGAAGCCCTCTCCACTTCTTTGAACCTAAAAATCTGACACCGCATAATGATGCTGTTACCTTTCTTGGACTTGAAGTTCAGTTGGTCCCCTAAATGTGAACAACATGACAAGGAACGTAACAACAAATCAGATTTAGGTCTGTATTTACAATGTAAATTGTAGTGAAGTAAATTAGTTTGAAAATAAACATGCTTAAGTGAAATTACTGTTTAAAGTTATTTCATGAATTAGAAAAAATGTAATTAATTTGACACAGTTGTAAGCGTAATTAGTGTCAAGATCAGAATCATCTTTATTCACCAAGTACATAACACATGCAAGATATTCTCTCTAGTAAATAATAAATATAAAAGAATTTAAAAAATTAACAAAAGTAAAATACGAGAGAAAAAAATAAACTATATACATGTAAAATACATAAACACACAGTATCAACTTAATTAATTATGGTATCCTTGTCATTAAATTTAAAATACAAATAATTGTCTTACATTGGGTCTGAGCTTGGCCAAAAAAAGTCCCATACTCTAATAATTCATTAGACATCTCATTTGTCGTGACATTGTTTCAATAAGCTTATGTAACAACATTTATTTCTGTCTTTTTTTTTAACATGTTATGTTGGTTAACCTAGACCTGATTAACTGAAGCAACCCCAGATCATAACCGGCCTGGACTGTAGGCACTAGGCATGATGGGTAATCACTTCATCGACCTCTCTTCTCACCCTGATGGAACATCACTCTGGAACAGGGTCAATCTGGACTCATCAGACTACATTGAAAGACTGTCCAGACTTTATGCTCTTTTTCAAACTGAAACATTACTGCACTGCAGAAATTACCCAGTGGAAGGATTTCACCTATTTGCGTAGTTTTTGTTTGGCCTGGCAGTGCATATTTTATCTCATTCTGATAACACAACAATGGGTGACTCTAATATACAGTATGTGCATTCTGTTTTCAACATAGGTGGTGTGGCACAGTTGAACTGTGAAGTTGTGGGAGAGCCAAAACCTTTGATGGAGTGGATTTTACCAGACGGAAGTAAAATAAGAGCTCCGTACACCAGCGATGACAGGAGGATCGTCATCACAGCTGATGGGAAGCTCACTCTACGGGGTGCAGATGCCTCAGACGCAGGCATCTACCGTTGCATTGCTACTAACTATTTGGATGCAGATATTCTTGTATTTCGAGTCACAGTTCTGTCTCCTGATGTGGAAGAAACTGAGGTCAACGGTGTCCAACTATCAAAGCCACTGGGTGAAAAACTAGTCCTTGATTGTGGTTCATCAGGGAGTCCAAAGGCTTCCGTTCATTGGGTCCTACCTGACCACTCAGTGCTGGACACATCTCAGATCAACAGGAAAGTGTATGAGAATGGAACCCTGGTGATTCAGGGTCTGACAGAGAGGGACAGAGGATTTTATCGGTGCTTGGTGGCGAATTACCTGGGAGTTGACGTTCTAGTGTCGCAGGTGACGGTGACTGGAGAAAGGTCCCAGTTAGTAACAGTTCTGGACAGCGAGGGGTCAGGTATGGTTGAAGTGGACCCCACTTTGACTGAGAACACAGTCACTCTCATTGAGTTCCCCTCTTCCAGTCCAGCTGACAGAACTAGTCAGGAATCCAAGACCATCACCTCAGACCGACCTTACCCCAGACACTGGCCACAGGGCAGAGGTAGACTGGGCCAAAGAAGGAGGGGTCCAACCAGCACCAGACGCATCTGGAGTGGTAGAGTCTTTGATAAAGTAACTAGGAAAGTGGATCCACAGAAATTTGCTGAATTTATGGAAAAAGCTCAAAGTGGAGCAAAAACAAAGACTGACACAAAGAAGGAAAAGACAAAGTATGAGGAATTAAACACTGGTCTTTCTGGTGATGGTGAAATAGGATCTGGTGAGAGCCCCGAAGAAGACCATCTTATCATACCAAGGATACTCAAACCAACAACAGATAATCCTCGAAAAAGTGACAACAGGCTTACTGAATCCAATTTAGAGATACAACAGGTAGTTGACATGGAAACGACAGTCAGAAATAATATTGACCTCAGTCCAGCAACAGAAAAGTCAAATATAGTAACAACAGAGTCATATATGCAGCCAGATCTTACACAGGTCAAGTACACATTCACACACAATCCAGAAGATATTAGAGAAAGTCAAAGTGATGCAGTAACACCATATGACACAGGTTTACATAACACAGGCTTTTCTAGTTTTGATGAGTCCACTGAGGTTTACAATTTGGAAAGAACTACATATTCTGCCCATAAAACACACCCAGTTACTCTCCAACTTACTGTGACAGACAATTTACAAGAAACTCAGCTCCAATTCTCAGGCGAACAACCTGGAGAACCTGAGACGTCCACTGGCGCTGCACTTGTATTTACCACGGATCCTCATGTTACGCCAATGAGCGATGGAACCGGCCCAGTGGAGTTAACAGTTCACACATCCACAGACCCAGAGAGCCAGACAACATTCACAGCCGTCACCACAACAGAGAGGCAACAAGATGAGATCACCTTCCACACGACCCAAACAATCAAATCCCCACGTCTATCTGCAGGATCCACTATAATATCAAGACAACAAATCCACATATTACCACACAAGAATGGCAGAGGTGGGCGAAGAAGGACCTTCCATGGACGCAGGAGAATAATCAAACCCAACAGAATCACTGACATACAGTCCTTCATCAGTAAACTTAGACAGCCTACAGTGAAGAAGGAGGGGAATGTGACAGTGCCTTACAGAGTCGAACTGACCACAGGTAAGAAACCTAATTTTGAAACTGGTTAACTAATGTATGATATATATTTTTAACTAATAGCATTGTATTGAAAATAAATACCCAGCTGTCTACATATTCATTACAAATAAAACTTAACTGTAAATACACTTTTCAGACTGTGCTACAGATGGCATGAAGACAGTCTCCAGTGATCTGCAGTTGATCACACCAACGGCTTCCTCAAGGTCAACTTTACATAGAACACAACGGCCCACGCTGGCACAAGAAACTGCAGCTTCTACCACTACCCTTTATATTACTAAAAAAACACCCTCCACTCATACAGAGTCCAAAAAAGTAGTTTCCAGGGATGACATAACTTCTGCTGATGACCCCGAGTTTGACCCTACAGTTGATCCCTTTTTGACCACAAATGAGGAATCATTGGTCACCACAACAACCACAACTACAACCAAAACCTCCAAGGTAATTCGTGGAAGAATTCCATGGAATAGACTGTTTGGAGGCAGGCCAAGGGAAAAGATATTCGGGAGACTAAGAAAGCCTTATATCAACCCCAAAACCTCAACTACAGCTGAAGCAACAACTGTGACTTTAACTACAACCCCTGTTGCCATGCCAACCACCACACCAAATCCACTGACTGTACCAGAGACTCTGCCTCCCTCCACAGTCAGAGATACAAAGGAGAGCTCAGGAGATGATGACTATGGAGATTTGTTTTCCGCAAATATTGAGCTCACAACAAAGGAGTCAAGCTTTCATCATCAAATATCTACCACCCCTTCGTACTATTCCAGTTACTCGACCACCGCTGAAACACCAACAGAAGCACATACTTTGCCATCACCTCCTACTGTCAAACCAACAAGGGAAAACCCAGATGATGTAATATCCGGGTCAGGAGGACTACCCAACAACTGGACTGTAACCAGAAAAAGACCTGGTGGGTCAAGAGTTTGGCCAGGACGGAGACGAAGACCCTTCAGGGGACGAACACCCAATAAGAAACCTACCATCTCTAATTTAAACCCTCCTACCACAACGGAAGCAACTACAGAAATCACCATGGAGACGACAATGGAGACAACGATTCAACCTCGATGGACTGTTTCTGTCTCCAAGCCTCTGTATACACCATCCAGGTCAGCAGACAAAGCCACAGTGACTGTTTCATCAGAACAAGAAACATATAATGAAGGTGACTGGAGCAGGTTTTCATCAGGTAGTGAACCAGCTTTTACTACCACCAAGGCACCACTGATCACCTCAACCAGGTTTCAACCCACCACCACACTCATGCCAACTACCACAAAAACTCCTACTAAAATCTACATCACTCCACCAACGCAGAGAAACAATGGATACGCCCCCCATAGGCCACCAGTAAAGAGAATAAGACCTACAATGAGAAGCAATAATGGTGCTAGAGACGGTACACTAACTGCTGAGGAAGGATACGCTAACACACCTCTACGGTACCACAATAAAGACATTCATGAGGCCATTTCTAGTGTCTATCAGCAGGTCACATCTGGCTATGAGGCTACAAGTGCTAGTGTAGCAGGTTTTGAGCCCACCTCAAAAGCGGCGACAAATAAACCCAAGATAATTGGGGGCAACGCCGCCAGCTTTACAGTGTTGTCCAACTCAGATGCCTTCCTGCCATGTGAAGCTGATGGAAACCCTGAGCCCACTATCATCTGGAAACGCTTCTCCTCAAGCACAGGTAGAAAATGTTTTTTCTTTCGTCCTTTCTTTCTTGCTTGCTTTCTTTTCAAGTCTATGGTAACATTTCAGACTTTAAGTGGCCCAAATGGAAGTGATAATTTCTTAAAATGACAAGAGCTTTTAATGTTGTCACTACATTGTCTGTAAAAATGAGTAATTATTACTTCTCATTGTTCTTACTTTATGTTTATTTGTGAAATTGCACTGTTTGTTTATGCATTGGTGTACCACATTTTTGATAAGATAACAGAACAGATGAAAGCTTAAAATAATGTGAGAAAACCACAAAAACAATACCCAAAAGTATTATAAAATAATAGCGCTGATAATATATTTGCACTTTTTTCAATTAATGGCTTGCTAATAATTCCTGTCAACTCTTTTTTTTTTTTTTTTTCAGGAAACACATTTACCATTAAGGGCAAAATGGGTAAATTTGAGGTGATGAGCAACGGCACATTACTTATCCAGAATGCCAACATTAAGGACCGTGGCCAGTATCTCTGTCTAGCTGAAAATGATCAGGGATCAGACAAACTTCTAGTCACTCTCTCTGTGGTGGCCTATCCTTCACGCATCCTTGAACCTAAAATGCGTGATTTAAAGTCTCATGCAGGAAATATAGTGGAGATGAAATGTAAAGCCGATGGCCGACCCACTCCGATGATATCTTGGATTCTGGCCAACCGGACCCAAGTCAGGGGCCAAAACACAGAGGGAAGGGTATCAGTGACTTCTGATGGGACTCTGGTCATTAAGCAGGTGTCCGTTTACGATAGAGGCCTTTACAAGTGCATTGCCAGTAATCCAGCTGGTGCAGATACGGCCACAGTTAGGCTCCAGGTGGTGGCAGCTCCTCCAGGAATTGTGGAGGAAAAACGGCAGCAGATGAAAGTTTCAGTAAGACAAAGTCTGTGGCTGCCCTGCACTGGCCACGGAAGCCCCCAGCCCATAATTCACTGGGTTCTCTATGATGGTGCAGTCGTCAGATCCAACAGACCCACCAGAGATGCAAGAATATCAATGTATCAGAATGGGACACTGCTCATTAAGGATGTGACTCCATCAGACAGTGGGAAATATGAATGTATTGCTACCAGCTCTACTGGCTCAGAGCGAAGGGTGGTGACTCTGACAGTGGAAAAGCATGAGTCAGTGCCTCAAATACTGGAGGCTTCCCAGCACCTGACAGAACTGTTCTTTGGGAATCAGCTGAGACTGGACTGTAGAGCCAAAGGTGACCCAAAACCTAGAATCATTTGGAGGCTGCCTTCAAAAGCTGTGGTGGATCAGTGGCACAGGTGAAAAGATAATATTTGTACTATACTTTTTCCATGCTCTCAGAAGTATATTAAAGTAAATTTGATGTAATCTTATTTGTTATGTCTCCCTTTAGGATGGGCAGCAGAATCCAGGTGCTGGAAAATGGTACACTAATCATCCACAGTGTAAGTGATAAAGATGCCGGAGACTATCTTTGTGTGGCACGAAACAAGATTGGCGATGACCTCCAACTGTTGAGAGTCAGTGTCACAATGAAGCCAGCCAAGATAGAGCCTAAGGTTTATGTTAAGAAACAGGTGGCTTATGGTAAAGACTTGAAGGTGGACTGTAAAGCCTCTGGTGCACCAAAGCCAGAGATCTCCTGGGGTCTTCCAGATGGTACGGTGGTCAACAGTGATCTGCAGTCTGATGGTAGCAGTGGAGGAGGACGAGCACGGCGATACACTCTGTTTGACAATGGAACACTTTACCTAAACCAGGTATGTTACAGTATCAGTAAGCATTTAACATTATAACATCTAACCCTAACAGTCTTTACTTTAATGTCACTGTTTGTCCAGGTGGGTATGTCAGAGGAAGGGGATTACACCTGCTATGCTGAGAACCAGGTGGGCAAGGATGAAATGCATGTACATATCACTGTGGTGACTGCTGCTCCCAGGATACGCCCACCAATGCAGACCTATGCCAAAGTGAAGCCTGGAGGAAACATTCGCTTTGACTGTGAAGCAGCAGGAGAACCCAAACCCAAGATCCTCTGGATGCTTCCCACCAACGATGTGATTGCAGCCTCTAATGAACGCTATTTAATGCATGTCAATGGTTCTCTCGATATCAGGGATGTGAAGCTGATCGATGCAGGGCAATATGTTTGCATGGCTCGCAACCCTGCTGGAGAAAACAGAAAAGTTTATACGGTTGACATAGATGGAAATCCACCAGTAATCAATGGTTACCACCAGAACAGAACTGTAATCAGAGATGTGGCTCCTAAATTCTCCAGAAAATTTATAGACTGCAAGGCTGAGGGTGATCCCACTCCCACAGTGACTTGGATTATGCCTGATAATATCTTTCTGTCTGCGCCATACTATGGTAGTAGGATTAATGTTCACCACAATGGGACACTAGAGATCCGTAATGTCCGACCTACTGATACAGCAGAGTTCATCTGCATGGCGAGGAATGATGGAGGCGAGGCAGTGATGGTGGTTCAACTAGAGGTGACAAATATGGTTCGGAGGCCAATTTTCAAGAACCCCTTTAATGAGCGTGTTGTGTCTCGGGTTGGGAAAACTGTTGTTTTGAATTGCTCTGCTGATGGGCATCCAGCACCTGAGATCATCTGGACCCTGCCTAATGGAACACGGTTCAATGGTGGACCTGACCGTGATTCACAGCATCACCTGAGCAAGGATGGAACATTAGTCATCTACAACCCTCGCAAAGAGAATGCTGGGAAATACCGATGTGGTGCCAAGAATTACATGGGTTACATAGAAAAGCTAATTGTGTTGGAGGTTGGACAGAAGCCGTACATCCTGACAAGGCCTAGGGGCATCATTCGTAGTGTGTCTGGGGAGCCTCTCTTCCTCCACTGTCTATCTGATGGGAACCCCAGGCCAGTGATCTACTGGACCATTCCTGGAGGCCACACTCTTACTCGGCCTCAAGTCTTCCAACGCTATCAGTTGCTGGAGAATGGTACTCTGATTGTTCGGGACACCACAATTCACGACAGAGGAAACTATATTTGTCGAGCACGGAATGATGCTGGGGAGGCTGTGCTGACTGTTGCAGTTATTATCATTGCCTACCCTCCACGAATCACAACAGCACCACCTCCTACTGTCAGGGCCATAGCTGGCACACCGATCCACTTAAACTGTGCTGCCATTGGCATCCCTAAGCCAGAGATCACATGGGAGCTGCCTGATCATTCAGTTCTGTCAGCAGCAGAAAAGGGCCGGCCTCTAGGCAGTGAACTGCTCCATCCTCAGGGCACACTTATCATCCAGAGGCCCACAGTCTCAGACTCTGGCACATACAAATGTCTGGCCAAAAACCACCAGGGAACAGACTCAAAGGTCACATATGTGCGTGTGCTCTGAGACAAAGCCATGACTGTAAGAGGACAACAGTAAACCAGAATGCATTCTGTTGGTAAATGCACATCAAGTTGTGTATTTTTTCTCACATATTGATCCCTCAGGAGGGTCTCCGCTTGTGGAATTTTATTTAAAAAGTGACAGAAGTTGATTGAAAAATAAACAGAGCACAAGAAGAGAAAGGAAACAGACATTTTTAAGGGGAAATGTGCTTTTTTTTTCCCTTTTTTCCAGAGAAAAAACCCAGCCTGGGGCTAGAAGGTTGTTATTGTAACTTTGGAATCAGGGGTCTGGAAATTCATAGGTGGTTCTCATTTGGGGAGGGGCACTCCAGGGAGCAAAGAGCTACTGCTTATATTTGAGCTTAAAGTGAATTCACTGACCAGGCACTACTGGCTGCAAGTAGAGACTATCAGAGCACATACAGAGAGGAACATAACATTGTGTAACAGATTGAAGGAAATAAAATGTTCCCGCTGGGGTTTCAATTCCCTTTAGACAATGGCCAAAAGTTGATGCTGTCCTTACGCTTTGCTCTGTTCTTCATCAATACATAAAAATGTCTTGCGAGGGAAAGAAAAAGAAGTTTATTCAAACATGGAAAAATAAATGTACACTGGATACATATCTGCATAGACAATGCTTTTATAAAACAATGAAAGTTTTTGTTTTTTACACTTCTTGTTATACTATCACTATCAATCTATTGTGTTGTACACAAGATTTTATAGTAATGTTATACATTATGCTAATCTGTAATAATACAGTTTATGTTTATCTTTTTGTAGTATCTACTTTATTGAAGTATGCAAGAAAATGTACACAGGATTCATGTCTTTGCAGTTTTACTTTTTGTTTTAAATGCAACAAAATGTTTTAAATGAAACAGTATCTGTCAGCTCTTTTTCATTTTTTTACATGTGTATATGAGGTAAACAGTAAAGAATTGGCTGTTGGTTACGACAGTGAAAGAGACAGTAGTGATGCTGCATCAGATATGATTAGGATTAGTCAATTGAAGAAATGAAGAATGCTGCTTTTGTGCAGTAGAAACCCTCCAGACTTAAACCATTTTAATTTTCCAGCTGTGAAAATAGTCCTCCACATAACTCTTCAATGTGTAAGACCCACAGGGGAGCCTTTGATTTTTGTTTGTGATTTGTACTGATTTTACTGCCCTGCTGCAAATTAGACTGAGGGATAAGGGAGGAGGTTGAGGCCAAAAAGGGGGACAGTACACACAATGTGAATGAGAATACTATTGATTGGATGTAATGTTTATGTTTCATAGATATGTTTTAGTAAAACAGCCAAATATGCAGCAAAAAAAAAAAAACAATTTGAAACTGTTGAGCTAAATGTTACTGGGGGGTTGACAGTGAATGTACAATACAGTATAGTGATTGTTCCCTGACCACAGTTTACATACATCCTCTTTTTAGATCCAAACATAAATGATTACAACAGTTGTTTTTTTTTTTTGTTTTTTTTTTTTAGGGTTTTCAGTAAGACAAATATTCTTTGCCTCAAGGGAAACAACTGGAAACAATTTTACAAAAATTGCAGAAACTATGCATCACTTATAATTACTTATGATGATGCACATTCAAAAAGAAAAACAACTTCTGTTTAGCAATAATGCTTTAAGACTGGGTTAGGTTTTTAGCTTTAAATCAGGAATATGAAAACTTCAGAATTACTTCATGAAATTCAACTGGGTTTCTGCAGTCAGTGTATATCCATTCTCTCAATATTTTCACTTTTTTCATGTAGCTTCTGGCATTGTCATTAATTCATTCAGATAAAGCCATACAAGAGGCTCCACTACATTTAATCCATTTTTTCCAGTTGTAAATATTACTATTTAACAGGGTATAATTTATTTACAGGTATTTCCAATACTGAACAGCTGTTTTTTAATAGGGGCTCCAAAAAGAGGTCAGTGGATCGTTCTCAAGTGTCTATGTTCCAAAATAGATTGGATAAAAAGATATTTTTCCAAAATCAAGAGCCAGTCTACGGCAGCATGATATGACCCAGGCAGATATGGGGAAAGAGGGAATTGTCTTCCATAAACTTTGGAATGTAGGCTGCTTGCTCTGTGATTTGAGAGAAAACTGCTTGCACATGTGACCGAGATGACCATCAAACACAAATTAAACTATTTAGATTCTGTCGTCAAAAAGCACCATATATCTTTATTATATACGGCTTTTCAGTGTGAAAGACATTTCATCATTCACACATGTGCCTTCTGTGGATGGTGGAACGTTTATTTATTCAGTTCTGGTTTTGCGGTTCATGTTTGGAGAATGGTAGAGTTTATCTTCTACTGACTTGGATATTTATGAGGATTTTAAACATGTGATTTTCCCATTTGTTCTTTTCCTCTTGTTTGTTTAAGGGAAAAGAGTTGAAGTCTAACAAGTAACATTTATAATTTTGTTAGAGTGTTTTTTGTTTTCTTTTTCTCTGCAGCAGTACAAGAAAATGTCACCGTCACCAGGTTAAATATACTGTCCCTCTGAACCCAGTTTCTGGTCACGGCTGCTGAAATGAGACATTTCTGCATCTCTATCACAACCATTTAACAAGATGAATAAACACAATCTGTTTTCACTCTGGGTGAGGTAGGTGAGTGTGTGGCCCCTCCTGGGCCACCTTGAAGAGTGTTATACAGTGAGAATCTGGGAAGATTACCTCATTATGCCATAGTCCACCATCCCCAAGGACCTATTAGTATGTAAAGATTGGATTTCGTGATGGTTATTTACCCCTATGTGGTGTCATTTACTGCACGCCACCACAGTAACAGTAAATGCTTTGTTCGATCAATGATGTCCGCTTTAATAGTCACCATGTTTCTATCATCAGTTACTAGAATGTCCATCTCCACCCCAGGAACCAACCAGGCCAGAAGAAGCAAGTCCAAGTCAAAAAGGTAGAGAAATGAACGATAATTCAAAAGTATCATTTTCATCAGCTGATGCTAGTATTACCCTTTACATAAATAAAAGTATCATTACCACAGTGTGAAAATACTTCTTTTCTGCCAGTTGAAAAGTGGGGCCAAAATATCTAATAGAATTTCCTGATGGAGCTCTTAAATTACAATATTCCGAAAGGTAATGATGGAATTTTTGCTCTAAGATGCTAAAACACTTTCATATATCATGCACTAAAGCCTAAGTACACAGCTTGAGTAAAAGTACTATGTTCTAGCACTATAAAGTAAATATATCCTCATGAGTCTCTTGTCCTTTGCAGGGGACAAGAGATTCACAGCTTTACTCTAACAAAAAAAAAATGTCCACTGCAAAGAACATTCCATAATAAAAAAAAAAAAAATCAGAAAAAAATGTATCTGAAAAAAACTTTTGCATAATACTGTGTCTGATTCCTTTGACCACCCTTCTTTTCTTCAGTTTCTTGTTCATTTTAATGCCTGGTACAACTAAAGGTACATTTGTTTGGACAAATATAATGATAATA
>JAPQRP010000006.1:25795930-25808763 GCA_037367295.1 Apogon hyalosoma | reverse complement strand
GTCCAGTCATGAGCTGTATGAATGATACTAAACTCAAAGGATAGGTTTGTTAAAAATACATTACTACATACATATAGACCATGCTGTGAAAATGATGGATTTTAGATTGTGTTTTAATTTATTTTTCATTTTCCTCAGGCGGAGGGATGTCAGGGAATCAAACTGACAATAACAAATGTCTGGACTTCAGTTATGACCAAAGGGTTTTCACACTTCTCTACCTGTTGATGTTCCCCATAGCTCTGCTGTTGAATGGCGTAGCAGCATGGGTCTCTGTGCATCTCAAATCCAACACAACTTTTGTGGTGTACCTGAAAAATCTTATTGTTGCAGACCTTATCCTGACATTGACCAGTCTAGTCATAGCTTTAAGCAAGCTGCCAGGTGTGTCAAACAGGTTATATGTGCTTTCATGTCGCTTTTTCAGTGTCATTTTCTACAGTACACAATATGCATGCATCACATTTTTGGGCCTTATCAGTCTGGACCGTTTTGCAAAGATTATCACACCTCGCAGCAAGTTGTTTGGTCAGAATCTGATGCTTAGCAAACTGATATCTGTCTCAGTCTGGTTAATGCTGTTTGTATTTACAGCATTACCAAATATCATTTTAAGTAACAAATCATCACCTAATATGACCGAGATACAAACCTGTATGCAGACAAAAGGACTGGATGGACTTTACTACCATAAAAAGACTGTGATTTTCTTGAATGTTTTCTTCTGGCTTGTCAGTGTGGTGATTGTGGTCTGCTACATTCGCATCACAAACAAGGTGATCCAGTCTTTTAGAAACTCCGGCAGCAACAACAAAGACGGAAACCAGAAGATAAAATTGCGAGTTTTCCTGGTTGTCATTGTGTTTTTCGTACTGTTCGGGCCTTACCACATTGTAAGGATCCCATACACTTTTCAGCAGGTCAGTAAATCATCCAGTACCTACTGCTCTTACTTAAGGAGCAAGTTTGCTAAGGAATTCACTCTATGGTTTGCCACAACAAACATCTGCATGGATCCACTCCTCTATGTCTTTCTGTGTCGAGAGTTCAAGGACCAACTGGTGTCTTTAATGAAATATGTGTCGCTCTTATTCCAAAAAGACAGAGGAAACACAACCCAAATCGATGAACCACAGACAAAACTCTGAGACAGCTGCTTCACGGACGCACCCTACTTTGCCATATCATGGACTGAGCTCAGAATTTGCCAAAGATATTGCAATATAAGCACTATATCATATTTAGGTATTTATAGCATTCATGCTTGTGCATGTAAAACTTGTACTGTGCTTTGCTTATCTTGTTAGTGTAGCTCTAAATAGCCTGAACCATGAACAGGAAATACAGTGAGGACGGAGGAGATAGATAGCACTAAGAGGATAATGTTGTTCAACTGTGTTTTTTATAAGGAAAAAGTACAGTTCTATTGTAGGTGTGAAAATGTAAAATTACTCAGCAAATAGAGTTATTTACTTGTCGTTATTTTTTTTTTTTTTTGCTTCTGTTTTTTTTTTAAAGCAAATGCAAACAAGCTAGAATTTGCTTTGCATGCTATCTCCATTTAAAGTGATGGAGAAATATTTGTGGTAGCATTTAAATAGGTCAAACCTTTGCTGGGCTTTTACAGATGCAAAAGTAGTGTCAGTTTACCACATGCTAAAGAGCTTTGAGAGTTTATTGGGAAAAAAAAAAACACATGTATATTACTTTCATTAGTATATTTCTTTTGTCGGCTGTTATGCACTGTAAATCTGTTGTGTACTTATGAATCTAAAAATATGCAGAAAATACATTACTCTTCCCTGTAGGAGACTTGTGTTTTATTATGTTTATGTAAGGTTTTATTTCAATTTTCATCGTAATCCACCATCATTTGTAACATACATTAAGTTATGTCTGTTGAAATACTTTTCGCTTCGATACATTTTAATAAAGTGTTACTGCTTATTTTGTCTTTAATGTTGCACTGCTGAGCAATTTAGGCCTGACTTGAATCTACTGAACTGTTCCTGAAATGCACTGGAAATGATTAGATTCGGTTCTTTTTATTACATATAAAAAGAGAGAGAGAGAAAAGCATGTAATATGTAACAAATCTGTAAAAACAAAACAGAACTATACACTACATAAAAAGTGAAGTAAAACAAATAACCAAGAAGAAATTTTGCAGAAAGAGCAAAAAAAAAAAAAAGCATGGGGCCTTGCAAAGTGGCTCTCCTAATATGAGTCTTTGAGTTTAATGATAGACAAATGAAATCACAGAAATTTGTTACACACCCAAAAAGAAAGCAATTAACAAGCTGTAGAAGCATGAATACTGAATAAAATTATGTTGCAAGCAGTTGTAACGTTGCATTAGTTAACCAGCCTCACAAATGAACGGCCTGATGCTGCACAACTGTGAACAGATGCCCAGTACAGAGTTTAACTTTTGGTACAGTGTGATAAGATGTAAGCAAAAGGAAGCTTACGATGTGGTTATGACAGTTGCACTTGTGCAAATGTATTTCTTCACTCTCTGTAGCCCCTGTAAACCAAAAGGTCTAGTGCTTTTCACAATAAAAGAAATTCTAGTTGATAATAGTATAGCAACACGGATGAAAGTTCACCCTGGGTCGTGCTGTGGATGTCATTTCTCGGCTACTTTGTTCCCATCTGTCAAAACTGCTGGTCCATGGGGAGAAAAATCACACAGGAAATCATGTGTGCTGTTCTCAGAAAACTATTTTTAGGGAAAAAAAACACAAAAGGAAACGAAACACTAAGAAAGGAACATTTCAATCAGATAATAGGGAAGATACTGTATGTTTACATTTACAATAGCCTATTGTACTTCCAGCCTATCGTGTGACAAATGCACAGAATCTTTCAGACATTAATATCTTGTCTTAATGTCTTACCCACTGGCTTCTTTTGCATAGCTTAGGCATTTATAATAAAGGGAACCATAAAAAAAACATTTCATGAGATGCACACATTCACTCCCACACCCTGTAAAACCACAGCATGTGTTTTATTATCTCTCTGGTTGATGCTGCTGAGACTGTGTCTTGGTGCAAAAAGAAAAATGCAAACGACAACAGGGGCTGGGTTAATAGGATGCAGGGTGAAGGGTGGAGCAGGGGGTTTCTATGTGGGTCAGAATAGGAGTCTGTGGCTTTGGTGTTCTCTTGTCAACAGCTACTGAGACTGACATAAGCTAGCGGAGGCAGGGGGACTGGCACGGAGCAGAACAAGCCTCTCAGCAGACAATTGGAACAGGAAGCTAGGAAGGAAAGAGTCTTTCACCGGGAGGAAGACTGGCAAACTCATTGGGATTGTGACAAGACAGCCACACAGTAGCTCCAGAGACCACCCATTGTAAGAGCATCAAACACACACACTTTAAGAGAGAGAGCGAGAGAGAGAGGGAAACACAGAGAAAGACAGAAACACTGCAACCTCCTTATCGGTCAGAAGTAGTATTTCTTGAATGATTCAAGAACTAAAGTAACACCAACAGGTTGTCAGTTCTAGATTCCTTTGAATTTTCTTTCTCTGAGTAAGAAAGCGGAATAAGAGATTTCACTTCTTCCTTTTTTTATACTTTTTTTCCCACTGCTTTCTTTATTATTCTTCACGTGCCCCAGACTCACAGATGATAAGGACACAATAAGGAGGTAAGACTCACTAGCTTTACAAGAACATAGAGATGAAATTTTGGACCAGGATGGGACCACAGATGTAACTTTAACATGTCTAACTGAATTAGTGTGTGGTATACTAACACAGATAAGAGTGGGGTTTACGTTGGTTGCCATAGCAGCTGTTTCTGCCCTCAATTGAATTCTTAACAGTTTAGGTTTTCGGTGTAAAGCGAATCCACCAGGCAGATATAGGGGCATTTTAATGACTGAGACAGGATGTGCTTTCAGATGCAGTTGTTAGGGGCCTCCATTCCTGTGTATTCAGAGTATCTCTAAATCCTGTCTGATTGACTCAACTGGTAATCTAATCACACAGGACTGGCTGTGGGAGTATAATCCTATTTAGCAGCCTTGTTTAAACATGACAGAGTACATAGTAAATGAGTAGTCAAAGGAAGAAATTATTTTAAAGCTTTAGCAAGTTTCAAAAAAGTTAAACACATAACAGTTTCTTCATATCTTCATGTCTGCTGTAACATTTGACACTCTAATATCGCTCTCATCTCATTTTCTCTTCCCTCCATCATAACTTTGAAAGGCGACTGAAGATCACAAGATGAACACCACCCTGTCGAACACCTCCATCAAGTGTATTCGAGATACCAGTGTGACCTCTGTGGTTTTCCCCTGTCTGTACAGCGTCCTTTTCATTGTTGCCTTGGTACTAAATTCCCTGGCTGCATGGATCTTTTTCACCATCCCCAGCACTTCAACATTTGTCGTCTTCTTAAAAAATGTGGTGAGATATAGGCCTATAAGTTTCTGTTGCTGCCGATGTAAAGCGACATTGTCACGAAGCTAAACACTTGTCCTCTTTCAACACCAGGTAGTGGCTGACTTGCTGATGACCCTGACCATCCCTCTGAGGATCTTAAGTGATGCAGGCGTGGGGTCGTGGCACCTGCGTGCCTTCCACTGCAGATACTCTGCGGTTCTCTTCTACATCACCATGTATATCAGCATACTCTTACTAGGCCTCATCAGTCTGGATCGCTATCTGAAGATAGTGCGGCCCTTTGGGAAGTGCCCCCTGCAGCAGGTCCGTGTAGGTCAGATGCTGAGCGCAGGTGTCTGGGTAGTAATGTTATCTTTAGCATTACCCAATGTTATTCTGAGTGACAAGCCACCACGGGTGTCTGGAGGCCGACTGAAGTGCACATCCATGAAGGGTGATGCTGGTCTGCTCTGGCATGAAGGATTCAACTACTTCTGTCAGGTACTTCTAGTTTCAGTGCAAAGTACTGCTGATAGTATTTGTCAGACATGCTGCATGGTGACTGTTTTGTCTCTGTTTATTACTTCTAGGTCATTTTCTGGGGCACGCTGGCATTGATGATGTTTTGCTACACGTTTATCAGCAAGAAGGTCTATGAGTCATACAAAGCCTCAAAGAGCAGGTCTCAAGCAGCCAGTCGCAGGACCAAAGCAAAGGTCTTTGTTGTGGTCGGGGTGTTTTTCATCTGCTTCGCCCCCTTTCATTTCGCACGAGTTCCCTATACTCTGACCCAAACTCGCAATGCTGTAAGTCACTGCCAGGCACAGAATGCACTCTACATTGCCAAAGAAACCACCCTGTGGTTGTCTGCCACAAACGTCTGCTTAGACCCGCTCATTTATGTCTTCTTATGCAAAATGTTCAGAAGACGACTGACAGCCACACTCAGTCAAAAGCCACTTCAGAAAGGTACCATGGATTCCACAGTCACATCAACTCAGCTGGAGATGTCACAAATAGCCCATAATAGTAGGCTCTCATAGAGCAAGAACATGGCTCAGAACAATATGGGACAATGAAACAAAGGCTAAGTAACTGTCATGTAAATAAGAATGGATTATGTGCTTATAAATTGCATTTATTTTAATGGAAAAAGGTGAAAATATTCTCAGGTGAATGCAATGAGATTTAAATATGTTAAATGGACAAGTACTACTGTGTGTGGCAAGAGACAAGTCAAATAGTCCAAGGTGTTCATGTCAGTGATGATTAATGACTAAGTTTCACTTATGTAATAACATGCCTCTAGTACTAACTAAGCACTTCTGCATATTTGCTATGTCATCCACCACATTTCCCTAACTTTGCTAATACAGTTATTTTTTTACTTCCTTTTCTCTAATCTTGTTTAAACAATAATTTCCCTTTAGTAAATGTTGGCAAAGGCGTAGACATCTTGACAGCACATATTCTCCAGTGATTATGCCACATGTATGACCGAGGAGTGACTGGTAACAAAGGAGCAGGAGATGGGACTGCAATTAAAAATGAGTGTCTAAAGCTCAAATGTATGTGTAATTTAAACAGATAATATAAATAGGAATACATTAAATAAAAATATTCAGTGCAATAAATTTAAATTGTTAATGATTAGATTTACATTTCATCTTATCATTGGCTCAGTAGATTTTTGTTTCTCAAGCCTGTTCTCAAGACTTCTCAAGACCACAAACTACATACATACCATCAGGTTAAAAATATAGCTTTAGATAAGAAATGCGAACGTGTGGTTGAAATGTCGTGACAGCTATTATTACATGCATGCAAAGCCAAGCAGAGGTAGCAGTGCAACAAAGGCTGCAAGTACTGTAAGATGGAGGGATAAAAATCACATGAACCCATATATCACACCACTTTGAATTTATGTTCTATCATGTTCATAACGTTTGGCTACAATGTCATTGTTTTCTGACTCTTAATACTAAAGACAAATAACTGGAGAGAAATAGAAAGGATGTTTATTTTTCATATGGTCCTAATTATAATTATGCCTAAACTACTAAGAAAACAATCAGATGGTTAAACTGTTTTGATGTACTAAACAATACATGTGGATATGGAGAAGAGGGGGTGAGGATGGGAGCACTTATAGGAGGACAGCATAACAGAGGAAGATGGATGGACTGAGTGAAAGAGAGGCAGGTTGATGGGTTTTTTTTGTTTGTTTGTTTTTTTTTAACTAGACAAATGCTTATGTGTTCTGTTTGTATCAATTTATCTACAGAAGTAAAATACCTCCAGAATAGAAGTAGTGAAACTTTTCCAAGTCTAAGTCACTAATGAAGCAAAAATAATAAAGAAAAAAGTAAAATAAATAAATGCTGGTTTGCTGTAGTTTCCAAGATATACAGTAGTTTGGGGTCAAAATTTGAAATTCTGAGAATTAATGAGAGAATGGTTTTCAATGAAAAGGATTGTTTGTGGCAGAGCAAACAGAGCTACTTCATATATTGCCTGCACATTACAATACATTCACTTTTCAGGTTTTTCCTAGTGGAAGATCAATGAATCTACTCTATAATTTACAGGTCTTGTTTTTTGTAGATTTATAGACTATAAATGTATGAAAACCAATATATATGTGTTATCACATACATTTAAATAATCAGCAAACAACCACTTTTGTCATTTGTTTTAATCTTATTTCCAATTCATCTCTAATAGTTATACAACATACAGCACATTTAATCTCTAATGTGGACCAGTGTTTTAAGTTACACAAAGATGTGTAAATATGTTGAAATCATGGATCCTGGAAAATCTTACTGTGCTTTTTTGATAAAGCTAAGGTCAAAGGTTTAAAGTGCTTCC
Organism: Apogon hyalosoma; assembly: GCA_037367295.1. Lineage (NCBI taxonomy): Eukaryota > Metazoa > Chordata > Actinopteri > Kurtiformes > Apogonidae > Apogon > Apogon hyalosoma. Next base: position 25,801,491 of record JAPQRP010000006.1, on the reverse strand, counting down.
TCATTTCTTCACTCTCATATTATATTTCACTTTTCACCTAGAATCTTTGATACATGATTCATACACAGAGTTTGGTGCTTTTTCCTGTGATTTTCTTTCCTTTTGATAAAGGATTGAGGAGATGACCTAACAACCAGCATCCCCACTCCATTTAGCCATTTTGAATTTACAGAAGCCAACAGTCCCATAGCAGCAGTTCATTGTTTTCGTAAATTGTCTGTAAAATCCAACCAATTGAAGATGCCTGGGAGACACTGCTGTGTAAAAAACTGTTCCAGTTACTCCCATAATTGACACAGCAAACGTAAAGACCCGGAGGTATGTTATTTTGGGTTTCTGACTAGTTTAATGCATTTACGATTCCCACACACTAACCCACCAACACACTAACCAGACCATCACTAAACTAGAATCCAACCCCAGTCACTTCAGTTACATGGAACAAGAATCTAGGAGGAAACATTAAAAACATAAACGATGCTGTCTATTGACTATGAAACAATGTTGATAGTATTTCACCATTACTACCCCTTGAATACAACACGCAAATATGTCACTATCCACGGGCTGACCTTTGACCCCACCAGTGTTTTCACAGTCATCACACTTGAAGATCAACAAACCTTGAACCCAGACACAGCAGACGAGATCGTTAACTAACTGCATGTAGCTACAGGGTGGCAGAGTCCAGATCCCTGCAGCAGTCGGACCCAGTGAACACCGGTAGCTCGTAGGGGTCTATATCCTTCATATCTATGATCTTCTCCAAATACCTTTGCTTAGGAGTCATGTTGAGCTTCTCTCGATAAGGATCCCTTGCTTTCAACGCTGCCTTATCAATTTTTTTTTTCTTAAATATTGATTTATACGGCTCTTTTCTGCACGTCTGTACTATGCTGTTGCCCATAGCAACCGATAGTTTGTAAGTTCAAAATGGCGCAAACTTCCAGATATGTCACGTGATGCGACGTATATCCTCAAGTGTTTCTGTTGCCTCTATAAGTGTTGAGACATTGCACTGTCAGACATTTTACATTGCAACAAAAGTGTATTTGACAAAAACAAGATGTTTGCTTAATTAGATGATTCAAAATACAAAATGTGTCCTCTTTTATGTATTAGTTCAAGAATTGTCCTCAGAAAGTAATTAATTAATGGTCTGTAACAAGGAAAAACAGAAGCATGATTTGTTAATAATAGTTTTAGTTTCTTTTTTTTTTTTTGTTCAATTAATGATTTTATCTGCCTTTAATACAAACCATTATACCCTCTGCAGTTCGAAAACTAGTCTAAATGCTCTGTATATTTTGTTGTAGTTCTCAGTTGGATTAAGCTAAATCACTGAAAATCATAATACATTAAAGACATGACAAACTGAAGCTGAAACTGAAGCACTGTGGTACTGTTTATCTGTCAGATGTTCATTGTGGTTGGTTTCAGATGCTGCAGCTCTTTCATAATTCATAGTTTGAGTTATTGTTTGTTCAGTATTAAATGTCAGCCTTGTAAATCCAAGTTGGACTGACTGTACATATCCTGACCAAGGAAAATAAAATTCTCCCTTTGTGCAGTAATCTACACCTGGCTTTTCTGCCTCTGTCCATAATAATATACATTATATGGTCTAAATATCATCTAAAATGAATGTTTATTTGCAACATAGCATAGCAAACTATTACATGATCAAAAACAAATTAATTTTAGCAAAAAAATGTCTCTGGAGTGTCTGGGGTCGCCAGAAATTTGTGATGTTAAAATGGGGTCATGAGCCAAAAAAGGTTGGGAACCACAGAACTAAATTGTTAGTGCTGTATTGTTCACTCACTGACTAAAGATGAAAAGGCCCACATGCCGAGGTAATTACCAAAGTTCCGATCGGAAGGGCTCTACGGGCCGAGGGAGAGGAGATCAGACCAGGTGGGAGGTCATAGAGGCAACGGGGGTTCTGTCATCAGTCCAACCGACCACAACAACCTGGAGAGAGGAATACAGAGGGAGGGGGACATTTTCACCTCAGTACAAAAGTAAGATTAGCTTCCACACAGGTTTTTGAATTCATATTTGTTGACAGGTGAATGGTGTATGGCCCTTGCGTGTGTGTTTCAGACAACAGAGAAGAAATGAAAAGTTTTAGAAGAGGTAAACAACCTTTTTAACCCATAAAGACCCAAACATCAACTGGAGACACAAACCATCTACTGATCTATACTGTTTAATACCTGTTGAGCCACCGATCCTATCAATCCATGAAAATAATTGGTGTGAAATACAGTTTGTCATCTTTTCATGGTCATCAGATATGACCCAATTGGACATTCAGAGGCTCAGTAGTGAATGTGGAAATACCGTCATCTTCTACAACATCGATTCATCAATAAAACCCATGGAGTTGGATCAAGGACAGTGGATGGACACACTTGTTTTTACATTCAGTTAGCAATATCTTTAATGAAAAGTAACTTTTTTTCCTTTTTCTCTGTTTTCATAAAATTAACTTTGAATTTACTCTGAGTTTTCATGAACATCTACATGATTAGTGAATTAAATATAGGAAAATACATGATTTATACCAAAAAATGCAAAATAAAGAGGATAATATTATTTATAAGAGAATAGTGATAAATCAGTTAAGAAAGGTAGAAATAGAGAAAAATTCTGCTGGGACTACTGCCACAAAAGTAGCACTGGATCTTTATGGGTTGAACATGGCAAATATACTGTGTAAGGCCAAAAAAGGCTTGTAAATATATTAGCTAAATAAAGTAAAAAGGTGACTTTATAAGAATATATCTACTTTAAATGATGACAGTGATCGCAAACAAAGGGTCTCATTCAGGGTTTAGCAGGTCCCCCCTGAGCATGAATAAGTGTCTTCTGGATGCTTCATTTTCCACACAAGTTGGTTTGGTAGCTGTATATGTTCATCTCGAGCTGTAAAGTTTATCTGTATGTAACTGCAATGCCTCTGAAGTAACTGTCTGGCTGTTTACAAGCCCTATGACTGAATAATGAACCATCCAGGTGTATTTCACCTCTGGCCCAGTGTCAGTAAGCGTAGACATAAGCCACTTTTACACAGAGAAAAGGTAAGATGGTGATCCCACCTTTTTTCCACCATTGTCCAATTTACATAGCCAAGCCAAAGGAGTAACAGTGGTGGGACAAGCTGGACTTTTACACAGCGGACCTGCATTCTGGAATCAAAGGGGTGGTAACGCAGCGTATAGTGTGACGTATAACTTGCGCGTCAGAAATACCCCAAGCATAGCGGTGTTGCTAAACTCTCCAGAGTCGGACTGTCTTTCATTGTTCCACAAATGTTAGCATGGATAGAGTCCTCCGCCCGAAGTGACAGCAGCTAGCGGATCTCGGTGTCTCCACAGTTCAATATCTGGTCATGTTGATATGTTTGTTTACTGTACATAGCCCGTGCTCATTTTCAAATCCCCCCAGCATAGGGGTCGCTCATGCAATATGTCATCAAAACGTCATACCTTGGTTACAGAATGAGAGGTGTTCCTTTTACATAGTGTTCCGGAATCATGATTCCACCTTTATCACGGCTCTTACTACCTCCAGAGGAATTACAAAGCCACAATAAAGGTGAGACCAAATGATCCTACCATTTTGTTTACACAGACTTTGAATAAATATTCCCGTAACAGAAGTGCTGTGTAAAAGGGGCTTTAGTCTTAATCCCATATAATATGAATTAATTTTAGTGGTAACTAGAGCTTTTGATTCATCCCTGAATCATTTAACAGTTTATTCAGTGCTTCAGCATTGTGTCTCTTCATAGTAAGTCATACAAGGGAAGTGAGTCTGGATTCCCTGCTTCTTGTTGTGGCCACTGACAGGGCAAGAAAGAAAGTTGGTCAGATGTTTGCAAAAAGCTCAAATTTTGATATCACCCTATTTGCTGAATGCCCGGTGACTGAATTTATCGTGTATAGACAAACGACATAGAAAATCTGTTTTCTGCTTATGTGGGTCAGGAAGTGGAGGAAGTGTCCCGTAACCAAAATCCTAGTCGTTATTGCTTATTGTATAAAGATATTGTAATAAATACCTTTCAAGTGTCTTCAAGGATAAATCAAAGGTGGAAAACTCATAATATAATTACAGAGCATGCAAAACAGTGAGCAACACCAAACAGAAAACCAGACAAAGATATAGTATAGCTACAATACAGTTACAGTTAGGCAACAGAACCAGAAAATGCACACCTTTTTAATGTTCTTAGGTGCCAGGCCTATTTGTTAGCTGGTAAGCTTGCTGTTGCTTGAGGTGGACACTATTTAATGCACTATTTATGACCACTATTCATTTAGATTCTAGATATATGAATATATCACAGAAGGTTTCTGTTAGCGTGTTCTTTTGTTGGAAGCTCCAAGAATTAGTCCGGATTCTTTTTGGTCTCAGGTTTATAAATTTATTGAATTGACTTGATCTGATCACAAACAAAGCATTACTCAGCTGAAGGCCCACTCCACTGAGGGGCCACAAACAAAGCATTACTCAGCTGAGGACCATTCAGCCCCCCAGAGGAGAATGAAATGGCACCGATATTGTAATGACACATCACTTTTGTGTAAACACCTCCTCAATCTATGGGCTGACCCCCCTTGGTGGGCAAAGTAGGTAAGGTCACCAACAATGGGCTGGTGTTATCTGATCAGTCAACCAGATGTTTTTACTGACTGTTTTTACATCTTATCTTCTGTGATTTACAATCCTTTTGAGCATATGTAAATCTGCCACTTTGTTGTGTAGAACAAGGTGTGACCCATCCTACCTCAAGAATCCCATCATCCACCAGCAAAACAAAAGAATCCAGTGATCCAGTGAAACAAAAAAGCCTAATGAAACAAAGGAATCCTAACAACATTAAACTATCAGATACTAAAAAGATTAAACTAAAGACCTCAACTGTGTCTCAAAATAATATTTCAGTTTCACTGAAGTTTTTTTTCTAAATACTGGAACAGGTTTGAAATGTGTCCTTGTACTAGATGTCTTGTTATGTGCATGTTTATTAAAAAGTCAGGGGAAACATGCTTAATGCTACTGAAGTTAAGCTGAGTTAAGTTTGGGATGGGGACTTTTGTGCCTTTATTAATTTGCTGAAGTGATGGGACACAGGAAATGTTGGTAAAGAGAGCCTGGGAATGAATGACATATGGAAAATGACATCCAGTCAGAGTCAGACCCTGGCATGTCTCTATCAGAAGAGCCACCAGGAGGAGAACGTGATTAATCTTCATCATATTATATTTATTTACAGTGTAAAATATAAAAGGAAAAGAGTGTACATATAGTGACGTACATGTTGTGATCCTGTAGAGATCTTCCTGCTTCTGTGATAGTTGTCCTTTATAGGCCTCAACTAATAAGATAAGGAGGATGTTGTGCAGGATGAGCTGCAGTGGATGCTGCCCCCGGATGCCTGGAACTGAGTAGAAGAAAGCACAGAACTGTTTTCACTGGAAAAAATCTAAATCTTACCAAGTGTATTTTTCTCATTTCTAGTCCAAATATCTCATCACACTTTAAATAAG
>JAPQRP010000006.1:25780753-25795830 GCA_037367295.1 Apogon hyalosoma | reverse complement strand
GTCTTATTTTAAGTGTGATGAGATATTTGGACTAGAAATGAGAAAAATACACTCGGTAAGATTTAGATTTTTGCAGTATTGAAACAGTGGCCACCTCCCACTACATGTGAATGCGCTCTAGTGCATGCACCTTAATTGAACAACCTGTTGAAGTTACACAATCTACAAGTGGTTTGGACCAAATTATAACTTATAAGTGAACAAATTCTATATAAGAAGCGCTGAAGAAAGGAAAAGTTAATCCTATTATTTCAAAGTGTGGATTGTGTTTAATTTCTTTTGGAAGGTTCTGCCTCCAAGACCAAAGAAATGGTGAAGTTTTTCAGAAATTCTAAACCCCCCTCCTCATCCAGTCAAAATGCTGGGTGGACATGCAGATGGTGCCGACATGCACATTTTAGGAAACATCTTGACAAGATGGACTGGTCACTGATGACAGATGGACTTTATCAAAAGGGACTGTCAGCTATTTTTCTTGAGGAGGTTCAGGTCCTTTGATATCAGCCAGGGCTCGACATTAGCACTGGCCCAGTGGCTCGACGCAGTTTTACAGCTGACGGACAGACCACAAGAACTCAAAATTAACTGGTCCATTCGTCCCACTGCCGATATGGAAAGTTTATCTTATCTCATCGATGTTGTGCTCAATTTTTACCCCTGTATTTTTTGTACCCACTAAGAATGATGTGCATGTGCCAAACCATCAGACAACCACAACCACATTCTTTTTGATGTAAACATCCGTTAGCCATCTGGTTGTGAAACCTTTCAAATTTACCCCTGTGCAGATTGTTAACTTCCGTAGGTACAGCAGCAGCTTAAGCTCCAAAATACATTTGCATCTTTGGCTTGCATTGGTGACTACGAATTTGGTGTTCAAAATCTTGAGATTAACTTTTTAAAGCCCCCAAAACCAAATCAAAAGCCTGGGAAAGCAACAAAGACAAGAGCAGCACAAAAGAAAAAGTCTGATCAAAAAATATGATCAAAAGAAAAGGAAAAAAGGGTTTGTCCCCACATTGATTTAGAAAAGTCTGCAGTTTACAAAGCAATCAACAAGAAACCTACAAAATTAGTCAGCTTTTGGCATCAAACAGCCGAAAGGATAATACCCACTCAGGTGTACTTCCATGACCCTAACAATAATGTTCACAGAGTATTTTCCCTTCTTTAGTTCCTATGATAAGTATTTTGTTTCAACATTACAGACTTTGTTTTGTTCTGGCTGAGAGCTTTAATGTCCAATATACTGCATCATATTAATTAATGTCCTTCAACTAAAGAAGATGGAGGAGTCCCATGAACAAGCTACAGAGAAAGAGGTGGAAAGGATCTCGTATTATCAGAAGAGTTATTATCAATATGATTGTGAGTTTCAATTTAAAGCCCTTACAGATATTAACAATTGATATTTTTGTTTAAAAGACAACAAAGCTAATGAGTCTGTTTTCATCACAGTCAGATCTTCAGTATCCTACTATGAGTTTGTGATCGACCCCAAGTCTTTTTCCCAAACAGTAGAAAACATGTTCCTCATCTCTTGTCTAATCAATGTGAGTTGAATATGTTGAATATGGTTGAGGTAGTACATGAGGTTCTGCTGCCCTCTAATGGCACCAAGGAGTTATGACCATGTCTACAGAATGGTGATTGCTGTTTAGGATGGTCTTGCATGAATGTATCTGGATGATGATCAGTTGTCCTGTGAGGTGAGAATTTATCCGTATTGATGTTTATCTCATAATTATGACTGTTTATCTCATAATTTCTACTTTTTACCTTATAACTATGACTTTTTATCATATAATTATGACTTTTTACCTCATAATTTCGATTTTTATCTCATAATTATGACTTTTTATCTCGTTTCAACTTTTTTTCTCATAATTATGCCTCTTTATCTCATAGTTTCAACCTTTAATCTCATAATTATGCTTTTGTATCTCCTAATTTCTACTTTTAATCTTATAATTATGACTTTTTATCTCATAATTTCGACTTTTTATTTCATCATTTCGAAATTTTTATCTTATAGTTAGGGCTTTTTATCATAATTTCGACTTTATCTCACAATTTCTTCTTTTTATCTTATAATCATGACTTTTTATCTCATAATTTATACTTTTTTATCTCATAATTATGACTTTTTTAATCTCATAATTTCGACTTTTTTATCTTCTAATTATGACTTTTTTCTCATAGTTTCTACTTTTTATCTTAGAGTTATGACTTTTGTCCTAATTTCATCTTTTTTATCTTACAGTTAAGACTTTTTTTATCATAATTTCGACTTTTATCTCATAATTGCGACTTTCTAATCTCATCAATTTCTACTTTTTATCTCATCATTTGGACTATTTAGCTCATAATTATGACTTTTCATCTCATAATTTTGACTTTTTATCTCACAATTATGACTTTTCATCTCATAATTTCAACTTTTTATTTCATAATTATGACTTTTCATCACATAATTTCTACTTTTTATCTTATAGTTATGACTTTTTATCAAAAAGTTTGACTTTTTATCTCATAATTCTGACATTTTATCTCACAGTTATGACTTTTTATCTCAGAATTATGCCTTACCATGGGGTTATTTATTTATTTATTTTATTTTATTTTTTTAATGGAAGGCCGAGATGTTTGAGAAATTCTGCACCAGTGGCCAGGGGAACCAGCTCTGTGCGGGGATACGTGTCTGGACACAACCCCCCCTTCAGTGTAAATTAATTTAGCCCTACCGCAATTAGCCGCCTCCTGCTCCTCCTCCTCCTGCTCCTCCTCCTCCTCCTGCTCCTCCTCCTCCTTCTGCTCCTCCTCCTCCTCCTCCTCCTCTCTCTGTTAACTCATCTTTATTGCGCCTACAGCTCAACATGCTCCACAGACTCCTCCTCCTCCTGGGATCCCTCACATAAACCTGTTTGGTGTTTCCCCGCTCCCGAGTTCACTTCTAGTTTGTCGGCGGGTGCGCGCGCGCCTTCAGATTCCCACGTAGCACCGGAAGCGGAGCACTACCATTAGACGGGCAGGCTAAGCTACAGGGCTAACACCACGTGACGAACCCGGTCACATGATCTACCGCCTACGTCTTCCCATCCTGTCGTCAACTTTTCCTTTACAAATCCCAAACAAACGAACATGGCGGACTTCGAAGAGCGGCAGAGCTTGTTGGGAGGTGAAGATGAGGCGTCGTTCACCGGTAGACCTACGGCTGGAGGACCCGGGAGACCACTACCGGCCATCTGCGACCCCAGCCACCTACTGCACCGGATTGTAATCCTGGTCTTCATGTGCTTCCTGGGATTTGGTGAGTAGGAACAGGCTTGAACTTGTTACACATCCTGTTTTCGTATTCACTTCGGAGTCACTAAGTGTGTTCTGTCGTGGCGCGTCATTTCCAGTTCAGCCCGGTTTACATGTCCCAGTATCACCAGTGATTCTCCTTCAGTGGCTTCACAGTCTGTACAAAAACAAACAAACAAATGCTGTGTGACATGGTGTCTTAAATGAACTTCATGTATTCCAGGAAGCTACTTCTGCTATGACAACCCAGCAGCTCTTCAGACTCAAGTCCTGCAGGTACTTCATCCTCCAGCTGTAAAGTTATACTTGGCCAGTGTGTTTTATTGCACTACTTTGCCTTTAGTATTTTATGGGTTCAGAGCCAAACCTAAAATGAAGCTTCTGTTTTTTGAAACCCACATAACCCAACCAGAACCTTCATACCAAATCCTAGTGTATAAAGACTGTATATTGTTCACATTTTTACACAATATACCGTGTGTTCTCGTTACTGTTGAAGTGAATAAACTGAGGTGTTTGAGGTGAATTTCATGTGCTTCCTCTGTGAATGTACTAGGACATGAACCTGAATACTGCACAGTTCATGGAGTTGTATGCTTGGTACTCCTGGCCAAATGTGGTGCTTTGCTTTTTGGGGGGTTTTCTGCTGGACAGAGTCTTTGGCATCAGGTAAGTCAGCTGTCCTGTTAGCTGTGTAGTGTATGTTTGCATGGGCAAGACTGAAAATGGAGTCATTATTGTCTCTATAGGCTGGGAACCGTCATCTTCTCCCTGTTTGTCTGTGGTGGTCAGGTAGGTTTACTCATTTTTTCCATCTTTTTTATACATGATTCTAATATCAAGAATAGAGTATCATTATTCAGTTTACTGCAGACAGTATATGACTGTGGGTATGTTTTGAAATGCAGACATGAAGGATTCTCTATGGACTGTCTTTTCTCAATTGCTAGTTTTATGCAAACTTGTGTGTGGTAAAATGAGTGGCACTTTGACTTTCTTTTTGTGGTTTACTGTATTCTCTCTATATCTGCACAGATAATATTTGCCACTGGAGCACTGGTAAATCATTTCTGGCTGATGGAAGTTGGACGTTTTGTCTTTGGGTAAAAAATCAAAACTATTTTGTCATGTTAAAAAAAAAAAAATGCTTGCATGAACATATTCTAATAAATCATACATACTAGTGGCTGTTTACCCCTTTCTTTATGTACAGCACACATTCTTTTATTTCTGTTTATTTTTTTCCACTCTTTTAATATGCATGATTTAGACACACTGTCTTTCTTTTATGCTGTTTTCAGAAGTTCATTCTAGAAATCCTCAAAATGCACAAGCCTGTAAAAGATACCAAAATGAAGGTCATGTTGATTTTATACCGTCACATATCACATCATTTCCCCCTCTTTGCTTCCCTTTCATGGGTAGAATCGGTGGAGAGTCTTTAGCTGTGGCCCAGAACACCTATGCAGTGAACTGGTTTAAAGGAAAGGAGCTGAATCTAGTGTTCGGCCTTCAGCTTAGCATGGCTCGACTGGTAAGTTAAAATATGTATATATATACACGAGTTAAATATGAGCATATTCTATTTATTTTCTATTGTATTTTATTTATTTGTAGTGATGACATGTTCATGATGTTCATGCAGCTTTATCTCTGTCCCTCTCAAGGGTAGCACCGTAAACATGAACATCATGGGCTGGGTTTACAGTAAAGTTGCCGACCTTGTTGGCTCTACCGGACACACAGCACTAGGGGCATCACTCATGATAGGTAAAAGTCTACATGTATTAACCTGTTGTTTTAGCAGCTCTTAAAAATGAAGGGTCATGTTACATTCTATGGTTTGTCTCTGTCTCTGCTAGAGCGATACTAGATCTGTTCCCTGAAACTAACGATCTCAGATAACACAGTAAGCAGAGACATAGAGAACTGGTATAGAGAACTAAAAGTGCTTCTGGCTGCTGCAGATGAATCACACAATTTAGAAGAAATGTCAGTCCTTGTAATTTTCTGCAGTTGCCTCTTAGATACACTGGATATACTTCCCTTTTTGTACACCTCACAGTTGTGTGCTTATGTTTTATCTGTCCCCACTGTCATTGTTAATTAATGTAGAATCTGACCGTGTTAGAGGGATTAAGAAATTCCGTTGTCATTAAGCTTTTTAATTTGAAGTCCTTAATAATCCTCCATGAAAAAACATGAGTTGACTTTATGTATAGCAATTTGTGTTTTGTGCATAGTCAGAATTCAGTCTGATATGTGTAGGATTTTTGAGTTACTTATTCGATCAGACAGGAATTTAGGGTAGGTTGAAGGATGGGGTAAGGGGGCGGGAGATTTTAAGTTAAACGTCATCCCGCTCCTTTTTGAATGTTGGACTTTTTTTATATATAATCCTTTTGTTGTTTGGTTTTAATGCTAATTTGAAATAAATAAACAAACTTTTAGAATCACTTCCATATTTATTAATGTTCTCAGTTATTTACAGTTTTTGATGTAGTTTTCCTTTTCTTTCTGTAGCTTCTGTTACGTGCCTGTTCTCTTTACTCTGTGCTTTGGTGTTGGGATTACTTGACAGGAGAGCAGAGAAGATCCTCCACAAGGAGCAGGGCAGCACAGGTGACATATTCCAACAACCTCATTTCTCTGTTTTCTACAGTCCAAATATGTCATACAAAGCTTTTCATAGTCAGTGTGGAACCTCAGTCTGCAAGGCCATTTTTATTTTTCTTCCTAGGTGTCCACAGACAGTTTCCTTTTTGCATTTGAAGGTCCCACAAATTTATTTTCAGAAGGTTTCAGACAAGCATTTATTGTTAATATTACTTTATTATTCATTACTGGGTACTGTACATTATAATTTATTAAATACTAGCGTTGCTGTCTCACAAATGTGAAGCCAGTTGTTAAAACTTCAACTCTGTGCTCAATTTGTGAAGGTAGACTGACTCTTCTCAAATCTACTCTTTGCATTGATATACTCACTATTGTATCATTTGGTTCAGTCAGACTGAGGCTGCATTACAGTGGCGTGAGAAAATGCTCCGCACAGACATGAAAGTTTCCAAAATTTAATGGATGCTGAGGACATGCCACTCTTTCATACTATTATAATAATCCTATTATGTATAACTGGGTTTGCAGTGAGTGTCTCTTTCATTATTGACAGTGCTGATATCAAAAGTCCCTTTTTGATTTTTATTTGTTAGTAAGAGAAGTGAGGATCATGCCATTTCAGAAGTTGAAAAAAAGGTTTTGTGTTCAGGATGCTGTGTATTGTGATTCGTAACTTGTTTGACTATTACCATAATGGGCTGTGTGTAATTTAAGTATCTTGAGTTCTTATTAACAGAATGCAAATGAGGAACTGGATAAGACTGTCTGCAGACATCAGCACATTTGTTGTCATGTGGTTTCTTTAAGAATGGAAGGAATGATTACATCACTTAATCTCAACAATCCATCTTTTGAAAATAGTTTAACTTCATAGCTTTTACGAGCATTTGAAGTGAATATGAAAATAAATGAAAAACAGAATGAGCAAGGTTGCTCTTTCATTTTCATACAGTAATGAACTAAAGTCTACTCCTGTTCAAGCACTCAAGGTTATGAACATTCATGAAAGATAAGTCATTGGAACCCTCATTAGGCCATGATTTACTTAAAGTAATCAAACACTCAGTAAAAATGGACAAATGTGACATGACTGAAATATACAAAGCACATCAGTGAAGTACCAAGTTGCAGAATCAAAATAAATCGCCGCAGTAGTAGTTTTACATTAAATTCATAACAAGAGAAGAAAGAATGAGGTGCAACAAGAGGATATTAAACCGGCTATTTTTATACAGGTGAATGGAGACAATTATCACGGTTATTTAACAAGATAACGATTATCTGGAATAATTGCAATTATGATAAGATAATGACTTTAGCAGGCCTGATACTGATAATATGGAATTCTTTTTGACAGCTGTTGCAAACCAATCTTGTAAATTCTAAAGCTGATCTGTGTGTGTTGTTTTCATTTTAGGTGAAGTAATTAAGCTGACAGATGTAAAAGACTTCCCCATCTCCCTGTGGCTTATCTTCATCATTTGTGTGTGCTACTATGTGGCTATTTTCCCTTTTATTGGACTGGGACAGTGAGTATTATGTCATTATATCTTTACCTGTTTTGCACAAAATTCATCTGGGATGTTTGAGCATTTGTATCTCACCAGGCCAACCCAAAGCCTGATAATTATGGTAATTTAGTGTTTACTATGTTCTTCTATGCTTTTTTCTTCAAACTTGATACCATCAGAGTTAATTAAAAGATGCAATAAGCGCATATTAATTATAAATGTAGATACGTTATTTGCCCTGATGATAATTTAATGTCCAATGAAGAGACTGCAATTCATCCTCAAACCAGGAGAGAATATCCCAAACAATATGATGTCGTGTTAAAGTGTGTGCTACAGATACAATTGAAAACCTCATTAAATAAGCACAATGCTGGTGTCTAAGGAGCAATTTAACTGTACAGTCTGACAATGATGTGTTGTCAACGAAACACAAAAGGAAGGGAGAGGGAGTCAGAAATGGAAAGAGGTTTGATAAATGGGTCAGCGGAGAACAAAACCAATTGAGCCTATCACAACCCGCATTTCCTTCACTGAAAACCACTCTCAAATCACTTAGCAACTGCTGTGTTTTTTTTCCACTGAGGGTCAGTGCTTACAGAGCAAATAGTTGTTATGCACATGGTGATGGAGAGCTACCTGCTGCAGTCACCTCACCATGTGGTCATATCAAAATAACACCTGGTCAGTGCTCTATCTGTGGGACTAAGTGTACTTTTTTTTTCCCTTATCTTTCCTTTAATGCTTACAGGGTGTTCTTCATTGAAAAATTTGGCTTTTCTCCTGCACAAGCCAGAGCTGTAAACAGGTAACTCAGCACAGGTAGAAAAGTTCATTTAAGGTGCCGGCTGCAGCCACATTATGGCACGCAAATTTGTCATTACAGTTTATCATTAGTCAAAGTTTAGTCTGGCATGTTCATATATCATACAGTATCTAAAGCTGGGTTAGTAGAAACTAAAAATATCCATCCAACTTGGTTCACACATGGACATTTTCAATTACTGTAGCTTGTTGATGTCTGTCATTAACCAACAATTAAGAATAATGCTCTAGAAACCAGTCATTCAATCAGATGTATTTGATATAGTCATTAGTTTAATGCTCTAATAGTATAATTAGGGGGAATTTTCCTTTAGGATATTCTTAATTTTGTAATCTTATGCTTTAATATTGTCTCTTCACTTTTCATCTATGTATCCTCTGTGTTGCATAGCATTGTGTACATCATCTCAGCTCCTGCCTCTCCAGTTTTGGGTTTTATGGTTGATAAAACTGGGAGGAATGTGGTTTGGGTGATATGTGCTGTGGTTACCACACTCGCCGCTCACATGATGCTGGCCTTCACCTTCTGGAACCCCTGGATTGCTATGGTAATATCAGCCTCACATTTTTGAGCAGCACAAACATGAATTCATTAACTGTTGTTGAAGTATTTGATATAAACTCACAGAGTCAAGAGAAATGTGAGTTACACAGTTGAGGTACAAGGAAGATGAGACATTTTTGTCCTTGTAAGAGTAATCAAACCACTATTAAAACTGTGAATGGAGACACATACTGTATCTCTATGCATTCTGTTTCATAGATATACATACTGCTATTCATGGTAATACATACTGTTAATACTGTAAATTTGTGCCAATTCATATTTTATCCAATTTTATTTTTTATTCTAAGCTCTAGTCATATGTTACCTTGTTAAATTGTAATTTTTTCATTATATTTTCTTATCTTATTTTTTAGTTTTTGTAGTTTTATATTTTCTCTTTTCTTGTCTCTGTAGCACTGGCATTTGTAAATATTGCTGCACTCCTAATTTCATTGTACACACAATGACAAAGTCTATTCTATTCTATTTGGCCATACCTTTAGTGACTGCTTAAATTAGTTTAATGTTGAATGTACTTGCAGTATGTGTAAACTTTTGACTCTGTTGAATATATTGTGGGGTTTTTTTTGTTTTTTTCCAGTCGCTGCTGGGTATCTCCTACTCTTTACTGGCCTGTGCATTGTGGCCCATGGTGGCATTTGTGGTGCCTGAGCATCAGCTGGGGACGGCCTATGGCTTGTATGTATCGCAAATTGTGACTGACTTCAACAAGTTGATCTTCTTAAACTACTCAGTGGCCTTTTTCAACCTCAACCTTTTCTCAACCCTTTTGTCCACCAGCATGCAGTCAATCCAGAACCTGGGACTTGCTCTTATTGCAATGGCAGCAGGCGCCATCCTGGACAACAGAGGATACCTGGTTTTAGAAGTATTCTTCTGTGCTTGCATCTGTAGTGAGTGTCTCCTGTTTGTGCACTGTGTGCAAGTAGACTCGCATCAGACCCTTATGAGTGAGTTTTTCATGACTGTTTTTTCCCCATACCTTTCTGTTTTGCAGTTGCACTGATGGCTGTGGTAACGCTGTACTTTGTGGATTATCTCAAAGGTGAGCGTGTAGATTGCATCCTTGAACCACCACTGCTCCAACTCTGTCACCCCTTTTTTGTTCATGTTGTCTAATGTTTTTTTTTTCTTTTTTTACTAACTTCTCCTTTTAAATTACTCCAACTGCTTTTGCTCCAGGAGGAGATTTGAACCGGTCCGCCGCATCCAGAGCCAAACTCCAGAAAGAAGCCACTTCGGACTCTGAGTAAGTAGATATGACCCTTTACCCTCCTTCATTACTTTTCCACCCACTTACCTAACAGGTATCTAAGAAACATAATGAACAACTGCTCATGTAATCAAGTGGCACAGGCATATTTTGAATAGGAACTTGAAAGAGCTCTTGGACTAATTTGCTCTGAATGTGTCCTCAGCTGAACCTGCCGCAGTCAGTTTAATCTACTAAGACTCAAATTGGCATATTTTGTCCATTGGGATGATAATGAATGATTTAACAGTCTGTCAGCATGATTTTTAGTGTAATAATTAGAGTCAATGCCAGTGTTTTTCTCATTATGTGACTCTTGTGATGTTTTCTTATGGATTTGTCCTTCGAGTCCATATTATACCCTAAAACCATACACACACACACACACACAGAGCTCCAGAATAATTTTTAATTTTTATTGCAATACAAGCGTACTGTTTGAAAAGGAGATCAGTCACATTAACTGAAATGTTGATTGATTATGATCTGCCACAGATTAGTCTGAAAAACTTTTTATGTATTGGCTAGTGGCCAATATCTTTATTAATGTGATATTATAATTGTAAAAGGCCCAAGTTACAGTTGTGATCAAAGTTTCGTGTTAAAAAACAAGGTCTATTTATACTGTTTCAATGAGGTTTTCAGGTGATACTTATTAGACATCATGTATCATAAACAAATTAATGAAATTAAGACATTCATGCCTGGAGTGTAATGAATCTGTATGAGCTACTGAAGAAATATCATATAGAAGTATAAGCTCATACTTGGATTTTTAAAAAAAATCATACAAATTGTGCTGCATGTGACAAACTACTAGTTACAATGAGTTAATTTTGTGCGTACATTATAAAAGCAAACCACTTCTGGTATCTTTGACCACTTTCTGTTCCCAGTTCTGCAAAAAAGTGTTCTTGATGTGCTGGAGGGTAAATCTACCTCTGTCGCTGTGTCTGTGTATTTTCAGTCTGTATGCTGCATACCATCTGTATTTTCTTAATCCAATGCTGTGTGAAACAGTGTGACCTAACATGTTGGTTTTGTGTTGTAATTAATGTTTTCCAGATAATGATGATGATCAGGGAACAGGTATGGTCCTGGGTTTTTGAGCCAGCGAGATGCACTGTCCACCCCAGAGCTGTCAGTCTACTGCAGTGGGGCAGGACTGCACTACTGACCCCGCCCAGTGCTGACATCTGTGGTTCTTCCCACCTGAACTGACTGTCTGGTCATGGCTATTATGTAACCATGTATGGTTAACAGGATATATTACTGCTGCATCAGCACATTGACAAAGGACACATCACAGTTTGGACTCAGCAGTTACTCTCTGACTTTTTACTCTGACTTTACTCACTGTAAGATTTACCCTCCACTGCCTTCTGTGTGGGATGAAGTGACTCCAATCACAGGAAAGATAAAAAGCTTGAAAATTCATTTCTAGCCATTTTAATGGCTAAAATAATACAATCATTGCCAAGTTACTAAAATAATTAAGCATATTTAATGCCTAAAGTGGGGGGGCCTTTCTGTGTGGCGTTTGCATGTTCTCCCTGTGTTTGCGTGGGTTCTCTCCAGGTACTCCAGCTTTCTCCCACCATCTGTAGACATTCACGAATAGGTTAATTGGTTAACCTAAAATTGCCCATGGGTGTGAATGTGTGTGACTGGTTGTTAGTCTCCATCAGCCCTGCGATGAACTGGCGACTCGTCCAGGGTGTACCCCGCCTTCACCCATAGGTAGCTGGGATAGGCTCCAGCACCCTCTCAATGTCAAAGCAGTTCAGATGATGAATGAATAATGTCTAAATGTTTCAGCAGAAAATGAGATCTATAACCTGTTGAAGGTGCCTGTTGCCAATTGAGTAAACAGTTTCCAATTTTATATGTGCTAATTAATACAGCCACTTTATATGTATATAGTGATAACTTTGGATGCTTTTTATATTCTTTGTAAAAATTGTGTTGAGACTGACTGGATTACTTGCCTTGATGTTGAAAACTCAGCAGCTCATTTATATATGTTTTACTGGTCAGCATTCAAGTAATTGCCAACTAAAATCTCCCATTGTAACTCTCCTTAGGCAGAGTGAGTTCATATCCAGTTTTAATCATATGCGTCATTGACCTTTTATGGTGGATATTCTGAAAACGAGCACAGCTCTTTATTGTTTAAATCTTTATTGCTTAATTCTTTCATTTCTTTATCTGCTCTTTGCTGGTTTCTGAGGTTCATAAAAATTTATTTTTGTTGCATCATCAAACAGAACTTTGCTATAAGGAAAGATTAGAAATAGCAAGGCAGCTGTTACTGATAGTCGTGGTTTAAACAAAAAAAAGTTTTATTAATGTGATCTTTAAAAAAAAAAAAAACTCTGTTCCACATGTTAATGATATTTTGTACATGATGTTTGCTCATTCATCAAACTCAGGTAATTAATTTGTTGTGCATTGCCCCTGTGAGGTTGTTACCTAATTAGAAAAAAATACATTATGCCAAAATATTCATGCACTCTGCTTAACTCTCACCATTCCAGTAATTTATCAATGTTACACACTGTGGCTACTGAACATTTCCTACCTCATTTTATGAAGGTGTTTTAAAAAGCCTGACATGTAAGGTATGAAGGTAAGATGTTATGACTGCATATTAAACAACCACAAGTCACTCATATATTCAGATATATGATGCTCTTATCAGTCACATATTTGCACTTTGGTGTTGTTGTAAGTCATGCACTCTTGCCTGAATTGAGAAAATTAGTGTCCAAGATCCGAGTGTTACCGAAGTATGATTCAGAAATGTTTGAGAAATTAACATTGTGTATCATTCAACAAAACAAGACTTGATTACTGAAAGAATAATGGCATTAAATGAAATATAAGAGTTCTGAGTGATTTGATTTTTTTTCTTTCTATCTGTGTGGATATTGGTTATTTTTCTGTCTGTATTTTCGTAACTCCTACAAGTAATATTTGCACAGTTATGCCCGTCATAGTGTTGGCTGTAGAGTTGATAAAGATGATGATATTATTATTCCTCCAGGATTAAAAGGCATCTCAGTGCAATGGATACATCTACTAGACACAAACCCATGTCTGCTTTTGGTTTGCGAAACCGTTACCTCTCCAGGCTGGGTGCACAGGTACACACACAAACACACAATGTATTGATTGATTGCACAGTTACGCACAATTCAACAGAAATCATTAAAAACATTTTTCGTACATCCATTTAAAAAAAAAAAAAAGCCAGAAGCGTTGGTTTGCAGCTACACTATGAACTTAAACACCAGAATGTGATGTTTTTTGTTTGTTTTTTTTCTTCATCTTTGTTGTCTTTGCTTGCAGCTCCCAGATCATTACTCCACCCATCTGTCTTCACTTGCCCACAGGAGTGTTCTAAAATGATGCCGTTCATTCAGCCCCCTCCTCTTCCAACACATTGGCTTCACACAAGCATAGACCAATACATGTTTACAAAGTGTCCTTGAAGTGAATATTACTGCAGTTTCTTTTTTTTTTTTATCATTTAGTTATTATATTATTACGTTATAAGGCATTCTAAGTCTAGTGTTGCTATTATTATGGTTCATTTGTTGAGTTTATTTGTTTTTTGTTTTTTTGGATGGCTATCTTTTTTCACACCACAGAGGTTAGGTTGGATTTTCACTTGTTTTACGACGGTCAAACTTTTTCCAAATGGAACACGACCTTATTCCAACGACAGAGGGCAGTAAGTACACCTCTGGTCACAGTGAATGCACTTGCACATTATCTGTTAAGTATTGATTTTATATTGAATAAAAAGGCACAGAAACAACTTTAAATGCACAGAAAAATCAGGGATATATTTATCTTGTTGAATGGTGACATTTTAAATAAAGAGTTATTATGCACAACTTGTTGAAGGTTTTAAGTGTTTAATGTCCTCTTACTGACCGGTGGAAACTGGGATCTTTATCCTCTGGTCCTGTTTGTGCTGCCTGCATCCACTACAAACACCCTGGGCTGTACTCTGTTTCTCCTCCACAGACAGGCCCGAACTATTTCACGGTGTCTCCATGATCCCCAAAAGTACAGGAAAGGGTTTGCGCAGCAGTTTAGACTGACCACAGGCTTCCACATCTTATAGGAGATCATGACAATGTTGAGTAGGTGACAGTCTTCAGGCATGTAGACCCTCACGAACAGGTAGATGGTCCGAGCAATGTGATAAGGAACAAAACACACCACAAACACGAGACACACAACAAGGAGAGTGCACAGGGACTTGTTGCGCCTACCCACGGTCCTAGTATTGGCACCTCTGCAGCAGAGCACCTTCAGGATGGAGCAGTAACAGGTGATAACCACCAGAAACGGAATCAGAAAACCCACTATGGCCAAAAACAGCCCATAAGGAAAATAAACATTAAACCGACTGGGGCTTGTCATTTCAAAACACACAGTTATGTTGTTGATCACACCCGTGTGCGCAAAACCAAGTATGGGCATAATCTCTGCAGTCGCGAGGCTCCAAACCGATGCTGACGCAAACACGGCGAGTTTTTTGGTTCGGAAACGCACGGCAGCGATGGGGAAACACACTCCAATGAAACGATGCACACTGACGCAGGTGAGAAACATCATGCTGCAGTGCAGGTTGACGAAGAAGAAAAACCTCACACCTTTGCAGATGATGTTTCCGAAGGGCCACAGGTCCCCCATGGCATTGCTGACGATGAGAGGGGGTAGAGAGAGCACGTAGAGGAGGTCTGCCACGGCCAGGTTGGTCAGGTAGATGACCGTACTGCTCCAGCGGCGCGTCTGACAGCAAACGCACCACAGCAGGGCCCCGTTCAAAGCCAGGCCCAGGAGGAACACCAGGCTGTAGGTCACCGGCAGAAGGATCCGCTTGTAGTAGTTTGTCACTGGACAGATGTGGAACTCCTCCATTCATAAGAGCAACTTTGATGTGTTTTTTTTTTTTTTTTGGGGGGGAGGGGGGGGTTAT
>JAPQRP010000006.1:25765768-25778389 GCA_037367295.1 Apogon hyalosoma | reverse complement strand
GGGGGGTTCTGTTAACACCACCAAAAAATCAACCTCACTAACCCAGCTTCCCTGAATGCAATACAAGAATGACGTATGCTTTTATTAAAAAAAAAAAAAAACACCAAATGGAGGTGTTTGTTCACCTACTGTTCCAGCCCACACCTGTGTGCTGTAAACCATATCTAGGATTTGAGCAAACACATTGACACAGGGAGAGGTGTTTCAAAAGCCTGGCATAATGGGCTGAGGTACTGTAATATGCGATTGGACCTCCCCAGAAAGAAAAGGCGTGCAGAATAATTAATTCAGTGATTAAATTCGATTGCCAAGTTAGATGACACCGTCAATACCACACACACATACACACAAGCGACGCGCTCCGTATAAAGACGCGCACACGCTCAGCATCCCATTGGCTGCGAGATTTTTTTTTTTTTTTTTTTTTTCTTGTCCAAGTGTGTGTCTCTCCGGCTGCTCCCGTCTCAAAGTGTTCATTCACTTCATCTCTGTCTGCCCGCGGAGAGGAAGCTCGACATGCTGAGAAACGGCACGCACAGGTTAGTGTCCCATCCACAGTCTGACCTCAGTCCTAAATGTAAGTCATCCGTGCGTTCTGCTTCTGCTCAAAGATCCAGTTTAACGCGCTCCGACACGCACTGATGAGTGGTAACATCCCGCATAACGGTGCTCTCTGCAGCCTTACACATCATGGACAGTACAGGCTGTTCACATGCTGAATGCTGAAAGCCGATGTGACATTTGGGGAGTGTGTGTGTGTTTTTTGTTGTTTTTTTTTTTTTAACTTGAATGGTGTCTTTCCAGAGGCATGTACCAGGGAGAGGAGACGAGGCAGCGCAGCGGGAGTCTGGCTGTGGCTCGTGAGAGGAAACACCTTGCTCTGTGCATTAATAACCAGGTAAGAGTCAATAAGAAGAGGATGTAATGCAATATGTGTATTCACTGTGAACTGGGCAGCTTTTATGCTGATCAGTCTGATCAGTCCCTCCGGTGTGCTGTGAGAACCTTACTGAAATCTTCCTGGAGCAATCATTGGATGCAAATAGAGCTCAGTAGCATGAAGATCCCATATATAATCTACTCATTTGAACAAGTGGTCCATTCTCTGCAATATGACAGTCTTTGGGTAACTATTCCCCAGTGGTTTACAGGTGGAGGAACAAGTATCAGCACCATGGACAGCGAAAGCTAACTCCTGTGAATGTATCTTCACTCTACATCTACTAACCTCTGCTACTTTGAATACTGTTGCTTTTATTCATCCATTCAAGTGGCACAATTGATTGAATTCAATTTGGTTTGGAAAATTGCTTTTTGGTGTTATTAGGCAGCAGCTGAAAATGTCTCATTAATACCATATATTGTACCTTCTGCCTCAGATGACTTCATTCATTCGGAGCTCAAAGAATCACAACATCCCACTTTATAAGTTGAGAATAGATTGTATGAACAGAGATGTGGTTTGAATCAGGCAGCATGTTTGAGGAGACTAGGTGATCTACATTACAGATTTTAGTTTGGTTTATTTTTTTGTAGGAAAATACCATATAATGTTTTCTTTTTGTGCTTGGGTGAGTGTAGGTGCACAAGTTCACCTGGTTGTATTGAGCTTCTGAATATTTAATGCCAGTGATGTAGTGTTGCGCATTATCGGTGGCAGGGGATATTGAGTGTGTGAGCTCTGAAAGCACTGCTCCATCACAGCTTTCGACCTACTCTACAATATATTATGATGGTGCAATCCCCCAACACACACACACACCCACACACACACACACACACACACGTATACATTTTATTGTGATTCATAGCATGTTCCTTTAAACTTTCTCATTTGGACCAAAGGACTGTTCCAATCTGTTTTACTGCACCAGTAAATTTCTTGCCTTCCAAAAATGACATTTTCAGATTGATCCAGCTTAAATCTGTGAAGCACAGTGTCAGAGGAGGTTCATATAAGACAGCTAAAGAGGACATGTAGGGCTCGTTGAAGGACTAACCGGTAATTGGTGTGTGAAATATGAGAGAGGACAGAAATGCAGGTTATTGGATATGGAGACTGGTCTACTTGCTGTGTCTCTGTGAGTGATTCAGATTCATTATTGAGGCGTGAACCCCCTGAGAAACACATTAATCTATCCAGCTATTACCCCGTAATCAATGGGACAGCTGAATTTTATGGCCACGGGCTCATGTTGTTAAACATTTTACACAGTGCTTATTTAAACAGCGTGCCAAAGGGAGGTCACATTTAATGGGGTTAAGCATGAAATATACAGTGCAGGTGACACTGTTGACACAGCACTTGCAGTTGTAATCTTGGAGTCGTTCATCAAAATCATGCATGAAGCCTTCTTTCGCTCCTAATTCAGCAAACATCCTGAAAATAATGAGTATGTGGCAGAAATTCAACACACGTGTGATGCTTAGAGCTGGGACCGTAGGGCAGGGCATGAGTTCACGGGAGTCAAACTCACATATGGCGTGCAATGATATGTAGAGGGATAGACGTATAGAGCAGGAGCATAGTGCCGGGGAAGGGCGTCATATTTCAGAAGTGCATTATCGTCTCTTCCCCCAGTGGGATGGAGCTGTGCTGAGTGCTGTTTGCACCATCTCACTCAATCGTGGAGCGTTTGAGTCGTAATAACCTGAGTAAGACTGAGATGAGCCTGCACGCTGATTGATAGGTGTCTGTCTGACCGCCACCGTTGTACAAAAGAGACGTCTTATATACGTGCCACCAAAAGCTCTGTACTTTTGTATCACCTTCCAAAACATATACAGCAATGCATGCATTAAGAACACTAACACCAAGCATCCACACCACCTCTTTCTTTCTCTCCAGCTCCCTGTAGCCAATTTTTAGTCATTTCAGTCCAATCCCATTACCATGTCTTGGAAGGCTGGTTAGGTCTAAATGACTTAAGCTCAGTCTTTGATCACTGAACAACGCCCCCTCACTAAAGATGGGCAGTGTGTGTGTGTGTGTGTGTGTGTGTGTGTGTGTGTGTGTGTGTGTGTGTGTGTGTGTGTGTGTGTGTGTGTGTGTGCATTGAAGATAACATGCTTTCAGTTCCTCTCTTACCATATGTTAACCAGTGCAGCTATCTACTGCTGAAATAGTAGCAGAGGGAATAGTCCCAACTACTCCATTCTGCATTTTGATAGACTGCCTGATCATTTTTTCACTCTCACATGTCCTTCATCTCTACTTGTCACACCCCACCCACCACAACTCTTCATGAGATGTCTTTCCCCCTAAGCTATTTCAGATATATCTTTTGCTCTGCTCTTCTGCCTCATTGAAACACCCTTGCTTCCTTAAATCTTAATATTCCTATCTCTGTGGCCAAAATCACAGCTTCTACCTTTGTTTGTCAGTTGACAGAAATTCAACTTACCATTCAGATCCATTCCACTTAGTTTTAGTTATAACTTAAGTTTTAAGACTTATCTACCAGCACGATTTATGAAACTGCAAGTACTTTGGAGTTGGTTGTGATCTAGTATGTGACTTTTTCACCGTGGGATGTGATAACTAGCAGCCACAACACATGCGCTGATAGTTAACTTTTAATAACGGAGGAAATATCTTTTGTCCACTAGTTAAGGCTTAAACAACATTTTCACCTTTAGTTTTCACTAAGGATGGCGGAGGAAGCAGGTGTTTTCTTAGATTTGTATGTAATGTTCATATGTAGGCCTATTTATGTAGAAAACTGTGATGGAGGATTAAAAAGGAGGAAGATGAAACATTTATACATTTACCGGTCAAAAATGAACAAGCTTTAGTGAGGGAGGTACCCATACTTGTCTTTTCATGATGAATTGTTTCATTTGATTCCTATGCATGTGATGTAAATGTTCTTGTCACTGCATTAAGTCACTTTACACCACCTGCCTGGTACTGATGTCTGTGTAACTGCAGTGGTCTAAGCTTGAGCTTATTTTTCTGTCTCTCTCCTGCTTCTTCGTGACATCCTTTGTCCTCATATACAGTATGAGGTTTGAACAACATAACCTAAAAGCCTCCGTGTCCTTTAGTAGAAAGTATTTGTTTTAATCCCATAGTCATTACATTCATAGGAAATAGCTTTTCAGATCATGTAATCACACAAGCACATCAGTTACACCTACATCTCAGCAGGCTCTTTTTGTACTCAGTGACTCAGGCGAAAGAGTAAATGTTGACTTCAGTATTACTCCTTGCACGCACTGCGCATGTAAATTGATTTCCAATGTTACGATTAACGAGCATCTCTACTGGTACAGCTCCTCTCCTGATTGGACATTTCCTTCCACTGATCGCCAAGTGAAGTTGCAGCCAGCCATCCAATGAGATGATGCAGATGTCTAATGCATCACCACGCTGCATTCACATCCTCTGAGATGGGATTGATGCGTGTATGTGTACGTGTGTGTGTGTGTGTGTGTGTGTGTGTGTGCAAGCCATGTGTGCACACAGACATGTTTTTTTCTTAGAATAGCTGTCCTCTCAGGTGTGTTGTTTTTGTCTTGCAGAGATCACACTAGTCAGAAGGACACAAGAGTTGAGTGACAATTATCAAGGGATGATTTGAGTCTTTGGACGATGTGAGTCATGCGTAGAAGCATTTATCTCTGTCAGCCATCTTTTACAACCCACTACGGCAACCTCGCTAGGACAATTGTTGGCATAGAGCTGCAATTACCCTCCAACGCTTAGTTTCCCCCAGATTTTGATCAAAATGTTTGTCAGCTGGATAGGCTCTCAGCTGTGAAAGAAACCGAAAGTAGGCATTTAAATTGACTCTCAAAATCACTTCTGATCGCTGGAAAGATACTCCGTGAAGCTGAAGTCAAGTCTCTGTACTTTTACACAATTTGACACAATTTGCCCTAGCGAGGTTGCCGTAGCGAGTCGTAAAAGATGGCCGACAGAGATAAATGCTTCTACGCATGTGTGACTCACATTGTCCAAAGACTCAAATCGTCCCTTGACAACCATCTCTCACTTACTGGAGGGAATTAGCTTCTCTTTTTTATTTTGGTGTGTACGTGTGAGAGTGTGTGTTAATGCGCTGGTCATCGATCTCTGTGATAGAATTGGGACTCTGAGAAATTATGATTTTTAATAACTCATCAATTAAAGGGCAACAGACTCTCGCCTATGTGGTGTTGTTTTCTCTCCTCTTCCTACCTCTTTTCCTTCTTTCTGTCATTTGTCAGTGACATGAAGATTATTACTGAGTATGATCACCATTCGTCATCTCACAGTGTATTGATTACTCATGGTTTGATCTAAAAATCTGATCAAGCTGTGCATACATGGGATTTACAGATTTATCAGAGGACAGTTCTAATCATCCATGCTTTTGCAATCGTTGGAGTTCTGTTGGTTGAATAGATTTCCATATACATATATAATCTACAGGTAATATGTTCCTCTTGCCATCAGCTGCAGCAGAATCACTCCCATGGCATTCCTACTTTGCACCTTCTATTCACTCCAGAAATCTAAGACCTTATGTTTGACTGTAAATACGCAATAGAGAGCTGTTATAAAACTGAATAAACAAAGCAGCTGCACTAGCACATGACCGACTCAGGGTATGTTCAGTTTGTGTTCGCATTCACCCCCAAGTTAGTCAGCACATTGTTATTTCTCATAGATTCCAATTTTAGCTTGACCATCTGGATGTAGGATACAGTTAATACAGCGTAACACTTTCTGACACTGTTATGATTCAAGCCATGTCTGGCTTTTTTCCAAGCATGCTGAACACCTAATCCACAATGGAGAAGCAAGAACATTGAGAACTGGTCAACTAATTCACAAACAACACTTTGCACATAGAAAGAACAAGCTCACAGATGCATACATATACTAGAAATAAGTGAAAACAAGCCAGTATATTTCATTGGAAGTGCTTCAATATGCACCAGGTTAGGTTCCCATAGTGTGCATTCTTATTTTCATGTGTTGTCAGTAAACATTGCTCTTTACACACTGTTATTCTGTCAGGAATTTCACCTGCAGCCTCAAAGCATAGAAAATTGCTGAATAAAAGCGAACAAATCACAAACCAGATCTTTATGTCAACTGATTATACATTACTGCAACCAAGTTCAGATGTTTACTTTTTACACTCGGGCGGTTCTTCAATTTAGTTTTATGTAAAAGATAACAAAATGTTTTATGTGCATTTTACTCTAAAACAACAGATAATAAAAAGTAAAGTTGATGAGACTCATGATTTTCTCATTTAAATAAGACTAAATAAATCAAGTCAATATTTGAAGTCACAAGTTTCCCTCAAGGGCTTTACAATCTGTATGGTACCCAACGCTCCCTTTTCCACTTTTTTCCTTCCTTATGAAAATGTATACATTTACAGTACTATGTAAAAGTATTAGGCCACCTCCAGGTTTTTTCTTTTTGAAGGATTGAAATGAGCATACATATTTATTTCTCCTTCTGTTTTCTTCAGATACAAGAAAATACATGGAATGTGTGCACAGCCTTAAAAGACACATAAAAAACTGAGCTAAATGGATTCTAAATGTTAAAGCCAGTATTTAGTGCGACCCCTGACCTCATGAGAAGAAGCAGCACAAACAGTTACAAACATCTGACATGTGTTGAATGAAACACGGTATAAAACTACAGAAAATGAATGCAATAAATCTCATTTTGTCTGAACAAAAGACAAAGTGCAAAGAGAGCTCACACCAAATACTACCACTTTGGTTTATAGGATGTTGTTTTGTCCCTGAAACATTTGTTTTTACTGTTGCACATACTTCCCATGTATCCAGATTGTATATTAATACGGACACAGAGAAATGCATATGTGTGGTCATTATAATATCACTAAACCAACAAACCTAATGTTGGCCTGGGACAGTATAAAACAATTAATATAAAGAACATAGGTGAGGAGATGAGGAGTAGAAGTTCTGGTCTCATCAATGAACATAAGGAATTTTATGAGGCTGTATTTAATCTGTCTTTAAAGATGGATCATGTGTGGTATTGAACCGTAAGATAAGCTTATCATTTTTAATAAACTCACTAATATGAAGTCATGCTTGGAAAAAAATCAGACCAAAAAGTGTATATTTGGACCTCTTGTGGAGCCGCTTTGCTGCTCCGAGAGCTCATCCATCTGTCCAGTCCCACTGAGCTCTATTGCTGTGGCCTCACAGCTGCCTGAGCTGGGCCCCGGCCCTGGCGCACATCCGGTGTCTGGCTGGTTGGCACCTGCAGAGCACACACATGCTGTTATGCATCAGCAGTGGCATACACACACATAATGTCAGCACTATGCTTTTCCTGCCACTATGTGTTAGTAATATTTAGGAATATATTAACAGAACATAGGAAGTTAATAACAAAGATAAGAAACATAAATTATAAAACAATCTGTTTTGGCTCAGATGTGCGACTATGTCAGACTAACAGTATGTGTAGGTGGAGGATTAATTACATGGAGTCCATGAAATGCTGCAGATTTTTTTCTCATATCTTATCTCGGCACAGCACCTACTGTAATATTTTTGGCATAAAGAAATAAGAACCTTGATATATATGTGGTTTTCATTTCGCAGGAGGAAGCGAAAAGGTATCACCGCTACTGCAACCACAGTGGGGGGCAAGCAGTTTCCAAGGTGGAGAGGTGAGACTCTGCACATTATTATGAAATCTAACTCTGTTCTAATGTATCTCCTGTATACAGTACATGACTCTGACCCTACCCTTTAGAAAGAGTCTGTCCACAAAACCATACTGTATTCAAGAGGAGGTTATTCCTGGAAATCCAAGCTCATTAAATTTGAAGCATGCAGGGTTACAATACAAACAATGTTACAAAATACACTTACATTTTTGATTTTCTGTGATTATGTCTGTTGTTATGTATGTATGTTATGATTATGTCGCAGAAACCGTCCCCGTCGGTGTGAAGAGGAGGATGACAATAGTCCTCATCGCCGTGAGAAACAGCACCTAGAGATCAAGGCCATCATGTGAGTATTTTCTATAGTTTCCTTGTACATTTATGACACAAACGTGTTCTGAAATGCCTGTGTTTCTGTGTGTTTTTAATCAATTTCAGCGAAGAGTCACCAATTTTACCTGTGACCTCGAAGGTGCATTATATTCATTATGTAGAGAAGATCAATTTATGAATGGTTTCAATTCAATCTCCCTTTTAATTAGATTTCAGTTTCAGGGTCAGAGTGCACTTCTGAGAGCATGGACCCTGATAGATCACTATCTAACACTATTTTACTTAAACATGGACCATTGCTTTTATAGGTGTAGCAGAGAAGGACGGCTCTCGCCTCAGGCTTTGACTCCACTGAAAATCGGGGATAGAAATGAGAGAGCCAGTGTTTCTGTGTAGAGTTAACATGATTGGGGTGTGGAAAGGTGAGATGGATAGAGAAAAAATGTTTGAATAAACTTGAAAGAAGGCGGTAAAACTGGACCTTTGGATAGAGGGAATGTAGTGGGAAAAAACAGCAAAAAGAGGATAAAAATGAAGAAAATAGGGATAAAGGAAAGAAGGGGTAAAGGTATTGGTTTTGGAGCTACGAGTTATGGCTTAATTCAATTTGTTCCATTTGGCTCAGCTGTCTCTCTGCTCCACTGGAGGTGAATGTGTTTCTTCATCGAGTAATTGATCTTACACTCCATCCTGGACCCTGGTGTTATGGTGACTACAGGGATGAAAAAAAAAAAGGGAGAAGTGCAAGACACAGAGAGTGGTCAGTGGAGGTTGAGGATGTGGGTGAGAGGTGTGGAGAGGCCAGGAAAGTATGTAAGAAAAATAACATTTCTGCCAAAGTGAAATATATCATGTCAAATGTAGGGAGGGAGTCATGAATTGATAAGTAAAAGTTCTGCTTTCAAAACCTTACTTAAACTTCATTTTTTATAAACCTGAGTGTATACTGTGCAATGACAGGCCATGTCAGACCTGAGATGACAAAACACTGCAATGTCTTTGGTGGTGGATAAAAAATGGTGGTCCTATGTCGCAAGGTGATGGAGATGAATAGATAGCCTGACAAATTTAGGATGTCCATCTCAAAGTGTGGCTGTGCTCTTTCTTCTCTTCCTTCTTGATTTTGGAGGTTTTACTTTACATATAGATACTATTATAACAGCAAAAGCATTGGCTTAGATTCATTATAGTTATAGTGGTTCGGGTAGACAATGCACGCTAATGACATTTTGTTCTTGTACATTTACTTATAAGATGAGATTCAGTAAATGTAATCATCGCACATGGGTCACAAGTTTACTAGATCAACGGCTGATGTTGAACTTATAAAACTGGTGAAATCTTACAATCTGTAGGAGGATTTAGTTGTTGTCCTGTGAGATCCACGTATCAAGAAAAAGTCAACTTTTCATGAGCTCAGAAAAACAGGCTGACAATTAAAGCTAATAATTGAAGAGGGGTTTAGCAAGTCATCTGGAGATACACCAATCAGCCACAACATTTCGACCTCAGACAGAAGTGTTAAAATATTGATTATTTCATTACAATGGGACCTTTCACTGGGTTTGATATATTAGGCAGCAACTGAATATTTAGTCCTTAAAGCTGATGTGTCGGAAGCAGCGCAATGATCTTTCGGAACTGGATGACTTTGACCAGGTCCATATTGTGATGGTGGTGACTGGGTCCAAGCATCTCCACAACTGCAGGTCTTGTTGGGTGTTCCTGGTCTGCAGAGGTTAGTACCGACCAAAAATGGACCAAGGAAGGACATTCCAATCTCAGGCCAATTACGCAACTGTGCGAGGTGTTGGACAAATAGATCTGATCCATAGAAGTCCATTTCTACTTCCAGGACTTCAGGGATCTGCTGCTAATGTCTTGGTTCAGATACCACAGCACAGCTTGAGAGGTTTAGTGGAGTCTTGGCCTCAGATCAGACCTGGTTTTGTTGATAAAGCGGAACCTACATGATATTATACAGGTGGTGATAATGTTCTGCTCCCATAGATGGTGGATGGGTTGAGATTCGGGTGTTGTTCTTTAGATAGTTTTGATACTTTTTTTAGGAATGAACAACAACATCTGGAGATGATCTGACCCGGTGATTTGGTCACACTTTCTGCTTTGTTAAAGTTGCTCAGATCCCTACTGGTCCCTATTTTATTATTATTATTACTATATTATATTATATTTTACTGTTTCTGACACATGAACTTCGAGGGCTAAATGTTCACTTACCACCTAATATATCCCACCCACTGACCCATTATAATGAGGTCATCAAAATGAATCAACCACTTTGTCTGTCAGTGGTCATAATGTTATGGCTGATTCGAGTATGTGCTTTTCACCGGACAGACAACGTAAAGTGAAAATAACGTTGTTGGGAAATGAAGTTAAATGCAATCACCTCAATTTTGTACTCAAGTATACATTACTTTGATTTGCAACACACAATATGTAGCATATGTAGATTTTTAGATAGAATATGACGTATTCTGTGTACTGATGCCCACAGCATCCAGCGAGCCTGGCGTGCCAGTATGTCCCGCAAAGGAAACCTGCAGGTGCGAGACAAAAACTATATCCGCCAGCGTGAAACGGTGCCATCAGAGAGTTTCCAAGACCCAGCTATGACCACCAGTATTTCCCAGGTAAGGCCGCCTGAAAAACATATCACAGAGACAGCCATATGGTGCGACATGAGACTGTGACAGGTGGCAAGAAGTTACCCGCCACTTGTGTGAGTTATCTGCTACGATCTGTTGTTTTTGTGAAGGATAAAAAAGAAATGGGTGAGCGGGCACACGAATGAGACTAATAGAAAAAGAAAAGGAGGCGATGAGGGAGGGGTGTTTACCTCTACTGTCATCTGGGCGACCGCGGGGGTCGAATTGGTGGAGGTGAAAGGGATGCCAGCTGGCAGTGTGCCCAGATCTGTAATTAGCTGTTAATTAGGTAAATTTTCAAAGCTAGTTGATTGATTAATGAAGTGCCTCTGCCCTTGTCCTCCCCCGGTTCACCCCCCACACTCCCCTCACAGTTTTCCTTCTCCCGAGGGAACGTGGGGAAGAATTAAACAGTGCTCATAGGCCATGGCAGTCAAACAAAAGCCAAAAAAAAGGCAGTATGAGCAGCAGATAAACAGTGAGAAGCAGATAAACAGTGAGAAGACAGGGAGGGAGAGAGGAACAAAGTCAGACGAGGGTGGAGGCATAGATAAGCCGATGAATGCAGAGATGTCTTTAGATCGCCTGAAGTTCTAAGTGACAGACAAAGACACACAGGAACAAACACTGACACACACACACACACACACATACATACGCGTACATAGTCTATGCTGGCTTTCACAGTGTACTCACACTGAGACACACAAGCTACCCGCGCACACCTGCCCACACTCTTTGCAGAGACTCAGCACAGAAAAATATGATGTCATGTCTGCATACTCACTAGTGTGTGTGGGAGGCGTTTTTTCCCACTCTCTTTTTAACCAGTGCTATAGGAAAGCAAGATTCCCTGAGCAAACAGATGGGCTGGTGTCCTAGTGGGACTGTGTGTGTGCGTGTGTGTGTGTGTGTGTGTGTGTGTGTGTGTGTGTGTGTGTGTGTGTGGGGTTTGTTTTTAGGTTGTTTGTTCTGCTTGAAAGAGTTTGTTGTTCATTAGCACAGCAGCAAATGTTTTCTTAATTAGAAAGTTACTGTAACTTAAAAACCAAGATGACAAACAAGGCCCCCTTTTTTCTGCCTCCTCCATCTTGTACCTGTATTTCTATTTTTTTTCTGCAGTATCTTATTCAAAACACAAGTTAAGAATATTGTGACAACATGGGACATCAATGGAATTATGCTTTCTATCTCCAAAATCCAATATGTTTATCATTTTCCTACCTTCTCTAACATTAACAAAAATGCCAGTGTCACCCACATTTATATAATTAAGTGCCTCATTACAGTAAAAACAAACAGAAAAGAAATCTACCAAAGTAGATAGAAATCATCTTTTGGGAGAATTTATTACAAATGCATTCTGAGAGGCAGATGTGAACAGAGACACCAGAAACTGTATTCAACTTTATAATGATTCAACTATAAGTAAAAGTAGTTGCCAAAATAATTACTTGAGACATAGTAAGAAAATGTCTACTAAAGTGTGATAAACTGATCCAGTTATTCTGTAGAATAATCAGTAAGCCATTGTGTGCTCATCTATCCATATTATATCATATAAACAAGCAGGAGGCAGTAATACATTAAATATTTATATTTAATTGTGATTAAATATTTAAAGTGTGCACCATTCACATGGACTTCCATACCATGTTTACCGTATTAGCTTGATTTTACTGACGAACTACAGAATTAGTTGAAATTCACAGAAAACACTGGGACTATCATATTAATATTTTGGCTTCAGCATCATAAATTACAACCTGCTCCATTGGCTGAAGGTGATATTGGTGAAAACATGTAGCTGTATTGAGAAACAAGTTAAAATGGATTTATCAATATTAAGTGAGCATGTTCAGGGAACCAAACAACTCTTTGGGGTGATCGAGACATTTTGGTTTCACTTTTGTTCATGTTGTCCATCATTATACACAAAGTGCCAAGGAGAGAGT
>JAPQRP010000006.1:25728681-25759197 GCA_037367295.1 Apogon hyalosoma | reverse complement strand
AAAGGACCTTCATGTTTGTTTTCATCAATATCCGCCATCCCCACCCCCGACTTTTCTGTCCAATGCCAGCACAGTTCGTCACACGCGTGCTTCTGTTTACAAATTTTGGTCCACTAGCAAAAAGTGCAATGAGAATGTGATCCAACCCAAATGAAAAAAAAAAAAAAAAAAAAAAAGGCTGCATTTGATCTGAACCAAATATAGACTTCCCAGGTGTGAATACACCCACAGAGACATTACGTTTAAACTGGTAAATAAATACCACTTAGTAGATTGGGCTTGATAGCTGAATGAAAAAGTGATTGACAGTGTTTCTTTTTTCTGTTAACTGTAATTTCTTTTCTGCTTTAAGCTTTTGTTAATGCTATGCACAAATGAACCTTTTTTTTTTCTCCTTCAACCACAAATGGAAAGAAGTGATAAACCAGTCGATGACTGTTAAACTGTAAGCACCTCCCTTGTCTCTTTAGCCTTGATTTGATAAAAGACACCATTAATGAAATGTTCTGTGCCATTTAGGGAGGCATGGATTTTAGTAATGTGGAGGTGGATGCTGTTACATGTGTATTTTTCCTTCTTGGCACCGTTTAACACTTAACCACTGTCATGTCTGTTGGTTCTTCCAACTATCTCTATGTTGAACTTGAACAGGGTAGATATTTTATAGTCACTGCCAAAAGGTGAATCAAATAAATTAACCCTGAATAAATCAAATCTTGGAATTAGAGAATGTGGCCATGCTTCACTTTTTTCTGCAACACAAATAGTTGTTAGATGAGATTTTTTCAGGTTAACTACTTATGTTGTCATGTCACATTTCCCTTATTTAGTGGTCAGGATTCTAACTGTAGCAATCAACTCTCAGTCCATATTTTCCAGAAACCGAACAGAAACTGACCCAGTGAAATTAAGACTCGTTTCTGTGAGGCTGCATCTCACTCGTATTGTACAGTTACATTATGTCTGTGCTAAGTGTGCATATAGAGGCTGTGAAGATGCCCTGTGGGTGGATTTCTCACAGGCACATTTGATCTGTCTGCCCTTTCTCATGTCTTTTTGATCTGTGAGTCAGTGATGAGGAAAGGGGGTGTTGTCCTCTGGTTTAATGCACTTTAATGAGAATCTATTCTTTATTGTGTAACACATAAAGAGAAAAAACACATCGAAGGGTGCAGGAAACAAATTAAAGATCGCTATGGGATGCATGCCAGAAATTCTATAACAATACATGCACTCTGGTTGATATGTAAATACTGTGTGAGTGTTGTTGAATGTTAGTGTGCTTTAGCCACTCATGTCTTTAGCCAAGAGTCATGTCTTTGAAGCTGGGTCTTTGTCTCTGATGGATCTTTGAAGCCACTATGAAAGCAGTTTTATTTGCATATACATTTACATTTAATTGTAAAGCAGGGAAATGTGCACAGCATGTACTGTACACACTCAGGTGTATTGGCATGTGTGTCCTGTGCACCCACAGACAGATCACCTGTCTGGTTACCCTGTAGCAGTTAAAACACTGGCCCGATTTGTCCTCATCTTCTACCATCACCATGGTAACTGTGAACTTGTTCAGGATGTCCTTATTTACTTATGCAAAGACATCCTGCTGCTCCCCAACCTGTCAATCAGGGTCCAAAGCATATTGTAAAACCTCAACCACAAAAGGTAAAAACTGTCAATCTTAGCTCAGTTATATAACCTTCGCTGAGAACCAGTTTGTCCAAAGTATTGCAAATGTTCTTTGTAGATATTTGAGCTTCTGAAAGTTTTCCAGACTGTGACTTACTTTACCTTGTGGTCATGACGGGAAACTTTAAACTCCAACTTCTTTTTACTGTGGATCATCCTATAATACATGCTGTTCTTTCATGCTGTTTTTTTTATTTATTTATTTACATTGTAGTCATATTTCAAAGCCACAGCATATAATAAAAATGGTGTTGTTTTAGGAAATAAGAAATTAGGTCATTTTATGCCTCACAGTTAAGGTGAGAATGAGTATTTCCCCCCTTGTGTTCAGTTAGCTTGGAGTCTTGTAAACAACTGAAGAAATGAACTAGCAAAACAAACTAGTTTTTACAACTTGTCACCAGCAATGTGTGAATGCAAAAGTTTCTGCTCTGACTAAAGTAAATAATGATGCAGGCTGTTGTGGCAAAGAGACAACTCCACAACAGCTGGGTTCCTGCTGAAATCCTGCAGAGAAATTGGCAGACGTCTGGTACTCCATCTAAAACATGTCTTTGGACTTAAATACTGCTGCTCCCATCTGGAAAATAATATTATTTCTGCTTCTAAAAGAGCATGAAGTAAAGAAAATAACTATTGACTGGTTGTTTTTGAGTTCTGTTGTAAAACCTTTATCAACCTACTGAAAATAGAGATCAGCTCTTCACTAGATCTGCTTTTCTGCTTAGATGTAACAAAAGTGCAGACAGTGCAGGACAATTTATTTATCTCAAATAAAGGGGAGATGGAGTTGGTGACCCCAGAGAAGTGACTGACCACACGCTTGTTGTTTTGCATGCTAAAGCTGCTTCACACGCCTCCTTTTACAAAAACCTTAATGATAGCTCACTGACCTTGGAGCACACATGTCAATACCAGACCAGAGCGGTAGAGAAAACAGAGTGGCAACACTGCCATAGACTCCCGTTGTGAAAAATGGCAGATGAAATATGGACCTACTTCCTGGTTATGGAGGTGCCAGTAGTTCCAAACACTGAGTATGGCGGCGTCAGAACACATTTATTTCTATTGCAGCTGATCTAGTATCTCCAGCGCTAAGTTAATACGACATCATCATCTTTCATATTATCAAGTGCATTTCCTGTATTAGCAGACATTTATGTTGTAAATTCTGTTTTCTTTGGTGTTAGCATTGGTATAAATGTATATCGCATACAACTGTTATGTTTGATTTTCAGCTGTAGCCCTATAGTTAGCTAGCTTGACTTGTCCAGCTGTTGAGATTTAACCACTATAACCACAAATTATGGAGTTCCTAATTTAAGGTAACGTAAGTACAAATTTGGTTATCAGCAGTTTTTGTTGTTGTTGTTGTTTTTTGTTGTTGTTGTTTTGCTGAACCTGGTGGTGTTTGGTTAAGTTTGTCAGCTGAGGTCATGTGCTAATTTGTGTCATTTACTGCGGGTGGAAATATGGGCCCACTTTGCTAGTTATTTTATTCTATTTGTAATTTTTTAACATTTGATAGTGGCATGAGATGCCTGTATGTAGTTTTATTTGTCCTGTATTCATTTCATAAACCTGCTTGCTGTTGTTATGAAGCTACATAGTTAACTTTGTGTCAAATTTAAAACTTTTCAAGTAATAAATGCAGTACTTTCAGTGGTCAACCCCACTACTCAAAAGCATTACATGCATACATACAGTAGTGCAACAACGGTTGGAAATATACTTGTGTGTGGTTTATTTTGATATTTACCATGCAATAACGTACTCACTGCTGTCTGTCCCATAGAAGAACATGACAGCGCACAGTTTGTTTTGGAACTATACATGAACCATGTGATCGCTGTTGCGGCGACATCAAAGCATGTCACACCTCTCTCTCTTGCTCTATGGCTCTGTGCCAGACTACAAAGATGTTTGCACTTCTGGACTTCATGGTTGGTTGATCGGAACTTCATGCTGGTCTTTTATTGGTTGGTCTTAAAGAGGCTAATTGGATACAGAATCAAAGTTTCTTTTGGAAACTGTGCTGTGTGTGCAACAGAAGTTAAAACTAGTCCAACTTGTGCAGATTGTGATATAATCGGTTTAAAGCAGCCTCCATCCCTGCAGTCTACCTACGAACAGGCTGTGCTAACAAGCTAACAAGATGATAACAGCTCAGTTTCATGTCTATACACTGAGTACCAGCTGTGTTCTGCCATCAGGGAGGAGGATGTCATTTATCCACTTATTTAGTCCTACTTCATTAAAAGTTTTAAATGTGGTAGAGAACTTAAACTCCCAAGACCTGAAAGTCAGTATATTGTTCCTGTGAAACAGAAGTAACCAGCAACTGAGCTACTTTCCTGCTATTATAAATAGAAAACAGTTCTCAAAAAAGAAACAAAGCCTCACCCCTGCATATCTACACTTCTGTAAAACAGCTTATATTGATAAGAAGTGAAAAGTAATTTTTGTTCAGTGTCAACATCAGTGTGCAGCTGCAGAGCTGCATTTCTGTCATTTGGGATTGTATTGTCAATAACTCACTTTTTTACATCAGTGCTTTTAGTCATTCTGTAGATATGATGTAGTTCTTGTCTCCTGTATCTGTCATACCACACGTTTTATATATGCAGAATTTGTTTATGTGTGTGTGTGTGTGTGTGTGTGTGTGTGTGTGTGTGTGTGTGTGGGTGCGTGTGCGTGTGTGTGTGTGTGTATAGTAGATGCAGCTCCCTATCAATCGCAGTAAAAACCAAAAATATTAAGACTTTCAGTTAATGACTGAAAAACTGAGGTTGTGAAAGAGTTTTACAGTTTTTTCTGGGTTTCTATCCTTACCCTTTGGTGAGGACTTTGGGATAGAACTGCTTCTCCCTTGTGTTAAAAGAGGCCGACTGATGTGAGATGGGAGTCTGTTTAGATGCTCTCTTGTTCCCTCCATATGATGGTATTCCAAGTGTGATCCTGAGGCAAACCCAAAACACACTGGAGGGTTTACACATCCCATCTGGATTGGGAATCAGACTCACAACACTTTATTTATACCAGGGCGAAACTATTGGTTGTTACAGTCACTCCATTCAAGTATAATAAAAAGCAGCAGGAAATAATTATCAATACAACAGAAAAGATTCTTGTGCATACTTGAATGACAATAAAGTCTCACTAAAGATAAATATGTGAATCAATATAAAACTCTAAATATACAAACATATATATCTCTGAATATATATGTTAAAACTCTTTTGCAGCAGTTTATACAATGTGTAATAGGCAATATATTGTTAATATGATACATAATAAGTGTGCAAAAATATTGTTGTGTGTAATTCTAATTATGCAGTTATAAGGTAGAGTTAAACAGTCTGATGGCTACAGACAGGAATAATTTCCTGTGTCATTCAGTGGGATACCCTGGGATGTCCCAGGAGGAGCTGGAGGAAGACAATTTTTCTTAGTCTACACTCCTTTAAGGCTTATTCCAGAAATATGGTACTGTATAGTGTTGAGAAAACATAAACATAAGATAAAAGTTATATTATGGATTTTTGCCTTATGTTACCAGTTTATTTGTATAAATCATTCACTGCCCCCCCCCAAAAAAAAAAATTACTCCTCTTTTATGAAACAATTTCACAAAGCCTGGTCAGGAATAGCAAAGAGGAGACACTAACTGTAAGCAGTAGGCACTGCTCATGAATTACTATTCTATCTTAGTGAATATAATGGTGTTAGGACCACAGATGTTCAGTGTACAGTAAGACATTTACTTTAAAGACTGATATCATGTATCAACTCCAAATGTTCTTCCTCTTGCAGTCACTTAGTAGATATTATTTCCTGCCATAGATACTATTTCCTGCTAGGGAGAGAGAGAGAGAGAGAGAGCAGAATTAGTATCAAACCAAAAATATCAGTGATGGGAAGTACAAAGAGAAAGCAGAGAAAAAAGGGAGGGGGAGACCAAAGCAGTTTAGCTGACATTTTTCTTTGTGCTGTTGTATCTTTAATGACACAGTGATGGGAATAGTTAGCGTTATGTCTGCTCCGTGATCAGATCGATTCTGATCTTTTTACACATAAGAGTCTGTGTTTACCGTGCACTGCGCTTCACTGGAAACAGTAACATATTGAGTGTAAAACAGACACGGTGAGCACTGTAATTTTACATTTTAGTATCAAATGATGACCATAACATATGTACGTGACTTTTAAAGGTCCTTGAAATGTTTCTCATTTTTAGTTCTAATTAACTTTCTTTCTTCTTTTTCTTTTTTTAAAAAAATAAGAAGCCTATATTGAGTATTATTATTATACTGTGCAAACTTCAATATTGCAGTTATTTCATTCATTAGTTTTAGTGATATTTGAGCTAAGTATAACTATGAGCACATTCGTGATAATTAATCTAAGGTTTGCCAAGGTTATTACGCATAATTCCAGATTTCTATAGCAGACATAAAAAGGAGTTTAATCACATCTTCACAAGCATTTTCCAAAGCAGAAACATATTAA
Source organism: Apogon hyalosoma (assembly GCA_037367295.1). Taxonomy (NCBI): domain Eukaryota; kingdom Metazoa; phylum Chordata; class Actinopteri; order Kurtiformes; family Apogonidae; genus Apogon; species Apogon hyalosoma. Next base: position 25,752,999 of record JAPQRP010000006.1, on the reverse strand, counting down.
ATATCTAATTTTAGCGCCTGCTCCTTTGCTGTGCACATATTTTAACTCAAGGTTAGGTTTTCAGTCCATTCAGTTGCAGATATGATTTACGTTACAAGGTATATACAGTTAAGTATGTAATCATACTGCCTCCTCTTAAATGTATGACCATTTCACACATTAATATTTTCCAATAACCTTGAGTTTTGTACATTTGAGATGAACACTCTTGGAGTACTGTATCTTTCTGCAGAGTCGTATTTGTGCTTTAACTAACAGTTACCTTCATTAATGGTTAATGTGTTGTTTTTTCATTTAATCCCCTCGAGAGTGAGAAAATAGCAAAAATTCCACACAATTTTCAACAGTTAAAACAGAATGAGGATGAATTCTTGGTGTATTATCAAACGGACAAGCTGATCATCAAAATAAATAGTGTATCTGCTCATTTTCTGTTGCTCGTGTAATTGGTTTATTCACTAATCATGTCAGCGCTGGTTGCAACTGTTGCATCTTATCTCATTATTTTTGGCTGCTACACTGGTCAGTACATGAATATGAAGCCATTTGCAAGAGAATGAGAAAGAGTGTGATACATGGCTAAGAACATTTAAAGTCATTTTTGTCCAAAAAAAAAAAAAAAAAGAAAGAAAGAAATGAACATTATACATCATTATATGTATTTGAGGAGAGCCATGAGAGACTGTGTTGGCAGGGAGATAAGATGATAAAAAGCTAAGGTGAAGAATGGAGCCTATGAATCTTTAAAACTGTAATATGCAGCTCTCAGGAAGAAAAATGCCTCATAAAATGATTTAGCTTTTCCCAATTTATGGCCACATAGAACCTTTAAAATGAGGCAACAATGAGACTATGTTACCTTATTAAATAGTGTAAGATAGCAGGACCATTACAGCATAGCGGCTAATTACTAACCCCAGATGGCGTTCCAGGGATCCAATTTTTCCTCTGGTGGAGTTTTATTTACTCAGCACTAAAGAGAGTGAGTTGGCTTTTTTTTTTTTTTAAGACTTGTAGTTCATACTTTTTTCCTCATAAATGTTTCTCATTTAATTGGTGATAGTTAACCATACTCACCAGTGGCTGCAGGAGTGTCGAAAGTCCATTTAAGATACGAAGACAGGGGAGAATTACTGCTGCTTATGAGCTCAGTTTTAATTATCTCTCATCTTACAGTCACGTCTTTTCTGTAGTCATTCTCTCTCTCTCGTCCTCCTTCACACCCTCGCTATGTTGACTGTTAATTGGCTTGTCTGTCACCCCAAAAATACTCCTCTCCTTCTTGTGTCAGGCATATAAATATCTGTTTAGCCTTATTTTACTTACCAGATCCTTTCTTGTATTTCCAAATGTCTCAGTGGAGATATCATTTGACGAGAAATGACAACCGCACGTACAAAATAGGAAAAACATCACATCTGAAAGACTTTTATTCTAATGTAGATAAAAAGTAACATATTTTTTCTAATACTGTGTGTTTCTCTCCTATGTATTCTGTCATTTTTTTCTCATTATCTTCCTTTTCCTGTCCGCATTTTACCCAAAAATGTAGAAAACTTCATTAACTCATTTCTGGGACTTCTGCGGTTTGCACTGTTGGGTGAGATTAAAATACACAGAGGACTCACATTTATACAGGCAGACCGAGAAACATACTCTTTGCCAGGTGGAGAACAGGAAGCATAAGAGGAACAGCTCTTTAATTTCAAGTGTGAAACTCATTCTGAATTTCAATCCTGTCAATTTCCTCCTGTAACCTGTGAAAGAATCTGATGGTGTATTTATTAAGCCCCTTTATTGCTTTTATTGTTAGTGAAGGTGCCTATGATGTGTCACCTCTGGCCTTTATGCATTTTTTTCTGATGCAAACAGGACAATCTTGCACACAAGCAACTGTTTTCTCCACATCTGAAGGGGAACTGAGGCTCCACGTGAACTAATTATCAGCTCCTCTCAAAAGTAATACTGCATAATTAGATTCAGGAGAACAGGCAACACTGTAAAGTCAGCCTTTAAAATAGATCTGTAAAGTTTCATCGTGAGCTAAAATATTCTGGCTTTAAGTGCTTATAAAAAAAGAACTTTGCATCTTCAGTTTCCCATAATGCAATTAAATAGAATCATCATGCTTGGAAAGCTCCTGTTTGTAAAGAAAGCATCCTGTGATACTTCATAGCTTCATTGTGATGTCACTTTCCACATGGCTGCACATAGTTTTCTCAGTTTTTGTAATTCTTGTGATGCATAAAGTGATCTTCATGTAACAAAAAAAAAAAAAAAAATCCTTTGAGTAGCTCTTCCATGTGCCAATTTTGATAACAGACAGCTAATAAACAGCCGAGCAAACTGCGAGTGTTTACATTATTGGACAGACAGCATGATTGAAGTGCAGAATATCAAAAACCACGTCTGTAATTTTTTCCATCTCTGTGTGCTTGATAGGAAAAAACACATTTGACTTCAATCAAGATAATTCAGCCGCCTGTTGGAAGGTGCTTGGCTGTATCAGTGACAGCCGGGCTGGTGGCTGGAGTAGCATGTGTAGAGGCTCTGTAATGGTTATATTTAGCTCCTTATCTCCCAGACGGCTCTGCGAGTGCACCGTCGCCTGGCGTGACAGCCTATTCTGGTGAAAACTGTAGAAACTGGGAACAGTTAATGCCATTCTGGTCCTGACAAAACTACAACCTCAATGAGATTTTGTTTAGACAGATTTTCCCCCTATATTTCCTGCCCCTAACTGTGTAATCATTTTACTCTACCCCAGCTTCACTTGTAGCATAACAAATACAGATTTCCCACATTTTTCACATTTTCAATTCCTGTGTGTTTTCTCCTCGCTTGTTTTGTCTCTTTACCTCCTTTCATTCTTTCCTAGAGCTTGTTTCCCTCAGTAATCTGTCTGGCAGAGTGAGTGTAGGAAAGAGCGTTTGTGTTTTTGTGACAGTGTGTGATGTTCCTTCTGATCCCTCTGAATGTTTGAAGCTGCATTACATCAGACTCTCCATCCTGCCTCCAAAGCCCCTCTGTCATAGTGTATCTGTGTGTGATGAGGAAGAGGGGTAACAGAGGCACTGATTCTTCCATATTTCCTGTACAAACATGAGAAAAACACACACACAACAATTGTATATATACAGTATACTCGTAGGATTGCATACAGTCACAAAGGAGCAAAACCCATGCGTTTATGCACATGTACTGCACACTTTTACACTTAGATACAGGCATGAGCAAAGGGCATGAGATGACATCAGTATATTCTGCTGCTGCTTAGACACTGGGGCTTTCTCCTCTGCATTATAGATGAGGAAGCTGTGAACAGCATGTTTGCTTTCTAAATTAAGTTTTTCTCTCCTCTCTCTGCTGTTGTCTCTCTCAGGGAGCTCTTACATACTGGCTCTTTGCACCTCAGGACGAGCTAAAGCCTTTAGTTGTCAGTGGATTGCATGTTTCAGCTTTTCTGCATGTTTGCACGTGTGCCCACAAGTGTGGAGTCCTCTACTGGTGCTTGATGTGAGCAGTTCACATCTTTAATTAATTTTTTCCCTATGTGTGAAGATTTAACATTTTTTAACCTTGTGGCTGGTTAGCCTTACCTAGATATTTAGTCCTCAAGTACACAGTCACATTCAGGCCAACATTGAAAATGTTAAGTGACTTTTAGTGACCAGGAAATATCATGGCTGAATGTTGAACCAATGCTGAAGTGAAATATGCAGACTCTACTGTAATCATTTGGAAAATACAAATCTATCAGTGCCGATAGCTGCCAGTGTCTAATGGAAGGCATCAAAATAAAAAGTCCTAGAACAGCTTAAACAAATTGTAAAATGCTCCTGTGTACATTTTCAGTTTTTAGAAGAATCTTTCCCTGGGTTATAAGACCTGTGAATGCAAATGTATGAACCTTCTTTTCACTTTTTTTCACTATAAACAAAATGCAAACATGTGCCAATGTAATTATTACTCAACAATTCAGTCACTATTAATGAACTCAACCATGGACTGCAAGAGACCAAGTCCTATTCTCTTCTATTCTATTCTATTCTATTCTATTCTATTCTATTCTATTCTATTCTGTTCTGTTCTGTCCTCAGAATTTTCCATCATTCTGAATACATTTCTTAATTTTACCCTGTCTCACATGTCAAACGTTGACAAAGTAGACAGGAAAACAAAAGGAAAGCAAATTCTGTAAAGTGGGTTAAGGATTGGTGTTCTAAATTTCTGCTTTTGTCAGAAAAATTGATTATTGACATTGTGCATGCTTCCTATCGTACCGATGAAGTGGTTCAGTGCCTAAGAACTAGAACACAGTTCATTTATTACCATGGTCTGACATCCAACAAATGGCAGAGATGTTGGACTGGCTCTTATCCATAATTAAATAAAAGTTGCAACATGTACAGCTGTGTATCTCTGAAATAGTAAATTAATCATGTTAGTACACTTACATGGTCAAACTAAAACACACTTACTGGTAAGATTATCTAATCTTCTGCATTTACTGGAGATGTTTAGGATTAAGGAGTGACCATACACAGGATTAGTTAAATTCCTCTGAAGTCAAAATGCACTACAATATTTGTCTTGCTAGTAAATACACAAATGTAGTAAAGTAAACTATTGAATTGAATGGAGTTAATTTTATTGTATTTTTGTCTAAAATAAAAACAGAAAAGAATAGTAGAATAGAGTGAACAAAACATATAATATGGGCTTAGTTTTGATGATATTCAGACTGTAAATCTTAGCAAACAGTATGTGAAGCTTAAACCAGAACAGAAAATTAGCCTTAATAAATTACTCAGGTCAGCCTGAAATTCTTTGTGGTGCATTTAAAGTAAAACTAGTATAGGTAGAGGGTTGCTGCATTTTAGATTCTCCATCTATTGGCTCTTGTCTGTGTCTGACTGTTACAATGCCAGACTGATACTGAGGTGTGGGTGGACAGATCAGAAGCTGTAACAGCTTTGTGTAACCTTTAGCCTGGCTGGGCACTGCTGTCCTTTCTGTTCCTCTCAGGCTTAATTTTCTTTGGTCTGGTCTTTGACAGTGCTGGGTTGGAGGCCATTTACTCACAAAGTGGAAGCCAGTGGCAAGACGACAGAGTTGTTAGGTAGTCGGTCGGTGCGAGTCACACATGCACACACTGGCGTTGCTAAGAATATAGTATATGTAGGAATCACATGAACAAGCATCGCCGGTCTGCGTGACTGAGTGGAAGTGATTGTTCTGGGGGATTTTATAAAGCTGAGCTGTTGATACCAAACATAGATTGCTCACTCCTTCACACCACAAACAGACAGAAGATTACAATATGGTCAGACGTATAGAGTATTATTACGGTGTGTAATGTCTCTGTCTGGGAAGACTCTCTCCAGGTCTGGACAGCCTATTCCCGTGTCAGGCACCCTGACTACCCTGAATGTCAAGGAGAAAAGACGTATCATTCTCCCATCCCATCTCTTTGTCTGCCTTCTACACTCATTCCCTTGTTCGGGCTGTCTGTCAATCTGGACCGCAGAGGGAAGATAGCCAGAGGTCAGACCTCCCTCCTGCACCACTCTGTTCGTCTGCAACTTTCTGTCCATCCTGCCCAGTGGGACAGAGGGTCACCGACTGACATTTATCTCCATGGATATCGAGTATGTCTTCAGACTGGGAAATGGCTTTTGTCCATCTATTTGTCTGTGTGTGTGTGTGTGTGTGTGTGTGTGTGTGTGTGTGTGTGGGTAGATGATGATGTGCCCTTTCAAGCTGAAGAGAATATTTTTTTAATAAGTAAAAAAAATGAAAGCAAGATATTTTATCAGAAAGTTTCGATCATATCTTCCGTCCTTTTTTATATATAATTTTATCTTATAAATGAGTACACTCACATACTCCACATGATAGTAAAAGAAGCAGTTCTATTGGATAATTTCTCACATGTACATATTAAAGGGCTTATACTATGTGTAATATTGATAATCCAAACTATCATGAAACTGAATGCATTCACAGCTACCAAAACCATCAATGAATTGAAGATGCATCTTCACAGACTGTATCATTCACTGAACAAAGAGATGTTATGGTATCGTCACATTTTCTCCTTAAAATAAAAGTTCAGTCAGCCAAAATAACCCTGTGCCTTATAATCTTCACACGCGGCATCAGCTGATAGTTTACATTATAGCTCCTTTAGCTTAGCACTGTTTCCAGACAGAAAGCAGCCAGAGGAAATCCACAAATGACCTCCAAATTCTGTATGGTTTGTGCTGCACTAAAGCTACATTTTGAATCGTCAAAGTAAGGTTTGTCGCAGTTTAGTCTAATCTCTTTATCAACAAATGGCAAACTTCACAGAAATATTCTTACCATAGTAATATCTTTCTAAGCTTCATAATCAAACTTAACTTTCTTACTTGTGTTCAGAGGTGAAAACAACAGGAATTCGTCTGTATTTTTATTCACTTTTTTGCTTTCTTTGACTGAGTTGTTTCTTACCAGTTCTCATTCTCAATCCCTTGGTGTTAGTTTTCAGAGCAGTGTGACTCACTACTCCACCTAGTGGTCACACATTCACAGAGAAATGTCAACCCATGTCTGTGAATAAATTCAGTTCGTGCAGTATCTCTGTAATACAATACATTGATGTAGTTGATATAATGCCAGAACTCATCATTCTAAACACTAATGTAAGTTTTATACACCCTTTAGGTCATTTTTTAAAATATTTTGACATAGAAATATTACATAAAGCTCAAGGTGAACTTGACATTGTTTTTTTCAGTCAGTCAACTTTCAATCATCAGTCAGACAGAAACAAAACACATTTTCTGTCTCCCAGTCTGTTTGATTGTTTGGAATAAATGTATCTTTGTGAAAGTTGTCATCTGACGTATAACTCCAATAGTAATTTTCACACATTATTTAGCAAGATGATAGAGCAGCCATTAACGGAAGACAGCTTATGCCTATAAAATATATTTTGGCTGTTTGCTAACAAGTTGAAGTTTTGAACACTCAAACAAAGTCACCAGTACGCAATTTTATTTTTGGTCATACTACAAACTAATCCACATATATATCCTATTTAATAGCATTCAGCCCTGTTTTATAAGTTTGTGCAAAGCTGTCATTGTCACAAACCAAGGCTCAAGGGCAACAACAGTCAAAGGGACAAATAGAATCGACTCATAGGCATTTTATTAAATAATGAAACTGAGGTTTTTGTGTACATCAGTAAATCAGTATGGATGCAAGTGTTGCATGAGCGAATTGTGTGTATAACTAAACAACAAAACATGTAAGTGGCAGGAATGAACACAGAGTGAAGGAGTGCTGCTAATGTACATAGATAGTCCTCCCAGGTGTGTGGATTGGACTCATAATTCCCAAAAGGAAAAGGAGAAACCAGACCATTGAGCAGCCACTTCATGGAAATGGATTTATTGAAAAACAAACTCAGTAAACATGGTATAAAGTAAAAAGCTCAGAAAAAGCATGGAATGTACAGGTACATCTAAAAAAAAATTATAGAATAAGTAAGAAAAAGTTCAATATTTTTTGTCACTCATTTCAGAAAGTGAAACCCACAAATTACATAGACTCATTACACATAGAGTGAAATATTTCAAGCCTTTATTTCTTGAAATTTTGATGCTTATTTTGACGATTTGGGCATCTGCCATGGCATCTGCTGGTGTTGGTTCCTCTATGTTTTCTGAAGTCCACAATCAACGCAGCCATCTACCAAGAAATTTTAGAGCACTTCATGCTTCCTTCTGCAGACAAGCTTTATGGAGATGCTGATTTCATTTTCCAGCAGGACTTGGCACCTGCCCACACTACCAAAGGTACCAAAAGCTGGTTCAGTGACCACAGTGTTACTGTACTTGATTGGCCAGCAAACTCACCTGACCTGAACCCCATAGAGAATCTATGGGGTATTGTCAAAAGGAAGATGAGAGACACCAGACCCAACAATGCAGATGACCGGAAGGTCACTATCAAAGCAACCTGGGCTTCCATTCCACTTGAGCAGTGCCACAGGCTGATCAGCTCCATGCCATGCCGCACTGATGCAGTAATTCATGCAAAAGGAGGCCCAACCAAGTATTGAGTACATAGAAATGAATATGCTTTTCTGAAGCCTGACATTTCTGTTTAAAATATAATTTTTGTATTGATCTTATGTAATATTCTTATTTTCTGAGACATTGAATTTTGGGTTTTCATTATCTGTAAGCCATAATCATCAAAATTTCAAGAAAGAAAGGCTTGAAATGAGGGTTTGGTGTGTTTTTTGTTGGTTTGCAGCATGACGAGTTTGGAGAGATGAAAGTGCAAAGTTAACTTTGACTCTGTAGAATTAGAGGTGTTGGTAGATGAAGCAAATAAACACTTAAATGAGCTACAGCAAAGAAATCTGACAATCGCACAAAGGAACGCTACATGGGAGAAAATCTGTGAAAAACTAAATGCTGTTGATAAAACGATGTGAACAGTGGATGAAGTGAAAAGAAGATATCAAGACATCAGAAGAACAAAAGAAAAATTGGCGTATAATAGAACGTCAGCAAATAAAACAGGTGGGGGCGCAGTGGATGAGATGCGTCTGACCAGCACTGAGCAGCAGGTGCAGCTGACTGGCTCCAAATCTGTTCAGACTTCCTCCAACAGCTCCAAAATGACAAGGCTGGACAGGCCACATGTTTTAATGAGTCTTTCCTCATTCATTCCAAAAATGTTCACACGAGGGTGAAAAATGCGTTCTCTGCGTCTTGTTTTATCGTTTCGATGTCTCCTTCTTGTAACAATAACAGCAACCATGTGTGCGCAATTACACATACAAACTGTTTGCACCTCCCTTTGAGACTTGTTAAATATAGACACAGTTTCTATGAACAAAATTGCTTTCAGGTTTGATAAATCACTTTGCGTGTGCTAAATTAATATATTTGCATTTCCTTCTTCCAGCACGCACAATTGCGCTCCATATTGCATTTTCACTGCGGCAAATGTACTAATTGGATGCAGACACCCTTTTGCACCTTTGAAAGACATGATAGTACCTTTGAAAGTATGATAGTAGATCTGGCCCTATGTGTAATGAGTCTATATAATATATGGGTTTCACTTTCTGAAATGAGTGACAAAAAATATTGAACTTTCTCAAGATATTCTAATTTTTTTGAGATGTTCCCCGGGCAGAATATCTATTAAAAAAACACGAGGGAGAACTCGAGAAAGTGCAATGGAGTACTTTTTGACTGAAAAAGAATCAGATAGTCATCTCAGCAGGACTGAGGTTGAGTGTGAGTGAGGTTGAAGTGAGTAAATGTTGTTGCCCTCAGTGAAAGGGTCTGCAAAAACACTGCACATATCAAATGTAGACACTGTCTCCAGATGTTGCTCATTAGCAGCTGGGCACAGAGCATCACACAGCAGGAGGTCAACGAAGACCCCCGTCCCCCACCCCCAGCTGCATTTTCCCTGCTGAAGAGCCCCTTAGGGTCTGGCATCAACCTGATTATAAATGAGCCCCTTTGAAGCAGTGTTTTAAAGTTCGATAGTGGGCCTGGGCAATAAACGATAGTGATATGTACTCATAATCGACACTTCAATAGTTACAATGATACAAACTGTTCAATAGAGTATTCCCACATATGATTTATGCAAACTGCCATGAAAGCACATAATGAATATGCAAACTACAGTTGCATGAACAAACCCTATGTATGCCCCCTAGTTCATACGCAGATGTGTTGTTCAGTTGCACTATTTCTATGAAGAGTCATATCTACCACTGGAAAATATCACCCAACCTGAACTGCAAGGACATCCTGAAAATGACACATTTTGACAAAAACACATGTCTTTTATGGAGCATTTTCTTTGCAGGAATTTATCAAAATGTGCTTCTTCATGCATACATGCTCCACCAAAACAATTTGTCTCCTGGCACAATGTTCCAAATGAACTGTCACAGCATCTTGTGGTTAAATCCACCCAAGAACGAACCAAACAACCCTGATAACTTTTACCCTTATTCCAAAACAATAGTGGAGAGTTCCAGTCCTATATACTATCAAGAGTAGTGACACAGTGTTAACCAAGTGTGGAGGTCTGGTTATTCAAGATTAGGGGTAGCCTACATGACTTTGATGGGACATTCTGTTTTTAATTGCTGTACAATCCACTAAAATGGAAGAAGCTACAAAAAAACAACTCTGACATCAACCGGAAAGTGCTATCAGCCACTTTCCAGACCAAACACTGTTATAACCAAATGATTAAAGACACATGCATCAATCCTGAATGTACAGTGCAGCTACTCAGTGTCAGACTGAATAAATTTGACTTTACATGCTACAACAGCCTTTTGTCATACATACCATTTTAACATGTGTGGTTTGATAAATGAAATGGTAAAACTTAACTTGCTAATTAAAAGTAAACATCAATATATTAGCACAACTTAATTATGCAATTATAAAATTTGGAGTTTTATCACCGGATATTTAATTGTACAACTACTCACTGGGGAAATTGATGATACAGATTGTTTTTATTTTGCATTGCCCTGTTTTTATCTTTGATTGCCATCCCTGTCCTTCACCCATCCTTGGGTCTCAGTGTGAAAGTGTGCTCACTTAATGTGGGCCAGAGTCTGTCCACATTGTGTTAACACAATGGCAGCCCATTCTTTCAGAGGTTACCTGCTGTGGTGTGCTCAGACCAGCAGATGGTAAAGCTACACATCTACCGCTGATATTGCATTTAACTGCCGCAGCACACACAAATATCTCCCAGTTTCTGCCATTTTTTTTCTCTGGGGTTGTATTATGAGCTGATTGAGATTCTGTACTGTGCATCGCTCTGCGCTCATCGCTTTTATCAGTGAACTTTTATCTCCCCCACCACCACAGCCTCCATCCTCCATCCTCCCGCCCTGACCCAACAGTTAGATATCACAGCCTGCCCCTGAGCCCTGCAAGCCGCCGGGGTGGCCAGCTGCTCACGCCTGCTCCCTAACACCTCCGCTGTCATCAAATAAGACATGTACGGGGATGAATTATAGACAATGCCATGACAAAAGCTGGAATATGGGCTAACATGCGTGCAAGAAGGTACATAAAGCAGAGATTGCCAAGGCTTTGTTTACACTCCAGATAGAATGAGTTTATCAGTGAACAGCTCTAACGGCAGCTCGTGTCTGAGGGGCATTTAATTAAATCTAGCTGATTTTCTCCCATACCCTCCTCCCCCATATATCTCCTCCACTTTTGCACCTCTCGATCTCTTATCTCTCTTGCACTTATTCACAATAAGATACACACAAATTCTTTTCGGTAATTCATTTACGCCTTTTAAGGAGGACCCCTACAGCTTGTTAGGAGTGCGATTGGAGCAGAGTGCGACCGCGTGCATAAACATTTCCTCTTCCTATCATGTGTAAATGTGGCAGCTGCATAAAGGTGGACGATTTAAAGACTGCCGGTTGCGTAAAAAAGACTGATATGTAAAACAGGTCACGTCGACAAGGACGTATACGTGTCACTGTGCACATGTGCATGAATGTGTGTGTGTGTGTGTGAGTTTGAATATCTGCTGACATAGGCGCTGTGCCCTCCAGCAGTTCTCTTTGCTTACCCCACTCTTATTAAAGCAGTAAATATGGCCGGAACATAAATTTGACGTCATGATTTAATTCCACTCTCTCCCTCTATGTCTCCTGTTTCTCTGGGTCTCTCTGCCCTCCTTCCTCCCTCTCTATTCCCTCTATTTCTCTCTCTCTCTCACACATACTTTTCTCTGTTTGTGTGCGCTTGCTGATGCTCATTAATATGGCATTAATGCTGCCTTCTAATTACAAGAAGCCAAGAATTGCTGGGGGGCAAAAGTTTTGATGCATTCTGTTTCAGGGTGCTACTTGCTCTTTTGAAATATGGCCACCTTTCCATTCCTCATCAATCTAGTTTAGAGGTTGTGATATATTGTAGGCCATTTCAGGTTTTATGAGTGTGTGTAATTGGTGTTTTATGTAGATGTTCTTGGGATGTTAAAGATCCAAACATGCTCCAGGTGTTACTATACCCCCTGCTCTCCATCTTAAAAGCACGTTGGGATGCTGCAATTCAAAATGAAATACCAGGAAACGCACTTAATAGATAACACCACGTACGCAGGCGTGCGCTGCATAATTAAGTACGGGTTACTAGCTTGTTGGCTCCTTTGCTAAAGATGAGGCTATAGTCTATAAAAAAAAACTGGCAGATTTGTTGTGAAGAAAATTAATTCCCTCTTTAATTTGGAATTTGGCACATTTATCTGGGATGGGATTTAACTACATCATGTAACTCATATCACTTGATGGTGTTTTTAATTGTATGGTCATGAATTTAAAGGACAAGTTTTAATTTAAGTGGATATAGTTATTTTTTTATTCTGATTTCATGCAAAAAAACATTCATTAACCTCATGGGATAAGACAGCACTGTACATCAGACGTCACGCAGCAACGTCTGATAGCACACACGTTCACAAACTTAAGAATGTCTAATTTACATACAATGTGGACTAAATATCATATGATGATCTTTTGAGGTAAAATCGCACTTTTATCACCTCTTTTAAAATACAGTCAAGGTATGAGTTTTCCTTTTGTTTTCTCTTGTCTCTGGAGGCTCAGGCTGTGTGTGATGGCTTATGGTTGTTAATATCTGAATATCAGCTTTGCAGTTTTGCATCATCTTGAACTGAAATCATTATAATATTTTGACAATATTCAGACGAAGTAAGAAAAAAAAAATTCTTGTAAATTCAACTGCAGTGTTTCTATCACTGTGGCTCCTTTTACCCTGTTAGTTTCAAAAAAAGCAGTCAATAATGTTTTCACACTTGCAAAGCTCTTAAGCAGGGGTGTCAAACTTATTTTAGTTCAGAGCCCACATTCAGCCCAATTTGATCTCAGTAAAATAATAGTATAATAATTTATAACTAATGACAGCTCCAAATTTTTCTTTTCGTTTTTGTGCAAAAATGTAAATGTATGCATTTACAAACTATCTAGAAACAAAAAATGTGAATAACCTGAACATCGATGAACAAGTAGACATTTCCTAGCCCATAAAGACCCAGTGTGGCTTTTGTGCCACTTCCAAATTAATTTTTCTCTCTATTTAACATTTCTTAAGTGATATGTAACCATTTATTGCAATTATTCTCTGTATATTGCAAGTTTTCAGTGAAAATCAAGCATTTTCTTATATTTATTTTACTGATCATGTAGATGCTCATAAAAGCTGAGATTAAAGTTGAGGGTTATTATATCAGAAACAGAGAAAACTGAAAAACAATTAGAAAAAAGAAGAAAAAAAAAAACAATTACTGAACATAAACCAAGTGTGTCCATCCGCTGTCATTGATCCAACTCCATGGGTTTTACTGGTGAATCAATGTTGTAGAAGATGACGGTGTTTCCACGTTCACTACAGAGCCTCTGAACATCCAAATGGGTCATATCTGATGACCGTGAAAAGATGACAAACTGCATTTTACACCAATTATTTATATGTATTGATAGAATTAGTCGATCAACAGGTATTAAACAGTTTAGATCAGTAGATGCTTTTGGTCGATGGTGGATGTTTGGGTCTTTATGGGATAAGAAAAATAAGGCCAGTTTAACAGTGTTATGCCATATCTTTTACACCCCTGCTCTAAACTATAAATCAGACTCACTGCATGTCAGAGTTCAGAACCCACAACAGCCTAAATACTTTTTGTAGGCTAATTCTTATTTTTTCAACAGCAGCAAAACAACATGTAATGCAAACTCTGCAAGTTAAAGTGGACCGAACCATAACACTCTAGTGCAGAAGGAAATACCATAATTACACTGATGAATATTAGCTGTGTAGGAAGGTTTGATGGATTAGGATGAATCACAATCAAAAACGATGACATTTCCCAGCCCTCATTTAGACAGAGCCTTTTCTGTGGCAGGTCCAAGGCTCTGGAACACTCTGCCCTATCATGTCACATGTGCACAGTCCACTGAGCACTTTAAGTCTGTTTTTAAATACGCACCTATTTGCACTGACTTTTAAAACAAGTGTGTGACTTTTATTTGCTTTATCTACTGCTTGTATTTTTAGATACTCTTTACCCTATTATTGTGTATCCATTTTAATCAGTTTTAGTATATCTTATCTTTTATATCTATATATTTTTATTAGTTTTTTGATAGCTTGTATTTTAACCTATATCCTTGCACAGCACTTTGGGCACTTTGCATTGTCGTAAATGTGTGGAATAAATAAACTTGACTTTGACCTTGACCTATACATCTGCATACTTACAAATATTTAGCACAATGAGAAAAGGCGTTTCCTGATAACAGCTTTATTTCTCACCTTACAAGATCCAATTTCTGTGAAGCCGGGGAAGTGAATGAAGTGTAGGTGTTGTTAGTGTAAATATATAAAATATGTAAATCCAGTCTCACTCTATGCAAACAAGTGTTTTTGCGAAACAAATCCTCTAAGTGAATTCTTCTGAAGACTCCGTGAGAATCCACTTTGTTTCCGACAAGTATTTACTCCTACATTTACGAGCCCATTAAAAACAGATCAAGCCACGGAACCGTCATGAGCAATATCATCCTCTCAATTTACCAGGCATTATGGCACTTTTTATTAGTGGGGATGGTGCAAGAGAAGGAAAGACTTGGGTCTGGGGTGGATAGGCTGCATATGGGAGGAGGATGGAGAGGAGGGGGTGACATGATAGGAGTGACTGTTTATACTGATGAACCCTTTATAGGTCACACAGAAATACTCTGAAATTCAAAATTTCAACCTTAGTGTGTTATTGGAGGACATAACAAGAATGTATTACTTCTGTGAAGTTTTTCCAAATATTTTTTTGTTATGTAGAAAATCAAGGTCAATGAAGTTACCGTTTTGAATCCTTGCCCGTAAGTGGCAAAAAAAAAAAGTATATGTAAAAAAATAAAAGAAAACACGTAAGGTGAAAGTAACATGTGTTTTAGAACATTACAACAACATAAGTGCTGATCCAGACACCTGTTAACATATACATTATCCCTTTGGACATCATTTCTTACATTAGTACCATTACTTCATGGTACCTGATAAAGCAGGTACACTCACTGTTCGTGCAGAGGTGTATGGGCTGAAATATGTGCCACCAGAAACTGAATTTGAATCATGAAAACTGAATCTGAATTGTATAATTTGAAATTGAATTTATTAGTTTCAAACTTAAGTCCAATAAACTTTAAACTGACACTTCTGGTCCACCAAGCACTTTGTCCTCCATTTCCTTGACAACTGCTATGTTAAGTGCTCAAAAACGTAGGTGCTGATTGGTCAAAGAGGAGTCCTGTGTATCTGCGCACGATTGCTCTTCCTCAACTACCTGGATGTCTGTCACAGTAAATTGAAATTGAATGTTGAGAACTGAATGTGAAAATATATAGAGTTGAATTTTCAGTGAGGATAAAATATAGTTTCAGAGAAACTGAATTCAATTTCATAATTTTACATTCAGTTAGAAGTTTATTGGACTTAAGTTCAAAACTGATAAATTCTATTTCAAATGATTCAATTCAGATTCACTTTTCATGATTCAAATTCAGTCTCTGGTGGCACATATTTCAGCCCATAGAGGTGGATCTTGCAGACCCTGCAGACCACATCTGACCTGAGATTGTTGCTTCACTGTAACTTTTGCTGTCACTGCCTTGTATTGTGTGCAGAAATTACCAAAAATAGTCACTTGCCCGATAAAGGGTTAAGTTTAGACTGAGTGCTGATAGAAATCTACTTTCATGTTGAATATATTTAACAATATGATCATTGTGCACAGTAGCTGAAAACCTTTATGGATTCTTACACATGGAGACAACTTGCACTTTTAATTAATGTCATGTTTATTTTGCCAAACCTGAACATCTGATTTTCTACCTCTTTCTCTTGAGTAAGATCTACATGTAAGAAATGAACACACGTACAGATTCACTCATTGTTCCTTCCTTGCATACACAACGAGTTTCCTTGGTGAATAGCTCTGAAGGCGGCTTCTCAGAGCTGTGAAGGATCCATTTGGGGGAAATGCAAGGTAGAAATGGGATGGAATAGTACAAAAGAAAGAACACTCTCCTCAACCCTCCCTCCGTCTCCTTAGTCTGAGACAGAGAAACGCTGAAAGAGTACATTAGTAAGACTATGAAAGGATAAGAGGGTAAAAGCTGAACACCCGTGGCTTCTGAAAAGGACATAGGTTTCATCACTCTGCTTATAGAGGGAACAAATGAACTTTTTCTTGTCAGTTGTTCTGTTACATGATTCTGTACTGCCATCCCAGCTCAGTACAACAGAAACAGGGATGGAGTGACTTCCTGTAAGGCTGTATTGTTGAATGAATTCCTTTCTATCCTTTAAGATCTCCTTTTTCAGGTTACCTACGTTAAACATTAACCTTTATCTGTCTTCTTTCTCTCCTACTTATACTTTTTGTCTCCTTTTTCTCCCCTTATCTTCTATCCTTATCTTGTTTCTCCTCTTGTCCTCCAGTTACCTAGGCAACAGTTTGTGACCACCTTTCCTTCAGTGTCAGACCATGATCTGAATATAGTTGGAGTTAGCATTAATATAAATATTAATGGAAATAAATTCAGATTTTGTGCACAAATCCCATATGAATTTGACAGATTAATCAGTGACTGTCGGTCTTTCTTATTCTTTCAACAACTTGTGCCATGCTGATAGTTTTAGTTTTGACCCTCTGTTGCATCATTTTGCATTTTCACTTGACATCAGACCTTTTTGTATACCTCAGCCTAATGCATTCTACCCATTTCCATTTCAATATATACAGTATCCTGTTTTTGGTTCTGAAAGCCCAACTACTTTAACTGGATGATGTTTAGCAGAAAGACTACAAAGCCACAGCATTGAACCAGGCCTGATCTGTTGGCTCATGGATTTCCTGACAGACCAATCACAACATGCGAGGGTCAATAGTGTCATGTCTGACACACTTTGTTCTTCCACCGGATCTCCACAGGGGTGTTTCCTGTCAACTATTTTATTTATTGTATATACTAATGAGTGCCAGAGCCAGCATGCAGGGCGCCACATCATCAAATTGGCTGATGATTCAGCGATCATGTCCCTCCTCACCAATGATGACCCTGATCATGGCTCTATTGGTGTAAAGCATCCTTTCTTGACGTAAATGTGAGGAAGAATCCCACTGTGATCTCTCCTGTTCTGATCAATAATCAGACAGTTGAAGCTATTGAACAGTATAGATACCTTGGCACTGCCATTGATGACAAACTGTCCTTTGAGGCTAGTGTGGATGCTGTTTTTAAAAAAGCACATCAAAGCATGTACTTTAATTGGAAGCTCCGGAGTTTTAATGTCAACAGGACTTTTATGAAGATTTTTTATTCTTGTTTTATTGAGTCGGTTTTAACCTTTTCTTTTATCTGCTGTTTGGTTTACTCAACATCAAAAATAAAAACAGACTCCAGGGTATTGTTAAGGTGTGCAGCAGAAATGCAGGACTGACCTTAAATGACCTCACACACCTGCTTGAGGTCAGAACTCAGAATAAGGCCCAATCAGTCCTGAATCCCACCCTCTATGGTCTGAGTTCACGCTGCTTTAGTCTGGTCGCAGATACGCCCTACCACGTAGCTGGACCAATAGGCACAAGAACTCTTTCATTCCTGCTGCTATCAGGCTCCTGAATAGCGAACAGTGTGTGATTTGTGTTTTTGTATTGTAGCTGCCATTTGTTATTGATGTGTGTGTAACTGCTGGCTGTACAATAATAGTACCTTGAGCCTTGAAATTTCAGTATAATAGAAGTCCACAATGTCTTTTAACCACCTGAAAGTTTCATGAAATCAACATCATCACTCCAGATTATTATTATTAGTAGTATAGGTCAGTTGCCTGTGGTTGCATTTCAGGGCCCTTAGAAAAATAGGCTTCCAGTGCTCAGAGTTCTGGTTGTGAGAATCATCTAAACATTTGAAGCTACCACATTCATAGAAAATTTGAGTGCTGAATGTGAAAAAGACATTTTCTCAACAGATACCCACAATCCTGACTCAGTAGCATGAGTTCTGCCGGAGGGATGAGTCAAAGTCCCAGTGGAGTGTGGTTTGAAGCTTGTAAAAGGCTACTCTCAGTGTTTGATTCCAGTTCACACAGTGCCACCCAGTATTAACAAAGCTCTTTACTATTATTCTGAAATTTCACATCATCAGAATAAAGTTGCTTCACTAACTGAGCTAAAAGAAAAAATAAATATTAAAATTAAATGTTTGGATTTATGAGAAGTAAAATATATAGATATTTAACCAAGGTGTGCTGTATGTAAATGTCTAACCTCAACTCTAAGCTGGAAATTATACTATAGTTTGATATTGTAAGTACTTACTGTCAAAAGACAATTGTTTGATAGTCAAGAGCACTGCAGTGTTACTGTGGTGCCTTAACCCATAAAGACCCAAACATCCACCACCAACCAAAACCATCTACTGATCTAAAATGTTTAATACCTGTTGATCCATTAATCCTATCAATACATGTAAATATTTTGTGTAAAATACACTTTTTCGTCTTTTCATGGTCATCAGATATGACCCATTTGGACGTTCAGAGGCTCTGTAGTGAACGTGGAAACACTGTCATCTTCTACAGCGTTGAATCACCAATAAAACCCATGGATTTGGATCAATGACAGTGGATGGAGGCTTTTGGTTTATGTTCAGTAAAGTCACTTTTTCTTCAGTTTTCTCTGTTTCTAGTATAATAACCATCAGCTGTAATCTGAGCTTTTCTGAACATCTACATGATCAGTGAATTAAATACAGGAAAATGCTTGATTTTCACTGAAAAAATGCAAAATGCAGAGGATAATATAATGAATGGCGATAAATTACTTAAGAAATGTTAGATAGGGAGAAAAATTCATTTGGGAACTGTCATAAAAGTAGCACTGAGTCTTCATGGCTTAAGTCGTATTCTGAGCTGACACTGACAAATACACAGTCAGCATAACTGTACCTGGTACTGAGTAACAGATGTTTCAACAACATTGAAAAAAAAGAATTTTGCTCTTACCGGAATTTTAAAAAATGTAAATGCATGACTGACAGCTGTGTTTACCAATCACTATTCAGTTTCAGTCTAAAGCCTGGAAAAGTAGCTTTACTCTTCCATAGCTCATGAAATCAACTCGTATATATCTACATTTAGAGGAGAAAGCTGCAAAGAGAAAGAATTTTTTTTTTTTTTCACCCAGAATTTGGCTCCTGCAGCTTTAAGGAGGTATTTCTATTAGCACATTTTTGACAGTAAATATCAGTTAAAGATGAATAAACATAATATGATTAATAGAAATATAGACAACATTTAGTATGGGGCAAAGATATTAATGATTTCTACGACCTCTCTTGATGAGATGTGACATTTATCGATGAGCATCTGATGGTAAAAGGAAAAGTGCATATTTCTTAGTGTAATATTAATGTTCACACATCAAGACATGACACCTGTAATTCCACGTGGCTTTTCTTCTACCAATAGATCTGTGAATTGCATGTGACATATCTTTGCTTTAGCTGCGTCTTTAAGTGGAGACATCCACCTTTTATGTTGCTCCCCACTGAGTCAACCTCCAGTAAGAACATATGGGTGTAACAGTGAGAACAGACACATTTAGATTCCATTAAAGAGCCTCCTGAGATGGCGAATCATAGTAAAGACCTTTCATGAGAGGAACCTTACTGTCATTAAACACCTGGAAGCAATTAAATCCACACCAAGCACAGTCTAATGCACCCTGTGTACACTGTTCTGTTTACTTTATTTGAATGTATAGTAATCTCACTCATGGCTACTAACTCACTGCTGTTTACCACAAACAACACACTGACGCTACAGGTCTGTTTCTTAGTTTGTACTTGAATGTTGCTCAACAAACAGTTGCACAGATATGCATGTTCAGGCAGAGCCATCTGTTTGCTCTCATACCACTCAGTGTGTTTGCTTGTGTGTATAGGTGTGTGTGTGTGTGCATATATGAACATGACAGGGCTGCAGTGTGTGCTAGCTGAGCCCTGTCACCCGCTCCCACAGTGAGGTGAAATGCTTTTCACTGCTCGCTGCCTTTCTTTTCCACGCTCCTTAGGCTACATGAGCATCCAGGTGGGACAGCAGGCACAGAATATTGAAACCCCAAAGCTTTGTGTGCATCTGTGTGTATATACACGTCTGTTGTCTGCCGTATAATGTGTGTGTGTGTGTGTAGTGTGTGTAGCTTCATGATTTTCTACCAGCAGAGTGTATTCAAAAGCTGAGACGTCGCTGTAGGCAAGCTTTCTCTATCCAACATTCCTGTCACCAGGCTTTCTCCCTCCTGCTGCTGCTTTTACAGGATTAGAGATGCCACCATTGCCTTTTTGTGTGTTTATGCGGCTGTGTGCTTCACAGGGAGAATGGCAGGGTGATTGGACAAAGAAGGAGACAGCGATATCTGTGATTACTTTTAGTGCAGCCACAATATTTTTTTTTTTTTTTTAAATTGAGGCGATAGCAGCAATAGTTTTGCATTGCATCACTTCCCGAGAAAACCTCCAATTTTCTGAGTTTGACTCGGTGCATTGCCCATCATTCCACTGTCTCTGTCACTGCCTCATTAACTCTAGCATCAAACTGCATGACTAATAGACTAATATTACACTGATAACAATCCTGTTTGTGGTGGTAATTGTGTGAGGCAATTTCCATCCATATTAGCCCATCTCTCCTGTGCTGATAAGGAGCAATGGAAACCGTCCCATTAACTGGCTAGAATTAGTCATTAGATCAACAAATATAAGGGTTCATGGTTGTCATGCTGGTGTACGTCAGAAATCCAGGCAGCTGGCAATGGGTCAGACAAATTATCTCTAAGTTTCAGTTTTGGGGTGAGTAGAAGTTTAGTCATTACAAATCTCATAAAACTACAGCCAACTATTAATTGGTTAAGAAATTGGAATACAGGAAAGTATTTTCGTATTTTCGGTGACCTGTGTTCTTTCTCTGTTAAGCACTGACTGTTTCACAAGCCAAAACTAGTGACCAAACTTTTTTGACTTTATGGACACTCTTTCACATATTCATACTATAGACACAAAGCCTGCACATTATTGATGATTTTTATAAATATGCGTTTACTACTAGAGAATAGAAGCACATTCAGCAAGTTAGTTAGACTTAAAATGAAGAAACAAACAGAGAATCAGTGATTTTACTGGAGCTATAGTAACCCTATGATGCCAAACGTATCATATTTGATACATGAGTTTTGAAGCCGTCTACATGATCACTGTGAAATTTTTTTTCTTGAAAATCCCAATGTATACAATTAGATACATGCAATAGACAGATAATCCACCAGGGGGAGGAATTTGTTCCCCAGAGGCCTTTCCAGTGACACTACAAGACTGTCATTAATGAGGAAGGGGGTACAACTTTGCCCATTTTGAAAAGGAATTACCAATTTGTTAGACATGTTTGAGTTTTTTATGTTTTTGTTTGTTCAAAAATAATCATATTTGAGCATTGAGACCCAATGTATCAGAAATAATATATGATACAAAATTGAAACTCATACATAGAAATTGATATTTTAAAAAATATTTTAGTTGTTCAGAAGGACTGATAAAGGCTCCACTTTCAAAGAACTGGACTTTTCTGTCAATGATTTAATGGTTCAGGTTTTACAGGGTTAAGTATCCCTACATTGTAATATCAAAATATAACCTAAAAGTATCAATAAAGTGTTCAGAATAGAGTCCTGACGTTATACCATAGAAACCAATGTACTGGATTGAAGAGAGCCACTAAAAGACAACTGTTAGAGTCAAAGTAAGTGATCAAATGATAAAAATAGAAGCACTGTTGAGTTGTAATGTAAACTATCAGCTAATGTCTAAGTGGAAATTATAAGATGCAGTGTTATTTTGACCAGATGTTAAATAACTTTTTCATTTGACGGAGAAAAACTGATAGTAACGTCATTCAGATGTAATATAGCATTAAATAATGAGTCTGTGGATACATAGTGTTGATCCGTTGGTGGTTTTGGTAGTCCACATGTGTGTTCTGAGACATGACTCCCCCTACTGTTGGAGTTTACAGTACTGAGTTTGTAATACTGATACTACACATATCCCCTTTTCAGTCAAAGTATCCAACAAATTGGTTTAAAAAGATATATATATATATAAAAATATATCATAAAAATCCATCTCAGTCCTCACCTCTGACCGTCTTGTCAGTGTGTGGTGGTGTACTTACCTACAGAGACCCTGGCCTCTTCTTGTTTTCTCTATTTTTCTCTTGTTCTGCTGAGTTCAGGAATTTTCTGTGTGTTGACCTTTGGACTCTGATTTTATACATCCAGTCAATCGATAACAGCATCACATAACAAGGCATAATAACAGAAAAATTAAGCTGTTCATCCTTCTCTTTTGTCTTACTGCAGCACTAAGTGTTCAACCTAAGAGATTAAACTCTTTTTAGTTGTATTTCTTCTGCAACGTTCTACAGAATAACTGCTGTGGGGGAAAAATCTGAAAATAACATTTTATTTTTCTGTTTCACAGCTTAATTCTCACCATTGCCACTCACTATCCCATTCACTTTAGTATGTGTTCCATTCCTGCAGTCTGTGCTTTGTTTGTTGAGTGTAGAGGTGGGCAGATTGTTCATAAACACAAGTGCAAAATGTTGTACTTTTACTTTAAGTTTATTAACTCAAAGTGATGTGCAAGTTCTGTGTCTGTGGTATAAAAAACACCAGAGAGCTCTATAATTAAAATGGAACACAAAAGCAGAAAAATAATGTTTTTGTGGTCGATAGCAGTGCTCCTAACTTTCATAAAATAAATCAGCAGGAACCTCAAAAGGTAATACAACAGATAAAATTTAAAAATCTGCTCTGCAACTTCAAATTTACTGAAATGTAGAAAAAAGTTAGAATTTTCTATTTTTAGACTAATTATTGAGATCATTTTCTTGCCCAGTCCTAATGTACACTGCATAATGTGATACAGATTTTGTAGTTTATAGTTAAAGACTTTTCTCCAAAGAGCTACCCTGATTTTGATGATTTATATAGCTAAAAGTTAATATTTTGTTGTAATGAGAGTAGTTTAGAGTGGAAAAAATGCAGCGCAGACATACTGACCCCAATTAATCAAATGCATCCACACATGCACATGCATAGATTGTCTCCCATTTGCTAGTCCATGCATTATATCTTCTCGGACATGGTTGAATATTAAAATTGGGCTGTAACAAAATTGATGATGTGCATTTATAATGTCTTGGAGTGGGTACAAATCCCTCACTCCCTCAGTGACACACAAACATACATATAAATACACACTGTTCAGTCATTGAGATAAGTGGTGCAGCTTATCAGTGAGGAGCACAGGCTAAGACATGGCCGCCAAAAAGCCTCCCTGCTCCCAGAGACAAGACAATAATGACGTTCACAGAATACACGTGAACACGCAAATGTACAAACCCTCCACCATAGAGTCAGTGAAGCCAACACTCCACAGAAGACCTGGCCTCAAAATGCCCACTGCTTTAGAACAATGACCTATTCACTGTCACAGCCAAAGATAACTCTGATCCAAATTCATATCCCTGTTCAGGATTTATCCAAATTAGAGTTACAAATGGTCCAAGAATCTCCTTTATTGGCTTGACTCCTACGGAATATTGATATTCAGCAGTGTAGCAATTATACCAGAGATGATAGTCTTTATTGAGACTCAGCTAAGTGTGAGGCATTTACAGATTGCAGGTGGCATTGGCAAAGTGCCTGTATTATAATGAAGAGAGGTTGTGAAGGGGATGCTGAGTTCAGAATTAAAGGGCTATTGCTGGCTGTAAATCCCTTCCTTCTTACTCCCAACTCCCAAGAATATTCATGCATAAAACTTGCGTAAATCTAAATGTGACTGTACGGTGCAGCTGTTGCCCAGCAGGGCACATAAATTCCTCATGACTTCTGACCGTTCTAGAGGGTGGACTTATCCATCTGTCCCAGTCACACAGCCCAGTTTCATAAGAATCCCACAGTTTTTTTAGATTTACAGTGAGAGACTCTAATCTAGACTGTGATCTACTGTTTTCTAATTGATTTAAAGCATGGGCGTCCACACTTTTTTAGCTTGACCATGACATGCAATGTATGTCTATTATATTGCATGCATGG
>JAPQRP010000006.1:25694451-25712693 GCA_037367295.1 Apogon hyalosoma | reverse complement strand
CAACTGCCTCTATATATGTGCCAAGTTTGAAGTAAATTGAAACAAAATTGATGTTTTTATAGACATTTGAAATTTCGTCCATTATAAGTAAATAGGGAAAAAATGATTTTAAAACTTCATTAAAAGATGTGAACTTTTCCCAAAATGTAATGACATCTATTTTGGTCACTGGCAATCTATAAACCCAGTTTGGTATGAATTCAACCAATAGTTTTGCTGCTACGAACATTTGAAATTTCGCCTATTATAAGTAAATGGGGAAAAAAAAAATGTTTAAACAATTCATTAAAAATTCAAACTTTGACCTACTTTTCCCAAAATGTAATGACATCTATTTTGTGTCACTGGTAATCTATAAACCCAATTTTGTATGAATTGAAGCAAAAGTTTTGCTACTAGAGTTAACAAACAAACAAATGAACCGAACCCAAAACAAAGCCCCTTGCCTTCCCTTCGGGGGGTGGGTAATAAGTAGTTTGTAAATGTAGAACAGCATTGAACAAATATAGGCCTGGAAATGCCTCTCAGAAAATACTGGAGACTTAAGCAAAGCTAAAAAGTCAATAAATAAGAGCTTGTATTTATCTGCTAACTCATGTTAAAAAAATTTACTATATGTGTACTTGCATATGCTGAATGCGTACACAAAACGGGTACTAACAAGTAGGCTATGTCATATTAAAAGGTGATGTGTCAGTGTTTGTTAGACTTATCACTAGTCTATTTATTATTTCATGGACTTTGCAGACTAGTGTTGGAGTCTGCAGTGGTTTCATTATATAGAAGTGTGAGTTTTGTGCTCTCCTCTTTATTACCTTCCTTTCACTCTCTGTTCAAACACCCCTTTGTTTAAAAACTTGTCACTGTTTCACTTTATTATTACCTGCATCTTTTTCTTACTTATTTTTTTTTCTTTTTCTCTCTCAGAAAACCCCCACCTCTTTCACATTCTCTCTCTGTGCAGTGCCCAAGTGGTAGTGGAAAGGTGATTTATGGTCTATGGCTGTTGGCTCTAAATGGGATGTTTTATTCAGTGGTGGGAGGAAGTCACTGCCTTTTTCTACTACTCTCAGGAGCCTGGCATTAAAATACACAACTCAGTGAACACACATACACACACTCACATACACACACTTTAAAAGAGTGATTGACAGACCAACAGTGACACTGACATTTCCTGTTACATTTAGAAACGGCATTAGTCAAAACAGACAGACTGACAGAGTTATGGACATAATGACAGGCACATGTACGGCTGACAAAGAGCCAGGCATAAAAAGAAGAAAAACGGCAACTTCTGTGGACTTACTTATGGCATGTGTGTATGTATGTGTGTGTTTAAAGTCAAGGTCACCCTAGTGGGCTGCATTTTACTCCCTACCGTCAGCCGACAATGACAGCTACACATTCAGTTGCAAGTAGAAGAAATGAAAATACTCTGTCAGTGTGTGTGTGTGTGTGTGTGTGTCTTTAATTTGAATTTGTTAGTGTACCCCCATGTTACATTTCACATCATTTAAAATGTGCGGATGCGCATGTTTGTGCACGCCCAGAATGAACAATGTGCATGTCTGTATGTGAGTTCATGCTGGTGTGAATAATGCAATGAGAATAACAGTGTGAATATTCATTAGTTGTGTACCAGAGACAGTTACCCATGTACCTGTCATTCAGAGTCTCAGGTGGATACAGTTTGGTGAATACTACACACAAACACTCATCCTTCAGAAGATACAGCCTCTGCATAGATATAATTTTGTATGTTCTGTTTTTCTGCAGACTATGCATTCATGTTTAAATGCAACGTGTTTGCTTAAGGATGCAGGATGCACTGATTTATTTATTGCAACTGCCTCTAAGAGTCATCATGCAAGCAGGACGGACTCCAGATTGTCTCCCCTATGTGTTTATGACCTCCAATTGATGCTCCCATGGCAGGGCTCCCAAACTCACCATTTTAATTCCAGCATAAGTCCTGCTAGAGACAGGTGTGCTAAACATGACTTACGTCTCACCTGAGTCCCCTAGTGTTGGACACTAATTGAACCTGTGTGTGTGTTTGTTTGTGAGTGTACTTCCACGTCGGTGTGAATGTGTGTATATATTGAAATGAATCCACTTTCCTACATGCAAACAGTATATCCCTGGAACTAATTTCGACTTCATTCTCCCTTTGCATTCCTGAGAGCAAAGACAAGTCATGCAATAGCTCAGTGCGGAGCGGTAAACATGGCAGGTGAAATGGTGCTGAGAGCACACAACTCTCCCTAAGCTCCCCAGATAGTTTTCATTTTCCACAAGACTGGATCTGGGTGATGGCCACTCACTAGAGCAAGAGGAAAATATAAAATTAGGGGAGAGAATTCTAGGGAGAGGATGTTATGTGCGTGTTTAATGACTACATGGCTTACTTCAGGGATAATGTGCATATAATAAAACATAGGAATGACAATATGTATACTCATCATGTGTGGGGGTGGAAGAGCGTCCTGTTTTGCATCTCATTTTCTTGTTAATCTGTTACAGTGTTTGACTTTGTATTCACTTATGTGTATTAATAGCCAGGTGTGCTAATATTTTCAAAGATCCTGAAGAGTATAATGCCGCGCAGTGGAATGGATTATTGAAGTTCATTGTAACACATTTCAATGTCATGTCACTGTCAAGATATTTTCATTAATTGGGAGGACAGAGTTTGGCAGGTTTGAAGTTTAGAAGAGGAGAAAATACAGTATTGTGGAACAGCTGTATGTCAGAAGAAGTATGCAAGCTTCGCCTCCTTTCTACACTAGTGACCTTCATCAGTGAAAAAAAAATGTTTTCCGTCCAAATATAGCTTGTTTTGGGTCCACCTGCCCTTGAGTGTCTTTGTGTTTCTCCTATTTTCCATATATTCGCTCTTACCTGTATGCCCCACAGCAATAACATATTTCTGGATGTGTACTTAAATATATATATATATATATATATATATATATGTGCATGTGTGTTCATATGTTTGTGTGGGTATGCCTTTTTTACGCATTATTACAGCTTCTCTTGAAATGATAAATCTAGTTTCAGTGTAGCCTTGGGGCTGGGTAGCAGAAAGACAATCCTTCTATTAAAGCCACAAACGGCCTGCTCCTCTTAGCTCAGACAATCACAGCACTCTCATTATTACTCAATAGGGTGGAGGCAAGCAACTCATCATTCCTCATCATCTGTACACCCCCCAGCAATAAATGCACAAGTTGAGAATTTGCACATGCACACACTCACACTTGCTTATTACGGTTTATTTTATCTGACGTTTTGTGTGCTGAGATAGTTCCTCACTTCTCACACTAAGCATTGAAGAATGAGTTTATTTGGATCGATGTAAGTGATTAAAAACACAGAGACGTGTTGACCTCACAGTTACAGTTTCTGATGTTGTGCTCTTAGAACGAAAGCAAAATGTGTTATTTATTTTAATATTTTAATTTTTTTCAAATAGCACTGGATTTTGCTTTCAAATCAGATTGTGCAGTCATGTCTTTGCCTTAAACTTAATACATTTACAGTCTTTTTTAATCTTGTTTGATGTATCATGTCACAGTATTGTTGCATCTCCATACTTGGTGCAAAAACAGAAATTTAAGAAAAGAAACTCTGATAAAGTGAGATAAATGGTATACACACCTGTGAAATTACATCACCATCAGCGGCTCTTGAAACCCACCGGCATCGAAAGTCAGTCTGCTGGTTTACTTTTTTACCCACCTTCTGTCGGCGTCTATCTGTACGACTTATTGATGCAGGATTTAGATAGCGGCACTTTTTAGATGAAAAAGCATAAGATCTGTGGATTTATCTGAGTAGAGAAACAGAATCAGACAGAGAGAGATAATGAGAAAAAGAGCCGTGAGGAACGAGAGGCCTGCCCCCCCACCCCCCACCCTCCTGCTCCCATAGTCATGCCCGAGTGTTTGTGGGTGTGTTGGACAGGCAGAATGGCTTGTTTATGGGCAGATTAATTGCTTTTATGGCCTTGTTTCTCCCTGTGAATGGTGCTGGGTGTTTTAATGAACACCCACGCTGCCTTGCTGCCTGCCTCATCAGCCTGCCGTGCCATTCCTGCTGCTGCTTTTTAGAGCGTAGCCAAGACTTAGCTAGAGCCCACCACAGCCAGCTAATGCTCAACACTTGCTGCGTGGCCCTGTACAGGTGACTGGTTTCATCGGTGTATGCGGGTGCCTCTGCACTTTGCCTCGCTATGAGCACCAGCAGTGGGTGTTGCCACCCGAGGCTCACAGGGCTGAGGGCGAGCAGCAGTTAACTGGACCGTGACTTTAATCATTTCCCGCTGATCTGAGGAGAAGTAAGCCAAGCCTTCCACAGAGTTAAGCCACAATCATAGACGCGGACAAAGATTCTTCTAAATAGTTTTAAAGGAGATAGAACGATAGCTTTAAGAGGAGGAAAGGGCAACCATTTAGTGGAGAAGTTGAAGGACTGAAGACACTGTAAGTGGTTTTCACACAGCAGCTTTACAGGGATCAATTAAAATCCAGCACAGTCACATACTCTCTGCTTCTGTTCCCTTCCATTCTTACTTCATCACCTCTAATTATGCATTACTTCTCTGCTGTTTCCCCCCTCTTTTTTTTTTTTCTCCATTCTTTTTTCTTGTCATCCCTATCCCTATTCCCCCATGCTCTTTCTCCCTTCCTCTCTTTCATTAATCAGGTCTGCAGGCTCTCTTTTTCTTTTTCCTTTCTACTTCATTAAGCCTGAAACAGCAATGAACCACTGCTAATGGACAGTCTCAGCTCTAACTCACAACTCAAGCCAGGCTATAATTGTTTGTGTGTGTGGTGGAAGTGTATGCAAGTATTACAACTGAATCTGCACACACACCATTTTAACACATACACTAAAATAAATACAGTAGGTTTTATGTCATTGGTCATGATAATTTGTGTGTAATTTTAGAATTGAGGAATATGTGCACAGAAGCAGCCACGGGTACTTGATGTGGTGTTTTAAATTAGTTGACCCAGCCGAGCCACTGCATCTATCAACAGTGGAAACTGCCCAAAAAATATTGAGTGTGTTTAAAAATAGTTTTTCATTTTAGTAGTCAAGTTGCTGGTCACCTTGTTATGACAGTTTGGACTCGCCTTCAGCGTTTTAGTTGAAAGCCTAGAAACTGGTCATGTTTGAAAAACATCGGTTTAATAAACAACAGAATCCATTCATTTTCAGAACTGCTTAGTCTTCAAGAGCAGTGGTGTCAAATTCTGTTTAGTTCTGGGGCCATGTTGATCTCAAGCCTGGTCAGCAGTAAAGTAATAGCAAAACGACCTAGAAATAATGACAATTCCAAATTTGTCTCTTTGTTTTAGTCCAAAAAAGTACAATTTCATTATAAAAATGTACAGATTTACAAACTATCCTTTCACTGAAAAAAATGCATCACTCGAGCAACATGAACTGTTTTAAGAATCCTAATTTAGGATTAAGGAGATGATGTAATGACCAAATAATTCTTAAATATTGAATTATATAGCTCTTTTCTGCACGTCTGTGCTATGCTGTTGCCTATTGCAACTGATAGTTTGTAAGTTCAAGATGGTGCAACCTTCCAGATATGTCACGTGATATGACGTATGTCCTCATTCCTACACATGTGCATTACAGTGCACAGATTGCATTGGATCTGTAATGATGCAAAATTTTTAGCAACAGACATAACATTGTTAAAATTGCACTGATATTTCTTGAGAAATTTCAGGTTGTTCATAAGTTATTTGCATTTTTTGTAAAAGGATAGTATGTAAAAGTAAACATTTTCATAATGTTATTTAACTTTTGTAATTTTTCACACTAAAAGAAAGAGAAAAATTTGGAGTTATCATTATTTATAAGTTTTTGTCCTATTACTTCACTGGTTGTTCCCATTAGAGATCAGACTGGGCTGAATGTGGCCCTTGAACACAATTGACTGTCAGGGCATTTTCACACTGTGTACTCGAGTCCGTATCCGAGTACAGTGGACCCCAAAGTCCGCTTAATTTTGTCCATGTGAATGCAACTGTTCTGTGCTCCAGCACCGTGCCCAAGTCCAGTTGAGAAGGTAGTCCTGGTCCGGACTGCCCGTACTCCAGCACGGTACGATGCTGTGTCCAAGTCCGGAAGTGACCTAATCACTATTCCAACAACGGAAGTGAGTTAATCACCACGAGACCACAGACAGCGCTCCTGTTGTCTCCTGAAAAAGCCTTAGATCCACGTGGCAAAGGTTCACCTTATCGACTGAACCACTCTGTGATATATCAGGGACAATGAAGGTTGTTCTTTTTCTCTTTGCCTCAAACAGGCTAACAGATAGAAAAGTATTGCCTGTGAACAGAACAGTCGCTCGGTTGATGACGTAAGGGATTTGTCTTCTTCTGACTTCCGCATTTGTTGGAGAGCAACCGAATTCCTTCCACACTGCCACCTGCTGTTTCGGCCCTGTAACACCCCTTCGTACTCGGGCACAGGCCACAGTACATGCTTGTGAGCACAACATCTGCGGGAAAAGTGTGAACGTATCTAAGTACGGTATGGACTTGAGTATGCAGTCTAAAAGCGCCCTAGTTTCTTTAGTGTAATTTCTACACTTTCCAAATTCATCCTCCAGATTGGATTAGACCCTTTGGCGGGCTGGTTTTGGCCTCTGAGCTGTATGTTTGACACCCCAGTTTAAGAGGGTCGCAGAGGTGCCAGTGCCTATTCCAGCTACCGTGAGCTGAAGATGGGGTTCACCCTGAACATGTCACCAGTTCATGACAAGACTGATAGACAAACAACTATTCACTTTCACATTCACTCCCAAGGGTGATTTAGAGCTAAATAACCCATTAAGGTGCATGTTCTTGGATGGTGGGAGGAAGCTGGAGTACCCAGGTAGAACCCACACAGACACAGGAGAACATGCAAATAAACATCAAGATGTCTGCAGTCATTTTGAACACACATTTTGTATGTGTATGTGCCTTGCATTGGCCAAACTCAGTGCAAGTACTTTGTTAAATGTTGAAAACCCCTTTAAACCATTTATTCTGTGAAGGTCTAATCAGATTATATTGTCCTACAAGTTCTGTAAAGTAACACACACTTCTGTGGACTAGGAAAAGGTAAGATACAGATAAAGTTTAACACACTTCAAGTGTCTTCAACAAAACTCATTCAGAATAAATTCCAAATAGGACCAAAGGCCCTTGGGGAGCTTGTTTTCCTTAGTCTGCAACTCTTTTACTATTCTTTCCTCAACTGCCTTTACTGTCTTATTAAGCAACAATGCCAATCCCTTGATTTTATTATAATGCCCAATAAAAGAGGCTTTATAGTTGCATACATTTACCTTCAGCTTTTTGCATATATATTGCTCTCCACCAGCAGTGCAGTGGTCGGTACAGTGGTGTTCTGCTCTGCTGCTGTTAAGGACAGGTAGTATTGAATGGTGTTGTAAAAGGGGCTGCTTTACTGTGTGTTTGTTCTGGCATGTTAACGATTGGCTTTACAGCTCTGATTATATCCCACCAGGGGAGGCTGAGAGAGCTAACTACACAGGGAAAGTGCTCTAGGCAAAAAGGACAGGAAAAAGTGCTAATGTATGTTTCCTCAGGGTGTGTACAGCTTCAGAGTGGGAGTCAAAAACATCCTTGTATCATTACTCTTTGGTATTGTTGAAAAAAAAAATTCTAAGATTAGGAAGTGTCTGAGCATAACTTTCTCAGGTAAATATAACAAAATCTCATTAATCAGTGGTTTTGACTCTTTTATGTTTCACGATATCGTATGTAGTTGTGTTAGTTCATTTGTCCTCTACCTCACAAGGTCCCCTCCTTCATATTTTTTATGTCTCTGCACATAGTGTCATGAAGAAAAATTAATGTTTTGATTGATGTGCTCCACAAATAAGGCAGTGCTGCAAAGCTTGAGCAGCTTTTGACTTTCTAACTCACAAGACAAAGTTACTGGACCAGTTTAATTGACCTGTTTGATTTGCAGAATTTCCACATAACTTCTGTGGATCCTGGAACAAATAAAATTAATGCAGTGTGTGTTTTATCATTAGAAGAAACAAAAACTTGGAAAACCACAATATACATATGACATTTGTATGAGTATAATGTAGATGTGTATCCTCCTGAGACCCAGGAAAGTACAAGTTTTGGCTTTTTTACGTTAAATAATTGCCTTTATTGGAAACAGCATAACGCAATTGTTTTTTAGATTAATTCAACATTTTTTTATGGAATGTCCTTTGCAGTGGACAGCAGGGTTTTTTGTTTGTTTGTTTATTTTTTTAATAAAGCTGTGAAACTCTTGTCCCCTGCAGAGGACAAAAATGCATACATTGCTGGGTCTCAGGAGGGTATATACAGGCCTATGTGTTACTACTCATTTCCTACAGCTGACATTTCACACAGACAGGCCTCTTTAATGAAACATATTTCATCCTTATCAATATATTCACTGAAATGTTTTTATTGAGCTCAAGTACCACACAGAGAATGATTTTTAAGGGCTACCTGCTACCCTTCACTCCATTACTTGCATCAAACAGTAATGTACTAATGTTGTGCATTCTCTTTAAGGCCTTGTATTAGCTTGTAATAATGTCTATAGCTTTCTCCATGCTCCATTTCTTTTTTCTCAGTATGCAGGTCCTCTATTGTGTCTCTGACACCGTCAGTCATTAGCCTAACCCTCAGAGCAGAAACAACTGTGTGTGTGTGTGTGTGTGTGTGTGTGTGTGTGTGTGCGTGTGTGTGTGTGTGTGTGCGTGTGCGTGCGTGTGTGTGTGTGTGTGTGCGTGTTTAGGTATGTGTGCATGTGTATGAAAGAGGGTGATAGAAAGAGTGCCAGCCAGCGTTGATTGCAGGGTTACTCAGGGACAGCATTGCCAATGTCTGGACACTGAATCCCAGTGGACATTGGCAAATCTACACACACATACAGGTGCCAGAAGACACAGTGTCTGGCCAGGAATGGCTAGAGATAACAGAACCTGTCCTTGGCTTTTGCTATCATGTGCTCCCATACACACAGACACACAAGGTGTACTGACAGGTTCTGTGTCCCTGTGGCAGAGGGGAGCGATGAGAATGTGAGTGTGGATGGCAGAGATGGCGTCGGCTGGCTGGCTGGGCCAAAGGACCCTGGGGAGGTTTGACTGATAGAGGCTGCCTCTAAACCCTCTCAGTAGTGTGCATGTGTGTGTGTGTGTGTGTGTGTGTGTTTGTGAAAGAGGGGATCTATGTAATATAGCAGATGGTATGATGGTGTTTAAACCAGTTAGGTTACCGTCAGTAGAGAACCAGGTCATGACAGTTTTTTGGCTAAAAAGTTACTGGAATATCTCTTAGCCTCAAGGTTACACTATTATTGTGTTGTAAGTCTCTGGTCATTGTCCAAACACAGCCAGCCAGAAATAATCCATGTGCGTATGGAGGGAAAACAAATGTTTATCTGGCTAATTGTCTTTGTTGGTTTACTGAGGTTGGATAGTGGACATGTTCTTGTTAGTCACCATCCATTGTTACTGTTTTCTTCTGTTCAATTCAAGGGGAAATGTTAGACTTTTTACTACATTGCTGTACCTGCAGTTGACAGCTGTAGTTACAGACAATTTTGCAAAAAATATAATTTAATATAAATCTGTTTTCAGGACAAAACACAATGTACAGTTCCATAATATAATTCCTTCCATCTAATGGGTTAAGAGTATTTTTAAAGGTAAGGTTAGGTTAAGGACAGAGTAAATCTCCAGGAAACAAATGTAATTCAGTGTGGTGTCCCAGAAACACATGGAAACATAGTGTGTGTGTCTGTGTGTGTGCCATTTTCTGGAAACTGCACTAGAGTTAATTGAGTTCATCAGAAAAACAAACACAGCTGGCCAGTGTTCTGCAGTGCAAGAAGACGATAGTGACGAGCACAAATCTGTTGCCAGCACTTCACATCAGGAAGCTCATCAAGTATTGAAAAGGAAAACCCAGTTAGACTGAGGGACTCTAGAAGAAATATAAGACAAAGAGAGACAAATTAGAGTGAAGAAACTGAAATAGAGAAGCGAGAGGGCAGGAAAATATATCATGTTTGTTATGTAGCGGATGAAGAAAGAAGAAACGGTGACCTTAAAAGAGCAACGGAGATGAAAATATAGAGCATCAATGAGAGCAATAGATGATGACTTTGTGTTTTTATAGGCGCTTTGGATGTGCGTACGTGGGCGTGTTTGTCTCCTCTCTTTGTCTGTCACTCTGTCCCCTAAACTGAGTTAAGGGGGCGTTTAGAGGAGCAGCACAGCTATTTAAATCATGTGTGTGAGTGTTAGTATGTGTGTGTGGATCAGTTGGAGGTGCAAGGGACAGATTTACACCCCATGTACAGCGGAGATGAAGGCCATTTCCCAGGCAGGCCATTTCTCTCTTTTCTGGGGTTTCTGGCGAGCTGGCATTGGTCCAGTTTAATTTCTTCAGAGCCCAGAGGCTTGTTCTTTCACCTCCATATCCCTTCTTTCCACTACCAACCAAGAGTCTATACTTTTATTTTCCCTTTATCTTTACCTCCCTTGCCGACTCTAAGCCATATCACTTTCTGTCTGTCTGCAAAGTGCTGTATCTTTATCTGTCCCTTGCCCTTTGTCCTGTACAGATGATGTAACTTCTCACAACATCATTTTCCCAGCCCCTCCCTTCGCCATATCCTGTTTTGTCTTCAGCTCTTTTCCTTTTTGAGGTTTAAGTCTTTCTCTTAGGTTTACAACCCAGATGAGATTAACCCTTAAAGATCTAGAATCATTTTTGGGGTGACTTCCTATCTTTTCCTTTTTTTTCCCTTAATTTAACCTTCCTTAAGTGATTTATCATCATTTATTTGAATACTGCCTCACTCGTTTTGCTTGTTTCAGTGAAAATCTGATATTTTCATGGAGATATTCATAAAAACTTCCAATTTTCAAACCCAGGGAAGTAAAGGTTTTGGCATTTTTACATGAAATAATTGCCTTAATTTGAAACAGCATGACCCAACTGTTTTTCCAGATACATTTTTGATTTTATTTATCTATTTATCTTTTTTTTTTTTTTTTTTTTTTTTTATGGCGTGTCCTTTACAGTGGACAGCATTTTGGCTCTTTTTTTTTTAAGTAAAGCTGTGAAACTCTTGCCCCCTATAGAAGACAAAAATGCATTGTTGGGTCTGAAGAGGATTGGAAAACAGAGAAAACTGAGGGAAAAGTTTATTTTTCAGCAAATAAGAAACAACATTAACCAAACATAAAAACTAGCATCTACATCCACACTGTCATTTGTCAAACTCCATGGTTTTACAGGTGAATGAATGTTGCAGAAGGTGACTGAGTTTCCATGTTCATTATGGAGCCTCTGAACATCCAAATGGGTCATATCTGATGAGAAACTGCATTTCACCTGAATTCAAAAAAATATATTAGCCTAATGGTTAACAGTTATTAAACCTTTTAGATCAGTGATGCTTTTGGGCGCCAGCAGCTGTTTAGGCTTTTAAGGGTTAATATCCTGCAAAAAAGGTCTCATAACATGCATTTTAACTATGAGAAAACATTTTTACTGATCCTGATAAGATTAAGTTAATACAATGTTTAATATTTCACCCCAACTTTCTACTTTAACAACAAAACGACTTCTTTTGGCATTGATTTTTTTTTTTCCTTGGACACAAACAGAAGTACTGAATTAAACTTTAAAAAGACCAGAAATGTCTTTAGTATGTCCCTTCAATCCTGCCTTTTTAAAACTCTTATCAAGTTAAGCCTGGTTTTAGTGTCCAATGACAGAAAATTCAATGCGCAGCCGGGTTTTAAAGCGTCATGTTAACAAGGCAACGAGACAATTGGGACACCACACATGACTGCAAGAGAATAAAGGCAATAATAACACTGTAAAAACAATATAAAAACAATAAGCAGTATAAAGCCCTTAGATCATATCAGATGTGTAAAGTGGCATATAGTGCAAATAAAAGGCAGAGAGGGCGGCTTACAGTGTGCATGAGCCACCTCATGTTCAGCATATCAATGGAGATATAATACAATATACTGTACAAAGGAGGCTTTTCGCAGCTTTGCTCTCAGACCAGGTGATCTATAGCTGCAGTGTGAAGGCAGGAGTCTCTGCACAGGGACGAGTTAGGAATGTCTAAGGTGGATATGGGTGTCCCTAAACTAATCCTGACCACTCCCACTTGTTCCAGCAGCTGCATCATCAAAAACAGCATGTTTCAATGGCTGTGTGCTCTGGCTTTCAATTGAAATATCCAACCTGACTCATCACAGCAGAGGAAAAAGAGTATGTGTATGTTTGGGATTGTATGAGTTTACAGTATCTCACAAAAGTGAGTCCACATGTTACTTTTCTGCAAATACCATCTGAACCAAAGATGATGCACAAGAAAGCCAAACAGTTTGTTAAAAACAAGCAGACTAAGGACAGGGATTACTGGAACCATGTCCTGTGGTCTGATGAGACCCAAATAAACTTATTTGGTTCAGATGGTGTCAAGCATGTGTGATGTCAACCAGGTAGAAGTACAAAGACAAGTGTGTTTTGCCTACAGTCCAGCATGGTGGTGGGGGTGTCATGGTCTGGGGCTGGATAAGTGCTGCCAGCACTGGGGAGCTACAGTTCACTGAGGGAACCATGAACGCCAACATGTACTGTGTCAGACTGAAACAGAGCATGATCCCCTCCCTTCGTAAACTGGGTCACAGAGCAGTATTCCAACATGATACTGACTCAAACACACCTCCAAGACCACCACTGCCCTGGTAAAGAAGCTGAGGGTAAAGGTGATGGAGTGGCCAAGCATGTCTCCAGACCTAAACCCTATTGAGCATCTGTGGGGCCTCCTCAAACGGAAGGTGGAGGTGCACAAGGTCTCCAACATCCACCAGCTCCATGATGTCATCATGGAGGAGGATTCAGTGGAATCTGTGAAGCTCTGGTGAAATCCAGGCCCAAGAGGGTAAAGGCAGTGCTGGAAAATAATGGTGGATACGCAAAATAGAGACACTATGGACCCGATGTGGACATTTTTACTGAGGAGTGGACCAAACCACTGCCAGTGGTTTAGACATTAATGACTGTGTGTTGAGTTATTTTGAGGAGACAGTAAATTTATACTGTTATACAAGCTGTACACTGACTACTGTACAGTGTATCAAAGTGTCATTTCTTCAGTGTCCCATGAAAAGATATAATTAAATATTTGCAGAAATGTGAGGGGTGTACTTGCTTTTGTGAGATACTGTATATAGTGAAACTTTAAGGGCTAGGTGAAAGGAGAGCCCTCCCCTGTTTTTACTGCGTTCACCCAACATTATCATCTATTCCATTATTGATAGTTTAATCATTTTAGATTATAAATTGTGAATAGGATGGGCTTTTGTTTGTTGTTTATTCAAGTGTCTTGAGGTCATTTTGCATGATTAGATTCTTTGCAGTGACTAGAGTAGTGATTTGCAGAGTGTTAGAAGGAGAATAAAGAAAGAGAGACTTCTCTAACATTTGACCTTCTATTAGAAATGGACCTTTCTGTTTAGGCGTAACCATATGTTTAGTGTATGTCAGCAGAGCTCAAGTTATATCTTTGTTTGGTTATGTATTTATGCCCCTTCTTAATGTTTTGCTTACCTGTCTCTTTTAGCTATATTCAGGTGTTATTGTGAATAAAACATCCCTTTCATGCACAAACCCTTGCCTGAAGGCATGTTTCATTGAAGATTTATATCAATCCTTCATAGTTTACATTTAGTTTTCACAATACACACCTATAGTGAGGGGATGCTGTGAGTCTAAATAATGTTGTTTGAGTCTGAAAAGACATTAAAAACATGACTTAAACACAGCCAGTTATCCAAATGAAGCTTAAAATGTCTTTGCAGTGGGGAATTTGGCAGGTTGAGGTTAAAAGGTACTCTGTGATATGTCCATCAGCATGCCTGACATGCCCACTGGTGGGTCTGCTGCTGGATGATCTTTCCTTGGACTCCTGCTGTTTGCATAAAGGTGGCATTTTTTATTCCAAGTTGACTTTCTGTTCAGTGACTCTTTTTGATAACCAGAAAAGTCTCTCAAACTGCTGTTCTCATGCTTGGCTTTCCATGCTTGGGTATTTTTTTTGTTCATTTGTTTTTTGGAGTTAATATGAAAGGGCTAATGAAAGGTGTGTGTGTGTGGGGGGGCAGATGGAGAGCCCCTGGTCTCTGTTTGGTTGTCAGTATTTGTTTCCTCTGTTGTGGCGTGGCATATTTTGGGTTCAAGGTCTCTTCTCCATCAGTATCTCTCCGTCTCACTCTTCCTCCCTCCCTCCCTCCTGCTCTGCCTGACTCCACCATAAATTCACCAACACACATATTTGCACGTACACACCATCACACACACACACACACACACACACACACACACACACACACACACACCAATCAATACACGCCTGCTTGGCACTGCCAAAGCCCAAAATGACTATAGATTTTCTGTCGGCTCTGCCACTAAATTATGCAAACCTCTGGTTTATGTTCGGGTACTTTTTTGGTATTCCTACTTAAGACTTGGGATGGCTTTTCCCACAGAAGCAAGAATGGAAAGATATAGGTGTGTGAGGGAGGAGAAAAGACTTTAGACTGACCACCAATTATACTGGTTTTGACAACACACTGTTGTTTGCAACTGTGACTGCAGAGACAGACAGCCTTTAGTTTGGTACACAATAAGAGCAAAATGTATACTGCTATAGACTTTGAAATCAATATCTCTCATTAGGATCATTGTAAATGCCCTGCTGAAGTCAGGGATTTGTTTAAGTGGTAAATAATGTGCTGCGGATATCAATGTTGGAATTTCTGTTTTGCAGGCACATGCACATACTGTGTATAATCGGTGATACAACAAGAACTGATAAACAACAAAATTTACACCCCTGAAATGCTTACATTTAATAATAGTATATACTATTCATATAGTTGAGTATTTTATAAATTATTTAAAAAACAGACACAAGCAGATTGCATTTATTAAGGATGGACATGCGCTCTAATCTTACTCGCTAACAAAAATATTTGACATTTTAATCAAATCTGACATTTTTCTTGGTTCAAGTTGCACCAAAACCTTGGTTTTAGCCATTTTCATCAGTTTAGCTATAATTGTGTTCACGAGTCCTATCAAGAACATAGATCTTTTTTTTTTAGTAAAGACACTTTGAAATTGAAAGCAGAATGTGTTTTGTTGTCTATCTAGGTGTACACAGTCACCCATTTCTCACACGTTACTTCTAATAAAAGTCTGTTTATGTCATGGTGCAATCCTGTGTTGCCACAGACCCCTCCGTCAAACTAATTAATCGTCTTCACCTGTGAGCGCTGCACCTGACTCAGATCTCCATTTGGAGTCTATTTAAGTGGCTCCTCTGCTCAGGTGAGGTGCTGGAACATTCTGCCTCGACTTTCAGCCTCACCATGGACTGCTTTCACCCAGGTTTCTTTTGTTAATTATGTTTACGTTTATTTTCTGTTTAATAAATCACTTTACTCCTTCAGCGCTGTGCGATTTAGTCCGTTCATTCTCTCCATCATGACGATTTAAGAGATGCGATTACTTTGTAGATAAGGACACAAGCTGGTGAGATAAATGAACTCCTATGGAGACTGGTATGGCTGTGTCCTTACTTAAGGACATGCTCAACCTGAATATGTTGAAAATCATTCATACATTTTTGCCCATGTCTTACATCACATACTAGTTTCTTTTGCCTGCTTCAAAGTCTCTGTGAGGTTTTTCTGAAGTCCTCGAGTTTGTCTGGCCAAACCAGTGACAAGGCCATCAGTAAACTGGAAGGGGAAATTGAAATGATCAGTTTATTCAGTTTCCAAAAAAACTCCATTACCTACAAGCACACAGTCACACACACCCACAGACACAGATTCCTCCTCTTTGCTTAGCTCCTCACTCTGTCAGTGCTACTCCTCATTTCTCTCAGTTTGTTATCACTATGGCTTCATAAATCTTTCTCATACATCATACTAACCTTAAAATTCTTGGGTTCATTTTGCTTATGTCTGTTCTCTTATTCCCTTTTGTTTTTCACACCCTTAAAATTATTAAATTATACTTTTAAAACATTTTCAAACTACTTGTAAAAATGGGCCATATACTGTATGTATGAGTGTTGGAATGTGTGCAATAAAGAAGCTTATTTCTCTCAGGGGGCAGCTTGAGGATGAGTTGTCCATACATGACAGGATTAGACAGATTTGACAAAGCTGAAGTGACAATGACTGTACACACAATGCAGAGGAAAGTTCATGAGTGTTTGGATCACACAAAATCCATAATTAAGCTACAGTTTTGCTTTCATGGCTCCTTTTTTCATCAGAGAGAAACTAAGAGACAAACATACAGAAAGAGATGAAAAACAACTCCTTGAAGTAATCATTGATCACTAGTCGAAGTCCTTGATTCTGTCTAATGAGCTGCTTGTTCCTTCTGGGAGGCAGCGTGATGAGAAAAACATTGCCTACCACAGTAAAATTGGGCAGACGTCCAAAGAAAATGGACCTTTTATCAAAAAACGCAGGGATGGTTGTGTGTTGTATATGTGTATGTGCAACTATTTTCATTTTAAAAGGACTCTCTCGTAGTTATTAAGGAAGAGACATGTATTTGCTGTAGCCTCATAATGAAAATGAAATACCTGTGAACTGAAAATCCAAATAATGCTGCAGTTAAAATAATTTCCTTAATATGGTAGTGCATCTAATGGGTACAATTTATTAATGTGGGCAATCTCCTATCTAATAGATGTGGTATATTCTACATCTATCAATGCATACTTCATTATGCAGTAATAGAGCTTTAAAAAGAAAAAGTCATCTAAATGTGGGGACCTTTGCAGATTCCGTGGAGTATCTGCTTTGTGCCCCAATGTGACCCTCTTTACTCATCAGGAAGAACTGCTCCAGTTAAACTTTGTTGCTCCCTTGTAATTGAATTAGTCTGCTCAATTATGTAGAGGAAGGCCTGTCCTCATTACACAGCACTATTAAAACATGAGGATGGAGCTGAGGGGAGGAGAGCAGCAAGCGAGGAGAGGGGAATAGAGCCTAAAGTAATGTTAGGGAACGTAGTCTACCATGTGTGTCCAACCACTGTGCCATTGTTCATGAATTGTCCTGCTGTGTTGCCTGTCTTGGCTGTCTTTCTAAGTTTACCTTTCCTCTTTAACTCTCTCTTTCTGTGTCTGGGCTCAGTGCCTGAAAAATGCTGTGGCAGCAGAATCGGCTTACTTCACTAACTTCACAAGAAAATGAACCGAGCCAAAATCCTGCCAAGCCGATGCAGCTGGGATCCCTGAGCTCAGCAAAGTGATCACCGCGATCTGCGTCCGCTCATATTTGCACAAATGCATTAGCAAACACACACACGAGGATCCCCATTTACTCCATGCACGTGCATCAAAATCACTGCTGCTGTCTTATCGCCGTATCCTTGTCCTCCCTTCTGTCTCTCCTTCTGTTGTGTAGAAGCAGCTCAAGAGCCTCCAGAGTGGCTTCAAGCTTGTTAATAGTGGAGGTTTCCAGCTGCAGAGGTGGGTTTAAACACACTCACATACTAACACACAACAAACACAGCAGAGTACACAGGCAAAGTGAGCAGCTTGGTCTCATGTGCTGCAAAAGCCCAATTCCCTGCAGATGGGACCAAGCTGTTTAATTACTGATAACCTAGACTCAGACTGGAGTGTGTGTACGTCCTCTGAATGTCCCCTACCCTCCACCCCTCCTCACAGTAATCATCTGACCATGGACCTGGACAACAACATCAATATCAACATGCCACCCATTGAGACCAAGGTGTTAATGTGAGT
The DNA here is from genome assembly GCA_037367295.1 of Apogon hyalosoma. Classification (NCBI taxonomy): domain Eukaryota; kingdom Metazoa; phylum Chordata; class Actinopteri; order Kurtiformes; family Apogonidae; genus Apogon; species Apogon hyalosoma. The sequence continues at coordinate 25,694,771 of JAPQRP010000006.1, read as the reverse complement.
ATCATATCTTGAGTAATTATATACAAAGGTTAAATAACTAAACGCTTCACTTGTTTGCTGTGTTTTTGTCTGTTTTTTCTTTTGTGAATTACTAATTTTATGTCTTATTAATGGAATTCAAATGGTAATCACTAACATTAAACTCATAAATGAAATGGGCATTTAAATCAAAATCAAAATCCGGGTTATAATACCTTATTCCTCCAAAGGGGAAATATGTCATGATGCAGACTAAGAATATTATATAAATATAATCAGCATATCAATGGCAAACACTAAAGTCCCAGCAAACATAATCAGACTTATATTCAAAAATTATA
>JAPQRP010000006.1:25666291-25678712 GCA_037367295.1 Apogon hyalosoma | reverse complement strand
TGTTAGTGATTTCTTTCTTTTATTGTTTTTATTTCTTTTTTTTTTTTTACTTCAAAGTTAGAGACAAATAAACTAAAATAAACTAGTAAGATCTCTGTATATATATATATATATATATATATATATATATACAAAGAGCAACTCAAACAGCAAGAAACATTGGACATGTTGAATGACAACTGCTGTAAAACACTAGAGGATTAGTTCAGTAAATCTCATAATTGAACTGAAATTCTTGTTTTTAATGCTGGTCTAGAGGCAAGGAAATGCGTCCATACATTATAATATATCATGATACTCTTGCCAAAACAACAAACCGACTTGCAGCTTAAAACATTTGCACAGGACTGCATATTTGTCTGTTCAATTCTAATATTTAATGCATAAAAATGGCTTTAAATTTTGCTCATTTTGTGCACTTCCTGGCTGGTTTAATGACATGGATTCTATACAATACAAAAATATAGCATATGCACAAAGTTAATGTCCATAAATACAGTATTGAAACATTTGTGTGTTTTGGCCAGTGAAGGGCATGGAGGGGCAGGTTAGACCATCTGGCCTGCTAAGGTGCAGTGAGACAGGGCCGAACAGAGCAGCACTGCCTTCCCCGTCTGCCAGCTGTCATGTCTCTCCATCTCTAACCTCTCTATCAGTGTTCTAAGAATCTTCTCTTCCTCTTCCTCTTTTCTGTCATGTCATTTTTCTGCTTTTCTCTTATATATTTAATGGTTTTCTCTCTTTTCTTATGCTGCTCTCCGCTGTATCTCTCTCATTATGGCGCTCTCTCTGTGTTTCAGTCTCTTTATCACTTGTTCACCCACCTACTGTTCGCTTGACTTTATCAGGTCATGCAGCTGCAGCAACAACTAGGAGCCTGGCACAAGAGATAAAAGAGGTTAGGCAAAGTTTAGTGAATTCAGTCAGCTTACTGTATGTTTATTTTTAATGTACAGTAAAGGCACATGATGAAAAAACTCACTCTGTACAGATAAAATGTGTTTTTCCTTGTTTTACAAGCTATTGAAGTCTTCAGGTTCACTTCTGTGTCGCTTGTCCTGGAATATTCTGCTGATTTTTCTATCACTTAGGCAAATTCATCATAACACAATGCATTAGAACTTCAGCAGATTATTGAGCCAGCAGGCTGCACAGACTGTACCCTCACATTCATTTTCACCATGTAATCCAGTGCAGAGTAATTGTTGAACTGTCAGTGAACTTGCATATTTTTAAGCCTCATAGTCTATTCTTTTCACAGCAAAACTAAACATTTCTTAGAAATACAGAAAAACAAAGCAGGAAAGGTCACTTATTTTATCAGCACAGTAGAGCAATTATTATACTAAGGCCATTGTTAATGTAGCCCCAAAGGCTCATTGTGTCCCTGTTCTGTTGTTTCTATTGTGCATTAACCTCATGCTGGTGCTGCACCTCTTACTGAGAGATAGAGAATGGCAGCTCACCAATGTCCAATTAAAGAACCAGTGGAAAGACAGTGCTTTAATGTTTAATCCTAACACAATTTGAAGACATTATTTCAAGACTTAATGGTTTTATTTATTGAGATAATGTACCAATAGCTACCTCTTTTGAGTTATCATTGACAGTGTGATTTTATCATCTGATTTAAAGAATATCCAGTCAAAGTGATACTTTCCAACATGACATTTGCAGTCACATTCAGGTAAATATACAGAGCCGATAGCACTTAGCCTATGAACAAGAAGCTGTCCTCTGAAGGTGCAGAAAACGAAAGGCAAAGACTCTGTCAATATCCATTGCGTACTTTGCGAGACACAAAAACATGCCTTGCAGTCTACTTAACACAGTTCCAAAAACCCCCAAGATTTCTCAATATCATAACAATGCCAGCTACCAACTCAGCACTCTATTGTATGCTGCCCTTCCAAGCATTACCCATTTGCCAATAGCCATTTCCACTTCGTTTCCACTGTGGACCAGAACAGCCCTGTGATGATTTATGGTAATTATGCAAATGCAACATAAGGCTTTGGAGATTAATGCTAACCCCCACCAATCTCTTCGTCACTGGAGAATGGGTGTAACTGGAGCCTATGCTTTTACAATCCTGTTATAGTAATACCAGGGAAAATACAAAAAAAAAAAAAAAAAAAAAACCTAGGTCAGACGATTAAGGATTCCCTTGAATTAGTTTAGGTTTAGAACAGCCTCATGGATGCAATTCATGTGTTTAATTGTTTTTTTTTTCATTCATTAGCTGCAAATTGATAGAGGACTTGGCCTACATAAGGTTTCTTTTTTTTCCCAGTCCTCTGGAGGGCTACTGTGTTTGTGTCTCCATCCCACAGATTTAATTGATGTAATCTCTCTTGTCATAATCTCTCACCCAGATAAGATGTTGTATGGTGTAGTGGTTCAGGTGTGGGTTTGCTGGTCTCTGCTGCATCTGAGGTGGGTCAGGCAGAGTGACAGCTCTGGTTGGATGTAAGACGGCTGCGGTGTCACACCAACCAACATGGTGATTGACAGAATCATTAGTGAACTCTCACCACTCCTTTACCCCATGTGTGAAGAGACTCAGGCTCTGGATCCAGAAGCTGCATTGTTTTGTTTGGGCAGACTGAGGTGATTATAAAACAGAGAAACCCTTTCCTTGCCATCCTTTTCTACTTCCTTGTAATGTTCAGACTAGCCTGCAGACATGTGAAGGACATTCATATCACTCTTATAATTATGTATTAGTGAGATGGAGTCGTGAGTGCAGTAATGTGTGATGGGTGCAGTGAGGTCTGACTCTGCTAATCACCTGCCAGCGGCATGTCAAGTCCAACACGGACCCTTTCACGCCTGGGACATGTCATGTCACACATTCTTCGGGCTGTGTAATATACATTACATTCATGTGACATAAGGTACGTGATGTGTGTGCATGTAAAAGAAGGGCAGGTGGAAACTGAACACTCAAGGAACTTTCAATTAGTCAAACCCTACAGCATTTTATTCTCAAACAATAACTAAGTCTGCAACAGTTTTAACAAAATTGCAAATAAATTTACAGTGTTCCCATCTGTATGTTTGAAAAAACAACTGATAACAGCTCTATTCCATTAGAGTGACGTCATGTTGCATTTGTACTATCTGGGAGAAACCACAGGGGGTCACTGTTCTGTTTTATTAGGTGATACTGGCAAGTTAGCAGGGAGTAGTCAAGGTCTTGGAAAAAACCTGGGTCAGAATGAGTTTGGATGCTCTGTTTTCTTTATCAGGACAGTCAGGACATCATTATAGTGTTAATCAGTATTTTTTTCCCCCCAAATTGCTGAAACCACAGGGACTCCTGCTGTTGTTATGTAGAGGACACTCTCTCAATCTTTGTAATAATTTGTCAAGTACCTCTTCTTTTAGCGATAACCCATTATCAACATGTTTGTAATTAAAAAGAGAGGTAAGCAGCTCTTTTATTTCTGTGGTTTATCTTCCACTCTGCATCTCTCTGCCTTCCTCTTCCTCTCCAGCTTAGCCTCTATCTCTCTCCTCTGTTTTCTTCTACCTCTTCTCCTTCAGCCTTTTAATTTCATGACACTTCAATTAAATATTAAAGTGTTTCAGGATTACGTCAGACTTGTGAACAAGCTGCTGGGTTTTCCAGCCTGCCTTCTATATATAAATTGCCTCTTTCCTTTTTTTTCCCTCCTTTGTCTCAGTTTGAGCATTGAGCCTCACTGACATAACAGGCAAGAAGACTGTGATGCAAATCCAGCAATGAAGACATATATAAAGATAATGATGTCAATGTGCTAATTATAACCTAAGAAACTCCAAACACTATTCATAGGATTTTAGGAGGATGTAGGAAACCACCTCCAATGTTGTATTATTACTATATTCCTGTAAGGATGTTGGCTACAACATGCAATGAGTCTCATAAATTGTTCATAGTGTGCTTTTACAGTGCGTAAACACATCCCTGCAGGGTTTTTTGTTTTTTTTGGGGTTTTTTTTGCAGAAAAGGTGTTATGGGCAACAGCAGACTGCAATAGAAAAAGCTTATATACACACCTGCTAAATGCCTAGAAATATGTAGTATGTAAGTATTTAAATTTGTAAAGCCAAAGTGCTGTTCAGTACTTTACTGTCAATCGCATTTCAAAAGATAAATGCAGATTCCTTTCATGCAACTATGTGTTTCTCTCCTCTAATTTTTTCTGCTCAGCTCCCACAAATGGCCACATTATCGCATTGATCGCCATTTGTCCAGCAACAGGGCTATAACTGATCATTAATGTCTGACTGGGGACAGCGGTGATATGTAGAACAGCAGATTGATACTACAAATCATCTCAGCTCTGGAATCTATTGACTGTGGCTTTGCAGAGGTAATCAAGGCCAGATTATTAGCCACATGCTTAAAAGTGTCATACTTAATTTTGAACGCGATATTCATATATGTTTCCTGAGCAATCAATCAATCAATCACATTTTATCTATATTGTGCCAAATCATAACTAAAGTTATCTCATGACACTTTACATATAGAGCTGGTCGAAACCACACTCTCAAGCCAATTTACAGAAACCCAACAGAATCCTCCAGGAGCAAATACTTGGTGACAGTGGCGAGGAAAAAATTTCCTTTTAATAGGCAGAAACCTCGAGCAGACACTGACTCCTGGAGAATGGTCATCCGTCTTGACCATTTGGGGTTAAAGAGAGATGGTAAAGAAAAATAAACTGAAAGAGATTGGGGGAGACACATGGATGCACAGCAAACTGAACTAGAACTGTTAAAAAGCAGAACAGCTGGTGCTAGTGTAATTACCAATAGCTAGAACAAATGTCCCTAACTGTTAATACTACTACTACAACTACAGGGATTAACAGTGGATGTGGTACTACTGCAATTGTTAGTACAAATAATAGAAACCTTTACCATCTTTGTAACTAAATAATAAACACTATCACAACTATATGGGTAAGTGAGTGATGACAATGAAGGTAGGAGAGAAGAAAGACCACAGCAGCAGGTCCAGAGATGATCCAGGGAAAACCTCTGAGGCCATACAGCACAAAGACTCCAGGGAAGAAATCAAGTAAGTAACATGTAAGCAATGAACAATGAGTAAATTTGATGAAGATGATATATACCTGACGCTATTTGATAAAGAAAAAGTAGCAGAAGTATTTTTAGGACACAGAGAAGAACTTTTTGTTTATCACTCGAAAGTAAAATAAATATAGTTTTTAAAGCCACCAACTGCAGCTTTATTGGAGGTATGGGGTCGACTGGGCACAATTTTTACTTTGTTTATTGTCATTATTCCTTTTGCATGTAAAACAGTCGGTGTCTTCCATTGGCATACAGTTAATATCTCATTTGGGATTAAAACATTATATTTATCACATCAGATTCTACCTGAGTCCAAAATTGAACAACAAAGACACTGCTGCAGTTCATTAATTTTGCCAGTGTGCTAACATTGCCTTCATACAAAGTGGAAAAATATCATCTGACTAGAAATGATGGTAAAAAAAAAAAAAAAAGAGTTTCTTGTTCCTGTGAAACCTCTGTGCCTTTTTATAACTGGTGGTGGTGATAATGTTTTATTAATGGGGGAATCATCGGTGATGCTGTCAGCCTCACACCTAAACTCAGAACTATTCATTCACACACTCATACACATGCACACGCACAAATGAAAGAGGTAAGGGAAGGCACAAGGACATGAATTTGTATGTGACAGGATTTTGCACATGCTGTACACCTCAAGATTTGTAAGATGTGTGCGTGTGTGACACTGAGTGCAAAGGAACAGCCTGCAGCACTGTGCATATCCAGCCTCATTTACCACTATCTTCCTCCTCCATTATCAGCAGGATCATTATCCTCTGCCCTCGCTGCCTCCCAGGTTTTAAGGTGGCACACCAAAATATCAACACACACACGCAGCTCCCACTCACCCAGAATATTTATTATTTTGTACTAATTTTACCTGTGGTCTGAAGAGCCTAAAGTAGCTCTGCTTGTGTAGTTGTTTGTGTATGTGTACATACAAGTGCAATGTTTTGTTATTTCTGTCATAGCATTACTGTGGCAGTGCAAAAAAATAGACAAAATGAGGTCAGTGTGCCTGTGTGTTTTCACTCCTGAAATGGTGGCCTGCCAGACACAGTTGCTGCTTAAATCTGTGCACATGAGTGTAGTGAAATGTATCAGGATAGATATCTATAGATAGACATCGAAAATGAGCTTACAAGTCTGCCGGAGGAATCCACTCATTTATTGTTGTCTTGCATGCATGTGCATTGCACTGTCAAGCAAAAAATAATGTAGTTTATGCTGCATAGCCAGGTCATATATATGTGTTTACGGAAGGAAACATTTGTCTATGTGTACAGACAGGGACAACAGGAAATGGAGCATTACACACCCAGCTGCCTCACCATAGTAATAATCAATTTAAATAGGTCATCACAGTGTGTTAAAATATCAAAAGTGATTTTGCAACTGCTCCATAGTATTTTTCTGAGTGTAGTTGCCATTTCTTACTTCTATTATATATACAACTATCTGCTTTATGTCAAAAAGACAGCATTCCCCCACTCTGCGATTCTGACTGCTTCGGCTGAACTGAATTTCTCAGAAGTTGGCTACGTTGTTATTCAACTTGAACAATCCTACTGCTTATTCAGCCCTGTGAGATCCCACTAATAGTCGCAGTAGCTGCCGAGGCGTGCAACGGCAGGTTACACTAAACTGACTCTGAAAATATAAAAGAAAGCACACACGCTAGAGGTTGCATTTGAGGGTGTATGTGTGCTCTCTCAGATGTGACCATCTAAGCTGTGATTTTTATTAAAACACTGAACATGCAGTCTTTTAGAGACAGAGAGAGAGAAGATGGGGATTTTGTTTCTCGGTTTATTGGTTTGGCATTTAGAGAACGAGAAATCCTGGGAAGAAGAAGGGAGGGAAATGTATTGAACAGAAGGGAGATAAAACGAGTGGAGAAAGAGCCTATTCTCCTTCCCACTGAGTGGTACTTTCTCCAGAGAGAAATAAACTGATTTGTGATTAATGAAAAGATGGAAGAGAGGCTTCCCGTCTTTTTTCTCTCCCTTCCAGCTTTTCCTTTCCTCCTCTAACTTAACTCTCTCACCAAGAAAATCCATCTCAGTAATGATGTCTGTATGTAAGGAATGATTGGGGAATTGATAAGAAGAGAAATCAGCCAATAAAAAGAAACACAAACACATTTTACAGTATTATCACCACACAACCACTCTGCCGGGGAATGGTGATAACATGTTATCATGAAGTAAACACCTGAACTCGTGCAAAACATAAAGTCATAACCTCTTCCCGCTTAACTTTCTCCTTCCACTTTCACAACAGATGTGAAAAATTGTAGCAAATGAGCAAACTTGAAATTGTGTCTAAATGGTGCAGTGATAAGAGCAAAGAGCTGCTGATGTATCACGTGTGTTTGTAAAAAGGATGGGTGAAGGTTTTAAAGAGACACACAGAGGGGAGGGAAAGAGGGAGATCCTGAATCGTGAGGTACGCTCCTTCATGCCTCATTAAGCCGGTAAACTGATATCAGCTGTGCTCTCCTTATCGTCACCTCTACCACTGTGTGCCATCACTCAGCACACATTGCTGCACCCACCGATATTACAGGGCATCGCTTTAGCGTCCTTATTCTGCCAGTGAGATACGAGGAGGACAAGGGAAGCGTGGGAGGTGGACGGCAGTGGAGATGACTTGTCTTTGAGAAGCCCCAGCATCACAGAACGCCACCGAGGCAAGTTACTGTGAAATGACCAACATTAGTAACACCGTTTTGCAAGAAGAAAATAATGACGGCGGGGGATATGCAAAAAAAAAAAAAGAAGAGGTGGTTAAGATATGTAGCAATAACATAGGGGTGAGCAAAAGTGTGATCATGAAAGTAACCTGGAAGATGAGAAGAAATAGTGGAGCCTGGTGTGTCACAGCTCCCACCGTGCAGCCAGTCATTCACACAAAATTGTACCCGGAGAGCAAAGCCTTTTGACTAAATCAACAGAAAGTTCAAGGAAATGAAATGAAATGGGGAGAGATGGTAATTAGAGAGAAAAACAGCATTTCTGTAAAAATTTTGACTTTAAGCATAAGGTGATGAGAGAGCTACATGTGTGGAAGTGTGAGGGGGTGTATGAGGGGTCATACAAAGGTGAGGGAAAGGAGAAGAGAGCGTAAACAGGGCTGTTAAAAGACACACACCGACCCATCCATTACTTTTGGCCATTTAAACAGTTTAAGGTCACCGCTAGACACCGAGACCTTCAAGCTGATCCTGGGGGAATCAGCCCTACACGCCACAGCCCGGCGACGAGACCTTTACGCTTTTTTATGTCATTTTTTCCTTGTTAGGTTGCTTTTTGTTTCAGTCTTTTCCGATAATGCATTGAACAGGATCTTCTTTGTAACAGACTTTGTAACAACCATATATAGCTGATCACTGCAGATATCTGCTTAGAAATTCTACACCCTCCACTCGAGGCAAAGGATCCTGCCTCATACGCTGCGATTAGTTTGTCCTCATTCATGTAAATGGGCTGAAGTCGCTAGGTACTTGATATACCCTTTAGCATATTACAATATATTTCAACAGCACCACAAACTACATCCTGCAAAACGATCGTAAAGTTGAACCAACACCTCTCTAAAACAGTTTCAACAGAAGCTGGATATGTAATATTCATGAAGTGGGGTGTATTTCAGAGCTGCCACTAGTTTAAGATAGGTGTACTTAAAACACAGAGTAAAGTTTATGTGCGTGTCAGTCAGGAGTCATCTACAGTATCACCATTTTTTATCATTATCAGACATGTGGTTTGTGTCTGTTTGTGTGTTCACTACTATAGTACATGTTGCCTCCCACACTGACAATTCTGTATCCTCATTGTATACTCAGTGACAGCAGACGTACTGTCCCAGACTACAGCGTCTGCATTTTCACATCAAGTGTCGAGGAAACGATGCATTCAGGATTCATAGAGCAAACACAGAATGCCTGACAGCTTTGATATGACAACACTTTTCCCCCCGCGTAGAGCTCTGCGGTCTGAAAATCAGTCATTCACAGAGTTCATGAACTCTGAGAAAACTAGAAGGAGTGAGAAGGAAGAAAGCAAGGCTCTGTGTTGGAAGGAATATAAGAGGGAAAATGAAATGTCTTCCAAGAACTCCCTCGTTCCTGTGCATCTCTTCAGTGTTGTCCCATCCTGTGGGAAGAACAGAGGTTTTGCTGAGAAGGAATATCACATCACTATTAAAACGACGGTATTTCTAATCCTTTGTAGAAAGCACATCTCTCCTGGGACTAACAGAGGTAGAAAGTTCAGCAGGTACAAGCAGGGAGAAGCTAAACTAGTTTGGAGATTGGGAAGTTTTCCAGTTCCAGTAACATTTTATTAATTTTATATCTGGAAATATGTATTGTGCCAAACATTCTGCTATATGTCCCTGTCTGTCCTACATTTAGGTTATGAATTTATTGTCTCTTTCTGTGAACACCAGCTGTTTTCCTATTCGATATGAATAAATATTTCATCGGATAATTTCCATTTTCCAGTAGGCAGCCGTCTGCCTGCCATAAAGGCTAGAGTATGGAAATGACCAAAGTCTCTTTGGTGCCTAAATGTATTCAAATCACACAACATCAATCACAATACAAATCTAATATACTTCTTTACTGTAATCCCTTATTAGCATAAGTTTCAAACTCTTTTACAAATTCAATATTGTGCTCTTTACAAGTACCATTTTCAATAGGAATTGTTCTCTGCATACATAATGCTGCACAAAAATCCTTATTCAACACAACTGGGCTGGGCTTCCACTATAAATCTATCTTGTTCAGGGAATGAAGGCAACATATAGGCACAGCCACCATATTTCAGTCAGCAGCCATAATTAAATGACAAATGAGTAAGCAGACACTAATTTGTTGAACAGGAGTTGATTTGATATATTACAGTAGCCAGGGGCATAGGAGAGTGTTGGCGGTACAAACATGTTCAGCATGTCTCTCAGCTGGGGGCCATAAATACTGAAATTTGATGAAATCGCACCATTAAAGATTTTCTGGTTTAGTCAAATCAGTTTAGACTGAAACTGATTTATGTCAATGTAAGCTGCATTTGCCGGAGAATTTTAATGCTATCATACAGTATGCAACAAAACACATTTTTCACAATAAAATGACATTATATATTGTTACTAAAACGTACAATTTAAAGAAGTAATGTCAAGACTCTAGTTTGCTGTAGTGATTTCCTTCATCTTTAGAATACCACCATCAAACAACAAGTAGTTATAGACATTCTGTATTCCTACTATCCCTGTTTACTAGTTTGAGAGAAGATGTTTAGCAGTACTTTAATACTGGTACACTGTGTAACATTTCTGTTTGTTTCAATGGTGTATAATCACTTAAAAATAACTTCTTTGTTTTTCATACTGTACAATAAAACCTTCCTGTTTTTCTCCAGATAGTCTGTGATGTGGTGCTACCATGTTTCAGTAGTGCAGAGCAGACAAATCATACATATACAGATATACTTCACTTGTCCCCAGGGAGTGATTGATATTCCAAGAAAATAAGAAAATAAAAGCTGGCCAAATGAAAGTAAAATGAAACACGTAATCACCATTCTGTCAGACTATGGTAGTTTTTATGCTAGTGGGATGAAGGATCTTCTGTAACGTTCCATCCTGCATGAGGATTCTCCATGCAGGAGATTGGTTAGATTAAAGTACAGATGATGATCCCAAAACTATGACTCCAATGGGGACATTTTGAGCTTTTTATGCCTTTAACAGCTTCCATATATTCTCCTACCCACAGGAGTGAGGCAAGGGGTACTCAGTCTGTCAAATCACCTCTAGATGGAGCTAAATTCTACACAACGCACTTAAATAAACTACATTTACCTTTTTTCTTCTTCTATTATCTTATTTTTCATATTTGATAAGTCTTGAGTTGCTTAAAGTTGCAATTAAGAAAGGGGGAAAGCAACTATTTCAACAAAAAACAAAATCTACTATTTCATGCAGTATTTGATCTCGCTTTGTGTCCACAGAAACAGAAATGTGTGTGTTCTGTGCTTGTTCTGTATGTTCTGTTAATGTGTCTGAGTTATGCACTCACTTCAGTTAATTTGCTTTCACTAAGACAGATTTGTCTGCTCAGAGCACACTTTGTTCCATCCAACTCTGCATTTCTCACTCTATAATGAAGCCTTCCCATAATGCAGTATTTCAGCTTTCTGAGTGAATTGGAGTCAGAAAGGTGTACGTGTAATAGAGTAACTGTGATAAACTAGGAAAGGGTCTTGTGCTGTCATTCTACACCTTTTAATGGAAAAGTATCATCAGTATAATACTTTTCCAACTGTGCTATTGCTAGATAATTATATTTTTTTTTCTTTCTTTATTAAAAAGAAAGCATGTACTTCTTTTGCTTTTGGGTATTCATCCTCACAGCTTCTGTAGAGAACAACAGTGCACACTTAAGAACAGGAATCCAAACAGGTGTCCCTAACAGTATGAAACTGTACCTGCAAGGTATTTTCCATAAACAACTGTCATAAGCGTGTACCGGGTTTCATGTCTGCACAGCTAATTACCCTGTAGATGAGAGCACATAGCATGGTAGTTTGGATGCATTTCAATGAACAGACGTCGTGTGCTTTGCAAGCCGCCATGGGCAGCAGAAATCACCAAAGGACATGGGGAAATCTTTTTTGCTGCAGACACGAATGCAGCAGGATTAGTAATAATGGGTTTACCTTGGTGTGAACAGACTGAGCTTAATGCTATTGTTTAAATATTGTCGCTATCACAGGTTGGCAGGATCATCTTACTTTCAATAGTATTAACGTGACTGTAAAGCTGAGATTTGTGCTTGAACTGGGAAAATGCATTAATCTATAGTCTTTGAGAAGTGTCAGTTGTAATCCCGTGTCTGCTGTACATCAGTTTGTGTGTGTAGGAGTGTATTCTGTATGTGCGCACGTCTATTTGATCTGGCCTGTTTAATTACTCTAAACAAGATAAGACCGCGTCCTCCAGCCGAACTGTTTCAGCTTTGTCTTCCAGCTTCTTTTATATCTATATAGAAAACAGCTGCGTGAGGAAAAATAAAGTGTCTTACCCTAAAAGGCTTGCTATCATAGCTTTTTGTGCTCATCTTGTGCTCCTTTGTAGAGGCTGATGTACACCCAGTGCCCAGCTACTGTACTTATCTATGGTTCAGTGTAGTCCATCATGTAGTAGTGCCTCTGGATGCTTTATTAACACAGATGTTCTCCTGACAGACAGACAGAAAGATGAGAGAGATAAAGGGGAGAAAAACTGAGCATCTGCTATGGATTCCTTTACAACATACTAT
>JAPQRP010000006.1:25625583-25659535 GCA_037367295.1 Apogon hyalosoma | reverse complement strand
AAGAAAGAAAGAAAGAAAGAAAGAAAGAAAGAAAGAAAGAAAGAAAGAAAGAAAGAAAGAAAGAAAGAAAGAAATTGCATAGGTAAGGAAAAGAAATGGCTTTGATAGGAATAAAAAAAAAAAGTAAATGCAAGCATATGTGCTCTCCAATCTTTCATATTAAATGTTAACCATGGAAAGAAATCCTGTTCCAAGATAAACTGTTTTATTTCACACCAGATGCAGTTATACATCATTCGATCAGTATTTTCAAATCAAAGCCTTAATCTCCCCTGTGATGTTTGTTCAGTGATGTACTCCTTTGAACATGTGTGCAAGCATTCAGACATGCATAATGCATATTTAAAGTGATATTATTACTATAATATACAGGCTAGTTGTTTTGGTTTTTTTTTTCTTTTTTTGAGCTGCAAATAGAGGCATGTGATGCATTTATGATGAAATACATCAATATTGGTGATAATGCAGATCAAATCACACAATATGTTCTAACAATCTACATTTTGGAGGTGACAACAGTTAGACTAACCACTTCCTGTCTGAATGATTTGTGGATCTTCTTACTTCCATGACGATGAGCTGTAGATTTAGTTGTAATTTTGCAATACTCTACAACAGGAAATTCATATAAAAAACAAAAAAACAAAGTCTATGTTACCACCTCTCATCATGGGTGTCCAGTTCACTTGTCCTTCCTCATTTATCTTCTTTCAGGGTTGAACTTATTATGCCATTCTGTTAAGAGCCACTGACCTCACACAAGCACAATGATTTTGTCTCTGGTTTTCAGATTTGTCTGTTCTGTTTGAATCTGAAATAATGTATTAAAACACTATTGTGACACAACAGCACAGGCTGCAGAAGTGCATTTTTTGGTCAGGGTAACCTTAGTAGGTTTAAAAGCACTTCAGGGCTTCAGCTGCCCATGGGAAAAGATTGTCTGACAGCCAGAAAAAGCAAGGGAAATATTCTAAATACAGCAGAAATGTAAAAAGATATAGATTTTTTTTTTCCAAATGGACCCTTTCAGACCCTCATATGGCTCTACGATTCTCTGTCATATGGATGTGCCTGAACTACTCCTGTCTTACATCCACACCTGGACATACAGGGACCATTCACCACACTCTCAGCCTCTTTACAACTTTGTAGCAGTTTCAGAAGTATGCAGTCTGAGTCAAGCTCAGAATCAGGGAAAAGTTGCACTTTAAGTAAAGCTTTCAAAACTAGTAGGGCACTTGGCAGAGTGCATTCCTCCATCAAGTGCCTGCAGTCCTATAATTCAATAAAACATCCTATCTTACAATGTTTGGGGGGGGTTTGGACCTCTCTCTGGATCTTTTCCAAAAATTTAAGAGGTTCATCCTTGGCCCATAACTTTCCTTTCCACCAAGTTTCCTGAAAATTAGTGCATTAATCCCACTGACACTAGTCGATGGGGGTGGGACCTATCTGTGCGGACTTTACATTTTCTCCCCGTGTCTGCGTGGGTTTTCTCCAAGTACTCCGACTTCCACCCGCCATCCAAAGACATGCACTGATAAGTTAATCATTGAATCTAAATTGCCCGTAGGTGTAAATGTGAGAGTGATTGGTTGTTTGTCTCCAGATGTCGGCCCTATGATGAACTGGCGACATATCCAGGGTGTACCTCGCCTTCGCCCATAGGTAGCTAGGATAGGCTCCAACGACCCCCGTGACCCTAGTGAGGAAAAGCGGGTTCAGATAGTGAATGAATGAATGAATAATCTCACTGACAAACAAACCAACAAATCGACTTGGATGATTACATAACCTCCATGGTGAGGTAATAAAATCCTTGTTCTGTCTTGTCAGTGATGTTCTTTGCATATACAAGCGCTCCAGTCTCTTCTGAGCTCTCCTACACATTCTGTCAGACTCCACAAGGCATTTACTCACTCAGCAGGAGGGCAGAGGCATTCCAGTGGCATATGTGACTTGTGAAAAATAAGTAATTTGGGATAGGTCTGTCATGTATAACATACATCATTATAGATTATGACCTCCAGCCCCCAGCTCGATGTCAGCTGTCCAGGTGTCAAAGTCTACATACATCATGTTGTTGAATTATGTCAGAGCTTGTCTTTACCTTCACAGATCTCGGTATCTCATAATAGCCATTGTTGCTAGGTCCTCTGCTCTGATTGTGTTGTTACTGGCAATCGTACAGGCAAAAACCTTCTTTGAATCTCCCAATCTTTTATGTGAAGCGATATTCCCAAGAAGACGAAAAGTAAAACCCTTTTCTAAACTGAAAAATGTCATCTGGGGGCAGAAAATTATTTTCACTTTTTTTTCTGTCTCCTCGGTCAAAGAAAACCAATTTCATTTTTATTGTCATATTTCCAGCAAATGAATTGAGCTTTTTCTGTAGCACTGAAAAAGTTCTAATCCTTATTGCTACTGGCAGAAAATAATTGAGTCAGAGAGAGGTCAGGACACATGCACACACACAAAGATAAAAGCACATAAACACAGAAAAGAAGCATATAATGAACGGCTTGACAAATGATAATAAAAGGCTGATTAACGGTTGATTCACTTTCTGATAATTGACATCCACCCTTTTTTGGAGCCCTAACCTTAAATGAAAACCAAGGTGCAAAGGAGCAACGACCTTTACTCTTAAATGAAGCCAATGCAGGAGTATTTTAAAGTTGTAACACCAATGATGGCTGCAGGGGAAAGCCCTGGCCTTTGTAGTTACACATTTGACTTCTCTAAAAATGCTGTCAGCCATTCATTTTATCCAGGACTCATTACTGTATCATTCATTTTATTCAGAACCTCTAATAAGTGACCTAATGGGCCAACTATTATTTTGTTCTCCCTTAATGCAGTCTTGAAGGTTTTGACATCTTGATATTTTCCTGACGTACAGCTTAATTAGTGTTTCACAGATTCCACTAACAAGACTGTAAAGTTACCTTATTATGCATTTTTGATGACGTTTATATTTTCCTGAGTCATTAAGACATCACTTAGCATTAGTTTACCTTTGACCTCTTTGGCTTCCATTGCTCCTCCCCTTTTTTACAAATATGGTAACTTCTGGCTCCATAAAGCCAATATGGTAATGGTGAAATTCCAAACTTCTGTCCTCAAAACAGCAGATCAAATCCCAATGGGTGTCATGGTTTTTCAACTGATTATTTACAGTCTATGGCAGGAATTAAAGGAGTTTTCACTATATAAGAAGAGATGTGCAAGGCCAATTTGTTTGCATTTGTTAGACTTCATTTGAGGTGGAATATCGTCTAGTTATTGTTTTTATCACGTAGCTGAATAACAAAAGACTTTAAAACAGCAAATGTGGCTCAAATGTAACCCTAACCTTCATGATGGATGATGTTAACGTCTCTGCTGCTCTGTACAACCAGTAACAGAGCTCTCCCCTCTCGGCGAACAGCCCTCTGTTAAATAGGAATGAATGTGAACAGCGTGTTGAATCATATGCTCTCACATTCAGGAAGCCTACAAAAATTGACCAGATCGTCTTTTTTTGTGGGTTGGTTAGTCCGTAAGAGACAAAAATGCATGTACACAAGTATCTCCTCTGAAATCTGATGATTGTTTATCTTAGTGCTACAATAAAGGCTAAATATAGTCATTGGTAAGCTCTAAACTGAAATTAAAATATACTACTTATGATTTATGAGGTGAAAGTACGTATTAGACTGTCTTATGAAAACACACCATGCTTTTTGAGCACAGAGAGCATCAGGGTAGTGACATGCTCTGTGGAGCAGACATAAACATTGCCATAGTCTTACTTAGTAATATGTGTGTACAGACGTGAATAATCACCTGGTGGCAGCCTCCAGCTGAATGTAGTGCTGGGGGAAATCAAGCTGAACAGCACCCAGCAGGGATCCTTCCATTCCATTAGCTAAAGTACAGGTAGATCAGCCCTGCCTGTCTGACTCCCACAGTCACGTCCACAATGGAAAATGTGTGTTTGTCTGTGTTTGTACATCATATATTGGGCGTGCTTCTTTGTTACCTGCATGTGTGTGTGAATACTGGAACAGCTACAGTCACTTTATTCACAAATGCGCCTGATATGAAGCCATTAATCACTGTGTGGACCCTATAAGGACTTGTATAAGGAATATCTGCTGCGTGACAGACTATGGCTGTAATCAAGCAAAAGACAAAAGTAAAAGTAGCCCTTTGGTCTTTTCTCTCTCCCCTTTTTCTGTCTTTTGTTTCCTTTGGTGCAGAGGAGAAATGAAGGCTGTTATTGAAGCTCTCACCCATATCTGTCCTTGCCTCATCTCTGTGATGAACGCTCCCTTTAGACCTGAGTAAAATACTTTGATCGAAGGTGACAGCTGCCAATAATCATGGATTTTCCCTTTTGCTTTTGAGACTGTGTGTGTTTGAGAATTTTTAAGTGTGTGTTTGCATGCATCTCTTCTCGTGCTCGTCCATATGCATCAGTGTAGTTGCATCGTCTGCCAGGCAGGTTTTCAGTCATTAGGATCGCATCCAAGTCACACGGAGCTCAAGCTCTCATCTCTCATTTAGCCTGATGGACAGACATCCACTCAGGGAACCACACAGGGGAGACATGTCCCTCCCTGTGTCTGTCCTTCTCAGTCACACTTTCTGTTTGTTTGAGCGTGCATGACCATACACTACGTGCCTGTCTGTGAACGGTTGAAGGGCACCAAGTGTCTATCCTTATTTCCTGTCCATTAAAATGAATGAAATATTTAATTTTCTACTCACAGATTGATACCATCGAGTGTCATTCCTGCCTGGTTTGTTCATTCCACTCAGCTCAAGGTGGCTGAATGTATGGCAGAGAACAAGCATAACGAGCTCTGCATGTAATTACACAAAAATGATTAGAGACAGAATAGGTCAGCTGTACGTCTTCTGGAATGGCAGTGGCAATAAAGCAGGTTATGCAAGTATGAGTATTGAACTGCATTGAAAATATGCCTGATCTGACATTTCACAGTTGTAAGCCTGTAATAGAAAGGGTCATTTTAATTTTCTGCCTAAATTTTGTTTTCCAAATTGAGCGGAAATGTAGTGTAGTGTAGTTTTTATATTCCATTTTCATCTGGATGATTAGAGTGAATGTATCCTCGTAGCAAAATTCCTACAAGCATAAAAGATCAACCGTAAAATAAATATTTCACATCTTGTTTTTTTGCCACGAGTTACTGCCGATGACAAGCTTGTTCGTGGGTCAGCCTGGTCAAGAAACAAAAAGGCGCACATTACATTACTCTCAGATTAAGCACAGTATAAACATGAGATACATGTTAGGACATAATTCAAGTTTTACGGCTGCCTCGATGCCGGAGTCTATAGTGCTGTGTGTGTTTTTGTGGGTTTTTTGCATGGTTACACACTCAGACCCCTTCAGTTTCAGCAGTGAGCTTCTAAACATCAGACAGCTCACTTTGGACACTTTTCCAACTTTCTCCTCACAGCGGTCACTTTAATGAACAGCTAACACTTTCCCTTGATATCAACAATTGCACACAAAAAATGGATTATAAGCATATATAAGTTGATATTGTGTCTTTATAGAGTTTATATGTTTAGTTTCTTTTTTTCTTATGTTACTTTACATACTTTTTTAATTATATTTTGTATTCATTATTTATTTGCGAGAGTGGCAAGAAATTCCTTGTGTGTGTTTATGTGTTTAGCAAATAAAAATGATTCAGATTCTGATGTCCCATTTATTGAGCCGTGACAAATACTATCTACCCCCCGCACCCCCCTCTCTTTTTTTTTTCCTGTCTATGCTAAGCTAAGCTAACCAGCTGCTGGTTCCAGCTTCAAACTAATGTGAAGGTGTTACCTGTCTTGATTATTATTACATATTATTACATCACATGAAAAGACATCAATCGAATTCTCCTCAGTCTGTTCTCCTCTGTGCGTTATCTCACTCATATCAGATTGCAAAAAGCAAAACAATAGCTGCAGGCTGATTTGACATCAGCATAATTCATAAGGCTCTCCAGGCATATCAGTGTCAGGTATTCCACTGCTGTTTAATTACTAGATGAAGATAATCCACAGGTAATTACTCTCTTTTATTAATTTCCATTTTTAATGTCCCTATATCCATTCATTTACTTTGTTGCAGCTGCTGAGGATATAGCAGAAGGCATCACGTATTTAGGGAGGCTTCATTTCGAATTTTGTGTTTTCCCATTGCTTGGAGAATAGCCATTACAGTAATATAAATAATATGGTAATTTGGCAAAATTTCAACCCCTAATATATTCTATATCCAGCTGCAATATTGCTGGCTCCTTGCCTTAAGCGATTATGTATCAACACTACATACAGACTAGTGCTTGAGCCAAATAATAAGCTCCTTGGTGTATTCTTAAGCATTGCTTTCTTTACACTAAAATGCACCAATCTGTCTGCTCTGTTTTGCATTTGTCCACTATGCTAAAGTAGTTCTTTGAAGACGGAACATTGCTTGTCTTCTTCCCATCAATACTCAAAGATAAAAAAAAAAAAAAAAGAACAATGTGAGTAAGAACAAAGACTCGAAGACAGCTGAGTGAAAACAAACAGAGACACGAGAAAACGGCAGACAAAGTGAGAAAAAAAGGAAGAACAGGAAGACAACAAAGTAAAGTAGGAGAGAAAAGGTTGGAGAGAAGAGGGGGAGGGCAGGATCATTATGTTTCACCACAGAGTACCGTCCTCGGACATCATTCTCCTGCTTCCAATTAAGCCCTCCAAAAACCGATCTCTGCAGACAGGAGGGAGGCACTCAGCTAAGACCCTGAATGTCTCCCACTGGTCCAGTTTCCCTGGATAAGCAGTGGATCAGTGCAACTGCAGCACTGGTGTGTCTGCGAGACTGGGATCTGCTTTGTCAAGTTGAGGAAGCTCCAGCTGTTCTGTTGCTTTAAGGAACTGAGGATGCATCCTTTACCAGAATGAAATGAGCTTGCCTGGAGGGAACAAGAGTTTGTGGATTTATAGCAAGCACTTTCAGCACAAGCCAAATGGTTCTCTGATGTAATCAGGCCTCCCACCACAAGAGACATCACTTTTTTATGCCCTTTGTCCAGCTCCCACGCCCATATATAGTCTACTTGCATATAGAAAACTCTTAGATAACTAATTGGACTAATTTGCCTAAGATGTACAGGTTGGGACATTGTAGGAATAAATCGCATTTCAACTCCTTAAACCTCTTTATCCACTTAAGCACTTCCTCTTTACATTTACTTAGTGTGTGTGTGTGTGCATGCGTGCATGCATGCGTACGTGCGTGAGTGTGTGTGTGTGTGTGTGTGTGTGTGTGTGTGTGTGCATAGAAAATACAGTAACATACAAGCTAAACTTCCCCATCACCAACGAATTGTTTATGTTTTAGACTGTATTCCTTGTCTTGCATCATAAAAAAAGTCTTTCAAACTATGTAACAAGTTGACCATGACTTACATTATTTGTTGATGACTCATCCTAATCGTCTCCATTGCCCCAACCTTGTATTTCATTTCCAGGCTGTTCCCATAAATCAGTGTATCTGCATTTACGTAATACCCCAATCACTGGCTTTCAGCAGGATATTTGAAACTTTCATTGTCCTGAAACCTCAAAGTGAATTCTAATGCTTTTGGATTAGATCAGAGGAGATGAAGTTGATTTGAGTTTCCTCATTGTGCTGAGCTCTTCTGGCTGAGAAATGGGCGCATCTATGTGTGGGTGTATGTATGTGTAAAAAGTAAAAGACACAGAAGACAGAGGTGTTCACACATATCAGGCAATGCTGCAATGTGTGTGTGTGCATGTGTAGGTGTGTGTGTGTGTGTGTGTGTGTGTGTGTGTGTGTGTGTGTGTGTATGGAGAGAGTAAGATTGTTGCTAGGATGCACATCTCTCTCAGAAGGAAATGAAATCTGGATGACGGCACAGCAGCAATCAATTAATCCTCCATGACGGCAGGACACAGTCATACACACTCACGTTCACACATACACACCACCCACAGATATATAGCAGTGACATAGCTCTATTTCTAACTGTCCTTTGTGCACTAAGTAATTGAGAGTAGACTTTAGACATCAATAGTATCTATTTATAACTCTAACCTTTACAACTGAAAGTATCTGAGGAGGTGTTTGCCGCCATGTTCATTCATATACAAGAGAGTAAAAGGCAGAAAAACTGCATATATTAAAAACACATTGGATTGCAGGAAAGAACTCCCACACAGTAACACAATTAGCACTGCATTTATACAGTAAGTTATTGGCCTTATTGAACCACAAAACAGAATAAATCTAAACGCCAGACAGCTCTAGTGGCTTTTGAATAATGATTTCTCAACTAGGTAATGTGATTTATCGTCGCATACTTTTTGCTAGACGCTGCTTTGTCGTCATTGGTGAATTCATTCCCAAGGCTGAGAGACAGCAGCGGGATAGTATTCTGGGATTTGTTAGGGCTCCTTTTTTCTTTATTAACTATAATGTAAGAAGGCGAGATTGACAGAAGTGCAAAGAGGCGGGGGAGGGCTTGGCATAAGCTCCATCAATATCACAGCAGCGCTAATTATTTTCATAGCAAATGATGTGACACAGTGCTTTGTCTCCTTTACTCCTCAATCTCTTTCGGCTTGATCTTATTTAATACTTTGCCTGCAGCATATCAAATTAACTCTGTAACTGCTCCTCTTTATTGGTAGATTGACTTGTGATGCCCTTTGCCCGTGCACCTGAAACCCCAGTGACCCCACGCAGAGAAAAGAGTGGAAAAAGATGGACATAGAATTGGTTTGAGTGGAATTTTAACAGACCTCTTGCTGCTGGTTTTGGGAGTTTATGACAGCCAGGGAAGCCTTGTCAAAGAAAAAGGATGTTGTAATGCTCCTGACAAGCACAGACAAACACAATACTATGAAGCACAAGGGCTTTGTATCCATATGCAATAGGGAGAAGAAGCATGCATAGTGTATTTTGAGACTGATTCCACGGAGGTGTATGTATACATTGGCAAAGAGCACAAGATAAACAGTGAATATAAGAAAAGCTTGTTCACCGGCATATCCTCCCAAGAGTATGGTTCCCTTTATGCATGACAGAAATATCAAAGGCCTGTTTGATCTCACCGCTGGCTTTTCACCCTCCGAAACAAATCGACACGGTTCAGGGCTTTTTTTTTTCCTGAATAGCTGCTTGTTGGAGTTTTGATGATGAAATGTTGCAGTCTGTTCAGTCCCACCATGCTCTGAATTTCTCAGCTCCTCCTTTTGGTGTTCCTTCTTTTACCGCTTCTCTCTCTCAAGTCGAGCTCACTTCTTCTTCACGGTTCGAGATCTTGCCTCACATCGTCGTGCGGCTATTTGCATCTGGATGTGTTTCTGGCTGCTGTTTCCGTGCGGGGAAGAAAATAGAAGAAATAGAGAAGAGGAGGGAACATGCAGTAGAAGCAGATGAAAAGTAATGACAGAGGGAGATATAGAGAAAAATGTCAGCTCAGTCCATTTTAAAGGCTACGGTCACGTCTTTCGTCCAATCTTATTGGCACATACTCACAGTGTTAAAAGCTTTTAACCATTCCGTCTGGTCCAAGTTACTCTCAGCATGCTTAATGTCCGCCAAATAGGCCCAGGCTCATTTTGGACAGAGCATGTCTGATTATCTGTCATTTGTCCCATCAGAGCCGTGTTGCTAGACTCATAACTGCTACTTAATTGGCCAGGAGACAGAACACTGGGTCTATATGGGTGCTTAGCCTGGCTACTGACTGATGATGATGGCTAGTGTGGGACTGAGAAAGCCTATCTGTGGACTAATGGAGACTGAATGGATGGTGCCCTGCAGATGTCTTATGTTTTCTATTTAGCCCTCATAAGCTCCTACATCTCGGCTGAACGTGTCTATTAGAGTTGAGTACATGTTGAGATCTGCACTCCTTTGAGCAAGGCTTAAACCTAAATGTGACATAGCGGCCTCTCCGTGAAAACGGGGAGTCTGTCCATATTTAAGTAGAATAGACGGGGAAAAGCTTGCCAGACAGATAAGCGATCACAAATAAAAAGTGAGGACTGAAGAAATGGGCATGTGGCCCTTTGAATATCCTTTGGACCAGCTGGATTTTAAACTCTTTTCCTACTTATAAGAAGTTACCACAAAGTTGCTCCTCAGGAAGATACATAAAGTATCCTGTCAGATTTTCTTGATATACAGTACACTGTCTGGCTAAAAAAAAATGTCCCACATGCAGTATTTGTTGGAACCACCTTTAGCTTTGATTACAAGACTCATTCACTGTGGCATCCTTTATGCTACACAATTCAAAAACAGACAAAAAAAAGGATCAGAAGAGGTGAAAATCACTACAGTCTGGTCATGTTGAAGCTGCAGAAACATCCTCAACAACTCTGAACAGTTTGTAAAAAGATACAGTTTGGATGGCATCACCCCCACAATTTTTGTTGGCACAGCAACCATATTTACATATATAGCATTCAACAGTTTTACCACAAACTGCCATTTTCTTGACTTGGAAAATGATCTCGAATTGTTTTAAACTGACAAGCATTATCTGAGTAAATAATGTCATAATTAAAATGAGTCTTTTGCTATAAATGCCTTAAAGGGGTCATATTTAGTGTTTAGTACATTTATTTGTGTGTTTAAGGACCCTAATTGTTCAAAAAGTTTTAATTTGAACCCTCCTTCTTAATTAGTTGCATCTATAACTGGTTACATCACAACTTTTGCACATATGAGGTCAAGACTTCTGATGAACATTTCTCCGAGTACGACATAATTGTTTGTCAGCAGCAGCAGTTGTAGTCCATACTGAAAATATGACCAAACTTTGAGCTGATTACCTAAAATGCTCAGTTGTTGGTTGAACAGGACAGAGCAGCACAGTCAGCAACCTAGAGGGGGTGGAGTCATGTGCATTTAAAGGGCCAGCGCTCAAAACGACCTTTCCCATGTCATTACTCAGAAATAGGGTTGAAGATGGACCGGTGGAGTTTAATGAATTAGGAATTCAGACCCAAGCATAGTATTTACAGTTAATATAGACCACAGAGAAATGCTTTAAAATGCATAATTCTATTTAAAAAAGCAAAATATTACTCCTTTAACACAGTTATTCAACTCTGTTAAATGATGCTTCAGTTTTGCATTGGCCTAGTTTGTCAAACTGTGTGAAAAGTGAACTCCATGCAGTGCATCACCGAAGAAGACCTCAGCCAACTTTCCTGTAGTTTTAAAAAAGAGAGCCAGTGTTTTGTCATTTGGGAAAGATGGACAACACCTCAGTAGATAAGACAGCAAAATGCAAACAGATAAACAGGCTGGCAGATAAACAGACAGCGTGATAAGACCTATTGGATCTTCCTCAGCGAACAAGAGGCACTGGGGAAAAAAGAATGTATTATAGAAATAAAACAAACAGCCAAGGAGTGCCTTACTGTTTTCAGAAATATAAAAGTTACCAATAAGTCGTGCAATTCAGAAGACGACAGGATGAGAGTATGAAAGAAGAGAAATGCAGTGGCAGAGAACACAGGGTCATAACTGTTACAGCTTGTATAAAGTCAGACTAAATCTGTTAATTTCACACCTCACTTCCATGTCCACGCTCTCTTCTACTGCAGCTTCATTCTACACGTTCTGTTTTATTAAGAAATACGAACATATTCTCAGGGCCACATTCTCATTTGTTGTAACCATAACAACCAGGGGAGTGATCATTGTTTCACCCTACACTTGTGCACTGTTTGTGGTGTTCTATTTGACTAGAGGCTATTGTTTTATTTTTTATATCTTCTTTTCTTCTCGACACTTAAGAGAGTCTGCCCCTCCTATAGTACCATTCTTATCTGGTAAGTCCACTATTGGCCTCTGGAGGATTTAGATGTCCTCCTCTGATACACATGGTGTCATCATTCTGCCAGGAAAGAGTCTCTAGTGACTCAAACAACCACGACAACAGGAATAAGATGTTGGATGGTCTTATTAGTGCTGTTACCCATGTGACAACACATGATTGTGTGATCATACGTGTGCTATCAAGAAAGTATCTACCCACTGGGGTTTAGGTTTTAAAGGGCGACATGGAGAGACAAGATCAAAATAAAGTGAGGCGTCTGCTGTGTCTTTTCAGTCTATGCACTGAGAAAATGTTCAGAAATATTAGTGACTTTAGAGATACCAACGTTGGTGGCTTCTGTATCAAGAGCTTTCGGTATGCTGACGACATGATGCTCCTGGCAGAGAGTTAGGAAGATTTAGAGGCCATTGTTAACAAAGTCAATGAAATAGAAAAACAACACAAAGGAACAAAGACCATGGTTAACAGTGAGACAGAAGAGAGGCCAAGCATCAAAATCATAAAAGATAGAACTGAAATGCAGCAAGTCCAAACCTTTCATTATTTAGGTCACAAAATCACAGAAGACGACAGATGTGATCAAGAAATCAAGAGGAAACGTTCCATCATTAGAACAGTCTTCTCCAAAATGTACCAAACATGTGTAAGACTGCAAAAATACGCCTGCAAATGAGAATTTGAATTCTACATTGGTACATCTGGTCCACCTTAATGTATGGAGCAGAAACATGGACAATCTCCAAGCAAATGAAAGAGAGATGTGGACATATTGGAAAATCCTGAAGATCATTTGGACAGAAAGAGCCACCAACCAGCGAGTAGTCATGAGAATTAGCACCAGACAGCACATCCTTAAGACTCTAAATATCTAAATCAAAGACTCAAATTTCTCAACCACTTTGTCAGACAGAATAAGCAACAAAGAATGCTACTTGAAGGTCAGATGGAATCCAGGACAGGAAGAGAAAGATCCAGAATGACTTGGGCTAACATCAACCAATGGACAGGCCTCACCTACGTCAAGGCAATAAGACTGGATAACTGTGGCATCCTATCCATAATAATGGAGAGACTTGAAATAGACAACGGCAAATCAACAGTTAAAGAGGAACAAATACTCTGAAGTGAAAGTGAGCTAAGCGAGCTGTGTGAGTAATACCAAAGCCACTCTTATGGAACTAAACAGCAAAAAGGTCAACTTGCCGGTTTCAGAGCAGTATTACTCAAGCCGGCACTGCTTGATCTTCATTCAACTTGGTTTCTGTCTTTTTTTTTTTTTTTTTACCTGTATTTCTGTGTGTTTTATATGCCTCTTAATAACAAGGGGCCGTTGGTTTGGGATGGAAGCACCTCAGGCCAGCCTCAGTAACAGAAGAGATAAGGTCTTCTCTCTGCTCCTCTGGGAAAGTAACCTTCCCAGACAGACAGTAGATTGGAAGCTACATATCTTTAACTTCTCCTTCTTCTCCTTTTCCTTCACTCTCTCCCTTTTTTTCCCTGTTCCTCTCTGTTCACTGATGATGTCACTGATGCAGAGATAAATATGTTGCTTTAAAGACTGGCCCACTGCTGAGGGACGGTCCGCAGTGCGGAGAGGTACAGAATGGAGACAGAGGGAGGTTTAGCAAAATGAAACAATATCAGATGGACAGAGCAACTTAGTTTTAGCCAAGCTGTGCTCTGATGTATGACAGACAAGTAAAGTGTGTGTGAGTGGCAGAGAGAGGGAGAAACAGCGTTGTCAGTTCATGTTTTAAATATGCCTCACTGCTTAGTCACAAATCAATGGACTAAGCTGTAGCAGAATCAGCTGAAGGGATCTGTGGTAGAGATTTAAATAATGACCTCCAGTACTTGCACGCACACACACACAGTCAAATACATGAGCGGCCACGCCCCTCCACGTGCACACATTCATAAACTTCAGCAAACACACAGAGGAAGAGCAGACTGGGTCTTGGCGCGTGCAGATGTCTTGCAGCGGAGGTGATTTATAGCCCACCAGCTCATCCCAAGATGAATTCTCCCATGAATCATTGCACCTGCAGTGGTGATGGCAGACAGGGCTGTGTCACTGGCATACTCCTATTATTTTGTCCAATATGACTTTGTTTGGAAGGCTTTAGTTTTTTATGCTTTTTCTAAAATAAACTTTGAATTGTTTCTGTCTTCATCATTTTCAGTTCATCTGTCTGTTTTACCGCCTGGTGTTTCATAATAAAATTAGTTATGTCGGTAAGGTGACTAAGACACCTACGTCTCTGGACATATTGTACTCTGCAGTCAGTCGTTACAAGTATTGCAGCCTCTTTTTACTCAGGTATAGTAATTTGTTCCCCATTGTGAGTTTGCACTGAGATGTCTTTTTCTGTTTCGTAGGTCACGTATTTCATGTAGGTTTGTGTTAAAAATACAGTGATTCTCTGTGTCTTCTTTATGCTCTTGTTTTGTGGTGCAGCCCTCTCTGCCCCCTATTTGCTGTGTCGTCAGCTGCTGTGTCCTCAGCCTTGGTGTGAGTAACTGCTGAGTTGCGTTAGTTTAAGCCCAGATAGACCACAGGCCTGCACACATATTTGTTTAGGAAAACGCAAACGCAGCTCAACTTGGATGCTCTTGTCAGAGTTCGTAGGGAGTGGGAGGCTAAGGAATTTGCTAAAGGATTTTCTGCCTCCCTGTCTTTAATCACAATGCTAATTAAAGTTTACTGGCTAATTGTGGCTGAGATAGTGTTTCTGTATGCTGCCGACTTCACTGAGCTAGTACTTGGCTAATTACATTGCTAATGGTCTATTGGTCTGCTCCTCAGTGGACACACCTCTAATGTATGAACAATAAAGTGATGGATTACAGTTGTTGTTCATCAGTCCTGGTCCCAGCGGAGCTTCTGTGGAAGTTTGGGCTTTTGTCAAACCCAGCAATGAAACTAGTGTCTTAGAATTCATCTCTTTCATCCTTCTTCTCTCAGAGGTCAAAAGTTATCATTTCATGCCAGTTCATGAGTCTTCTCTCCAACCTGATGTTTTTTTATACAGATGAAAGATCAGCCATACATGTGACAATAGACTCCCTTCATGCATGGTCACTTCTTTCCAGTCAGGTCATAACATCGACAGCTGTACTGACAGGCTGATATCCTGAGGCTGGTGCTAGGTGTGTGTAATGTTTGTGCATTTGTCAGCCATAACAATGATTAACAGGGTTAATTGGGCACAGTGAGGCTCTGATTATACTGCAAGATGACAAGGAGCTACCGGAAAGCTGTCAGAGTGCTGTCTGAGAAGTGAGCTCTACCTAAGCATCATGCCTCACTTCTGTCTTGCAAATCCCAGCAGATCAAGACAGGGTGACACACAGCTCTTCAAAAGAAGAGTATTTCTTTTCTTCTTCACCAGCAGTCTTGGCAATTTTCAGAATCTATACATTCTAGTCTAGTCTATAAAGAGGTTCTTTGTGTGTAGTAATGCCTGTGCACAACTGGATGTAGCTAAACTCCGATAACCTTTAGCCACCCATGAAAAACTACAAAAAAAGAACACAGGCTGGCTGCATATGTCACATACATATCAGACACAAACATTACATTCCCAATCCCACAATGACTTATTCTGCTTTTCATTCCCATCTAATTTCTTGGGCTCAGCTAGATAACTGGTTTTCCAGTGAAAACAAAACACAAAACTTACTTCCCTTCATTCAGTGCATTCATAGTTTCTATTTTAAAGAACCAATCCAGCCTGTTCATTGAAAAGTTGGATTATTCAGGGTTTTTTGTTTTGTTTTGTTTTTTTTTTTCACTCAAAATCATAGGTACAGCACTCTCCGAAGGCAAGCCTATTATTAACACAGCTTCCTTTAACTGCTTTGGTGTGTGTACATGTGCACTATGTGTGTGCGTGTGTATGTGCTGGTGTCCTTTAGCTTTGTAATTGCATCTCTGTGATGTCTTGACTGTTAGATGAATCAAAGCTCTCTGTAGGCAACAAATGATAAACACAAGGGTAAAAAAAAGAGACAGAAACCTATTTGAATTAGGGATTCCTCTTTTGCCACTGCAGGCTTTGAAGCTCAGTAGAAGGCTGGTGATCGGATCAAGGGTGCTGTAAGAAATGGGATAAAGGAGGGGAGGGCCGAGGAGTGGTGGGAATGAGATTTTCCTCGAGCCGGGAACGCAGGGATGTTCTGAGATTCCTACACTTGTGGATGTTGACATTCATACTAAGCCTGTCATCGTAACACAATGCTCAGCTCCCTCATATCTGTGCTCTAAGTACCGACACACAAGCACAGCACACACATCTCTAATGGCAAATCATGTTTGAGTCCTCATCCACCGCATCAGATCCTTGATTGAATTAGATCAGCATGTTTTGGCCTTAAGAGGATTTCTCCACATGCATTTTGTATGAGACTGTAATCAGCACTGTTACTATCACTGATGCTATTCAGGGAAGAGGATTATTAGTGCGGATTACCAGCAACTTTCTAAGAGATTTCTCATAAAAATAAATAAATAAAGAATAATAACATGAAATCACATACCACCCACAGGGTAAGCGTATATATTGCTGCCTGAGGGAAGAAAATAATCAAACATAAAATTTAGAGAACAAAGTGTCAACCTTTTCTCTCTGATATATGTAACTTTGATACATGCTGTGAACTTTTTCTTGCAATTTTAGCTTTCTTATCATCATTTTTGATGATCCCATTCCATGCCTACGTAAGTCTCAACCGTAAAATCTACTTTTAATCATGTGTCTGTGCCCTTACCGCAGTGCCCTGCCTCACTCCTCCGTCTGACGTATTGATCAGAGCAGCTTCAATCTCTCTCTGCATTGTAGTTCCCAGGAGCCCAGATGCTCTATACAACTCTGAACACAATGTTTTGAACTGAATAATTCAGAAAAAGAAAAAGCCACTTTTACTATGAGGCTGTATACATAAATACCACTGATGAGATGAGTATACATGCCAGTGCATCTTTGCAGTTCATCTTTTATTTAAGCTTTTTTTTTTGTATTTTGTCTGAGTTTTATCTTATCTGAGTGTTTGTCTTTAATTCTCCTGTTAGACTACAAGAGCAGAAGTGAGTTTATCTCCATTCCCAGCTGTCTCTCTGAGCTTGATCCCCATGGGGAGTATGTACCTGCCTCCTGTCTCTCTGTGCCTTGAACTGTGGTTTGGAGTAATTACCTGGAGAGCCGGAGAAATGAGAGGGAACACCTGACCTTTAAGTCTTTATCAGCCAGCAGGCCTGTAGGGGACAATCCTCACACATAAACACAAATACCGACACGCACACTAACACAAAAGCACAAAAACATCCCCACAAATGCAGCGTAGATCAGTGTAGCTTGCAATTGAGATAAACACACAGCTGTCGAAATCGTGCCAAAAAACAATAATGAGACACACAAATAGAAGTGTGTCTGAAATGAGCTTTCACGTACACATCCATGCAAGCAGGCGCACAGTCATTTTCTCTCAGAAACAAATGGCGGTGTGTACAGTGGTGACAGGCCATCCTGGTGAGGGATTTGGTCACATCAGCCAGGCACATATGGCAGGCCTTAATTACACTTGCCCACAGACACAGATAATTGATCATGTAATCAATTAATTAATGTGCCCCCCTTGTAAGTGGCCCATGAAGCCCATTTGCTTTTACAGGTCATTAAAATGATGAAGAACTAGGAGTAAGGTTATAAAAGAATATACTCGTGGATAAGTAATGGCAACAATAAGGTAGAAAAATAGGGAAGGAGGGATGGGAGTATGAGTACAGTACATGTGTGTGAAAAGGGCTAGAGATGATTACCTTTTCATCATCATTACTTTCACTATTACCCATAAATACAGAAAGTGCACACACACTCAAAAACCTGCAGATACACACATTGCTCTCGTGTCTACTCCCACTGCACAGCTGTCTGCAACTTTAAGGAGTAATTGTCTGCATCTACTGGTCTGTTTTTTCCCATCCTCCTGCTTGTTTAGCTCCCTCCCTCTCAGTATTTTACATTTTCTTACTTTCAATAAGTAGCTTCTTACCCTGTTTGTCAGTTTGCCACCCTTTTCTTTACTCCGTCCTGGAACACAAGCACGCGTGGGTATGCACACACCCATCAGAAGACAGGTGTGGAAAAGTGTTGACAAATGGAAATTAATGAGAAAAAACATTCCACTGGAAAAAAAAAAAATCTGGCTGATTATTCAAATCAGACTTGGCTTTGTTGCAGTGAAATGAGCTTGGCAGTCATTCAGGGGGATGAGGCGGTGAAGAGAGAGATGTAAGAAACTTTTTTTCTTTTCATGAGGATTTCACCAAACCATCCCATGTGTCAGATAGTTTCCCCAAGGAGATGGGGGAAAGGCAGGGGCTGGGGGGAGGTTGGAGGGTGGGATCTGATTCCTTTTAGCTAGAGAGAAGAAGGGGATTCTTAGCCCATACCTGTCTATCTTGTTTTCAGGTTACTCAACACTGGCAGTGAGCAGAGGAGACTGAAGCAGTGATTTAACACATGACTGCTGTCTCACTTCATCAGTGTCCTGTCATCTCCCCCAACCCCCACCCCACACACCCCCAGTCCCATTCTACTATTGGCTCATCACCCACACATGAAACTACATGTACTTGTACAACTTTCTAACTCTTAAAGGCTAAAGCTTGAACACACAATTTTACAGTCTGTGGTTTTCAGTATTAAAGTCAGAGTCTATACACACAGAAAACTATATGTACAGTGTGAGGTCAGTATTTTGAGGTTATATTTTAATTTTTCCATGTATTGATTAGATGGTTGACACGGATGGTATATCAAGGTGATCTATCATACTACTGGTTTTACGACTATGACATAAGAAATAGTAACATTTTATATGAAAATCATTGTATCAAGATTAGTTAATATGTAACAACAGCTTTATGAGTCTTTAACCCTTTATAGAGCACTTACAGAAATGCTGAAATTCAAATTTTCAACCTAAAATGTCAACCTTATTGGAAGGCATAACAAGACTTTATTATTTTTGTGAAATTTTCCAAAATGTTTTATTGTTATGTAGAAAATCAAAGTCAGTGAAATTACCATATTTGGTTCCTTACCCAAAAGTGGCAAAAAAAAAAAAAAAAATCCAAGAAATATATTGAAAAAATCCAAGAAAACCACACTACAACCTGTCCACATCCACATGATCCCTTCGAACATCATTCCTTACATTAGTACCATTACTTGATGGTACCTAGCAAAGCAGGTACACTCACTGTTCATGCAGAGGTGGACCTTACAGACCCTGTAGACCACATTGGACCTGAAATTGTTGACTCACTGTCCTTAATGTAACTGTTGTTGTCACTGTCTTATAATGTATGCAGAAATTACCAAAAATAGTCACTTGCCCGATAAAGGGTTAAGAGAGGCTTATTAATATTATTATGTTGTCATAACACTATAAGACGATGTCAGTGTTCATAAAAGCATCATGAATACATCCATAACATACTATGTATAAGCACTTAAGGTTGCCCATGAGTTTTTTATTATTTTTGTTGCATTAATTCATATGTAACTATGCATTCATGAACAGTTAATAACAGTTCACTATGCTTTTTTGCAAACACCAGATTAAAAGTGAGATCAATACCATATTAAGATGATAAGTTCTTGATTAAATGGACTGAATTATTCTACTTTATTGGGTAGAGCAATTAGAAACTCATAAGATTTTCATTTTAACAAGTATTTGATATTAATGTGTTATGATCAAACAGTAAACACGTTCATGATACTATTATTTACCTGCTGCAGGAGTCTGAATCAGAGGCTAAAACACACAATACACACCTTCCCTCCTCATCTCTCTAAGAATCAAAAGACTCAATATAAAGCGAGATGACCTGATGCCATTTTATGCTGTTGAAGCCACTTCTGCAAGATTCCATGTCAGCACATGGAGCAGAGCAGTAGAATCACATCCAGGTCGGACCTGATAGAATCGGATCAGCAATCGGTAATTCTAGCCGTCGATCCCATGTTTAACCCCATCCTGTCTGAAGATGTGATGTGATTATACAAAATCTGCATTGTGCGGTAGATTTTACAGCCTGAAAACACAAGCAGGAGTAGATGCAGAAGTCTCATGTCCAGATTACTTGAATTACATTATGTTGAAAGATAATTATGGAATTTTTGGCTAGTGATGCATCAAAACCGTAAATATCACTATATACTTTAAATAATCTTATTGACTTGTAGCAATGTTAACACAGTACTTAACATTTAATTTCACATAAATGCTATTACAAAGTATGGGAAGGTTTATATATGTAACATTTTGGCTGTTTGGTTGAATGAATCTTACCCATGTAGCAAGAACCACCTCACTCTAGCTATGGACCATCGGTTTTTTATTACCTTTGTGACTTTGCTCTGGTGTATCTATGTTCCATATGTTAACCTCCCCATACTCCACTATAGAATTAATGTGGAATTAAAAGTCATATGTATGTTTAATTAATTGAACTGAGTAAAATTTGTTGGAGCTTGCATACATTTTACATTTTATTATGTAAATGTATGGATCTGACGGTTGCAGGCAGAGTAAGATTTATTTGAAGGTGAGCAGTGCATTAGCCTGACAGAGACCATTATTCAATTTGTTCCATTGTCTATAATGCATCTTATATATTTCTCAGCCTATGCTGCTGTAGTGACCTAGTTTCTCTAGGGGGATCATTAAACTTTCATCTTATCTTAACTTCTCTTAGAGCAAAACCTCGTGGCTCTTCTGAGCTCGCTCTGAAGCGCACCAGCCACATTCAGCAAAAATGGCTGAAAAACACCATATTGTGTTATATTAACATCCTTGTCGGGAGACACAGAGGACAGCCAAGACTGGGAAAGAGAGGCAAAAATGGCAACAGAAGGAGGAGTCATTATAACGAGCAGCAGAAGTGAATGAGTAATGACCTATCAGTTCAGTGTGACTAAGTCAAATAGGGAGGAAGTTCAGGTTAATGGGTGTGGGGAGAGTTACTTGCACGTTTGAGTGTTTGAGCCTGTAAGAAACACACAGACACAGAGATCTGCACAGTGCTTTGCCTGCATTTTGTATGGCTGTTGTCATATTGATTCATGGCCGTCCATCCTGCTTACATACAGTCGATTTGTAATAACATTATCTGCGGGATAACAAAATATGTCACCCGCCATTTCTATGAGCCTGTTGAGTGGTTAAATGTCTTTGTATATGTGTGTGTGTGCGTGGGTGCATGTTTGTTTGTCTTACCTGAAAGATAAAGTTAATTGTCGCTCAGAGACCTCAGGGCTTTACAGGAGGATGGAATATGTAAGATGTGCGAAGAGTTGCTTACAAGGAGAGGAGAGGAAATAATCTCTTCTACAATGACAGACTTTGTGTTGCATACTAAGATAGAGCGCCTGAAGAAAGAAGAGAACAGAAAATAGACACAATAAGAGGCTGACTTTAAGAAGATAAGACCTATGTTGGGCTGAAAGAGAGTTGGTATGTATGGAAAAAAAAAACAACAACAAACATATTAAAGCCTGAAGAAACCAGATATTACCCATTAAAATCAATGATCCAAAGAAAGCTCCAAGCAGATGCTCCACATTTAGCAGAGACTGGGCAGCAAAGCACATGACAAGTATTGACCTGCAACCCAGCTTCCATTTACCATATTGGACATTATGTCAAGCACAAAACGATCATAATATATAGTGTTTTTACAAGCAAATGCTTATATTCCAAATACTCACATACAAGTAAATGAGGTGGGGAATTATGAGTGTAATAAATCAACATGCCTTTTTTTCCCCATCAGCGTGTGTGTGTGTGTGCGTGTGTGTGAATGCTGTGATCTGTGAAGTGTGATGACAGAGGTGTTGCTATTGCCCTCTGACATTTGGACTCAGATGGAAAGTAAGCTGTGAGATAATTTCCTCATCCAATGCTAATTACAGTGTGAAAAACCAATCAAGTGGTCACTATGAACCAATCGTAAGCGTGTGAGGAGTGTGTTAACACTGAAGGATAAGAAACGTGGCTAATGCATTGGTGTTCGTGATGGGAGCGAGAGGGCAACGGTGTGTGACAATGAAGGGGTGGAGGAAATGAGTGAAAAAGGGTGGATGAGATACGTGCTGTGATTTATGCAAATAATCATCGCCCCTCCACACCTGATCCTCTCGGCTTCCTTTTTCTGTGTTTTCTGTATTCATACCCCAGATGACTGGGTTTGGCGTACTCCACAAAGGACTCCGTTGTTACTCATTTCTACATTGTTGAACCCTGCAGGCAGTCATTTTAGATTTTAATTTTATGATGAGACTCCAAATGTGTTTGCACATTGGGAATATTTTCTCCGTTTAGCTGTCACTGGCTGCTTTTTGTCTGATATATATGTATGTCAGAGAAAAAAGGTGCATTATGCTGTTTAATAGTATTGATATTATTTTTAATTTTGGCATCATTATAATACAGCTTTTCTTTTTATTTGTGCTCATGCTGATTTGTCCAGTGTTTCTGGTATATTGTACCATTAACCTGCTGATTAATCAATTCTCATGGTATGCTTTTTCCCCTTTCATGTGCTCAGAATGCTTTAAGATTTTTTTTTTTTTTTTTTACTTTCAACAGCATCTTAAAGTGCTCTGTGTAAACTGATTTTTACCTGATTGAACACTACAGCTGCCCCTGAATTATTTAAGTGTTTGATGTGGTCATGCACCTGAAGTAGGTACTTCAGCACGGTGACACTGTGTGAGCTATTTTTACCAGAAATATTGTGCACCTGCTCACAGTATTAATATACTCTCGATAAAGTAACAATACATTGAGAAAAAAAATATTGATCTCACATTGGGCTCATGCATCTCCTTTTTATGAATGAACTAAAAAATGAATTAAGTAATCATAATTAAGTGTCGAAAAGTTGAATATTATAACTGACAATTTATGTTAAGATCGAGCATATGGGAGTTCATAGTTGCTTGTATTTAGTTGATGATTCTGGCGATAATTATAACCATTCATTACACATTTTATTTGCCGTCTGTTAATCGAAGAATATGTTTATGCATAGTCTTAGAATAAACCGATAACGTTCAAGCTCATATTTAACCCGTCATTTACCTCACATTCTCCCTTAGTTGTTTACACACCTGACCAACCTGACAATGTCACACACACACACACACACACACACACACACACACACACACACACATAACCAAACAGCAAACATTCTCTGTCTATCCCAGACCAAATGACTGTGGCAGAACTGTCAACCATTAGACGGTGTCTCTCTTTCAGAGTTTAGTTCTATAAATCACTCAGCAGCAGAACGTCTCATACTACCACTGACACAAACACATCTGACAATCAATCCATCATGATACAGCCCAGATACTGCATGTATTATAACCAAATATGTGTTGTTGTTGTTTTTTTTTAAGCCATTTTTAGTCTGAATTTTGGTATCATGAAAACAATGCCTTCTGTATAAAAACCTACAAACCATATTGGTTTCTGTGTTTTTCTCTGCAATGAGCTAAATCTGAAGCTGTGGGCATTTGTAAATAATGTTTCCTACATGGTCCTACACATTCATTTTGCAAATTTGCTGTCACATGTATCATTAAATGTAAATGAGCAGGATCATATAATAAATTTATGTAAAACTGTACTTTAGCAACAAAAGGATATTCGAAGCGGACTCTGCAGGGACTGTGGAACAGACGACGCAAATGTCCCCTCTCACCTCCATGAGGGTCAAAGTTAACAAGAAGCTGCTTCTGCTGCTGCACCACTGAAATCAATGCTTGATTGTGGGTGGATAAGCATGTTAGAATCTATAAATTGTGGGCTGTGTATCCATATCAAACACATGTGGACAAAAACACACACAGGAACAAGTACATCCCAATATAACGCATCTTCGCTAATAAGCAGAGTCAGTCTTGACCTTGTCTGGCCTTCTGGAGCTCAGTTAAAGGTTGAAGGGAAAGGTTTATATGTAAATGGGCCTATTTTCAGCAAGTGCAGGGTCAGAGGGCGTTCATGCTGTTTAACATTACCCGTGGCCCCCACCATAAGTGAATGTGTCAGTGCTCCACCCCCTTTACAGTGCAGAGACCATTAAAATCTGTTCATTCCAGTTGATATATATTTCCCCATATTTTCAGCATAAATATATTGCGTGAATGCATCCTTATATCTTTTAAACTGTTTGTTTTTCTCTGCCCATTATTCCACTCAATTGTCTCTATGTAAGCGTGTCGGTAAGTCTTTATGTTTACGTCAGAACCAGTCTCTATGGGCTCATGCATGCTTGTGTGTCCGTGCGTTGGTTATCATTGACGGAGCGCAACATTTAATGAGGAAGATGGGAGGAAAATAAATATAGTGCCTTTGAAAATGATTTCATCTCATCCTTTTATTGCCTCTCATTTCCATCCATTTATTGCGTGGGAGAGAGTGTATGGAAGCACAGAGAGGGAGAAAACTTGAATCATTACACCCCAGTGTCAACATTAGTTTGTCTTCCTTTATGCGTCTGTTTGGTTTTATTCATTCATCTTACCATCGCTGTGCACTGTGAGCTCTGTTTTTAACATTGGGACAACTGCAGTGAAACAATAAGACACTTCTTAGCAAATATGTGTCCTTTCTGGTGTAGAAATATTGAGTCAATTGCAAAGCATGACATGAATGTAAGGCATACTTGAACAGCATCCCATCCTCTCTTTCGGTGGCACTACTCTTCCTTTCCTTAGTCAAGTTGTTAATTGGTCTGACATTTCTTTCCTCCGACCTAAAGCGAAACTGTCATTAGACGAAGCCGATAAATAAGTGTGGTGGAATGTGTGTGGGCGTATGGGTGTGTTTGATTGCCAGTCTCAGAGGTCAGAAGCTTTCCACAAGCCAGATTGGTCTAATTTCCTCTCCCCATTTTTTTAATTTAAGCAGGTCATATGGCGAGGCTCTCCTCACATCCTGCGCTTGTGCCTCCGTGTGCTGCTTTGCTATATTCAGCCAATAACGCAGTGTTCAGTGCAGTTGGCAGGGTCAGAAATCCACGCCTGAGGTGAGAGATTGTTGGATTCCATAAAATCTCAAGTAAAGCACCCTGTAATTAATAGGAAACAAGAACAAAACTATAAAATATAACAGCACAAATATGCACCCTTTAAATTAAAAAGTGACACGGTACATACACTAATTCACTCTTCTCCCCAATAATAGTGAAAGCACTTATTCCAGCCAATTAACCTCTAACACTTTTGCAGCTTTCTAGTAATATGTCTCCAGAGACTCACCAATGTTTTAAGCAATAGATTCACATTTTACAGTATTTTACAATAAATATAGCATTTAATTCAAAAAGTACACAAAGAAAAAAGGCAATTTTGAACTTTTTTATATGTAGCTGTAAAATGCTGGTGGGCTGCAGGAATCTTTCTCTTAATTAAAGCTGTTCTGTATGTGAGGTCAGAGACTACAACATTAGGACCATTACCCCAAGGAGCTGAGAATCGATGCAGTGGGAGAGGAGTGTTCGTCTTTTTCTTTAAGTCTATTGATTCTCATTTACCCACACCCATGTACTGTCATCCACCCACAGAAGATTGTGAGATGAGGACAAGCATGTAGAGTGACTGGAAAGGAATAAAGGGCTTAGTGATATGCACATATATCTGAATACAGATTCAGTGCAGGCATTTAAATAAATATGCTATGTGTTATTTACGTTGAGTCTCAGATTGTCGTCTCTGTCACCTCATTTCTCCTCAGACGCATCACCTGCTCTCGTTCGTTGTCTGTTCGCTCACAATACACCTGCTCTCCAGCTGTTGCAGCTGGAGGTGAGGAAGCGGTATGTGAAAGTGTGTACCATGTTTCGCCTCAAGGCCTTCTCTTGATCTATCCCATACCACGTGTTCAGTTTCCCCGTAATTCAACCACCGAGTGGAGTTGTATGACAACACTATTTCTGTATTAGTCTTTGAAGGAAACAGGAATAAAAAGACAACTTTTTTCTGTTTTCGTTTATCAAACAGATCACACGGTGTCAGTAATGGCACATTTTATTACTTCCATCTTTCTTACGCTCTCATATCTTAGGTGTGTGTATAATATTGTAATGTGAAGTGTTTCCTTAGACTTCAATTTGTCTCGTTGAGTATTTTATTTGGCGTTTTTACACCCCTCAATCTTCAGCTTAAAGCACTGATAACTCCAGCTGTTAGGTTTTACATATTCACTTCTTAGCATCAGTGTTTCATTCAGTTTGTTTTATCTCCGGTGGCCCCTGGTATTAGCAAACACACAGGTGATTTCTCTGCCTCCTTACAAATAACAACAATTTACAACAGAAGTCTCCATAAATTGTGGCACAAATGCTAAAAACAACAACAAAAAAACTGCAACAAATTTGTTTATGAAAAGTGGGCAGTGAAGCTGATGATTCACTCCACGCAATTTTGTTTGTATATTTTTCCCTCTTGATCAGATGATTGATGGTCACACAACATCAGTGTTATATTATGAGCATCATCACTCATGCAGACAACCTGACAGTTAAAATGAGGCTTCTGGGAGCTGTGTCTACCTACAATAATGCAGTAATATTAGCAATATTTTTCACACACAAAAAAAAAAAAATGCACGTATACTAGGCATGCGTTGTGTGATTGCACCTACAAGGTTAAATCATACAGTAGTGCATACATATGAGCTATAGTCCTGATCATGTATTCTATAGCGCCTCCGCAATCCAGAGTCATGGGACTTTTTACTGCACATTTTTACCATTATTCGGGGCACGGTTATCAAATCTGACTTTTAAATTGTATACAAACACCCTTTACACATTCATTGACATCTCCTTTCCTCTGCAAGCCCTCAAACACTTTCCATTCTATTTCTTGTGTTCGTTGTCTCTCCGGGGAGTGTTCATATGAAAGGTCCACAGCCCAGGGACATGCACTGTTAATAGCCCCCCTAAATGAAGTCATCCATATTGCTACTGCCCTCATACATACACACAAATGCACACACAGCATACATTCTCCTCTATGTGCCCCAGGACATATTGGAAGCACAGTCCATTGGGACTGGACTGGAGAAAGGTAAATTTGACTGGATAAGAGAGGAAGTGATTGAACGAGTGACCTTGCGGCGGTAACAGTGACAAGAGATAGACAGGTAGAGTTTGATTAAAGGTTGAACGAGGTGAAAGACAAACTTGGGAGGAGAGAAATGGCAGGGGATGGACAAGGGTAATGCCTTAACAGATTGAGGTACAGATGCTGTGAAGGAGTGGTGATGGATGAAACGTGAAAGCACCATGAAGACTCATAAAGAGAGATCTGTTCAGAAGAAGAAAAAAAACGTATTTGAAGTTCACATGCCAGCGCATATTCACTTTGATTTTTTGCGTGAAACCGTCATTAAGTCATGAATTTTCATTATGCATCAAACAATCTACTGAGATGTAACAAATGAGATATTTTTGGAATTAGTTTCTCAGGAAACTTGCTCTGTGAGTCTAAATTTGTCTTATTGTTTCATTACTTTGGAGATGAATATCAAAGCTGGCCGCACAAACAACAAGGCATTAAGCAAAGCACAGTTCTGTGGGCGTTGTTCCAGCATTGCAGCTGCGTTACGTCACCGAGAGCCGGTGTTTCTGTTCCTGGTCCCTCTCTGAATATTTCACACTGCTGTTCGCTCCTGGGCTCTCTCCAAGTGAAAAGGAACCATAATAAATTGTGCTCTGCCACTTTGCCCTACTTCCCTCTACCCTCTCTCCCTAGCTATATCACCTCTGTATTCTCACCCACACAGTCCTCTTCGTCTTTTTTTACAACTGTTTTTTTCTCTGTCCCTCAATTCCCTTTCTCTTCTATCACCTCCTCCCTTCTTCCCAGTCAAAGTGGTAATGGGTCTGAAAGATGCATGTGATGTAATCCAAACAGACTGCAGTTCTGTGTCAGGGATGCCAGGGATGCTGCTCCTTCTGCCCCTGCCTGCTGCCCCTTATCCTCCTACACCCACCTCCATCCTGCAGTCTCTGTTCAGTCACCAGGAGGCATATCCTCTGAGTGGCTGTATCCGCCTGGCCCTGCTGCTTGTTTTTAAGCTTTTAAAACATGGTGCTTGTTAAATCTCCCGGTCCCTCCAAGGCCAGGGCCTAGTACGCATAGACGTATCCGCTTCTTTAGGTGGTGGTACTTGCCAAAGTGTAAATCTGTGTTTGGCTTTAACACATTATTTGTGAAACTGTTAGCGCATATTGCCTCCCTGCCTCCGTGTTACAAAGTTTACAGCTGTAGTATTTCAACTCTAGTAGAAATGAGTGTCAGGTGATGGCATTTCTGACCTTGTGAACTGCGGTGGCCCTCGGGGCTGCAGACAGGTGCTCTGCTGATCAAAGGCTGCATAAATATGGTGAACTTTTGTACCTGCATATATCAGCCTTCTCCGCTTCCCATCAGTCACTTTCTAACTTTCGCTGCCTCTCTGAGGAGGAAGCAGGCGGGTATGTCTTGTTAAAAAGTGACAGCACTTATATCTGCTCAAATAGATACAAGTAAAAGAGGGAGAGAGCTGGGGGTAGATGATGTGGAAACAAAATGTGTTTACGCAGAGATCAGGAGGGTAAGCTTGAAAGAGAGATGGAAACCAGTAGAAAAAGACCAGCAGGGACAGACTGGAAAACCACGAGTGAAATATGCAGTATTATTGACAGCAGCTTTTCTCCACTGCTGTACCGACGCTCCTGCAAACACTTCCCTTCACTTACCCTCTGTTTTATTAGTGTTGAAGGATTTATCCTATAAAAGTATCCTTTGAAATATTTTGGAATCTTAGATGATTGAGTGATCCAGCCTGAACTGTCTCAAGACATATTTTTACTTTCTTATAGCGTTTATTTTATCCTTTATCTTCTATTTTTGTATTTTCCGTTTATTTCAATACTGAAACTATTTATGCATTCAACTTCCCTTGAGTGATTTCTGAAAAAACTCAGCACCAGTAAAGAAGTTTTTCTGTATTAGGGTGGATAAACTGAATTAAAACTTTACCCTATTGCGGTACTTCCTCTTCATTTCATTTATTACACCATTGCCTGGCTGCTAATGTGCAGTAGTTTTCTATTGTCATCAAGTAGATCACATATATGGTCCTTTCTAGGTGCAAATGTTTGTGTCCCACCTGAAATGGATGCAGTGAGTTACACACCAGACTCTGCTTTGATCAAATAGACCCTGCATTAGCACATACGCACCTAAATAACCTCTGATATTGCTCTGAATATACGAGTACATCATGTCCACTTGTCAAAATAGCAGATATGGTGTATATCCAAAGAACAAAAGCAACTAGCAGTGCAATGTGCCAGAATGACTGCAGTATTCAGATTTGGGTCAAGTGCTGGATGGTGGCCGTATGGCTCTGCAGTTCAGTTGTAGCTTTTTAGCAGATTGGATTTGCCCTCTCATCTGCTCATGGACGGGTACTTACAGGACTCCACATAATGCTTTGACTGAGTGGAGTGAGTAGAATGAGAGAAATGGGAAATACAGCATTGGGCTACAGCTGCAAGGGAGGTTTGTGAATGGTTGCCAAGCAGGCAAGCGGGTGTCTCATTGAAATGACAATGGCCTTTTGTGTTTTACCAGTATATTGCATATTTTAGGAACAAAGACATTTTTCAAGTAAGATCAAGCATTACAAATTTCATTTTAGTCCTCTTTTACACTTACGCATATACACGTTAGACTACTAAACTAAAACTAGACATACAAAAGATAATGTGTGTCTCTACGCCCCAACTGTTACTTCTATCAGATTAGAACTGTTTTTGATGTGTAGATAAATCAAGCAAGTTTTTTCCTCTAATGTAGCAAACAGCATTAAAAGGTTTAACCAGAACAGCCTGCTTCTTGTCAACCAAAGTGCAGTACCCATTAGGCTCCTGCTTTAGCTTGGAGCTGCTCTCTCTTATTAATCTAGTTTTATTTGAACTTATTGCTACTATTTTGTGCAGTTTTGCCTGTATGTGTATTGGTACTGTCTTGTCAGTGGCTCTGTGGTGGTGACAGGTAATTATTTTTTGTTTGTCTGTCCACACACACACACACGCACACACACACACACACAAACACATGCAATTTGACTTGTCACATGGAGTGAATCAATGAGTTTGTAGCACTCACATTCACCTTGGCAGAAGATTTTACAAAAAGGTGAAAAGTGGTATATCTCTTGTTTTTTCTAGCTTAGGACCAGTGGTTGTTGAGAGGGGAAACCAGACCATGTAAAAGCAGTTTCCCAGCAACCATTTCTATATAGCTGTGCCTGTCCCTGTTGCTCTTTTATTTCTCTTAAAGGTCCAGTTTTTAAGATTTATGGAGGTTGAATCAAATTAGTAGGAAGGTCTAATCAGAAACTTATAATTATTCTTCACCCAATCGCGCTAAAATGAGAAGCATTGTGCGTGTGTCAGCTTCAAATGAGACATAATGTATATATTTGCAAAAGGAGCAAGTAAATTCTGCTTTTTGTTGACATTGTAGTGGAGGGCTTGGGCTATCCAGTTAATTGCAATCTGCAGTGTCACTGCTAGATGTTATTAAATATCACACACTGAACCTTCTATGTGGTATTGATTTTCCAAACTTTCACCAGTTGGGGGGTGTCATGTACCAGAGCATACTTACGAGTTTCAAAACCACCAACAACTTAATGTCATCTATCCACAGACTGTATCATTCACTGAATAAAGTATAAGATTGAATGTATTATGATACTTTGTGATTCATAAAGTTGACTTTTGCAAATTAAAACTCATAGCCACTTATTTTGACAGTTGTTCAAAATAACACTGTGTCTTATG
The DNA here is from genome assembly GCA_037367295.1 of Apogon hyalosoma. NCBI lineage: Eukaryota > Metazoa > Chordata > Actinopteri > Kurtiformes > Apogonidae > Apogon > Apogon hyalosoma. The sequence continues at coordinate 25,628,731 of JAPQRP010000006.1, read as the reverse complement.
ATCTTCATGTGCTGCATAAGCTGATAGTTTACATTATAGCTCTGTTAGCTTAGCTCTGTTTTTAGACAGAAAACAGACAAATCCCCTCCATTTTCTGTACAGTTTGTGTTTTCAATAGCTATACAAAAAAATCTGCTTGAAATTGTCCAAATAAGGTCAGAACTGTCACAGTGTAGTCTGAACCACAGATCAACAAATGGTGAATTTAGCAATGATAATAACATCACATAATTGATTTATACTTTCACAAGCCTCATAATCAAACTCACCTGTGTTGACAAAAACAAACAAACAAACAAACAAAAAAAACACTGCAATTTCAACATTAAACTCCGTTATTTTTATTTAGAGCTGTGTCCAGTGCTTCTAGGTTTCGTCACTTTGTCACTTTCTCTCACTCTAAAAGTTGTTTCTTAAAGGTTTTGGTTCTATTTTGTCACGTTCTGATGTTTTAGTCAATGGCCTTGTGGTGTTAATTTTTCACTCACTACTCCCTCTAGTGGTCATATAAATCAATCAGACTGTGGGTATGACTGGATTCAGTTCATATCTGTAAAACCCAATATCCAATGGGATTTTTGGCACAACTTCAAAACTCTTTATTTTCAACATATTTGAAAGTAGAAATATTACATATTGCCCCTTTGAAATGTACATTTACATATTAGAACACAGAGTAAATCACTCAGCAACGGTAAAATACCTATTATTTTTTGCTGTAGCTTTCATCAGACAAAATCTGTATGCAGGCAAATTATATTTATTTTCTTTCATCTTCTTATAAATCTGTAACACATATTGCAGATTTCACCTCATCAGCAGCACAGAGATACACATCCTTTTTATCTTGACCTTTAAACTCGCTACAGGCATTACTTTCATTTTAACCCACTGGATGGCTTTTAATTAAAAGTAAACGTAATACTCCAGTAATGCACACACTCCTGCTGTCATACCATAACTGCCTCACAACCACACACACACACACACTCACAAACTCACAAGTCATCTTCCCAACTCCTTTCGGGACATAAAGTCTGTGTGATAAACACTAATGTTATCTCTTCTCAGTAATAGATAAATCAATTCCACACACTCTCTGCCAATCAGAATACCGCTTCAGCCCAAACTGATACTGCAAGTGTTCATTTCTGCATTAACGATCGTCCCGTCTTTGCTCTGACAGAATTGATATAACATTGTTATAGTGTTGACGCTGGGTTTATTGATTTTGTGAGGGGAAACCAAATGAAAGAGGGGGAAAGGGAAAGCGTGGTGATATGTAAATGTCTGTCCTCCATGTCAGAGAGGATTTGATAATCTATCACACTTCTCTTAATCGTCAACTTCATGAAATTCTGAATGACACAAGAATTGAGAAAATAACTGAATATCAAGGGTGTCACTCACTTACTAATACCATCAGCTGCTACATTTCACCTCAAGGTTGCTTTATGTAAATTGAATTTGTATCATCTGATTCTTTTCCCCACCTCTGTGACATTGCAATAATGAGCTGCACTCACGCCAGAGTTCAATTGAAGTCTTCAGGCTGTTTAGTGGGTGGTGGAATGTTGAGTGAGAGGAGAGTAGCTCTGTCAAAAACAGCGTGGCAGCATTTTGAAACCGAAAAAAGCTTTGCAGTTCATGCTCCTTTTTTAGCAGAACAGAAGCAGCTTGACTTCACACCCAGACAGAGAAGTGACAGGGGGATATTATTAAAAAGAAGAACTCTTACTGAGCATCGAACAGATTGTTTATTTTACTTGCAAAAACGCTACACAAAGCAAAATCATTTAAAGTCAGTTTCATAGCAGGTTTTTATCATACTGTATATGATTTTAGATGCTGGCCTCTTGTCTCTGGAGTAGTCTAAACCTGAGTCCTTGAACCAATCAGCAGACTCCTAATTATCAGTCATTCTTATTCAATCGTCACATTAGTATGTGTAGTTAAAGAAAGATATTAAGGTTTTCTATTAGCCCTGCATTGTGTTATTGTAAGCAGGTCACACTCAGTCTCCATCCAGTGTATTGCTGAATTATTAGAAATGTGCACACTGACAAGCTGCAGGAGCTATGAGCTTCAATACAGTTTCCTGGGAAACCACTCCTTCTCTGCCAAATGATATTGAGTTTAGCCTATGCAATGCAGCTACATATCTGCCTTCTATTACCCCCTGTGCCCTCACTGCAATAAGAAAAACCTGGCAACGTTCAGAAAGTCAGTTTAATCAGTACTATTAATATCACAAAAGAAAACTCTCAATAGGACTCCTCTCTATGCATTTTGCTGTACTTGCTTCTATACTATACCGCTAGTGTAAATGTTCCATAGAAACAATGTGTGGTTTATTCTGAAAATGAGTGTATAACTGCACAAAATGCTTTAATGGCAGCTGGTTACCATGCTTAATTTGTAGACAGACTCTGCAGGCCTTTCCAAAACTAATCAGCAATAAGCACACAGATGCACTCATTCACCCCTGTGATGCTAGCACATATGCATGTTTGAATGTGCTGCAAAAACATTTTCTATAGAGGAAAGATGACCTATTTTTCATTTCCCTGCTTATGAGAACTTTACAGTCTGTGGCCCACATTGTGGTTGTACATCGAGCATTAAGAATATAGAGCAAAACCATAAGATATAAGATTTATCTCTCGGAGGTTCAGCACATGGTATACTTTTGACGATATACATATATAATGTTAATTATGATGATTTCCTGGTTTGTAGTGATGAATATAAGGCTCACTTTGCAGCCTTTTAATGTGTGTCGGTCTTTTATGTTTGGATGAAGAAGCTTCTTCAGAGTTTTTCAGGATTTTTTTTTATCATTCTGTGGAGTAGCTCTGCCTGCTCTTCTTCTATTCTGAGCCAAACTCTCCATTGACAGAGACAAACTTTGGTATTGATTAGTGTGCGCTGAATGCCTCCCCTCCCTCCATATCCCTCAGGAAAATTAAAGCAGGATAGAAAAGCTTATTTTTCCCTTCCTCCTTGTTCCTCTCTTTTGTCCTCTCTGCACTGCTGCCCCAGACAGCCCTGCAGTAATTCAGAACTTTGACACATGCACCGTTTTTATGCCACTGTCTCTCTCTCTCTCTCTCTCTCTCTCTCTCTCTCTCTCTCTCTCTCTCTCTCT
>JAPQRP010000006.1:25615118-25625483 GCA_037367295.1 Apogon hyalosoma | reverse complement strand
CTCTCTCTCTCTCTCTCTCTCTCTCTCTCTCTCTCTCTCTCTCTCTCTCTCTCTCTCTCTCTCCCTCCCTCTCTCTCGCTCTCTCTCTGTGTCTGTGTGTGTTAGCAGCTCTAATGTGCAGGGCGTGAGTCTTTTACAACATGTTCAATATCACACCACAGGGCCTTGCAACCCAGACAACACTCCTAACGATGCAGAGAGAGAGAGAGAGAGAGAGAGAGAGAGAGAGAGAGAGAGAGAGATGGAGGGATATGAGGAGAGATGGCACTGAACTATCAACACAGAGTAAACCCATTTGTCTTCCTCTTCCCATAATCACAACACCCCCTACAGCCTATAAAACATGCCGCACACAAACATTTCCATGCACACTAACAGCGTAACATTATACATCCAAATTCCACATTATACATCCCAAAGAAGGTTTAAAAGCACACACTGTGTAGTCCTGAAAGTACCCTGGAACTACCAGCTGGAAAATGTAGACAGATAACACAATTACACTCATTATGGTCTTGGATCACACAGATTGCTAATCTTATAAGATCTGTGAGTGTTATACAGATACTCTTTGGCAAGAATTACAGCTCTAGCAAAGGGCCTGTAAATACAGATCTGCAATATCTGCTACAGGGGATCTCAGTCAAAACACAAAAGACAGTCATTTGATCACATTGTGCAAGTTATATTATCGACTCTACTGCAAATTAAAATCTATCTGATATGACAGAAATCATACCGGAGACTATATGAGAGTTTTATTCTCCTCATCTTACAATATACAGTGTGTTCACCTTATCTCATTTCATTCTAATATAATGAAAAACCAGCAAGTAATTTTGCTAAAAGGAATTAGGTGCCAAATTTTTTAAATATTTGGTAAAATATATATACATGTCAGCAAAATAGGATACATAGGCAAGATATAATAATGATTATTGTTGGAATATACATTATTTGTTAATCAGTGTTTATATATTTTAGAAGCCCAGCTAGAAACTGAGATCACAAATTAGTCCAGGCTATAAATGTTTTGGTCGGTGGCAACAATCTATGCTATGTACATATATATCCTTATTAGAATAAACACTTTTTTCTATTTATTTATGTTTCACCTTCAGATTTCTGAGATGTTCCTCTGTCTGGCAGGTGTTTACTATGTTCTTACTCTAAATCAGACTTTAAATCTCTAATAAGCAGCTTGTTCTCCAACGTTCACTTCAAAATTTGACAAGTAAAATTTTTGTCATAATGTTATTATCAACCATCCCTAATATAGACACAGATGTTTTTACATGTTTTTATACAGAAATGTTGGATATTATAGCCTGAATCAAAATAAATGATAAAGCTATTAATTATGATTGGGTTGAAAACATGTGGGTTGCTTATAGTTAGTACGGTTTGATCCAACTAAAACTGAGAAAACCATAGTAATTTTCCACGAAAACAAAGGGATTTTATATTAATTTGCCGACACCATACAATCAGAAACCTCCCCATTGTCAGACGTTCGCAGCTCTTGTAGGACTTCAGGACTTTAAGAGCCTCTCAGGGTTAACTGGGGAAGAGCTCGGTGGACATGGACATAGTTCCTGAGCAGATTAAATTTCTCAATACAGATGGAGGCGGTGATAGTATGACAGGCGGACAGACTGAGGGGAGATGTGGGCTAATATTTGCCCGGTTATCCATTGATCCATGTGGATGAGTGTTGAGGCTTTGTAGATTAGGTGGCCCGCCTCAGGGCTATGTGGGAATCAGCAGGATACACTCTCACATCAGCCTGTCTTAACTGGTCTCCGCTTGGAGGGGGATTTAATCTCATTGCCACAAACCTGAGTAATAAAGGCTTTAAAACATTGGAAAGTTGTTAAAGTGACTGAATGATGAACAGTGGGTCCCAGATGGTACCGGCTAACCAATCCACCCAGCATTCAATTAGCTCGTCCTGATAGTCTGGTATGAGATGTGTAACTGCTGTTAGAGGACCACCTCTTTTGTGCCACATTTTGCAGCGGTGTGATTTAGCTAACTGATGTCTCCAGTGATTTCTGTGTAAATGCTCATAAACACTGATCATTTGACAAGTTGTGCTGATTACTCTTCATTTAATAGTGCTAAAGCTGCCCGGCGGGTAAATTATCATGGGAGGGAATATGATTATTGTGTTTCCCACTTAGTGATATCGCTTTCTCCAAAGGGGGTTTCTGGTATTGATGCTGTGTCAACAAACACAGACTTGTTTTTCACACAGGATTGCTCGCCTCACCGTAAAATGTGAACCATCACCATTTCCATTTCAGGGTCAATTGGAAAAACATTTACAAGTTGATGGTCAAGGAAGCACAAGCTGATAAGATGGAGGATTAGTATGGAGGTGTTGTGAAAAATCAGAATGGACACTGTTAAGAGGCTTGGTCTCTTTTATCCTCTGTAGTGACTTGTATTCCTTAAATAGTGAATGAGTTAGTGTGTGTGCAGGATGTGCACAGGATGTAAAAGCAGGACAGATGCTGAGTACCTCTCATTTCTGCATTCCCAAGAGATCCATATAGGCTTGTTTTAGAGGGTGGAAAATGAAGCAGAGGAAAGGAATGGATTTTTTTTTTTTTTTTTACCCCTACAGGATAAGGCGAGTAAGGTGAAAAAAAATCCCATGTCTGTTTTCTGTCTTTTCGCCATCTAACGAGATTAGCCCGACTGTACCCCATCCCTCCTTTTCTTCCATGCTTTCCCTCTTCCCTTTTCTCTCTGCCGCCCACGATCTTCTCCGTACTTCTTCTCTTCTACCTGCCTGCCAAGTTTCCTCTCCTTTCGCCCACCTGAGCCCAACACCTGTGTGAGCAGCTAGTTCCAGGAAAGGAGGCCAGGATGCCGTTACAAGCAGCCTGTCACCAGTTCTCTCCCGCTGGGTAGCTCTACCTCACACAGCCTGGTGCCCGCCTCCCCTCTGGAGAGCCACAGCTACCCAGGAGATTGTGTTTCTGGAGGGGCCTTTCGCTGTACACTCTGTATTCAGAAGAGGAAAAAAAAAATAACAGGGACTTTCTTATCTGCACAGTACATTCACACCCAAACAGCTGAGCACAGACACAGAAATGCATTGTACTCCTACCAAACCTGTTCTCTGGAGTGGATTGTTGCTCATTGTGAGTCGTGATAACCCTCTTGCCGCCAGCAGATGGCCTGCTCTCACTCATCAGAGTAATGATCTGGCAGCCAATCACAGGCTATGCAATATTCATGAATGAAAACAAGACTAGATGGTTGAGTAAAGTGTTTGGTGAGGGAGAACAGATATTATGTTTGTTTCTCACATATATACAGATTCTGAGCTTTGTTTCTACTGTTTATGGTATTTGGTGTCTTTGCCATCAGCACAGCATCACATCCTCCCACCAGGAAATACTTTTGTTTGTTAAATGTAAACAAAAGTTAGACACATTCGTCAAATTAGCCTTCACTAACCAGCTTTATGCAACAAACTTGTATAGCTCATACTGTTAATTGGTAGATGACTGGTGCAACAGATTTTTATCCTTACCACAACATATTGTATTACTTACTGGACATAAAGATTATTTTGCCATGGATGACTCTGGTACATTTAATAATAAGTATGTTAACACATCCCAATAACCCAGAGCCCAAAGGCGTACATCTGAACTACCTCCTATTATCTACAAAAAGAATCGAATCTCTCCAATTCAGAGAAAATAGTACACTAATGGCCTTCAACTCCCTGTCACCAAAAAGCATGTGATCATTTCAGGACCATTTCAGTCTTCATAGTGATTTCTGTTCATTAATTTCATTTAAATCATGCTCAAAGCCATAAGAGAAATATTTAATGAAATATGTCTCTGATTTGTTATCTGTGGCAGCCAATTAACTTAATACATTTCCCACACATTATCGCATAAATATGGATAAATACACAAGCATCCACACATGAAGGCACACAAAAACATAAAGCTTTAATGTTATCTGTTATATGCAATTAAGGGAATATTTACCATTGTGCTGATGGTGGCAGTAATGACTGGAGTATTAATCTATTAGTATGCACAGGCTGTCTGTGATTTGCTCTGGAGCACTACCTTGCATTGTTAAATTGTGAGAGAATAAAGAGTCTGCCTCAGTTATTTTCCCTTTTTTTCTTTCAACCCCTCTCACCTCCTTTTCTGTTTTAGTCCTTTTTTTCCTCTGCTCAATTTTTCCCTTTCTAATTTACTTTCTCTCTCTGTGTGTTTCTTGTCTTTGTCTGCAATGAAAGCTTTTCATCCCCGGGGACTATAGATGTATTTAGAGATGTTCATCCTATAACCAAAAACATATATTTTTGCAACACGTTATGCAGAATTTGACTTGAACATAAGTCATGAGTTTATCTTTGATGTTTGCAGCCGGAGTGGAATATTTGGAATATCTGAAATATTTAGTTTTGCAGTCAGTTTTTCTCTCTGCTCCGGTCGTCCCTGTGCTTCCCTCTGGTGTGATGACTGTCCGGAAGTCCGGCTTTGAACCATGCCACTGGTCTCACAATCCCACACTAAGTGAGCTGAGCTCAGACCTACCTAATCTGTACACTGCAGCCAGTCATCTCTCTCAAATCAGGCAAGGCCAGTGAGTCAGACTGAAAGAATGAGACCAAGAAAGAAAGAAAGAACTCCATCCCATAAAAATGTGTTATTGCCCATTGGCTCCCACTATTAGACAAATTGGTGAAGTAAAACCATAAAAACAAAAACCTACTGCAATTCCATTGGCTCATTTACAGGCAGCCCTTCCTGTCACACACATACAAACCATAATAAGTTCAGTTATTAAGGACCAACGAATTGTCTTCACAAAAAACAAAGAACCTGTAAGTCCAGATGTCTCAAAGAGTTCAGATTACTTGTCAGTTTCAAGCGGGGGTGTCAAACTCATTTTACTTTATATGATCTCAAATGAGCCGGACCAGTAAAATAATAAAATAATTAATAAGTATTGTGGGATGATTTATTTTTGCTTTGTTATTTTTATTTGCATAATTTAACTGGGCCTATTTTGCTTCTGTGATTGGGACTATTGTAATGGATTGGTGGAAGGATACTGTGGGCAGAGAAGGTCATGTGACAGGGAGAATACGAATTTAAGTGAGAGCTGTGGACAGCTGATAAATATTCTTCCTGTGGAGTTTCCGTCTCCACGTATTGCTTCTTCATCCATGACCTCCTAATACTGGGTGACACCTAAACCCACAAGTGTTACAGTATTGTATGAATAATGTCAACTCCAAATTTTTCTCTATGTCTTAGAGAGAAAAAAGTAAAATCGCATGAAAACGCTTACACCTACAAAATATCCTTTAAAATAATGTGAATAACATGAAGAACCATGAAAAAAACTGACATTTATTGAGAAAAATAAGTGCAATTTTAACAGTACTATGCCTCAGCTTCTCATTTGCACATGTGCATTACAACTTACAGATCTCTGAAGACATTTCAAGTTGTTCATATTTGTTCAGGTTATTCACATTTTTCATTTAAGGATGATTTGTAAATGTAAAATTTTCCATGTCATTTTACTTTTTTACACTAAAACAAAGAGAAGGATTTGGAGTTGTCAGTATTTATAGGTCATTACGATAACATTTTACTGGTCTGACCCACTTTAGATCAAACTGGGCTGAACTAAAATTATTGTAAATATCGTCAGTGTAATTTTTACATTTTACAAATTCATCCCATGGGCCAGAGTGAACCCTTTGTCAGGTCAATTTTGGCCCGTGGGCCACGTTTTTGACGCCCGTGATGTAGAGAGTTTACTCTATTTTTAAAGAGGCCGCTGCTAAACCTTTCAGACACCTGACCTAATAACAGGTTCTTCCAGATTGCAAATGTAGCTATTGGCAAAATACCTGATCTGAATTATGATGGACCTTGTGTAATTTATTTGTTCATACATAATTGGATTCCCACGAAACAAAACAAAGAGACAGCTGACACCCTTCTAGCACAGTCATTTAGAATCTGCATCAGCGTCGATACTTTGTGTGACAAATTATGTTTTTCAGAGCAGCCATTATTCTGTTGGGCAGTGGTTTCGCAAGAGATACGCAGGTCTGTGTTGGGATTTTCTGCCATTTTCTCCTGGACTGACCTCTCTGAGCTGCAGGATGTTGAACATCCAAAATTCCTTTTCCTCCATTTCAGGACACCCCACAAGTAACTGATACCCTTCAGAAGGTGTGTCCTCACATGTCTGAACAGGATATCCAGTGTCAAAAGGCTTCGAGAGGTCTTCACAGAACAATGGGAGAACTTCCCAGCAAAGGCCCTGGTTCTTACATAGTTTTACAGTACATTTAATACCACTTTTGTACCAGTACGAGCACCTGTTCCATTGACTTACATCGCAGCCTCAATTCAGTAAATGTGCGTAATGTGGCTGCTGCTTAAAGCATAAGACTAGATTATCCTCCCAGTTTGCAGGAGCCATTTTTTTTTTTTGCCTGTGTATTTTACTTCTGATTTCATTATAAAGCACTTTGTGAATTCTTTCTGCGATAAGTGTGACGTAAATAAACGTTATCATTATTATTATTATTATTATTATTATTATTATTATTATTATTATTATTGTTATTCTTAAACCCATTTAGGCAGAGGTTAGACTCTACAAGTGCTGTTAAGTGCCATATAATGTTGTACGTCTTGAATGACATAATTAGAAGAGAAAGTAAGAAATCAGCGGCTGTCTCCTCTCGTCCTCTGTGATGGACATCCTTAGATTACGGTGAAGCCCCTCTTGTCTTTCTGTCCCTCTTGTTTTCTCCTCCACACACTGACACACAAACTCCCCTTCCCTTCAGTGAGTCATCGGTGATGTGTCAGAGCCAGATCGATATTGGGTGTCTCTTCCACAGATAGACTGGCAAGCCAAGAAACACTTTGGAAAGGAGAAGAAAGTTAGCCGATGAAAACGTCTTCTATCTTGACTTCTTATTTTATTGATTTGTTCATCCAAGACCAAACTGTGAAAATTTTAATATTGGCACCTACCAATAATAACCATGTTTGATGGACCATCAACACAGAGAAAGACATGTTTCAAGCCTGTAGCCTATTTTGACTTAATGCACTCGGTTTTGAAAGGATTTTGAGTCAAAAACGTAGGGCTATTTGTAGAATAATCCGTCAATCAACAATTTTGTCTTAACGCATAAAGATCCAAACATCAACCGTTGACCAAAAGCATCTACTGATCTAAACTGTTGAGCTACTAATCCTAACAATCCATGTAAATAATTGGTGTAAAATGCCATTTGACAACTTTTCATGGTCACCAGATTTGACCCATTTGGATGTTCAGAGGCTCCGTAGTGAATGTGGAAACACCGTCATCTTCTACAACATTGATTCACCAGTAAAACCCATGGAGGTGGAAAAATTAAAGTGGTCCTAGACACTTATTTTGTCTTCAGTTAATGATGTGTTTTACTGGGCTTATCATTTTTTTCTGTTTTGATATAATAACCTTTGACTTTGCTCTGAGATTTTATGAACATCTACATGATCAGTCAATTAAACATAGGAAAATAGATGATTTTCACTGGAAAAAATGCTAAATTCAGAGGCTAATATTATAATAAATTGTGATAAATCACTTGAGAAAGGTTAAATAGAGAGAACAATTCATTTGGGAACTGCCACAAAAGTCACACTGGGTCTTTATGGGTTAAATTCCAAAATGGGGTAGTTGATGTCCACTCATATGTGAAATGTGTAATCCCTCATCTGCACAATAACACTGCAAAATTAATGAACTAGTAAGAAAAAGTCTGGACAATAAAGGCTTACTGCAAAGTTTAAAAGAAAAATAGCATGCTCTGATCCTGATGCCAGACACTTTAACCAGATCATTCACTTATATTTTCAACTATAACAGGGGTCAGCAACCTTTAGAATCTAGAGGAAAAAATCTGTCTGGAGCCACAAAACAATATTTATTTTCTACCTCAAGGCTTCTACTCTGGTAGTATATTTGTGATGATATAGTACTTTAACTTTGCATTCCCATTACAGTACTATACTGTTATGTTCATTTATTAACTTATACAACTCCAATCAAGAAAACAGGTTCCATGTCCAAAATAGAACTGATTTATTGTGTAATAGAGGAGAAAAAAACATATAACAGGTGTAGTCTTACATAGAAACAAGGTAACAAGGTTACTTTGACACATGGTAACATGCCAACTGTAGCATATGACTCACATTCTGTCTCCTGAAGTGTTAAAAAAATGGCTTTATTCTGTGCATAGGCTGCAGAGTTTTACAGATGGATACTGGAAGAAATACTTTAGGCCTACAACAAAAACTGCAAAATATTTGAAAGAAGTTTTTCTTGAGCAAAGCAAAAGGGTTGTGAGTCCAAGGTTGTGTGATTTCTGCCTTTGTTTCTAGTTTGTTTTTAGGCTTAAAATATAACAAAACATGTACAAGGTTAAGGTGGGTTCATTGTACAGTAGTTAAGGTCACTGGTCATGTAGTGCAACATCCCTGGTCCAATTCCATGTGTGTGACCAGTGGTCTTATTCAATAATGGCAAATGGTATAATGGTTTTATGTTTTAATAAATGCTCAAAAAGTAATAAAAATAGCTTTTTTTTAATGAAAAAGTTAACTTTTTGCTCACTGCACCAGCTTATATATCTGGTGAATGCAGTTATCTTTGAATTAATAATTTTCCACATCCATGTCTGTATTAATAATTTCACCAAATATTGATATAAATAGTACTAACTATATACTCCTGTGGCAGAAAAAACTGCATACCTGCAAAAATGTAACATCCTTCTATCCAACTATTATCTCAGTCATTCTTTTACGGCAAAGTAGACAATAAACTGGGAAGAAGGGATGAGAAATGTGGAAAGCCATCACTAAATGTCACCTGGACCAACACTCAAACAGGGTACAGTGGGGTTTATGGTCTACCCACTAAAAAATTATACTATCAAGCTACCATATATTTTAGCTTCTGCCTATGCCTTATTTTAGTATTTTTAAGGCAGAGCTGTAATTAATAGTTTTTTAGTGTTATAGAATAATTCTGATTTCGACAAACATTTGTCACACATTTTAAAGTAACACTATGGAGTTTTTTTAGCCTTCAAACTATATTTTCAAGGTCATTTTGGTGGTACAACAACTCACAATAGATTCAGTTACATTTTCATCATCACTTCAGAGCATCTGTATCACCTGCACTAGCACTATGCAGCTTCTGGTTTCGGGTTGTAACCCCTACAAAATTTGACTACTTTACGGCATACCTTCAAAAGACACGGCAGATAAATGAAGTTACGAGTGAACGGAAAGCTACAAATAGACTAACAGTCATGGCTGACGCACCAAGAAAAGCAAAGAGGGTAAGGGAAGAAGAAACAAAGAAAGAAAGCATGAGAGTGATAAAATACGAGGCCGGACTAGGGTGAATACTGGCCCAGCTTTCACTCACTGATGTGAGCTGAAAGAGGAGGAGGGATGCCCCACCGATGCAGACCTGTCAGTGTTACTGTTGGAGTAGTAAGTATAAATTCTATAAAATCTTCTGCATTTAAGGTTACTATGTTTCAGGTTGTGTTATTGAAATCATAGCCTTCCGTTTATGCCCATACATCAACTTATTCAAGCAGTAGCCTTCCGCAGTTTTATCAAGCCAGTAGCTAATGTGCTATACATTTTTTCGTTCCGGATATTATTAAAAATAAATAGGGCTTTCATAATTAATCCATTAACGCTGATTAATCCATCATGAAGATGAATCTGATATTTAATCATTTGACAGCACTAAAAATAAAACAATAATGTTGGTATAAAATGCTGTAAGGCTACTTTATCTGGCCTGAAGACATGGTTGAACAAATGCGTGAGTAATACTGAGATACAGATTTTACAACAGTAGTTACATACAAAACTGTTTCTTGACTTTACGATGACCCCGCAAGCAAAAGTTCCATGGTGTTGCTTTAACATTACAGTAGGTGAACAATATTTGGTGTTATAATAATACACAATATATAATATACATGAAACATAATATACATGTTGATATTAATGAAAATAACAAATTCAACAAACTTTTTTGCAACAAAAAAGTGGTTTTGTTCACTTAAGCTGTTTTTTGCCTTTTGTTTTGTGAAACTGCAATAAGGGGCATTGGGAACAGTTTTTGTAAATACATTTAGACATAGCAAACGTCAGTGACTAAGATGCTGAAACATGGTTGGAAGTACAACAGAAACTGTGGACTGCCGAGGAGAATTATTCCTTGGGCTTATCTCTTAAAAAAAAATAAATAAATATA
>JAPQRP010000006.1:25597642-25608679 GCA_037367295.1 Apogon hyalosoma | reverse complement strand
AGAAGAGAAGAGAAGAGAAGAGAAGAGAAGAGAAGAGAAGAGAAGAGAAGAGAAGAGAAGAGAAGAGAAGAGAAGTTATTCTAATGTATTATCAAACATGAATTCAATGCATATAGTGATGCTTCACCATCCCACTCATTCACATTTTCATCCGGTAAAGCGCCTCAGATCAGGCTAGCTAACCACTGATTCGATCAATTACAGTGTATTTTCATGTAATGCTCAACCCTGAATCCAGACTTCTGAATTACCGCCCACGCCTTAACTTTTGTAGAGCAATTCAACGGTCAGAACAAATATGGTTTAAAGCATGCATGAGAATGGCCCACTCGAAGCTGGTGTAAATGGAACTACTGGAAAAAAATATTTTACAATCAGCACTCTGCTTTGAATGCTTTTCCTCACAAGAACTGTATTTTGCAGTTCTTCCCACAGGTTCTAGGAAATGGTTTAATTCATCACTCTGCCCCTCTGGAACTTGAGGAAGTGCATTGCGAGGATTTACTGTTTATAGTTGCCAGTCCCTAGATCACCTTGATGGAGGATTTAGTTAAAAAAAAAAAAAAAGGTAAGATGCTAAGAGTCTTGGTTGTGGCCACACTTAAGCCAACAATGAATCAGTGAATGCTAAAGGTTAATGTTAACTACCAGCCAGCAGTGACCTTCTTCAACTGAGGATGACATTGAGTGGATGAATGCAGCAGCAGCGTTTTTAAAACTGACTCTTTTTACAGTAACTGTACAAGGGTGGAATTATATCTCAGAGCTATAGTGCAGTATTCAGAGACAAATGCAAAGTAAACCTATTCATTTATTTTTTGCACCCTCTGGCCAGTCTGTTTCAGTTTGGTTTTGTGCTTGTAAGATGATACAGCTTCACCTTTAGGAACCAGGATAACACCACAAGCCTTGTTCAGTGAATTTTAAGAATAAGTAGAAATGTCATTATTAGCCCCTCATTGGGGAAATTCCTTTTTTTCACTCTGTTCTTATATGTTAACACACTTATGCCCAAATATTACCAATATATATACATGAGCTTAATCCTTTATCGGTCACTTATAGAAACACTCTGAAATTCTAAATTTCAACCTTAGTGTGTTATTGGAGGACATAACAAGATTTTATTACTTATGTAAAATTTATCAAAAATGTTTATTGTCGAGTAGAAAATCAAGGTCAATGAATGAATATTTGGTCCCTTGCCCATAAGTGGGCATAATAATAACAATACAAGAAAAACACACGTAATGTGAAAGGAACATGAATTTTTGAACATTAGAACATTGCTTTTAGAGCATTACAACAGCATGATACAGCTGATCCAGACACCTGTCAACATGCAGTACACTTTATCTTTGAACATCATTACGTGCATTAGTAATGTGTGCTCATTCCTATTACACATTAAATGTGACTTCTATCAGTTTTGAGTATGAACTGAATGCGACTCTGAAGTGCCCTGAAGAGGTCCTGACATAATTAGGAATGAGGACATACATCATATCATGTGACATAGCTGGAAGGCTGCGCCGTTTTAAACTTACAAGCTATCGGTTGCTATGGGCAATAGCATAGTACAGACATGAATGAGCCGTATAAATCAAGATTTAAGAAAAAAAATGGATAAGGCGGTGGCGAAAGCAAGGGCTACCTATCAAGAGAAGGTCAATGCCACTGCTAAGCAAAAGTGTTTGGAGAAGATCAGAGATGTGAAGGATATAGACCCCTACGAGCTATCGGTGTTCACTGGGTCCGACTGGTGCAGGGATCTGGACTCTGCTACCCAGTACCTACATGCAGTTAGTTAACAATCTCGTTTTCAGCATAAGCTACTACACAGTGGAAGAATTCAAAAGCCTCAAGTCCCTTGACAACTATGAACAGTTTTGCTGTGGCTGGGTTCAAGGTTTGTCGATCTACAAGCCTGTTGACGATGAAAACACTGTGGTGGGGTCAAAGGTCAGCCTGTGGATAGTGACAAGTTTACGTGTCATATTCAAGGGAGTAGTAATGGTGAAATACTATCAACACTGTTTCATATTCAATAGACAGCACTGTTTATGTTTTTAATGTTTCCTCCTAGATTCTTGTTCCATGTAACTGAAGTGACTGGGGTTGGATTCTAGTTTAGTGATGGTCTGGTTAGTGTGTTGGTGGGTTAGTGTGTGGGAATTGTAAATGCATTAAACTAGTCAGAAACCCAAAATAACGTACCTCCAGGTCTCCATGTTTGCTGTGCCAACCACGGGAGTAACTGGAAAGGTCGGATAAATGCGACTTAATTGGCCATTCAGACTGAAGTCGCATTGCAAAATATCAGATACGTGTCAGATTTAGGACCACATATGATAGTGGCCTGGGTCCAATTTGAAAACAATGGATTTGTACTGTTCTAACTGTCTTTAACAGATCAGATACAGGTCACATAAGGTCAAAAAATCGGATTTGGGCCACATTTGCCTGCAGTCTGAACGTAGCCTTAGGGGTCTGAGCTTACTTCAGTTATCTTTGAATGCCTTTGCCTTTATATACTACATAAAAAATCATTACTATACATTTGATAAATAGATTGGTATGATTTTTTTTTCAGCTCAGTTTCATCTATATGATCTGATAAGTTGTTTTTTGTTTTGTTTTTTCACTTTGTATTAACATATAGAGACAAAAAAATACACAAATCATCAAGAAACCAATCTAGAATCATCAAATCTGAATTTAAAAATATACTATTTATTACAATGAAAACTATAAACATGCCCAACAAACTGTTTTGGAACTTGAAAAAGTAAAATATAGGTAGAATTTAATATTTTTGTGCTATCAAATTAAAATTATCATGTCTACAGTTTTACGTTGTCTTTTAACTTCAAACAAGAACCGTGAGAGAGTTTCAAATTCGTTGATAGAAGGTTTTGTTTTGGTATTTTTAATGGAGCTTTGTAAACATTATGCAATCTGATCACACAAACATGATCATAGACTCCAAAGGGTTAAAATGACAAAAGAAAGTTGTTGTTTTTTTTGTTTTTTTTTTTAACTATACAATACAGTACATTTGTAGTTTCCCATGGACAATACTCAGTAGTGTTGTTTGTAGTGTTACATATGGGCTCAAATCAGAGAAGTGAAACCTGCTTCATGTCTGATGTGAAGCTGAGATTCTTTTTGTCTGACATGCACACATACACACACACACACACACACACACACACACGCACGCACACACACACACACACACACACACACACACATAAACAGGTAATTGCCAGGTGTCCCACGCTGGCATTTTCCCCATTTAGGGTTAGACGGGTTAGTGGCTCTCTCATTGTAGGCCATTATTGTTTGGCTGTTTTTGAAGGGTGTCTGGCAGCAAAGAATCGCAGAGGGAAGTCGGGAAGTGACAGCAGTCGCAAGTCATTCAGGAGACCATGAAAAGGGAATCCAACCTCATTTAAAACATATCCAGAGGTAAGCCTCTCTGCCCGCTGTTGTGGTCAGTGTTCTTGGTTATTCAGAAGCTGTTTTGTTGTTTTTGTTCAGGCTCTTGGCGCAAGAACAGTCGATAAAGCTCTTCATGCGGCGTATTTGACGGACTGACTACGAGCAGCTGGGAACGATGATAGAGCAGAGGGAAAGAGCTAGAACTGATTGTTTACCTGAATGAAAGACAACTGAATCCAGCCTTGAAGTCCAGGCGAGATACCCTGCATGTGAAGTGTGCTTTTTACATGAATCAACACCATTTAATGAGCAATTTAAAAACATAATTGACAAATAAAAACATAAGGTTTAATGTACAGTAGCTTTCTTTTCACAGCAACAGAAAAAAAAAAATTGGATATGTAGTTGTAGAACGTGAGGAAGGCAGGATGAGTAGCTGGTTTCAGGAAATTACCAGCTCAATGGTCCATCTGTTAGGACAGGAGAGCACAGCCCCAGAGCATATTCATTTCCATTATTTATTGTTTGGCTCATTCAGATTGGTTTTCTAACAAAAGACAGAACACATTATAAGTCACATTCAGTCTCAGCAAAATGCAAACAAATATTTTGGACAAATTAACCAATAAACATAATCCAAATATCATCAGAATTTACGACTAAAAACGACTTCACCTTTGAAATATCAACATAGTTATACAGAATAAAAAATATGGACTCACACTGCACCTGTCTAAATAAAGGAGAGGGCGTGAACCACACCACCAGCTGTGTTTCTTTGTTGAATAAAAGGATGCTTTATGTGAGCTGACTTCCTGTATAGTTTCTGGAGGTGCAGCTGGAGGATGCAGGTCAGGTAGAGAAAGGCATGAGGAAATAGGAGGGGAATTCCCACACTGGTATTATGTCTTGTCTCGTCGCAGTAATATTAATAAGCACAGGTTCTTATAGCTATACCAACCTACCAGCCAGCCATCAGTTACACAGTGTTGTGCAAAGCAAGTCGGGGGATGGAAAATAGGATGTTACTGTGAAAAGCTGTAGGAGAGCAAGAGCTGAGAGGTGTTATTGTTTTAAGAAGTGACAAGAGTTGGAGGTGGACTGAGGTGAACGAGAAAGTATTATTTAAGAGGCAAATGGAGGATGAAAGACAACCACAGTAAACACCTTGACAACTTAAATGGCTTATGCAATAGCTTGAGTCAAAGTTTTCAAGATAGCATCTGGGTATTACCGAAGAAGTGTCAAGCAGAATGAGAGAGACGGCCAGGGTTGACAAACAGGAACATGACAGAAAATTCAGTCACTATAAAGATTTTAAACTAATGGTGGACATATTATCCCAGAGTGCAATGCATGTTACACTGTGCACAGGCTAAAATCACCAAAAGGTCATTACTCTAATGAAAACTTTTAAGATGATTTTACATATAGTATAGCCATGCATGTGAAATATGGCAACATTAATAATGCTGTGGCTGAATAGATATGTGGCTAAACTTCCATGTGAGGAGCTAGGGTTTCATTTTTGTGAGTGGCATGTATTCAGTGGCATATTATTCCAGTTTGCAATCGTAATATCTAATTTAGTGTATAGATATATTATATCGATGCACTAAAACGACTTATTTGGGTCTATGTTTTTGTGTATTTATTTATGAATTTCTGTATTTAAATGTAATTGATTGAATTTAAAATTCAGAATTTGAATTTGAAATTAAAATGTAAATCCAAATTAAAAATTTTAATTTTACCAAATTTAAATTAAAATGTTAAATTTGACTTCAAATTTTGAATTCAAATTTAATTTCAAAATTTTGAATTTGAATTCAAATTTTTTTATTTAAATTAAAAATTTAATTTCTCAAAATGTAAATTGAATTCACTAGAAAGCATCATGCACCTTCACAAAACATAAGTAATGTAAAATAAGTAATTGAATAAGTACAGTATTTGCTAGTTTCATGTCAGTATTTAGTAGATACGTCTTCCTTCCCAGCATTTTTCTACCCCATTTTACCCCATTCCCATTCCTACATTTAGAATTCCATTAATAAAAGGATTAAAAATGAAATATCAAATGATATTTATGATATTTATTTATGTTATATATGGTGAATTATTTCTATTGGTACTGTATGTGTAGTATGGTATGTATAGTTGTGGTTTTTGATAAGAATTGGCTGAGCTGTGTTCAAAGCAACTCCTGTAACTGCATAACATTTAAAGTACTGCATCAAAAAAAATGGTTTCACTGTGTGATTGAATTGTAAATTCTAATTTAATGGATGAGCTATGCACAGTTGAGTGGCAGAACGAGATGGACAAGACAGAAGATATGAAAATTAATGAGTGAAAAATTACAGAGCTGGAAAAGTCAGGATACAAAATCATGACTGTTAAACAGACTGTGTGGTGCGTTCGCTGTTTTCCAACCCAGTGTGCCAAGACCTGAACAGAAACTCCCTGATGGTGTCCTAGAGGCAGAGAAAATGTGTAAGAGATGAGCAGAGATTGGAATCGTCCATAAAAACGAACATGATGCTGGAGTAATATGCTTCCTTTTGGCACCTTGCAGTTAAAACACACCTGTTCAAAGTCAGAGTGTTCATATAGACAAACACTACCATAACAATTACATAATTACTGGAGATGTTCAGGTAAATGTTAATTATCACCACAGTCTTTGAGTATGTTCCACTGAGGATGTGTTGCTTGGCCAACAGTCCGCTAAACAACTACACTGACCGACAGAGGGTAGATTATTTATTATTACTACATCATTGTACTCCTTTATTGCTTTGTGTTTATTTTATAAAATATTGCCATATATATTTAGTAACAATTTTAGAAAAGCAATAAACCACACAAGGCTCTTAGAGAAGGCACAATATGAAGCCCCTTTTGCAGCCTTCTGCATTTTCCCCTAACATGTGAGGTAAGTACATTTTCATGAATCTGTTTTTCATGTTGGGAAAGACAGAAAATACTGTTTTCTGGACCAAATATTCTTCACTAGAAAGCATCATGCACCTTCACAAGTAGGCTTAAAATAGAGAGAAGAAAAGCGTTGGAGGTGGTGAGAATGTTACGTATCATCTATAGATTGATTGAAAAAAACAAAACAAAGAAAAAAAACTCGTGGTTTGGGTATGCAGACAAATTCCATCACTCCTGCTATTTCCAGCAAATCTATATATATACCAAAACGTATCGGATTACTGTAGGAAGTTACTGCATGAATAATTACAAAATCTTATTACATCCCTTTTGTATAGTATTACCCTACATTTAAACGGAAACCGCAGAAGTTTCTATAGCACATACTATGACTACATGTTCACTCTGGGTTGTTAACACAGTACACAGCAGCAGTATAAACCCACTACGCAACTCTTTTTATACAGATCCGTCAAAGAAAATCTTTATAGTAATGCGTCGAGGTTTCGGCTGCTTATAAGAGATGATTAAAAATTCATTGTGAATTTGTGGCTTTACCGATATAAGGGATGTGTGCGATGTATTGACAGAAAACTGAAAAGGTAATCTGAAGTGATCGACATTCAGACAGTGGGAGCCAGATTCCTTGTGCAGTGCTGAAGGTGCATACTAATGTCCTTGAGTCCAGATCAAAGTGTAGTCCTCCTCTTATCCTTCTGTTCATCTCCTCTCCCTCCTTACCTCTCTCGCTCTGTCCACACCTCCCACTTTCTTGCTGAGTTTTTCTCTCTCTCATCCAACCTCTAAATTCATCACCATTCCCTCTCCACTCCTTTTTTTTCTCTTCATCACCTCTACCTTCTTCGCTGTCCTCATTCCCACCCGCGACTTCCTTTGTTTTCTCACATGGGTCATGTGAGGAACAGTCCACACCTGAGTTATCTCCTCCATATTCCTCCAGCAGTGTGTACATTCAGTAGCTCGGCTATCTCCAAATAGCACATAAATCATTTAGACTTGGCATAGTGGGGAGAGACAGCCAGCCAGGGCAAAACTATTAACACAGCTGAACCACACTCATCACTGTCCCTGTCTCTTCCTTGTGTCTTCTGTCCCTCAGTGACTCCCCTTTTATTTTTTGGTTTGTTTTTCCCGTAGTGTCAAATCAGAAGTGGATTCCTCCTAAAAAAAAAACAAACAAACAAATGAACTGCATTGAGCACAAATAGCAAATAATAACAGTCAATATAGAAACATTCAGTAAACAGGGATTTGTTTAATAGCATTTCATTCAGAAAATCTCCATTTCCTGTTTTCCACAGTTTTTAATCACCCTGAATACAATATTTTTGGCTTATGAATAACGCGTGAAAACACACTTGACCACCGGGAATCAGTCTGGTGCGTTCCAATTTCCATAATCAACCAAGATCAAGCAGTAACACATACATCTAAATTAATTCTAATGATCCAACAAGTCAGTTGAAAACCCATTTACAGCACACACAGATAAGCAAGCACTGTAGCGTCTATCCACCGACATGCCGTGGTCAACTATGTTAAAAACCTCACACACATCGATTAAAAAAAAAAAGAGCTGTGGAATATTTTTGCAGTTCAGTGACTGGATAATGTCACCACTTAAGTAGAAGTGGTTATTGTGCTGTGGTGTTTTTTAAAGTCTAACTGGGGTTGGAATATATTATGTTGTGCATCCTTGTGTTGAAAAATTCTTCAGGTTGTTCACTACTAAGACTTAAGCTCAAATAGATCATTCAGAGGCCGGCCTGTATTAATTCAACAAAGACAAGGAATGGAGCAAATCCAAGGTCATCTATGTCCAGGTTTCTAGGAACTTCTCCAAAACCATCAGCCAGAATCATTTGAAATTCATAACAGAGGTTCCTTGGGGTAAGGTCTACCAAGTTTGTTCAAAGAATTTAAAAATATTGATTTTTGAAATTTTTTATGGATTTTTAAAATGTTTTAAATTCCCATTGGTACATAATGGGACAGATTTCAAAGTGCTATAACTTGAAAACAACTGAAGATATTGATAGAATTGTTATTGGCAATAGATAGGAAGTCACATATGGGCTTTCATTTGGTGCCATGACCTTTGACCTTGAGTGACCATGAAAGGTCAAACGAATGTCAATTAATGTCTTTAAATATGCCATTGGGCTAAAGGACCCTTGTTCCTATTTTTTTTACAAGTATTGATACAATGACCGGTTCAACAGTTATTCAACATTTTAGATCAGTAGATGTTTTTAGTCACTGGTGAATGTTTGGGTTAAAGCAGTTAAGAATGAGTTAAGTATGAGTAATTGTGTTATTTAAAAAGCTTCATTTCATTTAATTAAATTTCAGAGAATCTGAGTGATACATTTTGAGACTCCATAATTTGACAAGCTGCTTTCAAGCTGTTAGTTGATCAAAGCAAAAAGTTTGGCTCTGAAATCACTTCAACAGCCACTCTTATGTTCAATCCATCACTCCATGACCTTTCATAGATTCTGTGGACATTTCTGTCAATTAATCAACACAATTAAAAAATAGTACGCATGTTATGAATGTATTAACATTCCCATTTTCCACTGCAAAAACGGAAGTGGTCTTCCTCTTCAAGCCACTCAGTAAGACACGTCTCACTGTGAGGAAACCAACATGTTGAGCTCCAGCTGAGCTCCAGTCAGCCAACAGATGGATTATACTCTGTCACTGTGATGCATGGCTTTCATTTACCAGTTTGCTGAATGTGTTCTGTAGTCACTCATTGCTATTCATCGCTCCTAAATGCCTCTCTATATGATGGCTATTTTATTAGGCTTCAACGCTAACGTGAGGTTCTCCCCGCCTTGCTAATCCCTGTGTGGGTACAGGACGGGGAGCCATAATGCCAGTCTGTTATTGAGCTGTAATCCCTCACAGTATCCCTCCCTCCATTTTCCACATTAAAACGTGAAAGAGGTAAATAAATGAAAGAATCCATTTGCGTGTGTAAACATGATCATTTCAACAGGTGCTGCTGAAAATCTGATTCCGTGTCTCTCTTTCAGCAGCGGCTTTCTATTGAGATGTTTCTTGCCTGTCACCTTCAAGCAAGAAAGCTGCTACTGTGGTGCTGCGCTACAATTACCAACTGTTCCGAATCGTTAAGTTTGTGGCCCATGAAGGAAACAGAAATGGAGGGAAATAAACTTTAAGCAATTGCATTTCTTTTGATCACTTCAGCTTTTCAAACAGATGCTTCTCGTCAGCTTGGGATAAACATACTAATTCACTGGTCTGAACGTGTCGGTGGTATGTAAATTCATATTCATTTAAATATGTGCGTCTCATCATCAAATTGTGATGTGCACCCCTGACACTGCAGCCAACCCATCTGTTCCAGCAATGCATATTCATATACGCTCAGTGGATACATGCAGACTCAACTAGTTGCTTTCTTTCTACCCACCTTTCTTTCATTTCTCTCTTTTTCACACTTATAAATGCACAGCCATTTTAAATCTCTTATACAATCATGGGAGTGTGATTGAGAACAGGAAGAGAAATTACTGGTGTTTAATTTCCCTCGAGTCCACCGTCTTTTAGTGGAAGAACCTAGAAGCATATGGCCGCCTGCCTGTTACATTTCATGTCTGCATAAATGGGAATGTCTATAACTGTATTTCTTAAGATGAGGATGCACATGTATCAAACAGGCTTCTTGTTGGTGGTGCAGTAAAAAAAATATCTAAATCTTTTTGTATGCCATTACTATGATCTGATTTTAACCCAAACAGCCACTGATGACCAAAAGCATTCACTCAACTCTAATGTTTAATACTTGTTGATGCATTAATCCTATCAATACATGTAAATAATTGATGTAAAATGCAGTTTGTCATCTCTTGTCATCAGATATGACCCATTTGGATGTTCAGAGGCTCCATAACGAATATGGAAACAACGTCAGCTTCTATAACATTGATTCAATTGTAAAACCCATGGAGTTTGATAAATGACAGTGGATGGAGATGCTTGTTTTTACATTCAGTTATGGATATATTTGCTGAAAAAGTCACGTTTTCTTCAGTTTTCTCTGTTGTAAAATAATAACCTTTTGAATTTGAATGAATATATACATGATCAGTGAATTAAATATATGGAAAAATATATGATTTTTCATTGAAACATGTGAAATACAGAGCATAATATTGTAATATGTGATAAATCACTTTAAAAAGGTTAAATTGAGAGAAAGATTTATTTGGGCACTGCCACAAAAGTATGGCCTGAAATAAGTGCCAAGACAAACTGAATTTGAATCATGAAAACTGAATCTGAATTGTATAATTTGAATTTATAAATTGACCAAGTTCTCCCTCAGTCTGTCCTGCAAGCTTCTCTGCAGCAGAACATCCAATAGTTGAGGAAGTAGTTGAGGAAGAGCAATAGAGTGCAGATACACAGGACTCCTCTTCGGCCAGTCATCACCTACGTTTTAGAGCATGGAACATGGTAGTTATCAAGGAAATGGAGGAAGAAGTGCTTGGTGGACCAGAAGTGTCACAGCAAAGCAAAAGCTACAACACAATAAGCTATAACGGAAGTTATCCCACAATGGAAACAGGTGGTGACAGGAGTGGACTCGGTAATTAAGTA
>JAPQRP010000006.1:25586413-25597542 GCA_037367295.1 Apogon hyalosoma | reverse complement strand
CAAAAACGTGGGTGCTGATTGGCCAAAGAGGAGTCCTGTGTATCTGCGCTCGATTGCTCTTCCTCAACTACCCGGATATCTGTCAGTAAATTGAAATTGAATTGTGAGAACTGAATGTGAAAATATATAGAGCTGAATTTTCAATGAGAATAAAATGTAGTTTCAGAGAAACTGAATTCATTTTCATAATCTTACATTTAGTTTCAGGGTTATTGGACTTAAATTCAAAACTAATAAATTCAATTTCAAATTATACAATTCAGATTCAGTTTTCATAATTCAAATACATTTTCTGGTGGCACATATTTCAGCCCACACAAAAGTAGCTCTGGGTCTTTATGGGTAAAAATGCAAATAAAATTAAAAAAAAAAAAAAAAGTTTAAGTGTTAAGTGTTCAGCTTCATACCTTCTTCGACAGATGGGTCAAGCAGGTTTTGGTGACCTCTCTTTGTGTACTGTACCTGCCAGTCCATGCCTCTCAGCCACCTGTGTCCTCCTGTGCAGCCCATATCCCATAGGACTAACATGATTGATATGTCAGGCAGTTTGTTGGCCACCTCTGGGTTCTGAGAGGTCATCACTATGGTCTAAGGATGACTGATTTTTCTGGCATTTCCTCCAGTTTCCTCTTTTTTTGGCACCCTGCTGGGTCTCATATGAACAATTCAAGTGACTGGAAGGCTATATGTCAAGATTCACAATATTGATGATAAATGTTAGACATTCTCGCTTTCTTATTGTTATTTTCTTTTTTATCTCTCATCTTTCGCTTCTGTTTTTTATTGTCCCTTGCCATCATGAGCTCAGAATTTCTTATTAGTTTTTGAAAGGAACTGGCATGTAGAGTTATTCTTTGTCTCAGACATAGTGCTAGTTCTGCAACCTGTCAAAGAGAATTATGCAGACACATTAACGTACACAGGCATATTTTATACTTGATCTGTGTGTATGTGTAAGTGAGCGAGACATCATGTTCCTGCATGAATGTTCAACTATGCACACACATTTCAGCATGAACATGCACAAAAAGACATGTGCATGTGTAATTTGATGTAAAAAAAAAAAAAAAAGAAGACGGTATAATTTTTGTCTGACAGTCCTGGTATCACTGGCATAGCAACCTCTTTGAATTGCACCTGGAGATTGTCAAATTGGTCTGTCATTCCCCAGTTACAGACATCTGGAGGATGGAGAGGGGAGAGATGTTCAATAAAAATATAAGTATAGTAGATAAATGTCTTAAAAAGTGTTTCAGAAGGGTTGCAAATGGAGTGAAAGATAAGGTGGAATGGGAAAGATGAGGGTGAATGAGCATTAACAATGAGAGCGGTTATAGCCTTCCTTACTGGGAAACCTGTTCACAGTCCTGTAGATGAGAACTCAGCAGGTGGACTGGCAGCTCTGAGTCATAGTTAGAAGTAGACAGGAGGTGGATAGGAGATATAAAGTCATTTTTGATCTTCAGAGTTGAGGACAGTTTTCTGAAAGCAGGTAGAGGAGGAGACCTGCTCATTAAACATGACATACATACTCCGCTGTCCATCTCTTATTTTTCATCTAATCTATGCACAGACTGCCAATGCCGACTCTCACAAAGCTGCCTTCATGCTAGTGGCGCTATGGTGTTCAGTCAGGAAACTCTTTGTGTTGAATTCTCACAGTGCTGCCGTTGATCAGACAGTTATGCTGCAGACGAGTCGGTCTAAAATAACACTAGACTGATAGTGGAGTCTTGTTGTCAGCGAGGCCACAGATCAAGGGGGCATGTATAAGCATACAGTATATATATACATATACATATATATATATATATATATATATATATATATTCACATACTCCCCATGTGCTGAAGAAATGGCAATAGTCATGTGACTGCTACATTGAGCTTTTACACACGGGCGTGCAAACATGTACATTTAGAGAAAACATTATATGGGAACGGCTTCATAAAAACTCACTGAATATGTGTATCTGTTTACATGTCACATTGCTCAGGCTTAATTTAACCAGCAGCTGCCCTGTGCAAGTCACCATGCTCTCTCCACTTTCTCCACTCCCTTACCAGTAACACTGATCTGCCAATAATCACAAACATCAAAACAAACATAGATGCTACTTTTTTTTTAAGTAACTCTCAGACAGTGAGTTTTAGCCAGCAGCAGTTTAAGGGAAATTAATGAGCTCTTATAATGAATGCAACACCAACCTATGAGCTGTTGCCTATGGGAAGGATACAGAAACACACATACACATGCATACGCACACACATCACGGTCCACAGGGAAGACTAGATTAACACACAGAGATGGAGACTGCTCAATCACTATGGTTACACAGATGGGCCCCAGAGAAAGGCCGGCCAGCACTGAGGCTGGAGGCAAATCTCACACACACACACACACACACACACACACACCATATTTTGTCACACGTTTGCCCGAAGATATCCCTTACCCCTCTTTAAAAACCAGCAGTACTTGTGAATTTTATTTGATGATGCAAAATTGTGCTCTCACCTAATACTGTACTTGCCAACTTTAACAGACATGTCAAAGCTGGTTTAGCTGACGTCTTTGTTCCTTTTATATTACAGCCTAAGCTTTTTTAAGAGTTCCGCTGCTTTGCCACCCTGTCTGTCTCTAAGTATTTAAGTGAGCCTTTATGTTCTGTGGGACATGCCCTATGACAGCACGACAGACAAAAACTCTTTTCCCTTCACACTATAAAGTTTCATTGTCCTTTTTCTCATCAGGGAATTGTAAGGGAGATAGTATTAAAGTGAACGATATGACTTGTATGTGCTCCATATCCACTGGGACAGGCAGAGAATATATCACTTTGAGCAAAAGGGAATTGGGGCGGGGGAAGACGGTTTAGGACTGTGTGCTTTTCTTCTCTGTCTTCACTCCCATAGTACCTTGTGGGGTTAAATCACACCACAGTCTATAACTCTTTGCACTTCTGCACTCTCTCTTGTCTCTTTTCCTTTCCATCCCTCCATTCTTCTTTCCTATCTCTCCTTCTGTCCCTGGCCAGTCCCCGAGGGGACATACGTTGTCATCCCTCCTATCTCTGAGGGCTCTGCAGCCTGACAACCCAGCAGCCTGTTGTCCCCTGGGGCCGAAGGTGCTGCTGGAGAAGAAGGAGACACATATCTAGGCCTGTGGATTCAAATGAGAGATGGGGGAAGATCTGGCTGGAATAGAATTCAGGAAGAGGCTCCCATGTACAGTATCTGTGTGTAAACAGCACGCAAAAATAGGCAGATCAGCTCACATTCACCAGTTGTTGGTGGGAGTCAGGTGTACGTGAGCTAAGGCAATTCAGTCTGTGTTAATGTGAGCTGAAAGTCTCCCCTAGTGAGTCGCTGCTTCAGACACATAGTTGACTATTCTTAGCATAGAGACAAGACACTGAAATACTAGCCAGTCTGTTTATTGGGCTGCAGCTACACCTGTCTGCACTGGGACTGAGGCAGACGCACATCGAGAGGGGGAGAGACTTGACGTGCAGTATATGTTTATAAAGTTTGTAGGCTGCATTGTTCATTGTGATTAACTTTTCTGACCTCTACCAACTCCATTCATTCTAATCCACTTCTTTTACATGGAAGCCACAGCTCAATTCTTCCCATATCTATACATCCCTACATTTATTCTTGGTAACACTTTATATTAAGATCCTCATTACAGCAGCATTACAAACACAGAGATTAAACAACCTAATAATTATATAATTTATTATTAAGTTTTGCTGTTGCTTCTATAGCTAGCTATGCTTTTTGCACTGGCTCTAAAGAAAGAACAAAGACTGAGGCTGAACAATGCAGCTTTCTTCACATTCATTTCTGCATTAATTTGTCCTTGCTGTTCTTAACGCTATAGAACAGCAAAGGCAAATATCATATTATTAACGCAGAATTGATAACGCAGCATAATACCAGTAATAAATCATAGAAAAAAATCATTGTTAAGTATCTAATGAGCTCAGCTACAGTGAAATTTCACTAATTCTAATTGAAGTATGAAAATGTCTGATATTTCTGTGATGGAGAGGCCTGTCTACGATAAACACTGGTTCAAAACATTTCATTCGTGCTCATGTTGGGTTGAGATGTAAAATACATTAGCGTATCCATTCCTTTGATGCTAATCAAAACATTTTGGAGCTTCTCTGTGTAGCATTATCTGTCTTTGTTATGTTTCTTTGTTCATTCATTTGATCGGTAAAATTTATCATGATATACAGTATATTTCTTTCATATATCATGACAAAAGATCCTGCTACTGCTTTATTTCTGCCTCTCCTTCCATCTATACTTTCTGCAACTCCATCCATCCTCACATCCTTGTTTTTATCCATCACTGCATTTTATAAATAACCCTGTAGTTATTCCTCACACCTTCATGTCATCTGCATTTCCCTCACTGATGCATCCATGCATGCATCTGCAGTTTACAGTGAACAGGATCCAGAACAGAGATGATGGTGAAAGACTGTGCAGCAGACCAAATGAGTCTGTCTACCTGTGAACAAACTGGGGACGTGGTGGCCTTGTCTCCAGCATGTGACATGAGGCCCGGCTGGAGCTGCCAGACAAAACCAGTCAAGTGCAAAACTAATCTACCTATCAATTTGTCTGAGAGCAGCAGCGGCTCACGGAGGTGGTATAATTGTGCTTGGCGTTATAGGTATTTCCACAGTTTTGTTTTGTTTTTTTTGTTTCTCACAGTTACGCAGGCCAAATTTCACAGTCCATTTTTACAGTGTCCTGCCTGTCTCTAAGCTGTTTTAGATTGCTCAGACATGCTGATAATTGAATGAAAAACAGGTCCTGCGTAGGTAGTTGTGCGTGTTTGTATGTGTGTGCATGCAGGTTTAAAGCCTGGGTGCATTTTATGAGCAATAAGCTGTTGTTTGTGATTCTCTGTGAACGCATAGATAATGCATTTCTTAGTCAGCAGACTGATAGACTGTATATTATAAAACTGTGATGCTCAGGGTAATTGACTGAAAGCAGGCGAGACAGAGGAATAGATGAGAAAAACATTGCCGAATTGGGAAATACATTGATCATCAAAATGTAGCACCATGTCTCTATCCAATGTGAATATTTACATTTATATATACAACCCTTTCTGTGCAATATAATATTAAGACACTGAAACTTTTGAATACAATGTCTTTGCATCTGTTTCTTTTTTCCACTGTGACCAAAGCACCTATGTAGTTAAAATGTTAATGAGTTGGATCAGTTTAATAATGTCACCAGAGAGAAGCTCATCAATCATGGCTTCATATGGAACGCCATAATACTGACATGAATACAGACTCAATGCAAATGTGAGTCATTATGCTCCATGCTTTAATAATGCAGTGCTTTTGCTAATGTTCACAGAAATTTGTGTGTATGGCCTTCCTTTCTTCCCTCCTTCTTATGCTACTCTTTCAAAAGCGGTTATTCTTACCCTCTCTTTTGACTTCTTATGCTTCTTCTTTCGTTTTTTCTGCCTATCTCTGCCTGTCTCTGTTGAATGTATTTTTTCCGGCACTTCAGTTTTTTTTCTGCAACTAGCTATTCTTTCTCTCTTTAGTTCTTAGTCCTTAGTCTACCTGACAAGGTCTATGCATACTGCTTCAAATGTTTATCCACACAAAAGAGCGCACACAAACACAAACACACACACATATATTAGTTGTGGTGCTGTAGTCTGTTTCTGTCTCTATGACAGTGCTGTCTCTTCCATCTACATGTTTGTTTAAATGGGTTCAACCAAGATGGCAGATCATAGTACATCTCTCTGGTCGTCTTCATTTTTGACTTTCAGTGTTTGTGCATGAATACGGTTTTCTATATTTATGGAGTTCCATCACTGGGAGCCCTGTCGTGGTTTTCACAGGGGCCCCATACTATAAATCACTGAATTTTAAAGTGAGGACTTGGGTTTAAGAGCCATCTTAGTCACCTGTCTATATTCATCCACTGGGAAATAAATGAATAATGACAACAGCTTACTTATCAGAACAAAGCATGAACAAATAGCTGATAATTTCAAAGACAGAGGCTATAATTATGGCAAAGTAGTTATAAATCAAGTGTTTGAAATAAGGATAAATCACAGCAGAACATTCATGCTTATTAAAAAAAATAGTTGTCTCTTTGCTTGTACACTGTAAATGCACACAGTGTGTATGCATCTAACTCTGCAACCCAAATTATAGCAGTATTTCATACTGGTATAATCATACTTGCTTAGAGTGAGTTTTCTGTGCTCTTTGCTCACATATACATTTTACTGAATGATAAATATGCACTAAATGTAAAAATATCTGATATGTATTGTGTACAAAATATATTACTGCTCAGTAATACATGGACTTGAAACGGACATCTATTTTTTAAGCTTTACACAAACATTCAAAACATGTGGTTCTCAGGAGAAACTGATGTCAAGTAGGACAAAACCTTTTGGATATCATGTTCAACTATGCTGAAAATAAATTTGGGAGTAAAGTATTGAAAAGTCCGTGTTTTATTGACATGAGAATGTGGTAACACGTAGACAGGTTGCCATAGTAACACGTGGATGACTCTTTACCATTGTATGCATCACTCAAAATGTTGACTTATTTTTTAAAGCAAGCCAGATATGATGACAATGCTTTATTTAATGTATTCAATACTAACACAGTGTTATTTACAACAAATAAAGAATAATTTCTTGGTAACAGTTCACAGATAGTCTTTTTAAATGTGACAGATTGAATAAATTTTCCAAATTTTTAGATATAATTTGTAGCATCAAATTTGAGCTTTATTTTTATGTCTGAGGCATGGCTATGGTGTAAAAAGTACAATCAATAAAATCGGCTGTAACTTTTTTCTCCAAGTGGTATTTTAAAAAGGATAATAGTTCCATTTAATAGAGATCTTTAGCTTAAAAATGAGCCTACTTGATAAATGATGTGTGTAAACTGACTTTTTCATGTTGATGTTCACTAAACACTCAGTTTATTTAAATCCAGGTTAAAGACCCACCTGTTCTCAGCTGCATTTGAACAGAGTTTCTATTCATCAGTTCAGATCCGCACTGTTTCTTTTAAGCTTTGAAAGCTTTAAGCTTTTAAAGTTTTTATCTGTTCATCTGTTTTATCTATTTGTTTTTAGGGGGTTATTTTGTTTTTTGTTTTTTCATGCCTATACTTTTAATTGCTTCCCTGCTGTCATACTTTTAATGTTTTATGTAAAGCACTTTGAATTGTCTTGTACATGAAATGTGCTATATAAATAAATCTGCTTTGCCTTGCCTTTCTGTGACCATCTGATGGACATGTGACTATTTTACGCTAAACAGGTCCTCAATTGGATTCATGTGAAACATTCATAATAAATATTACATTTTACTCATATGGCCACTTCAGCCCTACTTTACACATTAAAATAGCAGGTGTCTAAGTGCCTGCAGGTGCACATCCTCTGTATTCTCTAGAAATACTATGAACATACAAGCACAAACCTAGTTAAAGTTTCATGGTACTACATGAAAGTGCTACTACCTGCATAGTAGTAGCAATTTTCATCGGGCATGTCAGACAGAGGTCAGCAGTTCAAGCTCGGGTCTTGTTTTAGTCTCATAAAAATCCTTAATCCAGATTTGTCACTGCTGTAAATTTCTTAGTTAATCTTTCTCCAGGGGCACTGAACCAGATGAATGACTGCTATGATGCTACTCACTGTCTCTGTTTAAGGTGGTTCGTCTTTACCTTCCAGTCCCATTTCTCAGATCAGGTCAAGATGATTCCCCTGTCTTTCTGACCTATAGAGTGTATGTAAGACAGCTTAGCCACATGTGTGTAATCGAAGGTGATGTATTTAACCCTGTTGCTTGCTTGTGTTCAGTGCTGGCGCTGTGCATGCTCCATGTATTCCAGCATACAGCAGCTTGCATCCATTCCTAATTAGTACGTGATCGATAGCTGGTTTTTGTGATGCTGTGCGTGGGGAGTTGTGTCAGAGCAGAGGAACAGTGACATTTCAGCAGACAGGGATTACTCTGTTGACCTTATTGTCGTGATTAGAATTCAGCCCGGGCTTCCCAAGAAATGACCTCACCTTGTTCACACTGTGCTGGGATGCAGGAGGTTGTTCAAAATGTGCTTCTTTCCTTCCCCTTCTTTCACTTTTCCTCACCTTTGCTGTTCACTTCTAAAATATCCTCTGCTGCATATTGCTTTGCACTTGTTTCAGTTTGATATTTTTTCTACAAGCATGACTGCATCTGGTTATTAAATTATTGCAACATCCATCTTTACATGTTTACTGACGCTTATGCATCACCCACTCTTGCCACACTGTCATCTGAATGTTATACATCACAAGATTTGTATCTTCCATCATGGCCTCCTTCACTATTGTATGTGTGTTTATGTGCATGTGTGTGAGGATGTAAAAGGAAAGAAAGTGCATAAAGCAATATGAGAGTATACACATCTTTCAGAATGTTTTTTTAGCTTTCTGTTTTCATCAAAGCCAATATGCTGCTATTTTTTTGTTTACAATGATAGGTTTATAATAAACTATTGAACTGCATTGCTCAACTATATTGTTCATACTTTTTTGTCCCTTATGAGCTACATACAAAGAAAAAGGGGAAACAAGAAAAAGGTTAAATTAAAAAGTGCAGGAGAGTAAACAACACATCTGGTCCTGTTGTTGCTGTATCTTTCCCACATTATAGTTCCATTTTTTTATTCTTTCCCCTCTATTACCCTAGAAGACCTACACAGCTGCCAACAACCAGAAGCATCTACTGATGTAAAATGTTTAGTAACTTTTGAACCGTTGATCCCATCAATACACTAAAATAATTCAAGTAAAATGTACTTTCTCAGCTTTTCAGTAGCATCACATATGTATGTTCAGAGGCTCCATAGTAAACAAAGAAAACATCATCTTTTCCAACATTGATTCACCAGTAAAATCCATGTAGTTTGACAGCTAGATGTTTGTTTTCTATTCAGTTGATGATATATTTTTGCAGTTTTGACAAAATATCCTTCAAATTTACTCTTTATTTACATTTATGAACAATTACAGTTTCTCACTAAAGTCAGTACACCCCTCAGATTTCTGCAAATACCATCTGAACCAAAGATGATACACTAGAAAGCCAAACAGTTTGTCAAAGACAAGCAGACTAAGGACATGGATTACTGGAACCATGTCCTGTGGTCTGATGAGACCCAAATAAACATATTTGGTTCAGATGGTGTCAAGCGTGTGTGTTGGCAATCAGGTAGGAGTAGAAAGACAAGTGTGTCTTGCCTACAGTCCAGCATGGTGGTGGGGGTGTCATGGTCTGGGGCTGCATGAGTGCTGCTGGCTCTGGAGAGCTACAGTTCACTGAGGGAACCATGAACGCCAGCATGTACTGTGTCAGACTGAAACAGAGCATGATCCCCTCCCTTCATAAACTGGGCCACAGAGCAGAATTCCAACATGATACTGACTCAAACACACCTCCAAGACCACCACTGCCCTGTAAAGAAGCTGAGGGTGAAGATGATGGAGTGGCCAAGCGTGTCTCCAGACCTAAACCCTATTGAGCATCTGTGGGGCCTCCTCAAATGGAAGGTGGAGGTGCACAAGGTCTCCAACATCCACCAGCTCCATGATGTCCTCATGGAGGAGTGGAGGAGGATTCAGTGGAACCTGTGAAGCGCTTGTGAACTCCAGGCCCAAGAGGGTAAAGGCAGTGCTAGAAAATAACTGTGGACACTTTGGGCCCAATTTGGACATTTTCAATTAGAGGTAGACTCACTTTTGTTGCCAGTGGTTTAGACATTAATGACTGTGTGTTGAGTTATTTTGAGGGGACAGTGACTTTACACTGTTATACAAGCTGTACACTGACTACTGTACAGTGCATCAAAGTGTCATTTCTTCAGTGTTGTCCCATGAAAAGATATAATTAAATATTTGCAGAAATGTGAGGGGTGTACTCACTTATGTGAGATACTGTATATGGCCAGTAAATTAGATACAGGAAAACACCTGATTGTCACTTAAAATGCTAAATGCAGGATGTAACATTGTAATAAATGGTGATAAATGAGGTTAGATTCATTTGGAAGTACAATTCTAGGTCTTTAAGGGTTAATGTATTGATCTAAAGAAAAAGGAAACTAAAACAGAGAACATCACACGGAGAGATGCATTTTGCTTATTTGAACTACAACCAAGTGACCACAAGTACAATTGTATTTAGTTGTATTGAGCATAAGATTGACTGAAAGTAGTACCACTAAATGTCATTCACAACTTAACACCTCAACAGAGAATGCCAGAAAAGATATCACTATATCACACTACAGGAGTGCTGCAATACACCAAATGAACCAGCATATTGGTTTTAGTTCCATATATGGTATTCATTTTATATATACAGCCATACTACAACATAGTAAAAAAAAAAAAAAAAACAGCTGATACATACAAATTCAATTGGCCTCCTAGTCACACAGTTAAAAGTATAGCAAGAGCTGCTATGAATCTGTCCTACCATCCATGTCAGATGTACTTATATTGAAATATTAAGAAACGTGGATATAGTGATTCACACCATTACCCTCCATGCTTCAGATTATACAGTGATGTAAAGTTAAAGCCATTTCACCCAGCTACACAGTCTCAGATTTCAAAAGCCACAGTAGAATGACCTCCATTCTCATGCATAAGCATGTAGTGCATGCGTAAGTGTATGTGTCAGCCTGTGTATCTGTGTCACTCAGCTGGATATCATCTGATGGCATGTCCACTGGATACATGTCCCAGAGGCATAGCTGTTTAATAATGGTGCAGGGTTGTCATCATTGTGACTGCACAATCGCTGGTTGACTGGCACATATATCGGGTATATGGCCCAGAGTGGCATAATAACTGCGGGGGTGTATTAAAGAAGCACCAGCAGCAGGTGAGGGCACTGGATTGTGGATTTAGTCGCAGCTATTTGGTTCCAGTGGAGGGGATGGGAGTCAATGTTAGTGTTGGAAATGCAAACCTGTCACACCTGTTTGAAGTCCTTTCTGCTTTAAAGAGAGGAGAGGAGAGGAGAGGAGAGGAGAGGA
>JAPQRP010000006.1:25551185-25586384 GCA_037367295.1 Apogon hyalosoma | reverse complement strand
AGAGGAGAGGAGAGGAGAGGAGAGGAGAGGAGAGGAGAGGAGAGGAGAGGAGAGGAGAGGAGAGGAGAGGAGAGTCATTACTTACGGCAGAGACACATTGGATACAGCGAAGGGATAATGGTATAATGGTTACAGTATGAGAGAGGAGGACAGCTGTGGAGCATGTGGCAGTAAAAATGGAGATGGAGTGGTGGAGGGTTGGATGGCACCGGGGGAGCATTTCGGGCATAAGAATTCCTCTGTAGCCTCCCACTGCTGCCAGCTCAGTGATAACATGCATGAGTAGACCTTAGGTGAAAGAAGATAGGACGATGAGGAGAGAGGGAGGATGGGAAAAGTAAGGCTGAATTGACAGATTCAAAGAGTAAAGTGGTCTGAAAGCCTCCCACATCCCTTCTCCCTCAGTCTATTTCCTTACCTAACAGGGGGGCCTGCTAAGTACGATAGAGTCCATTAAAATTGGAGCATGTTTACATAAAGTGAACACGGCTTCGTGCTGTCTTTACCTCCTACCTCATCACACCCTCCTACGTAACAAACACGCAATCACTGACCATTCGTTTACTGAACTACTAATGCTTTTGAATATAAATTATGATGCATCTTAAACTCTTTATCCTCTAAGCGACAATGTACAGAGCTTCCTCTGATAAACTCCACATGACCTGCTCCTGTTGAAAATGAGCACAATTATAATCTATTTAATTCACCCAAATGAGAGTTGTTCACATTACTTCACATCTGTTATTTTCCCTAAACTGGTTAGCATTGTGTTAAATGTAGCACAAAGTTGCATTCGCTTGAAGCACATTCACCTGTCAGATGTATTGATGCGCTACCCTGTTGTTTAGCTTTTGAATGATTCAATACGCTCTACTGCAAGGTCCATTTGCTGTCTGAATCCTTTTGTCGGGATGGTTTTCTAAATATTCTACTGATGATCTCTCCCACCACCACCTTTCTTTCTTCCAGGGAGCTGTGAGCCTGATGCCCTCATACCTATTTACCCTCCCAGCCTCTTCAGCAGCTATCTCTGATGCTGCACAGAGCATTTGAGATGGCACTATAGAGCCTGGAGGGGAGATAGGAAGAAAGACAGGGGAATGTAGAATACAAAAGCGGAGAATAAGAGAAGAATAGCGACAGTGAACATAAAAAAAGACACAAGCATTTCTTTGAGAAGTTATAATGGGGAAATGTGACAAATGAAAGGGAACACACGAGCACTTATGGCAGGTGGGTTACTCATCATGATGGAGGTGATAAGGCCCCCTCCAGGGGTATTCTGTGCCAAAATAGCCAATGTGACATGCTCTCTCCTCAGTTCCTTTGGCCCTGCCTCTGACAGCACATGCATCTCTGCTGGAGTGGCTGGTGACCATTATGACTCTCACTGTGGTTCACACTGACTTCACTTTTGTACAACACAGCTTTTTTATAAAAAAAAAAAATAATAAT
This sequence comes from Apogon hyalosoma, assembly GCA_037367295.1. NCBI lineage: Eukaryota > Metazoa > Chordata > Actinopteri > Kurtiformes > Apogonidae > Apogon > Apogon hyalosoma. Next base: position 25,584,926 of record JAPQRP010000006.1, on the reverse strand, counting down.
AATGTTCATACCTCCAGCTTACTTTTTCTTTTTCTGCAGGTGTCCCATGTGTCTTAATCCAAAAGAATGCATGCTCATTGCTCTGGCTCAGAAGCATTTCAATCATAAATATTTCAGTTTTTCTGGATGTCATTCAGAGCGACAGTTGTCTCTAATTACAGGAATGATGACCATGCCAGTGCCAGTGGGTCGGATTTGTCCCCTGGACTCTTCAGAAAGGTTTTATTAACAAATGACTATTGTAATTACAGAAACCAAACATCATTTTATTCAAAGTCTGCCAATCTTTTCACTGATTCTCCTGTTATCCATGCTTTGTGGTCATGGATTAGCTCTAATCATCACTGTTGTATTATATAATCCACTTGAAAAAGAAGCCTATTATAATTTTAACTACTATAATCTGATCTCATTTCCCCCCACTGTCTCCTCAATTACTTCATCATCGTGCTAATCTCTGAATATGTCTCCTAGCTTTTCTGAACTGAAGAGTGTGAATATGCTCACAAAAAAAGATCTAACTTTACAGAGTGAGAAAGAGTTTTGTCACTTAAACAATAGTTATGATACTAAACTTGAGACAAGACGAAGCACATTTTCACTGTTAGCCAACAACTCCTACAAGCAAAGAACTTTAACCTAGAGAGATTTAAAAAAAAAAAAAAAATTAATAAACAAAGGGTTGAAAGAAAGAAACATTTACAGAATGACTGGAAAAGAGTGAAACTGATATTTGTTGTTGGCAAGTAATGGTGACAGGGACCATTGGCTGTGAGATGGTGTCTTTCTCAAAGTCTATGACCCCCTGCAGAAAAAGGTTGTTGAAATGCTTCATTTTAGAGCCATGGGGATGACTGTTGCTGCTGTTATATTATTATATGTACAGCATATATAACATTAAATGCAACAGCAGTGGTATCAGAACATTAGTCTGAACTTCAACCAACCCTAATATTGCATTTTCTAAGTACATTCAAAACATTTATTAACAATATGATAGAAAAAATTACTTTGTTGTCTTTCATGCATAAAGAAACAAAACGAAACAAAACACAAATGATAAGGTGAAAAACAGAAAAGCAGCAAATGAATGTGTGCACACTATTAGGTTGGGTGTAATTATATGGATTTACATGCTTAAAGAGAAAACAATTAGACAGGCAGCGAGGGCAGCAACGGCATTGCTATTCACCAAATAATGCTACTAAATTAGAAGAAAGGCTATTACAAACATTCCTGTTAAGACAATGACAAAATGTAACTTAACCTTTATCAAAGATGAGTATTGCTGTAGTATGAAGTGAAAACAGCTTGGGAAATAAACTATTAAAAAAAAAAAGTACAGTTCAATTGACTATAACCGGGTAAATACAGTGTTTCTTGCTTATTGATAATTTACAGAAAGCAGAAAAGAAGCCAATGTGTGGAGTTCATCTAAAATGTTGCTCAGGAGATTAATAATGAATAACAGATACTACTGACTGAAACCAAATACTGTAAGAGTTAAAGAGAACTTTGGATTTAATTGGCTGTTCAGAAGGGACGAACACTAACACACTGATCTGAGACAGTAACAAATGCTGTGATAATAGTGCATTAAAGCCTTTTAATGTTTCTTTCATTAGTGCAAGATGTAGGAAATGCACACACAGGACCTGAAGACCCACTGTACCTAAATGACCATATAATCATCAACCTGATGTATATGTTTATACTGTACATGTGATAGGTGTATGTTAATGATAGGATTGTGCATTCAAGACTTTATACCTACATTCAGAAATGTGAACAACAGAACAAACACATTGTTCAATTTCAGTTTGAATGTCTGTGCAGAAAGCCATGCGCACATTCTGGCAGACAGTAAAGGTGTGGAGATCAGTGTTAGTCCAGAGCATGATGGCCTTTTGCCACATCCAGTTTTCATCCCAGAAAGTTCTACTGCGCTTTACACTTTGACTGTTAACATAATCTTATCGTACTTAAACCCTTGCATTTATTGATACCAAACAAATTCACTATTTTTTCAGATTCATACAACATAATCCATGTTTTTTCTTGCGTTCTTCTTTTGCTCGGTTCTTCCTCTTCCCCATTTCTGCTCTGATAAGTCTTAACTTCCATCTCGGTGTCTTCCGTAGTATCTCACACTTGAATGTCAGGAAAGAATCAATAATTGCTCTAGACAATGTGCCAACACCTGCCAGGGTTCACCTGCGTGTGTTTTCTCGCTATACTGCTCAGATTTCAAGGTGCGAGTGCTATACACCAATAACTCAGTTATAAGACAAGATCACACCGATCGCACGTCACAGCTGATCAGGTGTCAGATTGTGCTTAACCTTGACAACTTTCAGGTGGACTGGCAGATTGCATGGTTGCCTTTGAGGTCAAGCTGTGCAAACTGTACATCATCAGTGGCAGATCAGTGCTGGTGTGGTTCTGAAATCTGCAGAATACACGGTGACTCTTGTACCCTGTTTTCCACTAACAACCTCTGGGGAAGAATCACAGATGTGCACATGCAGAGAAAAGTGTGCTGCAAAAGTAGAGAACATCAACCCATCCCTTTCTGTTTCTATCTCATTTAGCTGTTCCCAGTTTAATTTGCTCCTTAAATCAACTCCCGCTGCCTCTGTTCTCTCCCTTCAGCCTCCAACTCTGGATGTTTAGTCATTTATGAGAGAAGGTGGAGGATAGCAGGTGCAAGGCCTGCACAAAACACCACAGAACTGATCCAATTTGGTGTGGGCAGTAAATTGTGTGGACATCTGCACACTGCACGCTGTGGAGCTGAGCACAGGGCAGGGTGGATGCATGTCTCTCGTTGGCTATACTGCTGACAGGGCACAGAAACAGCCGAGAAGGAGTGCAAGGCAGGCAGCAGAGAGACTAGGGATTGGGTCCTGACACACTGAGAGTCTCCATCTCCATTTCTGACTCTTTAACCACTGTGGATGTTTTCTGCTGCGTTGCAGAAAGAGCAAGAGGTAAGAGCAATATGATGTAGAAAAACACAAAGAGGTGAGAGTCTGACCTAAAATTCATCCAGAGTGTGAAAAATAGGGAAAGTTTGAAAATTAATAGAGAGGCTTTGAAAAATCTCAGCATGACCACCTCATAAACTGTAAAGTCTCTCCCGGTGACTCATAAAAATGGTCCTCAGTTACAGCACACAGTCATGCACCTGAATCTGTCCTCATCCCCACAGGATGCCTCTCCAGGCTGAACTAATTGAACAGATTACAAACCTTCCCTTCTTTTGCTCTAATTAGCTGAGGACCGAGGAGCTGAGGAATTGCTGTGGACCGAGTGGGTCTGGATTAGGTCTTGGCCCTTCCTCTCTGGCAGGTCGATTAAGATCTCCTGCCACAGTGGTGACTGGTCATAACTTCATTAACGACTTGGCTGACTTTATCTAACTCTGGTCATTCCAGTCCCTCAGTAAGGGAGATTTTTTTTGCTAATTTTTCAGCTTCTGTCAGCCATCATTTTCATCAGCACAAAAGCAGTGCTGCAATCACTTCGATTTCTGTAGTGGTTGTCAACATTATCATTAGCAAAATTTTTATCTTCCTCAACTTCTTCATCACTGTAATTTCCTTTCTCCTCCTCCACAGTAATACTATTGTCTCCTCTTTCATCACATTTATCGCTGTTTGTTTTCCCTCTTCAGTTTTCTTTATGGTTATGGCCATATGTACATATCCATGTCTTTTCTGTAATTGCTAGTTTGAATTTAAGGCTGCTAAGCTGTGGAAAATGCTGTCCAAGACTACTACTGAGCAATCCATTTAGCCTCTATAAACTCATATAGATTAAACAAATTTTGCATGTCTGTTTTGCACTGTACACTTATACTACAGACTGGAGCCAATACGTGTGTTGAATTTAAATTAATGCAACGGCTGTGCCTTCTTATATACATTCAACAAGATGTTGCTCTCGCAATTCATTTCACACTTCGTTAGCAACTGAAATTGTCAACTGAATATACAGTATGGAAGGGCAGATCAATATATCATAGCAGTATATTAATAGTGCAATCCAATATGAGTGCTGGGGTTTTTGCAGATTGTGTAGACACAATTATAAAAACATGTTACACAGGTACATGCATGCATCATAGCACATGAACACAAATCATATACAAATGTACATACCCATTCATCTATGAGGGCACACATGTATACATTTTCCTGGGACATGAGGAACACCCATGAATTCACAAACACATTGCTCTTTTTCCACCCCTTTTCATTCACCTTCTGATTTAAATGGAGTAAACCATCATTGTGTTTGGGAAGGAGATTGATGACCGGTCTCAGTGGTTTGGCCACCCATTCTATTTAGAGTGGCAGGTCAGTCGGCCAGTTAAGGATCAGACCTCTTTTGTGGCCATCTGACATCTCTATTCATCATCACACAGTCTGCTTCCTGCTGCTGCTGCTGCTGCTGCTGCTGCTGTCTCAAGGCTCAGGCAGCCTACACAAAGCTCAAAGGTGGCACTTGTGGCACTTTGTCCATGTTGCAGTAAAAATGGAAAAACATGGTCTATATAGGTTTGGTGATATGACTAACAGAAAATGTTTAGAAGCATAAGTTTGAAATGCACTATGTTATACAGCACAAAGTACCCTGTTACAATGTGATAAGTAATATGACTACTCTATTTATTTAGCTGGAGTAATCTTACTTATTACATTTGATTCTTTTGTACATATTTTAAATTGGGCAATAAATCTAAAAAAATCTAAACTTAAACCAGGCAGCGTAAACCTTACAATGATTATCAACACTTAACTGTGTCATACATTTTGGGCTCTTGCAGTTTGGGGGTGCAATTTGAATGAGTTATATTTCTTACCACTCTTTTTTAGACACATAAATACAAAACAAATCAGATGCAGTATATGCAGTAGTATTTTTCCTCTCTGTTTTCACTTATAAATATTGTACATTCATTATGTACAGAACGTGTTAAGTGCAATTTTCTTAGTGCACTCGCAGATAACTTTATTTGAAATAAGACATTTGAACCCAATAATGACTTTAATTTTATTTTTGTACAGGTCCGTCTCCTGCTGGCATCTTAGGACACATGTCTTTTAGTTTTTTAGTGCAATGTGATCAATGTGCATCTAATCTTGAGACCAAGGCCATGTCTTGTTTACAAGACTGATTATATCAGTTCAGCATTTTGTTAAAATCATCTGCAAAGAATATTTAAGAAGAAGCATAGAAATAGTATCTTTTTCAGGCAACAAGTGGATAAATGTTTCCAGCTTTTTCACTTACTGTCACATATAGACTTTACTTTTTTGGAGCCTATCTTTGTGTATTAAGATGAGAATGAGCTGAGGAGTATATCCAGATGCTTTTATCTACTGATTTAAAAGCAGCGGAAATGGACAAAGTATGTGGTGAAGTACTGAAGATTCATTTCATAACAGCTAGTGGATGGTCTTTATCTAAAGAAGACGTGACATGGTGTGTGTGTGTGTGTGTGGTGGTGGTGGTGGGGGGGGGGGTTTGAGTCTGTTGTCTGGCCTCTTGTGGCCTCCTATAACCAGGCAGGGTATTTCCCATCTGCAGTTCTGGCCTTGTACCGTGTTTCCAATGCTTCATTTTTTTTGTCGTCTGGTTTGGCCTGAGTCTGACTTCAAGGTGAGCTCTTCTTCATAGACCCTGAAAAGACAGTAACGGAGAGAGAGTAGGAGAGAGGAATCCTCCAAGGTCACTTTCTGTGTCTGTCCGTTAGAGTTGGTGAGTTCCTGACAAGGCAGAGACAGTTTCAATTTCTCACTGACTGTCAGTAGCTCCCTGTTTTTTAAACGCCAGGGAGACGGATATAAGCAGAGGAAGATGTTCCCTGAATTTTCTGTATTATCTGAGCGGTATTCTTTTCTCCTGCCTTATCTCTCTGCCAGTAATGGGTCTTCAGTGGTTCCTGCCAGATATCTTCTCTGGATGGACTGTTAGGCAGGCAGATAAAGTAAAGCTTTCCCAGATACTGTAGATCTAGACCAGGTTGTTTTTCCACATTTCAGCCCCTCTGTGATTGGTTCATCCCACTGATTGGCAGTTTGACAGACACCACACCTTTACATGACCGTAGAGTGCCTTGAGTGGAACTGTGGAGGATTTTGAGTTGTGAACTTTCTGTGACCACCTCCTCTGTCAAAAACATCTTCCTCTTTAAAGTATGATGAAGACGGAAAATCGGAAGACTTTGATGTGACATATCATGGACATCTTTATCTGGCTTCTCTGACAGTGAACTTGTTGCTTCTTTTATTGTTTTGCGAAACTATTCGCTGAGGGGAATGTGCCGCGTCAAAAATGTTTTCGACAGCTTTGACACTAAAAGGAAATGGAAGCATCAAAGAAACGTAAGTGTGCGCATATCCATATGTGTGTGAGATTGACCTAAACAATACCGGCCTCCTGTTGACAAGTTAATGAAAATAAGTGCACGATGAGCATATGAACTCATGACCTTTGCATTTTTCTAGATAAAAATCCCAAACGTGCTTTATCCTCTTTAAAGGATTCAGTTAACTCTACAACACTTAGCTTTACTTCTCTATGACCTATTAATGTTTAGGGAACTGGGGAAGAAAAGCAGAGGGGAGGAGTGGAATTGCTGATAAGAGAGTTGAAAGCGGTGTTGAGGAATGAAGTGGTAGCAATAGGCTGGACTCCTGCTGTCTCCTCTATGGGGAGATCCCTACTTGTGCTGTCCCCACTGTAGTGTAAGGAGCAGCTCAGCCAGGGGTCTTTGAAGTCCTGCTCTGTTATTACATGGATGAACTCCTTTGTGCATCTATTATACATTCAATGCACCATATCTGAAGACAGCTCCCATCCTTCAAATAACTACAAATCTAGGCTTTGCCCAGCCGGCCATGCTGAGCAAAAAGTTGTGAAAGCAGAGTGACTTACAAAGAGATTCCCATCATCATCACTGGAGCACAGCATAGGGCTTTTGTATTTCCAAATATTTGCTGTAGCACTCAGGAGATGCATATCCAGTTTTTAATAATAACACTTGTTTGACAAGTGTCTTAAGTACATTTACTCTAGTTGTGGATGAGTGGTTTATTAGTGACATGTAGTCTGAGCTCCTTTTTAGAATACGTAAGTCACCAGCTGGTTCAAGAGGAAACAGAACATGCGACATGAAGATACCATAAACATGTTGGTGGTAACCCCTCTTCTGCTCTGACACTGCAGCTGTTATCTGCATGACTGTGTGCATGTGTGCTCATGAACATCTAACCATATATATACAGCATGGTTTTCATCTAAGGAGATCTGTCCCTGTATACAGCAATATGAGCTAAATACACTGTTCCTCATGAAGTCGGAATTAAATATTTTACTTCCTCTCATGAAATGATTGATAATGTGATTTATTGTTGATAAAGTGTAACTGGACTCAGTATGTAATCATTGTGCCGGGTCAAAGGTGATTATTGATGTATATAAATGGAAAAAAAGAGGAATGTGTCTGAAAACAAAATTATTCCAACTTTATGGCGTATACTGGACAGAATGGTAGATCTGAGATTAGTGATGGAAGGACTTAAATACAAATTTAACTTACTTCAGTATGCAAATTCAGGTGTGAATATACATTTTACACTAGTATTTTTGATTTAGTTACATGTAATATTACAACAACTCATCCCATCTTGTCCAGTGAAATACTTATCTCCAAATGTACTGATTTTGAATAGCTGTGATAAACTTAAAGCTGACATTCTACTCCTTCTTGAACTTAAATAAACTCTATGAACTCTTTGATTGGGTGGAAACTGCATTGCCACAAAACTGAAACTTTCTGAGCTCTTGAAAAGTTCACCGAACAAAAATCCTATTAGATTAAACCTGATTACGGTATGTAAAGTAGCTGAAGTGAGCTCCTCAAACACCTACAGCAGCAAAATGCAGCATGTAGCTGTGATAGGGATCCATAAACATCACATATGTCACTTTCTCTTAAACTCTTAAATAATGTCTTTTAACTGAACTTTAAAATCACATTTTATTGCTGGTGATTTTAATGTCTATTTTATTTTAATTTTAATGTTTTTAATATAATTAATGTCTTTAATTTGAACTTTCTCTCATTTTCAAATACATTTTTTATGCCTCTCCTGTGATGCTTTTATGTTTTATGTAAAGCACTTTGAATTGTCATGTACATGAAATGTGCTATACAAATAAACTTGCCTTGCCATATATATAATTGTAGTGACACAGACAATTTTACTGAAGTTATTTGACTGATATTACTTACATACTTTCACTTCGGCTATGTGGTATTTGAATACTTTCATAGTATTTCTGCCACTGGTCTTAATTAGACTATAGAGGTTTGCTTGATAGTTCATTTCTAACCATTTTACTTTGACTCTGTGTGGTATTAGTGTGATATTTTAATACTTGTGTAATACTTCTACTAGTCATATATTATCCTACATCTTAATTAGAGTACATAAGTTTGATTGATTGTTCATTTCTAACTATTTTGCCAATTAAACTATCTATAATCTTAGTTTCTCACTGCACAGTTTGACAGTTTGTTCCAACAATAGTCGAAAAGGGGTCGATTTCCACAAATCTCGGACAGAAATTCAGGTTTAGAAGTATTGTAAATGTAGGACACCTGAAGTATGTTTAATCATTCACCTACTTTCACGACTTTCTCCAAATCAATCAATCTCTCTCTCTCTCTCTCTCTCTCTCTCTCTCTCTCTCTCTCTCTCTCTGCCATTTGCAAGGTCAGTGGGTGCAGAAGGTTGGGCTTTAGTTGTGTTTTGTCGTCGTCACTTTCCGCTCTCCTTGGAGCTGCAGACTGCGACAGAGCTGTCTTATAAGAGTCTCCACAAACATTAAACCTGAACACCGGCCGTGGATCAGCAGCAGCATCATCCGCGGTGGCGGCAGGACGCGTGTGTTTGCGCCCGGGTTTCAGTCTGCCTGTGCGTAATAGCTCAGTTATTAAGACTGTCTGGTTGGATGGGAGCTCTGGAGCGTGAGCTAACCCACAATATAAGGGGACGCACTTAACTCAGAGCCTATTTATTTCCAGCTGACGTGGGAGAGAGTGCGCGCAGGCTGAACTGTTGGTTGGGCATCTCTGTGCCGTGGATGAGAGCAGGGAAGCGGTGACCTGCTGGGATTTGAAGCCATCCATTTAATTGTGTTTTTTTTATATATATATTATTTTTTTTTTTTTTTTTTTTAATCGGGACTCAGATGGTTATTTCCTCCTCTGTGGACAGACAACCACTCAGAGAGATGATTGTACTGAATGATCCACCGGCTCTCCGTTATTTCTCCGGGTAGAAGCCAACCCCAACACCCGCCCTTTAAAGTAAAGCTGCTGTGAAACAACTCAGCGCCGTCACCGTTGTCTAACAGCTGGGATTTACACTTTACCATGTCTTGAGACGCGGTGGTGAGGCTACCAAGATGATGACAGTGAGTATGGTTTACATGGCACCGTCGTTGCGCCCAGGCTACTTTTAGCTCGTCTCCCGGGGCAGCTTTCATCCACGCAGGCGGTGACTTGAATTTTGACCGGTAATAGCGCATCGAGTCGGGGTCAGTCACAGCTGTAGGTGTCACCCACCGTGTGCTTTGGTAATATAATATTGGGCGTTTCTGTTGCCGGGGGATATAAGGTTCCTCCTGGGACTTTTTGGGAACATTACATCATTAGAGTAGCCTATGAATGACTCTGCAAATTGAAGAAACGCACGCCTGTTAGGTTTCTGTTTTTACTGTGCATAACACGTCTTTCACAAAGAATGACACCCTTGATGACATGTATCGCTAATGTGTGTGTTGCCAGATGCAATCATGCAAGTGTCATGCGTACAGAAATGTCACTTGGAGTGCGCTCGATGCACGCAAAGACAGGGCGTGTGCATGTACCAGTTTACCCGAGGACTGGTAGATTGTGAGGGCAGCCTTTGACATAAATTAAACGCCCCCCAAACACCCGCCCGGATGAAGGGTGGGGAACTGTGCAGCTGTCAATTTGCATGTATTTTGTTGGCCAAATCCAGCCTGTATGGTCTGCCTGCCTGCCTGCCTGCGCGTCGGTTAATCCCACAGCGGATCAGCTTTACCGCTCCAGCCTGATCCCGTCTTGCAGCGCCTTCCTTCCCTTCTCTCTCTCTCTTTACACACACACACACGCACGCACTTTAAACGATTACATTATTTTTAATCGGGCTCATGTGACTATTATGTGTTGACGTGGTGATATGTGGAAAACCAAGCGCTGTTTCTGGAGGCTGCACGAATTGGGACAGCGCTCCAAGAAAAGGGATCGGTGACCGAGATTTGAAAGGCGATCGCTGTGGATACTCTGTTCTACTAAACGCTCCTCCGACTTCTTTGGATGGGAAAGCCCAAACCTGCTCCCGAATGCGTGTATTTTTTTATTTATTTTTTTTTTTCCGCTTTTAGCAGTTAGAGGGTGAAAAAGCTGGCTGAGATGACAGGCCGGTTCACACATCGTAGGGACTGGTGACTGTGTAGTGATCCAGCGCGTTTGATGAGCACGTCGGTAAGGCTGTTTTTAACACATTCCAATATGAAATCTACAAACCAGTGCTATATATATTTTATCCTAAACATCCCCTCTTTAGAATGCATCTTCGTGGCTGCAGCCTTTCTGCTTTAAAATACTAGTTTCGACCGTTTCAGACTAGTATCAAGTCATAAGTAGGCTGCTAATGTGTGCCCTTAAGTCCTCCCCCTCTAGGGGCTCCTGGAGGTTTTCATGTCTAGAACCGGCACTGAAAATAATCCCAATGAAGCTAATATGGAAAGGTTTTATGTGCCAGCTTTATTTAGTGTCTAGTCTGAGGAGTAACAAGCAAAACATTAATCATACATTCCATCACGTGACTCACCCAAGACTAAAATAATACTGAAATTACACTCCTTCTGGAACTGCCAAGACTCACCACCTCAGTGACATTTTACTGTGTTACTAATGCTCAAAGGCCGCCAATAACATGGTATTAATTATCTAATGACACCTTGCCATTCTTTTGCAGCAGCTGTAGTAACATCTGTGCCACCCTCATCCTTGCAGCAGTTTCCCATCTATTCTCTCTGAAACGTTTTTGTGGGGAAACGCAAGTTGCTCAGCACACAGTGGCTTAAGTCTCTAAACAGCATCAGCAATTTGTGTATCTAGTCTCCAAGATGCTGAGTCATATTGCTTTGCCTAACATACTGTAGATATTTTCTGCATTGTCCTTTGACGTCAACAGCAGTGTCTTCAGGTGTGGTCTAGTAATCAGAGCACATATACGTTGTAATTTCTCCTTCTTCAATCACAGCAACTCTAATTCTTTGCCGTCTAAACCAGTAATCAGAAAATCTGCATAATTAATTTAGTTCTAGAGCATCTAATAATGTTGATCACGTAGTAATGTGTCATTAATTTCTTTTTGCCCTGAGAGAAATTTGCTGCTCTTTGCTTTTCATTAACTTTTAAAAGCAGTATGAGGCACTATCATAATGCACTCCTGTGGAGAAAAGACTGATAACTCTGCAAGAGAGGGCTCAGGTCAGCTGAAGATTTGTGGAGAGTTGTAAACAACACAGACACTTTCATTAGCTGTGAACTAATCAGTCAGACTATGATTGGCGTGCTACAGGAGCGACACAGTCAAGGTTAGACAACAACTCTGGACTCATCCGTCCGTGTCACAGCTTGGTGTGTTGTGTACTGACATGTCAGTGTCACTCATTCTCAGCCCTCATAACACCTTGTTTTGTCCCTGTGGCGCTGTACAGATGTAGTAGTGGGTGGTGGGACATTATTCTGACAATTGCAGCCTCACAGAAGCTGTCTCCATGGTGTGTGTCAAGTTTTGCACAAACTATGCACACACATACACATGCAAATTCCCCAATACAGAGGAATGTGAAAGGAATGAGATTAACATAGTCTGGTAACACTGGAAAACTTAGGAGCTGCACAATTATACAGTAGGAAAGATACATTCTGTGCAGAAAGGAAGTTCCTGCAGGACAGGAAATGCTTTGTGGTTGCTGGTCTCAAGCCACAACACTGATGTGACTAATCTACATCTACACACTTCCCTAAATTCTCTTTTTATTTTCTTTTTCTCCTTCCCCCATCTCTCACATGTTTTGTCTAGGTACAGTTTACCATGTCTTTCTTGTATGTTTACCTTAGTGTCCATCCTTCCTGTTTGTATTGTCATTCATTTTCACTTTTGTTTTATCTTTGCAGGATTACCGGGAGGATGGCATGGACCTGGGGAGCGATGCATCCAGTCGCTCCAGCTCAGAGTCCAACTCCAACAAGGTTACACCTTGCTCCCCTTCTATTGACCTGGCCACATTGGAAGACTACAAATCCTCCCCCTCTTTGGACCTTGTCACCTTAGAGGACTATGAGGAGGATGAGGACTATCAAGAGTACAAGAAGAAGGTGATAGAGGAGTGGGAGAGTGAGTATGGGGAAGACTACACCTCCCCACAGCCTCCTGGTCAGGAGGAAGGAGGAGGCAGTGGTATGAGGGTTGATGGGCTTGGTGGAGGCTACAGGAAGTCAGTTAACAGCCGCAGCCTTGCTGAAGAATTTCAGGATGTGAAGACTATCCCACCCCTCCCAGCCCCCAGTGGACGCACTGCCACCTCAGTTGCAGCTGTCCCCGAGGAGCTGAAACAGAACGGCAATCTGATTTTGCCCAGGAGCGACCAGCTCCACTCCCCTGGTACACCACAGGGAGGGACTCCAAAAGCCAGCCACCGCAGCTCCAGTCAAGGCAGAGGGAGCCGTAGCACTGGTGGGGGTGGTGGTGGGGGAGGTGGAGGAGGCAGTGGAGACACTGGGGGACAGATGGGGAGATACAGAGAGGACGAGTGTGCAGAAGAAGAGCCTCTGCCCACCATGGACTGGGCCGCCCTGGAGAGGCATCTCGCAGGCCTGCAGTGCAGAGAGCAAGAGAACCAGAACCTCAACCACAACCAGAACTACAACACGGGCAAGACCAACTACACCTCAGTAAGTGTGCAGGGATTTTATATATTGTTTCTCTGTGTTCCTGTGGGCTTTTTAAGATTTTGAGCTTTTCTGCTTATATGTGTCAAAGGTTATCTCACACAGGAATTTTCATAGTTTTCTCATGCTCTGGGCAACTGTAATCCAGCAGTTATCCGTGTCAGATGGACCCAGAAAACATGAGGTTAGGTTAGCTGAAATAGGGAAGAGGGATTAAGTCTGCTAATGTAGCACTAAGCTATGTGGCACAGCTATTAACCTGACCATCATGGAAGTCTGGGATACACAGCTGGAGGGAAATAGAGGCTGCAGGGGGCAGCAAGGAAACAGGGATTCAGTAAGGCTTGCAGCAGTGATGCAGGAGAAGAACAGGACGTATGCTAGATCAGAGAATCCTTCTAAGTCCAACAAGCCTAAGTAATTAAAGAATTGAGCATAATTACCTGCAGATAAGTTCTGTGGGCTTGCCATATTGTTACAGTGAGAACACTCCCAGCACATTGTTTTACTTAGAACAAAAAATTGTGGAAGAAAAAATAAGGAGTCAACTTATTTGTCTGGAAAATGGCTTTTTAAGTGTGCATGTTATTTGTTGTGGCCATGTGATGTTTCTACCAGTAGAGGTCAGTGTTGCACTAGTATTCAAGTGGAGCAGCCATGTGCTGTTTATGGTACTCTAGAAACTGTATCTTTGAGGGCTTAAGGTTCACTTGCAGTCTAAATGACATCACTTTGCAGTACAACCCCAGCCACAGTTTTTTTTGCTTTATTGTCAGCCTGTGGGTCCAAAGGGGTGTAGCCTTAAAAATATTTAGGGAGGAACAGGAGAAAATGGTTTACAGCCACCAATGTTTCTGTGCATACAATCATGTTACTGAAAACGAGTCAGTGAGAACAAATGTGTGTCTGAAAGAGGTGGATTGGTGTTCTTTGGTATGCAAGCACCAAGACCTTTTCCTCAGTGCACACAGACAATGGCCGCTGCCAGTGCCATTGTGAGTGTTTTGTGTGTGTTGTGTGTCTTTGTTTGTCTGTCCTGGAGGCCCCCTCTGTCTCCCTGAGGCATGTCAGGAATGCAGCGGGAGAAGTGGGGGTGAGAGGAAGGAAAGGAGGAGGAAAGGAAGATGGTATCTTTAGAACCAGGCAGTTCAGGGCCACATGGCTCGTGTGTTTGTGTCAGTGTTCATTACCTGCTGTCCGTCTTAAACAGGAAGGTCACCTCCTGGTATGCTTTAGTCTGAAGAAAGTCTGGACACCCTCTGTTCACTTGGATACAATAAGCCTTTCTGTATCCTTAGCCAGTAGCCTTTGATGAAACTGACCTCTTAGAAGAAAATATCTTCAAAGAAAGCCTTTTCTCTCCATAGGCATTCACTATCTTCTGCCTGCACATGCACATTTCCATATATTCTCCTCACCATAAACACCTCTGCTGGCATCTTACAACTGGACATGAAGGTAGACTAGGGCTGGTGTGGTAGACAGAGATAGTGGTCTTGATGCTTGATAAAGTGCCACAGTTTCCACAGCTGTCTCCCCTATTACAAGGGAAAAAACACAATTTCGATGGCCCTGTGTAGATAAGAAATTGGTATTAGCTGTGTAATCCCACCTGAGGGTATTTCCCAGAGAAGACAGGGGATGCAAGTTTATATCCTCGAAAATCACTCTGACTTTTGAAACTGCGGCTGCTGCTACTTCTGTAAATGAATGCCCATAATATATATAATGTAACAAAATCCAGGCCAGATTTTGTGTAGTTTGACTTAATTATCTTCAGATACCTACTAACTCCTAAGGCCACAACCACGTTCTAGGACTTCCCTTTATCATTTTGTGTCTCTCCTCGCTGTTCCAAGTTTGCTTTGTTAACGCTCTTTTTCTTTTTCAGTCAAGTGTCCATCTCACTGCATCATCTGTATTATTGCACCCGGTCATCCTGCACCATCTTTTCCTTTTTTACTTTGTTTGGTTTTAAAATATAGATCAGTATTGACCAGGACATTATGCAATATTTTAATTTAAAGCACTCTTTATCTTAACACTGATTCTACATTGCTGTCACCTTGATGTTTCTGCTGATTGACCCATTTTCCATATTGATGTAGAATTTGACCCTCTGATTTATTCAGCATGACCTCATTACTATGGAACAAAGCGACAATGTCAGTACTGACCTTCTGCTAACCTCAAGAAACAAAAGCTCAACTGCAGTCAAGTGGCATTTAAGGAGATGACATTTCTGACTTCCCTATATATCCAGGGAAATCTGAGTTTATAATCCCTGAATTTTGGAGGACTTAGTCTGAGCAAAAAAAAGGGGAGCTGGTGCTTTTAAAATGTTGTTAAATATTTAGACACCCACTCAGGCGGGACCTACCAGTGAGACAGTGCGTGTGTTCATGTATAAAGAGGTCTGTCTGTCTGGGATGTTTCTGAGGTCCAGAGGGACACAGATATTCATGGTTCAGTAGAGCTTCAAAAGCATCTGTGCTTTGAAAAGATGGGACACCGGAAAGCTCAGAGCTAATAATCTGTACTGGTCGCTAGTGCCTGGAGACTGTTTAGATGATTTGCAGTCAGATGCAAATACCGCTCATGCATCACTTGTATATAACAAATTAAAAAGAATGTAAATTACACTGTCCTGCACAAATCTCCATGGCAACAGTTCCCTTTTCTCTCTCTGATCAAGGGCAGGGTTGAATTGTAATACTACGGAGCCTGCAGGTGTTTGCTAAATTAAATTAGGTTCATTTATGTGCTTAAGTGTTGAAAACTCTAAGTACTTTCCTGTAAAATGTTCAGCTCAGGTTTATATTAATGCACCGCCATACTGGTGCAGGTGTGTTTATTCAGGGTGTGGTGCAATCTCGGCATCTGCCAGCAGGCTGTGGAAGTGGGGTCAGGAGGATTCATGAGGACGGACCTGTTTCTAATTTGTTTCTAATCAGCTCTGGAGGCACGTGGCAGAGAGGGGCCCACGGGGATCTCAAGTAACCCCATATTTAGTGATTCACCCGTGAAACTTAAACAATAATATTATTCTTCCGAGCTGGTCTTAAAGTGAAAGATTCAGAGAGGAGGTCAGTTTACATGTGTTGCTGTCCTTACTCAGAGACGTACATGAGTGTTTTTAAGGTTCCTACTGAAAAACTATTAAATCTGTGCCTACAGGCCACGTCTTTTTCAATCTCACTATGCACGCATACTCATACTTACTCACTTGCACAATTTAAAAACACCCCAAGGGTAAACTGTGGTTATAAAGATAGGGCCTGTGCTCAGACCTGCACCACTCCTTTTTCACATCTAGACAAAAGCTTTCTGAAACACATGCATGGTTACAAATTGGTCTTTTCATGTCTATTTACTGCATATCTGAGCAGAGTTTATTCCTTACACTGGCACAAATTTGTCAACCACTACACAGTCAGCTATATATAGGTTTAACTGCAGTAGTGTCAGTGTTTTATTTTTAAAGAAGTCAAACAGCCCACCAGTCTTTACGTAGATGTTCTCACCTTGAGGTAAAAAAATTTATCACTACAATGACTCACTTTTAAGCATTCAAGGGCAGGCTCCTGCAGTATTGGTGCCATTAAAGGGCTTCCAGATTGCAACTAAATCCATTTATTTTCATTTGGCAAACTTGCATGGGGTCTTTCTAATTTGGTTCAGTCTCATTTTGCTTTTAATTAGCTGTTAAAGCCATTAAAATAGTGCAAAGCTGCTATTTCATATATTTCTTTGTGACATGTTTGGTTTAATTTTGGAAATGTCTCTGCTGTGGACTGACGCAGCCATTTGTGTGTGTGTGTGTGTGTGTGTGTGTGCGTGTATGTGTGTGTGTGTGCATTGATTTTGTTTTTTTACAGCTGTTAAAAGTTGGGATCTACTTAAGCAACGTGAAGCTCAGGCACCTCAGCACAAACAGGACGAAAAGCCAATAGCCTGAAAGTGCATAAGTTTTACCTCAGAAAGTGCTGTGGAAAATAAAAGAATAAGAAATAAGAGGAATGGTTAGAGAAAAGAGCAAAGGTAGAGAGAGGCTAAAGGATAGAAGAAGAGGCAGAAGAAGTCATCTGCCTCTATTTCCCTCTTCCCACTCTGCACTCTGTGATTATGAGTTCAACGGTTGAACTCTAACAACCTAACTACTACCTCCAGTCAGTTCCCAGACTGTGCCACGTAGAGGGAGAGAGGGCAAGAGTAGGAGGGAGCAGAAAATTCAGTCTGGAGCAGTGTTGTAGAGGATAAAAATAGGCATAAATACTGACTGTAAAGTGGTCATATAAGAGGCCCTGAAAAGGAAATCAAAACAGGAATGCATGAGAAGATGAAAGAAGTGAGAATAAGCGGTATGCAGGGTCGAGATTATGACTCGACTGAACAGAGTGGTGAGCCAAAAAGGGCAGGTAATTAGATGAGGAGATGTATATATAAGTAGGAAGTGGGAGGTGCAGTAAAGGAGGCTACAGGGACGGGGCAGGGCTTTAGCCAGGTGTGGAGAGCCTTCGAAGGCTTTGGTGTCTGGTTCAGCCCTTTAGGCAAAAACCACAGTCAGTGTGTGTGTGTGTGTGTGTGTGTGTGTGTGTGTGTGTGTGTGTGTGTGTGTGTGTGTGTGTGTATGCGTGTGTGTGAGCATGTATGTGCCGGTACCAGCTGAAACATGCCCGGCCCTCTGCACACCACAACTCACAGACACACACACACACACACTCATCTTACTTACACACTCCAGCTGCACCGCCTCTTCTTCACTCAGTCCATTTTCTGTCTCTTTAGTGCACACACAGATACACACATGAACTCCCTCACATCACTAAATCAAAGGCGCCTTTTACTTCTGATGCTTTTCTGATAGTCTGCCAGTGTTGGTAGTTTTTTCCCTTTTTCCTCTTTTTTTTATCAGTGGAGTATTTTTCATTTCACTTCAACCTTGGAGTCCTCACAGCAAGTTGGGCACGTAACTCAGGTAAAGCAAGAATGTGAACTACTGTTGCTGGTTTCTGGACCATTTGCAGAATTACATGTACATGTGGCAGCAAAACTGAGGCAAACATTTCTTATAATTCCGACAAAGTAACGTAAATTGATAAAAGGCTCAAAATGTAATTATAGCCAGAGGCAACACATTCTTCTTTCTCTGTAATAGAATGGATTTTGTGTTTGTTCATATAAGAATACAAAAAATGTTAGAAGGGAAGCATCATATAGAGCCAGCTGTACATCTGTGTGCTTTGTTCCGTGTGACCCTTTAACATGGAGCAGGTTGAGGCTGGCAGATCTGACCACATCTGGGCTGCTGCTGCTCAGTAGCATTCTGTTTTCTTCCTTTCTGGAGAGGAAAGAATATCATCAGCTGTGCACTCCACATGTTTTGCATCCTGATTTAAATGAGCTTTAGTTCTGTGCACCTGCTTTGAACGCTTTTTTATCATAGGATAAATCAGGGTTATGCATTATTTTATGATATTATTTGCACTTTGTAAAGCACTTGTCGTAGAAATGTGCTTTATCAACAGGTTTATTATTATTACCATTAAGAAAGAGCTTGCAACACCAATGTCAACACACTGCTCAAAAAACCACTTAATGTTAGAACAGACAGTGAAGACTGTTGATGGCTGCCGGCAAGGACATACACATATGAAGTAGTATGTGGCAGAAAGACTGGCAAACAAAACAAGCGGGATGCACTCAAAATTGTGGCACTGTTGAAAAAATCTTGTTCTCTGCTTAAGAATCAGAACATAAAAGAATGAGGATAATAAAGATACCTTGAACCTTGAGAATACATCAGTACAAAGTTTTAAATCCCACTAAGAAGGACAGGCCAGAGCAAAATGTTACCTCCACCTTAAATGGGCAAAATCGCACGTTCATTGAACAACAGGAATGATAGCTCTCTGTTGTCCATTCACCATGCTTCAGTGGCTAAATGTAGACAATCACATGTCTTTCACAGTATCTAAAGCTCCTACCACTGCAGACGTGTTACAATCAAGTGTTTATCACTGATGAGTTCAGTATTGACCCAGGCAGCAGTAAAAAAAACAAAACAAAAAAAACAGTTCAACATGTGGAGCAGAATAGATATAAAACTATACCTAGAGGAAACATGACCTAGAAAGAGTACCATGTTATGATGTATCACTGCCCCAACAGGTGTGGTACCATCAGAACTGTTCTTATCTGGTGTCAAAGTACAGTTTAATCTGCCACTGATTATCGTCTCTCATTTGGAGGCAAAGAAACACAGAAATACAAATCTGTTGGTTCTAATGTGTAGTAAGTGAACTAAGATTTAAGCTTTACTTAGTGTTGTTAAGGTTGAAGGTTTTTGAGACTTTTTGCCTCCGCTGTGTTTGATCCATAGACCCAGCTGTTATTGTGGATGAAGTGGTGATGTTGTAGCTGGAGAGGCATTGCCTACAGCTACACATTTCCACACTGTTTGCCTGTGTGATCATCCTGATAGGTAAACATAAACTCACACAAACCCACCCTTCCTCTGATTCACCCCTGAGTCATGACAGTCTGAGAAAGGTGGATAAAATGTACATAGTCAAGTCCCTCTTCAGCATGGTTTTAAGTTTTAAACCAGCTTAGACTCATAGCTCATCTTATAACACTGTTGGAAGTGTTTCAGTCTCCTTTCATGCCGTTTCTCTTCCAGATATCCCCTATCCTTCACTACCATTCCCGCTCCTTTTCCTTACTAATTGTCTTCTTCCTCAAGCTGTCAGGAAGCATTATAGCCTAATGTTCTTACACAGCCAAAATACAGCGGGAGCCTATTTTCCCCCCTCCTCCTGGCTCCCCTTCTCCACCCTAAAAAAACTATCAAAGAGGGGCGAAGGCTGTGAGTGGCAGAGCATGCTGTGGAGGAAATGGGGATTTATGTAGCAGTGAGCAGACGGCCTCTAATGTTATAGCTTCGTGTCAGTCTGCAAAGTGCAGAGTCACTACAGAGCAGAGCTGCTGCAAAATACACACTAACACACACACAGACACACACATTTCCCAGCTATATAAATAAGACCAGGGCTGGTTTATTGCAAGACGGCAAGAAAAAGAGACTGAGGTAGCTGGAAAATGAGAGCGAGAGAGGCTGTATGTTCAAACCCCCATATATTACAGCTCTTGTTGGAAAGATAAAAGGTTGAGTCAGGCCCACACAGTGGCCTGTGTTTCTGTTAAGTGTGCATGCTTGTGTGGACATGTGTGTTCATTTGGGCGGAGCTGTGCCGGGCGCCTGAAACATGAAACACTCACCTAATTATAGAGCGAGTGTTTGGGTGTGTGTGGGGTAGAGAAGTGGGTTGTGAACTCGGTTTGTTTGTACGGCGCTAAAAATACAGGACTCAGACCCCAACAAACCAAGGGTATTTTGGTCTCCGTGTTTCTGTTATCTAAGCCGTTCTGTTCATGTGTGGATTGTGTGTGAGACAGAGGAAGAGAGAGGGGGGACTCTTGCCAAGTCATGCAGAGAGCTTCATCTGTTGCTGTAGAGAGCAAAGTACAGAGCACTTTCATCTCTTGATAAACCCGTGACATTAGAATAACCATTCCATCACACTAAAACAGAGCTTCAACTAGTCAGTTTTTGCAGTTAATTAGTTTGAAGGTTATTTTTGACATTAAATGGTGATTTGTTTGGTTTATAAAGTACATTTCTAAATGGTGTCATTACATCACAAAATGGGTCTTTTCTATTATTATATTACCTTTTTTTTATTATTTAAAGCTAGGTTACAATTATACATGGTAAACATTTGATAAAACATCACAGATACTGTAACAGAGTATAAACAATATCAGTAACTAGCATGCTGACCCGTGGGGATTCAGATGTAGTTTTTATGCTGTTGTGTATTTGTGCATGCTGTAGCACATTTGTCCAGCACTCACCACCAAAGCGTTCTGGCCATAGCAACGTGATTGTAAGCCTATTGTATTTCAAATTACTAATATCTCCCTAAATATGTGTCCTATCAACTTGCCATTTTCACTAGTCTCTTCCTTGACCAAAAATATATAAATATGCCAAACTGCAGCAGTCAGCTCTTTCCGTATTTTGTGTGAATCCCCAGACACACACATGCACACAGAGGCCACTTGGCTTTTATAATATAGATACAGCAGTATTTCTACCACAGTTCACATTTTTACATTCACAGATATTGTTTTTTGTTATATGAATTTGTGTCACCAAATTGACCAAATTGGATGTGAGAACTTTATTACATCATCAAAATTTCTATTACATTCCCTGTATTCAACCAGGAAAATGTCACCGTCATTAAAATGCTCTTTTTTTTAGCACGTCCCAGCAAAGACAGGTAACAGCAACAGCAAGAACAGACAGTCTGCATAATTAGCTTCAGCTTATCACATAAGCTGAAGAAAAGCAACTAATCATCACAAAAAAAGCTAAAAAAAAAAAAAAACAAACAAAAAAAGATGCAGATAAATGTTCTGTCAGTCAGTTTATCAATTTTACATGTATTCCTGTCTAGAATAAAGCTAGTTCTTCTATTTTCCCTCTTTTAATCTGTAACCAAGACAACAGGCAAAAAATAAATCTGTTCATCTTGAAATCTATCTCAGTTTTTTAAAATTCACTGTGACTCAGCTTCATAACAATGTCAGTGCATACGTGTAAGTGGTGGTTAGTTAGTGTAGATTTATTGTGACGCATTTAAAACATGAAACAAATATTATCACATCGTGGGGTGATCACGCCGTGCTCAGTCTTTCCACCAACTACTGAAGACACACTGTCCTCATTATAACCTCTAGTGACTGATCATATGAATGACCCCCCCCACCCACACACACACACACACACACACACACACACATTCCCCGGCCTTCCACATCAGTTCCTCCCTGTCAGGGCGAGCTCATTACCGCCAGATTCCGGCCGTCACACTGAGCCAACCTGCTTTGCAATGCAGTGTTTTTACACTGGCACAAATGTCAGCCTGCTAAAAGCATCTGTGCACCCCTCTACCCGCTGAGAGGGAGAACGAAACAGAGAGGAAGAAAGAGGAGGAGAAAGATGGAGAAAAGTGTCAGGAAGAAACCAAATGTAGTTACACTGAAAGGCCAGAAAGAGGAAGGCTGGGTAGATAGCAGACAGCCAAACAGGCAACAAGCAACGAGGCCGAGCTGTTTGACAGAGAACGGGAGGAGGTGTCACAGTATGACTGAGATTCATGTATTTTCCATGAGCTTTGTGGAGTCTTACGGGGCATATTTACTTCCTACAACATCAATCCTAGCTCCCACTAGTCACAGTCAAGTGCAGTAATATGTTTTTCACTCTGTGATCAGTGACTTATGATTAAGTATTCGTTATTTTTGTTTGCATCTATAAATAAGCACTCATGGCAGAGTTAAATACACAGAGGCCCACATGAGTGCTGTTTTGATGTGCCATAGAGAGGATGAGAGAGAATTGCTTCACTACAACACACCCTCGCAGTTAGAGTGACACACATAACAGAAACTCTTAGTCTATGTTGTGTTTCATCACTGCAGAAATCCACATTCCACACAGATTTGCACCACCCAGCTCAGAGGAACATAATGTGGCCAGTGTGTGGGAGGCTAAAAAGTGGTCTGCCTGCCTGTTTGTGTGTCTCCAGTTAATAATCTTTGTTCTGAATCTCTGCGCTGATTTAGGGCACTTACATAATCCCGACATTTGGAGTTTGTTTGCTGTGTCTGTTTTTTTTGGTTTTTTTTTGTGGTTTATTCTTTCCAGTTTTATGTAGCAGATACAAATATCAGCCTGCAAGCTTCAGGGGTTACACGCTTTATAGTCTGGGTAGTGTCAAATTGTGTTTTCTATTATAACGTGGATAAAGAGGTGCTGTCTCAGCCTCCACCTGTGCTGTGACTCAGATTGTAACCTTGACAACCATGTGAAGGTCAGCGGGGGGTGTCTTCAGACTGACTGCTGCCATGGTGATAGAGAGAAAGGCAGCTGCTGTGGTTTCTTGAATCAAAGCTTCGAGCACAGATGTTGGACATCAAAGTTTCTCTGCTTATGTGTGTATGTGTGCGCTAACCTTAGTGTGAATGTGCATCACAGAGATAAATGAGTGCTTCATATTTGCATTCAAAAGAGAGAAGCATCAAGGTTTAGGGCATCTGAGTTGTAAAAACCTTGATAATACGCTGAAAAAATGTTTTGTTGAATTTACTTAATTTTGATATTGAAAGTAGTTGCAAGCAACAAATATATCTAAATCTAGACATATTTTTTAAAGTTGGCTGTAGTTAATATTTTTTGAGTAATTTCAAATAAATTACACAAGCAGTTGTAGCACAGTTTTTTTGTGTGAATGTTATCCTGATTTCCTTAGTAATTCTAACTAAACCCATTTTTAATTTACTAAGATTCTTTGTAATTTGTATTGTGGTTAGCTGATTTATTATTGTGCCTTAAATTAAATTAAATTAAATTAAATTAAATTAAATTAAATTATTTTGTTCTACATATTTAAAATATGTTCATTCAATTCACAGTCTTTCTTAAAACCAACTTGTATATAAGCAACTTTATTCAAATCTGCCAAATCATAAATAAAAGTTATATTATGAATTCTGACATACACCAAAAACAAAACCATAAGCGCATCGAGTACATACGGTCTCTGACTCATTATTATAGTGATATTATTTTAACGTTCACTCACCAAGTTCTTCTTTAAGATCAGTGGTGATGTAACATTTATATGCACAAAAAGTATCAAACACAAAGAACGAAAATCAAGAATTTTCATATTTTCTCATGCAATAGTTGTAAAAGAGTTGCATTACCTGTTGGACTGCTGGTATTAGAAACTTAAAAATTCTGACCTTTGAAAGTTATGGGAAAAGGTCACTAATACAGCAGGCCCTTTGTTTGAGGCTTTGTAAATCAGAAGTGCTCATATATTGAATTACTCTTCTTTGGATAAACAAGCTGATTCACATGTAACTGAGCTGCACAGTCCAGTAATAGTCCAGGAGAGCTTAAACTTGTTTTCAATTCCTATTTTTCTTTGAGTTATTTTTTTGGACAGAAACTAGATGCCAAAGGAAACATACAGCAACAAGCCACGAGTTACAAAATCTGCTTGTAAGGTCGAGTTCAAATTTCTGTGATAAACAGATCTAAGTATTTGCTGTGCTGTGTTTTTTAGTGAACTACAGAAAAGCTTTGTGAAACCCTTTGTGATGTAAGAAAAATGATTTTATCTGAAGTCAATCTTATGCATAGATGTGTTTATTGAGGGCTAGTGTGACAGGATGGGCACTGTTCCTGTCTGCCCCGGCTGGGAAGCAGACAGAGGACTAAAGCGAAGCCAATGATGATGAGCAGGCCCGAGCAGAGAGATCAGAGCAGGGAACCTATCGATCCACTTCCAGGTCATTAAACCCAAGAGTGGTCTTATCGGGAAAAGCAGCATCACCCAACAGAGATCAATAACAGATAGAGAGATCTGGGCTGAGACGAAAGATGAGATAACAAGAGGTGTGTGTGGCTCCCTCGCCAAAAAAAAAAGGGCAAAAATAAAAGGTGAAACAGATGTTTGGTTTAATTGTATCAGGATGTCAGAGTCTCCAAATTCCTGTGCAAAGCTGTTACCTTTCATACACCAGACAAAATCAAAATTTACTCTTTGATTTCCGATTTAGTTTAGTGATTTCCAAACTTTTTCAGATTAGAAAGAGAAAGTTGGAGTCTCACTGGGACCCAAACTTGAGGAAATATGCCATGAATTGCCATATATCTACATTTTTACTGACTCTGCCACTGTCAAAACACTGTCTCTGACACATTTTATGTCAGTTTTCATGTCTTGTTGCATCTGTTAGATACTTTTTGTCTTGTAAAGTAAAACTGAAGCCTCTCCTTTGCATTTCATTTGGCTTTGCTAGATTATTGTTTTTAAACTCCTCCAGTGAACTTTTCTGGCAGATGTAATGGTGTAACCACAGCTGAATTATGGATAGAATAAAAAAAAAACAATGATAAACTCTGATTAATTTAATTTTAGTGTAGTTTATTCATCATTTTCTTTAGAGGTGCACAATATATCGTTTGAGCATAGTCATCGCAATGTACATGTGTGCAATTGTCACATCGCAGGTCCTGCAACATAGGAGGCAAATGAACTCAACGTGTTCTCATCTAATTTCAGCCTGGGTACGTGACACACACTGCGCACAGCGATCCACCAATCACAATCATTCTTAATCAGTTTGCCGAAGCAGACCATGCCCCTGCACATGGAGTGAGTCACTGGTAATAACATTGAAAAATGAGCAACGAACAAGAAAAAATGACCAAAAACGAAGACTTGGTGCCAAAAAGAAAAGCAACATCAGTTAACTGGAATTATTTTGGCTACAAGAAGGATGATATTGAAACACGTGTTCTGTGTCGACAGTGCCTTGCACCTGTTGCCACAACCAGAGGAAACACAACTACTTGGCTTGACCATTTATGTTGGCACCACACAGCTATTATATCCTCCTGAGTATTTTTTTACATCGCAATATATATCGCAGGGTTTAAAAAAAATCGCAATGTCAGTTTTTTACGATATCGTGCAGCCCTAATTTTCTTAAGGCAGTTCACAAATTCAGATAATATGTTTAGAAATACATCACAATACAGATAGTAAATACAGGTGAACACTGGGTAGGCTGGAGGCCAGAATCACATAACCTCAAATAAATACAATGAGAAAAAATAAAATCACAAATATTGCCTCTTGTAACCATTTATGGCTCAGTACATAACTCACAAAACAGTCATTTTATATGCAAATGAAAACTAAAGCCTGATTCTAAATAATATGAGAAGATATGAAGATAGAGCACAAAATGTTACCTCTTTAAGATTAATAATAACAAGGCTTAAAAACGGGATGCCTGCAGTTCAGTAAAAAGAGCAGATTGTCCACAAACTGGAAAGAATGGTGGTTTGATCCTTGATCCCTGCCCACATGTCTAAGTGTCCTTGAGCAAACCACAAGTTGCTCCCAGTGATTGATGTTGTGAATGTGTGTGTGCATGAATGGGTGAATGTGACACATTGTAAAGCATTTTAAATTGCATCACAATAGAGAGGCTGTAAAAGTGCAAGCCCGTTCATTAAAAGAAAGGCAAACAAGGACAAAAATAATCTGTAAAAGAATGGGCAAACCAAAGAACAAAGGGATGGATTAATAACAGTTAATGGGTCAAAGTCAGGATAAAGGAATGGGTGGAGAAGAGAGATTATTGGAGGAGGTTGGCCTGCCTGTGGATTATAGCCCAGCCATCTGCCGCTATGAGATTATAATCCAACAAAGAGACCGGAGAGAACGGAAGGCACCGTATATGCAATGACCATTGGCTGTGTAACCCTTTATGATGATTTTGTTGTACTCATTAACACATCAGTTATACAGTCATGGAAAAAATTATTAGATCATCAAAAGTCCTCAAAAACAATGGTTCTACAATCCAGTATTGACTCCTGTGTGTGTCATGTGACTAAAACAGACAGAAAATAAAACATGGAACGCCTAAAAGCACTGTTTTCGTCAGTGCAATACCATAGCTATTGATATAAGAACTTAAGTGATTTTGGTTTTTATCAAGAAAACATGGAAAATGGATAGATATCAGCTCTGAAATTAAACTCTTATGAGCTATTTTTGTTGTTATCATTGTATTTGTCCAAACAAATGTACCTTTAGTTTTACCAGGCATTAAAATGAACAAGAAACTGAAGAAAACAAGGGTGGTCTAATTATTTTTTTTCCAAGACTGTATCTTAGATTGACCTAAATCGCATTGTAAAAGTGGTATATTACAGATTGAATTAAAGACTTTCTTATCTCATAACAACATTATGAGTCTGACCAACTATTCCACGCCATTATTTTGGTAGTTGAATGAAGCAGACACTGTCACATGATTGTAAAATTACATAAGATGAAGTATTACATGACATTGTTGAAAACAGATGGAATTAAAATGAAGATAAAGGAATGAAATTCACTCCGCAGTCACTTTCTACAGTATGACTCCATATAAAAGTGGCAGCGTGACATCCCGACCGTGACCCCCACCGCCTCAGCCACCCTCCCTCTTCCCTTTTGGACCATCCCCTCTCCCCACTGGCCGGCTCTGCATACACTCAGCCCACCAGCTCCTCCCCCTTTTCAGCCCAAACCAGACAGAGAGAGAGTGTATCTGCTTTTCACTGCTCCCCTCCCTCTCTCTCTCTCTCTCTCACTCTCTCTCTCTCTCTCTCCTGCTCTCACACCCCTCCTCCAGTCTCTCACTCCCCTCCCTCTTTCAGCATTGGGGAAGCGGTAATCAGACCCTGCCCTTTTCTCTTGACAAACAGAGACCAAAAAACAAGCAGGGGAAAGAAAAAGAGGTAGAAAGCGCTGCGAAGACCGAACTGACTGGCGAGTAGAGGCAAGCGGGAGAAGTGGTGACTGATTTTTAGTTGGATCGAGGACCGGGTGGGATCCCGCCTCTCCACTCCGCTGGAATACCACCGCAGGGCTGGGAACCTTATCCCAGTCCCGCTCCTGTTCCCACAGCTCAGCCAGCTCCGCTCTAGGATGCTGTGAAGGATGGTCCACCAGGAAAACTGTTCCTACCAGGTAGTTTTTAATGCTACATAATACTGGGTACATAAGGAGAATTTTGTTGTTTGTTGCTTTGCTGTTTGTGTGGATATTGTGAGGTTTTTTTTATTGTGCATTAAATCAGTTTATCATAAATCCTTAGATCTCAAATTGAATTAAGGGTATTGTTGGACTGTGTAGGACTTGTGTGTTAATGCATAACCTTAGCAGAGCATTACTCTGTCTTCTGTGTGCATGAATTTGTTGTGAATCTGATGTCTGGCTGGTTGCTAAGAGAGCACTTGACTCAAGGGAATAATGTCCAACCTCCCCTCCACCTCTTCCTGATCCAGCTTCATCAGTCCATGTCAAGGAGGGATGGATATATAACTTGAATGTAACTGCAACTTTATTGTTCTGAAAGACAGAATAAGCCACTTTATGTACATGTATGATACAAGCAAAATAACAAATAATGTGAATGGCTTAGATGAGTTTGCTTGTACGTGGATGGGAGTGTTTGACTGATAAGAGATGCCGTCCCACTTTATCTAACAAGGATTTGGGACGAATGAAGCAGTTATGATTAAAGGAAAGCAGTGCAACACAGCTGTACACCCACTTGTCTATAACCAGCTCAGCTATGGAAGAAAGTCTGCAGTGCAGTAGAGATGGAGAGGGGGAACAAGCAGAGAGGAAGATGAAAGGTAGAAAAGATGAGCTGCATATGCTGGGTGAGATACCGAGGGGAAAAGATAGAGTTTCTTTGATGGCACGATGCAAGTGAGGAGTGAGAAGTGATGCACAAAAAGCTGCAGAGGAAATGATGAGAAGGAAACATGACGGCCTTGAGAGATAGATGGGCCTTGTGGGTATTTTTAGGTGTTTTATCACCATAAATCATGAACCACAGAAGTCAAAATACTATCAATTGACCATGAAGTTGTCCTTTGGGTTTTAACAGAACACTTTATATTATTAATCTGTGTGTTGCTGTTTTTGTAAGTGTTTCAAGCTGGGTGTTAACAGTTGTAAACATTCAGTTTTCTCATGTTATATGTATTAAAGCTAAATCCCTTGTCCATCATCTTCTCCATCTAGAATTTAGATGTTATTAGCTGCTCTTTAAGACCCCTATTTTGGGCGTCTGGGGGGAAAAAACTCAAAATAATCTCGTATAGATGAACACAAAATATTTGCGTTAATCCTGGTGCATGTTCGTCTTCTTTTCACGGGTATGTCATGGGGTGGATTTGTGCTTGTGTGCGAGGGAGCAGTTGTGTAACAGGATAAGGATTTTCCTCCCATGTCTCTTGATAGATAAACAGTAGATGGTGCAGCAGAAAGAAGCTGAGAAGCAGATATCAACGAGAAAAGTAAAGCTGAAGAGTGTGGAGATGGTGGATGAAAGGCAAAGATAAAACAGTATGAGGAAAATTATCGACAACACAAGAAGAGGAAAGAAGTAGACAGACAGAATGAAACAGCAAGAGAAAAATAAGGAAATCAGTCCTTTTACAGGGAATAAAATCCAACCAGATGTTACATAAAGTTTATCCACTATAAACCAAAGTCAAGGGAGTTGATATATTAGAAGGAAAATGTTTGAAGTGCATGAAATGAGTGGAAGAATGGGAGCGGTAAGCAGAACTGAGGGTTCAGGCTGTGATATCAGCGGCTCTCTAGAGGCCCCTCAATTAGGCCGGTAACCTGGCAACCGGCAGGCAGACAGCGCCCTCACACACATGGAAACCTCACACACACCGAGGGACGGAAAGAAGCAAAGGTTGACGGGGAGGGGGGAATGGAAGAGAAGGAGTGAGCATGGCACTTAATGAGACAATAAAACGGACAACGGGTAAATAGATAATGTGGAAAAGTAACAATGCGTGGGTGTTGTCTCTGTCGTCCCCAGGGACAGTCTGTGTCTTCTGGCGATCTCTGCTTTCTGTCTTAATTAAGGTGTGGTCTGCCTGGTCTTTGGCGTTCAGTGATTTAAGGGTAAGAGAAGAAAAAGCAGAAGAGGGAATGAAAACGCACGAAAAGCCTCTGCTCGCCTCTGTTTGTTGACCCTTTAACATTTTGAGGCGAGCTTCCACTTAATGTCAGAAACCATTAGCCAATTAAATCAGAGGCTGACCCTGAGCGAACCAGTAAAGTGATCCATAGACTTCCATAACCGTATATCTGTTAAGACCCTGTCAGGAGCTTAAATAGATCAAGAATTCCTTTAATAAATTAACTGTGAGGCTAAAAAGACCTAAAAAGGAATAACTAATCATTTGCTGCCGACGTCTATTTCATCTGGTTGCTGCACTTCATTTCATTAAGTACTTTACTGAGCTAAAACCACACTCTTCTTCAGTGGTTAGTAGAGGCTGAGGTCTCAATATGTCATCCTGTTTTCAGATTCGCATGTAAATCTATAAATCTGGTGGAGCTGTTTTGCTGTCAGCAGCAGCAGCAGCACCGGCAGGGTGAACGGTGATGGGGAGATTTATCAGCTTGGCCACAGTGTGTCATCTCTGGCTGTAGGAATACTGTCAGCTTGCCAATGCCTCGGGAACTCAGATTGAATGTTGAATACTGTCACATAAACGCAGTATGTGTGAGTGGGCGAGGATGTATTTATGTTATGCAAATGTGCCTACTAGTGAGCGCTGCTGAAGGAGCGTGCAGGAGAGCGTCAGTGTCAGTGTAGTGTAACAGTATATTAGGTGTGGCCTGATGAATTATTAATGAAGAGCAGCACAGTACAGATACGACTTATACACTATGTTAAAATGACAACACTGACCTATAAGACAAGACAAGAGAGCACTTTTACAAACACAGGAAGATGAAACAATATGCATTAAATTGCTTCAATAAAAGTAATTATCAAATCTTTATCTTCCTTAAAACTGGCCCCTGTCCCGGTGGCTGCGAGTTTGAGAACTTCCCGATGGGCCGCCCCGTGCTCCTTTTTGCAGCCCAATTTGTTTGGAACACAGAACATCGCCATGGAGAGATTCTTGCCATGTTGCTATGGTAGCAGCCCCCGTTCTTTTCCTCCACTTTCCAAAATAAGATCAGGGTCTTTAGCGTTCCTTTCATAAGTGTCAGTAAAATGTGCTTTGCTGTTATAATGTCATATAAGGCTGTGCATCAAGTGTGCGCAGCAACGCCTGTGACACAACGTGAACAATTCCAAACGAGCGCACACCGTTGAAAGCAGAAAGTGCATCGGTGAATCGAACATATGCACACACACACACACACACACACACACACACACACACACAGAGCGCCATTGGCCTTGGATCCCAGGCTTACAGGAGGTGCCAGGAACCCTCTCCCACAGTCACCCTCTGTTCACTTGGAACAATAAGCCTTTCTGTCTCTCTCGCTTTCTCTCTGTCTCTCTCAGGATTTAACCTAAGCTACCTTCAAATATTCAGCTGAAGGTACCCTTGAAAACAGGCCTCTGTCCTTAAACTGTGATTGACGTAGCAGAGGTGCACATTCCTGATTGGTTGTGTATTGTGTCGTGTGTTCGTCACGCACAGGTAGGCCCAGGTAACCTCCCAGCATCTAATCGCATTTGATTCAGCAGTGACTTCACCTTCACCATGAAGTCAGCCTCGGTAATGAAGCAGAGAAACAGCGGGGCTGACTCGGCCCCACCCAGTCGTCCTGAACAGGCTGCTCCCGCTCACAGCTAACACCATCACATGCATGTGTGTGTTTGTGTGTGTGCTGTGTATTGTCCCTTAGCAGCAGTCTATGGTGGGTGGATTCAGGAAACAGACAGACAATTCTCTGTAGTCTACCCATAATCCTAAGGGATCAACACTGACTCAAACTCACTTCCTCTTTTTTCATTTAACCCTTGGTCATGTATGTGCGTGCGAGCATATAGATAAAGATAAGCTCTGAAGTTGTTCCCCAGTATTTTCATCTTCGCTCTTTCTCCATCTCTCAGTGGACGAACAGATGAATGTGACTCATGTTCATCAGTATCACTTGGCGAGCTCCCTTCTTCTCATCTTTCTCCTCTCATTTCCCATGTACCCCTTTGTCCTTGGCTGCCTATTTTACTCCTGATCTGATATCCCTATTCTATTATTCTTCACATCCAATCTCTGACTATTTAGTCTGATTCATCTTCTGAATCAGTCTGCAGGTGGGGGATTGGCAAAGATCCTGCTATTCAGAGTGAAAACTATGTAATTTTACAATCCTCATAACTCATTTTTTACAATAGTACAATATATTTAATTTGGCAGTGTGACTACTCCTTTTGGAACATGCATCCTTGTATTGTTTCCTGTTTCAATACTAGTTAACCATGTTTAAATGACATTAAGAAATATATATTATTATTAAATATTGTAATTTCATTTTAACAATCCAAAATGCCAAACATCCATGCAGTTTTTGCAATTAAATTAAATCAGACACTAATGTAATAGATGCTTTTTTTTTTTTTTTTTTTGCATTGTTAAAAGCAATTAACATACATATACATAAATAGAATATGGCGCTGTAAGATGGTAAATTTTCACAGTCCAGGACTATTAAAGGATTGTTATCTTCTCTACATGAATACAATTCATCACTTAGGACTATTATTTATCTCATGAGTTTATGTCAGTTTGAACAGCTAATAATTTCATAACAAGTAAGTAATTGTAACTTAAGTAACCAGTTGATGATGGTGTGTCAAGTCATGTTTCTCTGCAGTGTGATTCTGCAGCCATATGTGGATATAATTTTCCGTCTGGGCAACTATGACAAATATATGAGTCACGGGTCGATAACGTCTCGCAAAGATGAGATCATTATACACCGTGGAGAACTCAGATTGAAAATGTAAGTCACTGACACAAGGCACAAGCAATCTCTGTGTTTGTGGGTCTTGGTGAGTGACTGGTTGTGTGTATGTGTGCATTTGTGTGCCAGAGTAATGGTCCATTGTGCTCTGTCAGGGTTTATTTAGGCTGGCCGGGGCTTCTGGCTTTGGAGTCCAGATGGGGCACTATTTTTACCGTAGCAGGAAAGGAGCATACTCCCTTCTCAGCTACATATTTTCACACTTTTTTCACTTCAAACATGTAGGCTGATCTACTCAAACACACGATGAATTGTAAGCCATAAAAGGACTAAGAGGCTTATAAGGCAGGATTCAGAAAAAAAGTCCCGAGTGTGACACAGGGTGAAATAAATAAATGAAAGATAATGCCAAGCGGCGCCAGACACACCAGAAGTAAACACACACACGGCTGCACATGACAATAAACTACTGTAAACACACATGCAAACACCACAGTCATGCCATAGCTGAGGTGTTTCTTTCCAAACTGGCTGTGAGCAGCTGCTACCCTCACGTCAGGGCGTGAAAATGGAAAAAAAAAAAAAAAAAAAATCAGTGTGAGTTTCTCCCTTCCTCTCACTCTTTTTGCTCTCTGTGGCTGTGAGAGGCCGCCCTGACCAGAGGGTGGAAGGTAGGGAGGGTCTAAAGGGGCCTTACCTCTGACCATTGTGCTTTCACAGTCCGGTAGAAGAGGCAGAACGACAGAGGAAACCTATAGGACAGGACAAGTCTGAGAGCGCAGGGAAGTGAAAGAGAAACACTGTCACAACATGTGAGAGAAAAGCCGGGTGAAGCCACCAGTTGAGGAGTTTTTGTGTCACGGTGTACATAGTCGTGGGGGGGGGACATGATGAGGACTGACTGGACCCAACCTCAGGAGTCAATCTGAACTGAGGACTAGAGGGAGAAAGAGACAGGAAGACAAGGAGGGAGGGAGGCGATGGGGGAGGCGCTGGATAACATGGATGGAGTTGGTGAAGTAGAGGATGTCATAAGGCGAGCATCAGACCTCTACGTTAGTGATAACTACAAAGAGGTAAAGAACTGTCTGTGTTTCTACAGTCATGGAAAAAAATATTAGACCACCCTTGTTTTTTTCAGTTTCTTGTTCATTTTAATGCCTGGTCCAACTAAAGGTACATTTGTTTGGACAAATATAATGATAACAGCAAAAATAG
>JAPQRP010000006.1:25534864-25547131 GCA_037367295.1 Apogon hyalosoma | reverse complement strand
AAAAGTTACTCTTTAGGTGATTATGTTTTATTTTAAGTGTGATGAGATATTTTGACTAGAAATGAGAAAAATACACTCGGTAAGATTTTGATTTTTGCAGTGAAAACACTTTACTTTCGTCAAACCACTGTGTGTGGTCTGACAAGAGTATTGACGCTAAGCTGTAAACTTTATGACAGTGCTTACATTTGATTTGTCAGTGCTCTAATGCAAAACCTCAGGACAATTCACACCACATGAGTCAATAGAAACAGTTAACAATGCCCAGAGAACCTGCGGCTCCTCTTGGCTGAAGTTGCTGTTCTGGGACTATCTTGACGGACAGTGTGTCAGCTCTACTGTTGTTTAGTTTGTATAAATTGTGTTCATCTGCACAAATGCGTTTGACCCGCACTGTACCTCACAGGCTGCCATTTCCTCTTTGGAGAATTGAATTGAGGTTCAAGTGTGTTCATCTTGGCTCCCCAGGCTATCTTTCAAGCACACACACCCACAAAGGAGCAGTACCAGTCCACTCTTCTACATGCAGTGTGTGCCATCAGTGCCAAGAGCGTCTTGCGGGCTCTTGTGTGGAGTGGGATTATGTTAATTTGTCCTTGGTGGAGGCATTCTCACCAACGCCTGCACACAATTGTCAGGAGAGACAGACAGGGAGCGAAAAGGACTCTGTGAAGGAGTTGAGAAAAAGAGTGGGAGAGAGGTGAAGGTGTGATGAGCAATGTGGTGATGGAAGAACAGTGGTAGTGAAGGGAGAGGTAGCGTGATCAGAAAATAAGATCAGGCTGAGGCAGATGAGAGAAGAAAACAGTAGATGAGTGAAACAAGTCAGCAGAGACACCTTATCTTTTTAATCAGTGGGTGTGAGACATAATTTCAGGACCTTTGACAAGTTTTAACATGTTTATCTCAAGAGTTGGAAATAACAAGTTAAAATATACATAGCAAAAAAGGGGTGTCTAAAAATATAAATCTGAGGAAAAAGGTACTCAAAACAAGTGAAATATCAGTCCATGCAGCAAGATAATTTCACTTGACAAGATTTCTTGAATTAAGAAATAAACATGTCTACAGATGTATGAACACTTAAACACTTAAAACAAGATAAATTATCCAACACTTCTAAATCTATGTTTGTTTGGTTTTTTTTTATCTTGGTAAGAACCAAATAACTTGCAGTGTAGAAAAATCATTGCTTTTCTCATGGTAAAAAAATTTATTACGCATTCACCCTTCTGTCTGAAGAGTCACAGCTCATGTATTAAAAAAGCCATATTTGGAGGACTATATGAAAATCATTTACAGAATTCACTTTTCATGTCTAAAATACTTCAAAATTTGTGGGCATCAGCGGTATGAGTAAAACATTCTTTAACATAACTCTTCCCATTTGCGTAGAAACAGTCTGTGTCAGTTGTCTTTACCTCAGTTGGATGTGTTTGCCTGCTACTGGCAAAGACAAAACATCCTGTGGTTGTTAGTATGTTCTGACATGTGCGAGGTTCTGCCAAGGCTGAGGCGACAGTGAGTGACAAAACCAGGGAAAGACGCCAAGTGAAGTGACTCAGTTTCTGAATGAAGGATTTCTGCAGAATTAAGCCTATACGAAACAGGTTTTAGTGTACTATGTGGTATGTAGATGTGTGAGATGAGGCCAGACTTTGTGTGTATATGAGGCACCAGTGTGTGGTTGATCTGTATGACAACAGCACCACCTGCTGGCAAAAACCAGCCACGACAACACATAATGATCCCCACTTAGATATTTTACACCACTTTTCACTGCTTCAGCTGACTCCACAGTTTTTTGGGGTTTTTTTTGGTTTTTTTTGTCAGAGCTTGTTAAGATGAACCTCTTACTGCAATTTAAAAGGAGGCTGCTGCTGCTATTTATACACATGCACACGTGATTTGGACTGAGTGCCCTGCTATTTGTGCACACAGCTAGTCGTGTTGAGGGAAAAGATGTCAGGGTAATGAAGCATGTGGGGCAGGTATATTTAACTATGTGGGTTCAAGCTGCTATGACAACAAGTATCTACCTAGCTAAAAAAACACACACACACACACACACACACACATTCAGACCCCTGTGTTAAAATATCTCATCAATCATCTGAAACACAGTGAGAAAAACTAACCTAAGCATGTGATTTTGTTTTTCTTTCAGGCCCAAAAGAATGAGAGAGAGTCTATCAGGCAGAAATTGGCCCTGGGCAGTTTCTTTGATGATGGGCCAGGCATCTATACCAGCTGCAGCAAGAGCGGCAAACCCAGTCTGTCCTCACGGTAAGACTTTTTCTAACCACAGTCAAATTACTTTTTTCTTACTCAAAACAGACACATGTGACCGGTTGCTGAAAAACACAAGGGTTTTTTTTTTTTCTTAACATCACTTGTGGTCTCATAACTAGACGGATATAGTTACACAATGAGGACATTAGTTTGAAGTGAAAACACAGAGGACTAAAATAAAACAGGAGGTTTGAATGTGAGAGTTCATATTTACTGTAATGTTCCTGAAAACAAAGGGCAGACAGTAGGTAAGAAGAAATGACAGGAAGCAGAGTGAGGATTTGTGCCGTGTAAATGAACCAGACATAATCAGCCCTTGTGGTTCTCACTTCCTAAAAGACACCTACACTTGCACACACACTGTTGCACATATGAACACTGCCACTGCCTCCTACACTGTATCTTACTGGAACTAAGTGTTCTGTAAACACTCCAATTCCTGTGACTCCAATCACGTGGCTTTCTTAATATTGTCACGGAATATTGATGACTTATTTTGAGCCTAAATGATAATCAGATGACAGTAGCATAAAACAGTTGTCTACGGTATTAAATCACAACTGTGTCGAACCTTGACCAACAATACATTTTAAAGGCTGCTTCCAGTATATATTTGATTCATATTTATTTCTTAATTTATTTAATTTGCATCAATATCTCAATACTAACATGGAAATATGAATAATGTCCACATAATAATGTTATGATTCCCCTTTTTTTACGGAATAATTTAGAGAAGCAGCTGAAAGTGTCAAAGCCGGATACTGTGGAAGCATTTAAGTCAAATATTTATGGTCAATTTACAAACATTTCAGAACTTTTATACAGATTAACTTTACTGATCCCAGGAGGAAGCTCATTTTTTTATCAGCACGAGAAAAGCAAAGAAACCCAAACAAAAAGCTAATAAACAAGTAACTGTCAGTCTACTAGTCATCAGACAAAAGTGTTTGAGTCTGATTGTGTTTTTTTGGTATGTATAAGCTGTTTGCTTATATTTTATGTACTTATTGTTGTAATAGTTTTAAAATGAATCTCTTGACCATTTCTCCCTTGAAAGAAATGATTTTATCTTGATCAGAATTGCTCCCGGTTAAATAAAGAATATAACAGTTATAGCTGTACATGTTAATTGTAAACAAAATACAGATATTGTTCTTCACACTTCAGCAGCTCCCAGTGATGAATAAGTTTGAGTATCGTAGAGTAACTATCTGTTTCTTTCATGTTGGCTATCCTGAAAAAAAATGAAAAAGAAAGAATCGACCTCTCTGGTCCTATTTTAATCATGACTCATTGGATCTATGCTGTGTAATCAATCAACTCTGTTTGTAATTACTGCATTGAATAAGCAGATTATTGATCCACAGTGGGTTGGATCTACACCTAGTGTTATTCTGATTCTCAGTGGCAAAAAACACTCCCGCTGGTCCCAGGCAGATTGGATCAGACCTACCAGAGGCACCTTGGATCGATCCTTATTGAAGACAAGAGGGGAGATGATTAAAAACACAAGCCCTCCTTAATTCTAACCACTGTGCACCGGTGATGAAGGCAGCCAGTGTCTGTTTCGATTTTCTTTCCCCTTTTAACTGTTCTTTTTTAACACATGGTATCATACTGACAGCTGCATGTGCACACAGACAGGTCTGAATGAGACAAAGTAAAATGTGAACTCATCACAGGTTATTTCTATTAACAGCGGTGCTCTTGACATCTGTTGGTTTTGGCCCCGGTCTGACTCAATTATTGCAGAAAGAACTAACACTGAACTAACTTGGCTCTTATTTCCATTTATGCTAATATTAAGTTGTTTGTGTCTCTGTCTGTCTCTCTCGTCCTCTGCAGGCTCCAGAGTGGGATGAATCTACAGATCTGTTTTGTCAATGACAGCGGCAGTGACAAGGACAGTGATGCCGATGACAGCAAGACAGAGACCAGTCTGGACACACCTCTGTCCCCCATGGTACGCAACCATGCACACCAAGTAACAATTAAAGCGCAATTCTTGAAATCACTGCAAATTACTGGTGTGACAATTTATGGTTGTATCAAAGTGGAAAGGCCTGATTCAGTGTAAGATTGAAAGAGAACAAGGATGAAAGCAGTGAAACTCGAATTTCACTATGAATCAGTGGAAACTATCCATTTAGTCGCTATATGAATGTCTGTGTTCACGTTTTCTGGCCTGTTACCCAATTCACAGGCAGCAAATGAGAGGTGAATAGGAAAAAGCCCGCCACGGCCACGGATGACTGCCCACATTAACCTCCTGTCAGCCTGAGACATGTTTAACAGAAAGAAAAGGACAATGAGAGAATTATCATCCTTTTACATGTTCATCCTCACATCCAAGTTCAGGAACGTTTCTGGCAGTTTGAAAAAAAAAAAAACCATAAACACTTAATCCTCTGGCCTGATCTGCCTTATCTCTCTTGCTTTTCCTCCCTCAGTTGTTACCCATTGTTCACCTTCATTACTATACACCCACTGCTCTCTTCCCTCATCTTCATTCTGTTCACCTTCTACTTCATCTTTTATTCCTTCTCACTAAATTTGCCTCTTCTTCTCTTCCTGCTACCGCCGTGTCCCCACAGTCCAAGCAGAGTTCGTCCTACTCTGACAGGGACACTACAGAGGACGACTCCGAGTCTCTGGAGGACATGGACTTTCTGAGTCGACAGAAGAAGCTGCAGGCGGAGGCGAAGTTGGCCCTGGCTATGGC
Source organism: Apogon hyalosoma (assembly GCA_037367295.1). Lineage (NCBI taxonomy): Eukaryota > Metazoa > Chordata > Actinopteri > Kurtiformes > Apogonidae > Apogon > Apogon hyalosoma. The sequence goes on along the minus strand of JAPQRP010000006.1, from coordinate 25,542,114 downwards.
TAAGCCCATGGCAAAGATGCAAGTGGAGGTGGAGAAACAGAATCGCAAGAAGTCTCCGGTTGCAGACCTGGTCAGTACCAGTATAATGATACCATCTCTGATTGTTTTACACTGAGAAAAAAGAAGGAAGTCCTTGAGTTCCATGTAATTTGACTTGACTTCAGGGTACATTAACACACTGATTTATACACTGATCCTAATAACTTGTTATGAAGGTTTGAGTTTTTTCTTAATTAGTTGCTGGTTAATGGTATCACTGCAATATTGATCTTAACCCAAAAAGACCCAAACAGCCAATGGTGGCCAAAAGCATCTGCTCTTCTACAATGTTTAATAACTGTTAAACCACTAATCAAAACACCGTCATCTTTTACAACATTGATTCACTAATAGAACCCATGGAGTTCTATTGGACACTTTGTTTATGTTCAGTTATTGATGTCTTTGCTGAAAAAGTCACTTTTTCTTCTGGGTTTTTTTTTTGTTTTTTGTTTTTTTTCCTGATATACTAGCCCTCAACTTTAACCTTCCTCTTGTGTTCGCTTTCTGTTATCATCTCCTATGTTATTGGGTCAGTTTTGACCCATGTCTTAAATCAGCTGTAAAATACACTAAAAACAATTATCTATCATCCAGTTTGTTTCTCATCTTTTTGGTTACCTTGTTTGGTTTCCTGATCCATGAAAATATTGGTTTTAATATTTTTGGTGTGGGCCTCTGGGCCTTTTTTTTCTCAGTATACCCCTGGATGTTCACTCTGCAGGTCACCAACTCTATACTGAACTGACCTCACATGCTGGGACATGCCCATCTGTGTTTGTTTTGTTTTTGTGCAGGTATACTGGATAACAAGGCAAAATGAAAATCCCCAAAAGCTCACATGACTGAAAGAGGAGCTGACTGTCAGTGTGTTGGCTGACAGTGTACTTATGATTTCAGTTTCAGCTCTTATTTTTGCTTTATAATCTTATTTTATAACTAGGTCGAAACTGACTCTAACAACACAAAAGTCATAATTGCAACCAGAGCATTTCATAATTTAGTGAAAAAAATGCTATGTATTATTTTGTTGAAATAGAGGTTCCTGACAAAGTCAAAAAGCCTTGATACAATAAACAAATTTTATGTGGTTCATTTATGCATTTAAAACTTAAAATGGGTCAGCGCCGACCGTAACACAAGAGGAAGGTTAATCTGAGCTTTAACGAACATCTACATGATCAATGAATTAAATACTGGGAAATTCATGATTTACACTGAAAAAAACGCAAAATACAGAGGGTAATATTAAAACAAATGGTGATGAATTATTTAAGAAATGTTAGAGAAAACAATTTATTTGGGAACTGCCACAAAAGTAGTACTGGGTCTTTATGGGTTAAATGTAATACACATTTTATGGTGGAAAAACTGTTGAATCTTGTCTAAACATAAACACCGGTACACAAAGCTTTTAAAAAATAAAATACTGTCTGAAATTAGACAGGAATGATGTAATCCAAGAGCATACATGGAACATTTGAGCAACTCCAAATAATGACACGTGTTTTTTTATACATAACAATACCTACACATTTTGGTTAATCCACAGAAACTTTTCAGGTTCATCTTATATTCTATCTTCACTTACAGCAAAGTGTTGTTATGTCTTCATTTTTCTGGGAACACTGTAATGGAAAAAGTCACATTTAGTCACATTTTCATTGCAAAGATGAGTAAGATACCAGAAAACCAATAGCTATGGTGTTAAATGTTAAGTTATTTTCTGAAATGTTCCTACAATTAGTCAACACAGATGACAATAAATTGGTGGGCCAGGCTTGTTTATGAACAGGTCACATATGTCATGATGATACTACAGGAAGCCTCCCCCCTCCCTTCCTCTGCACCCATTTAGAGGAAGAGCGGTGATGACGACCTCACTCATCATTATTTCATCCGTTTTTATCTGCCTCGCTGCCTCTTTGGGATCACACACATCAACACACACTCACACTTGTTGAACTTACACGCTCCATATTTCTACCCAGACTCGGGGGCAGAACCACTTTACTTATTCAGAGAAGAGAAGGGCAGCTTGGCCTGGTCCATCTATAATTCATACTCCGGAAAGCATTGACTTTGGTGTTTAGGGATGTAGCAGTGCTTAGCAGTCAGAAGACATCACTGTCACATCCAAACTGAACACCCAGTGAATATTAACATGTATTAAGGCTAGGCTACATCTGCCTGCAATATCAACGCCACCTCTGATCTATGCAGAAGTTAAAGGTGTTAAATGCTTTCATAGCATAAAAACTTTGCTTTTAAAATGCTACCACTTAATTTAATTCACTTCCAAGTTAACTGGATTGTCCTTCCTGCTTGTCAAGGGCAAAGGATGGGAATTTGGCCAGCACAGTAAGCTTGCATCCAAATGTCTGTGTGTGTACTTGTGGGTTTTCTGGAAACTCAACAAACAGAATCAATGAAAGACAGCCAGAAAGTCACTGAGAGAAAAGAGAAAGCAGGATTTAGAGTTATGTTCTGCTGTAAAACCTCAGTGCTGCCTCTTGACTCCATCCAGAGAGATGTACAGTTCTTCAGTCTGATATCGAGTCGTGGCTGGTGGTGGGTTTGCTGGCATTGAACACTCAAATGGTACATTAGTTTTATGGTCACTTTTCCACAGAAACTCACTCTCAGTGGTCAGCAAACTCTACTGTTGAGTCAGAGCTAATACTGAGTTAAAACCTTCCTCAACACCCACTCACCATGACCCTGACATATCACTTCTCTCTGTGTGTCTCTATAGTCCCCACTCTGTGTGGGTACAGTCACCCGAAACTGAAACTGACACATGGCAGCCCCAAGTACAGTTACATCAGTGCCAAAGTGAAAGTGAAAGATGGGTGACAAACTAGCGCGTCAGGATCGCATGCATGTGAGGCACATGCAGAGAGAGGACGCGCATTTTCTCACCCGCTGTTTGTCGAAAACAGGAGATTAGAAAGGGAGGGAGAGTGAAAATGGGTGGTAGATGTGAAAGAGAAAGAATGTAGACCAGTTTGGTGGGAATGTTGAAGGAGGGAGCATCTGGTAAACAAAAATATGGCTGCATGTGCTTGAGAAAACACAAGACTTTATGATTGTATTCATGTCCTGGTGACACTCATACTGGCTCATACTGTGGAGTAACCACTGGTGATAGCTGGTACACAGAAAACTGAGAAAACACAATAGATGCAGGAACATGGAGGCGCTGCTTTTGAAGCTATATTCAATCAAATAATAGTTAATAAGACAAGACAACAGCCCAAAGAAAATTCTGGACTCCAGGCTTTTGAGGCTTTTCATTTCCATTCTCAGGGGAAATTATGTGTGATTTCTCACCTTGTGTTGCCATTCCACCTTAGTCTGTGGTTACATAACCAGCACTTTCAATGAGATGTGAAAAGTTCCCACCTTGAGAGGGATTATTTTACAAATGCATAATGAAAATTAAATCAAATCAACCAGGATACTTTAAAGGGTAACAATACTCTCGTAAAGCAGTCTTGATGCTGTGCAGCTGCTGCACAGTGACGGTTTATTATTGTTGCAGTGATGATTGTTTCCACAATTAATTGTTGTTAAGTCAATGAAACCCGCGAGGAAGATGGAAAATCCCTGTTTTGCCAGAAATAAGCAGATATTTAATCTAAGTTGTAGAAGAACAACTGTAAATGTAGCTAATATTCACATTTTAGAATCTGTAAAACTTATTCATTAGATACTTTGTGGACATTAATTCTGATTAGTTTCTTCAACTCATCATAACAGTACTATTTCCTGACTGTTTATAGGCCTGCAATGTGGAAATTTGTACATCATGTAAAATAAATGCAGTTGTTAACACTTGGAAACTATCTGCTGCAGAGATAAAATGTGCAAAATCTTATATATTTTGATAAGATGACTTGGAAAACAAATGACAAATGTGCTGATTGACTAATATTTTCAAGACAAATGAAGTGTTTCTACATACATAAGGGTTTATGTACATGTGTGTATGCATTTATGTGTGTAAGTTGTACATTAGGAAGAATATGAAAAGTTCATGTATTCTAATGTGTAAACAGGGTTTTAGTAGAACTAGAAGTAGAGCTAAACATTCCTTTTGAGTAAATGCCATTCTTTCATTCATTCATAGAATTCCCAGTTTTGACCCAATACTATGTCTTGAAAACTACAACAAACCTGCACTTTTGACTTATTTTTCTTTACTAGTGACTTAAAATAGGCAGGAGTTTCACTACTTTTGTACTAGATGCATTTTTCTCGAAGAAGAGTTTGTAGGTACGTATCTTTGCTAGCATTTCCAGTTTTGTTTTTCTGTGAAATCTTTTAACACAAATGCATTTTATCATGGTTTATTAAAAAGTAATGTGAGAAATACTAGAAAAACAAAATTGAAATCTGTTTATCTAAATCTTAGTTTTAGTCTACCCTGTATTAAGAAAGTACCTTGTCTAATGGGATTTTTGTTGATGTCCTGCGTTTGTTTTTGTCTGTCTGCAGCTTCCACACATGCCTCACATCAGTGAGTGTCTAATGAAAAGAAGCCTGAAGCCCACCGACTTGAGAGACATGACTCTGGGACAGCTCCAGGTTATTGTCAATGACCTGCACTCCCAAATCGAGAGTGAGTTGATCACAAATAGATGCTCAGTACAGTTCAGACTGTAAACACACAGTCACTGACCTTGACTTTCAATTGCAGAAATGAGCAAGAGCACAAATGGGGAAAAACGTGTACATGCATACTGACCCCTACCCTCCTTAGTGAATGTGAAAGTACTTTTAGTGTACATATGTTAGTTCAAAGAATTGTACCAGTTATAAGCTTCCCCTTAGCATTTACTGTCACTGTATTGCACAGATCATTAATCTATGATCTAACATCAAATAGCCTCAAAAGTCCCCATGAGTGCAGAACTATGAGCCAGTTTTAACCTACAAGACAGACTTTCCCAACTATTTTCTTGGTTCGACATATTTTTCTGGAAAAGATAAAGAACAAAAGCTGGACACATGATGTGAAAACAGTCAACCACTGTTCTATTGTCTGTTATTTTAGATGACTTTATGATGTCATCTAATACCCACAAGACTGTCACATACACTGATGTATATGCAGATTATTTCATTTACTCCTCATATTGGTAAAAAACACTTTGTTTTGGCCAGTTCTGTCTGGATCTTTAGAGGCTCTCTGTTCAGTAACATGACAAATCAAGGTTCAAGGTGACTTTATTAATACCTGTAGGTAGATTTGTTCTAGATTTGTTTGTCTGGAGAGGGTATCTCAAACATTATACACAAAAAGACCCTATTAAAACCACAGGACACATACAGGGGACAGATTAAAAATAGCGCAGACAAAAGATGTGGACAGGTACTCTCAGTAGCTCACTGATCATGGTTAAAACAGACTAGAAATAAATAGATAAAAAACAGACTAAAATAAATAAAACTTATCAGGTATCACTAAAAATGCCAATATAAAACCTGTAAAAAGCATGATAAAACATCATGATATAATGATATAATACAAGGGACAATAAATGAATGATAAATAAGTTAAGACCACATTAAAATAAGCCAGAACCCAAGAATTAAAATAAGAGTTAAATGACCTTTTATTCATTGCGTGACCTGTGTAGTCTGTCTTCATTTTTCTATCTTTAATTCATGTCTTTTTGTCTCCAGGTCTGAATGAGGAGCTCGTACAGTTGCTGCTGATTCGAGATGAACTACACATGGAGCAGGACGCCATGCTGGTTGACATAGAGGACCTCACCAGGTAAAGACACGGTGACACAGGAACATAGAACTATTCACTCCATCATTTTTGCTTATATAAACATATGTTGTCACATTTTATCACAAATACGCTCATTTTGAGTCTTGTTGTACTTCCCGTTGTGTTTGTTTCCCAGACCCACATTTTTTACTTCCTCATTTTCCTGAGAAAATGCAAATCTTTTCTCAGGAATATATACTTTCATTTTCTAAATAAAAAGATCTGGGGGGTTTTTAAATGCCTGAGTACTATAACTTCTAGTCAGCGTTCAAGACACAAACATGGCATTTGTTACAGATTAGTTTACACAGGGAACTTAGTGTCTGGAAATACTTAGAGCAGCTGCACAGTGTACTGGGGTTCAACTGAAAATAGCAACGTCCGAGTTGGAAATAAAAACAATACACAATGCAACACTGGATCAGAATAATGTCTTATACTTTTTCTGCACAGCAGCAGCGCAAAGGATTAGGTGACTGAGTCTTGTCCTGAGCCCATTTAGTGATTTAAGATTTAGTTTAGTTTTAGTTAAGTCATGGTATAGTATGGTATAAAGAAGGGTTTTTTTTAAATAATGACCAACTTGTTGTACATTACTATCCCACTAAATGACTGTTTACTGAAGAGAACAATAATTTCACAAACTATATTGATGTAAAATCAAATGAGTTTGTTGATTCTACAGTTGGAAGGTTGTCACTGACCAATTAGAATCAAGAGTTTGTGTTATAAAGTGTAGTTGTCTTTGGGGCTACACATTAAACAAGGTTGTCAGGATTCTCCTACTAATTAATTCTGGTAACTTTTAGGGTTAGTTTATGGTGGAAATGTCTTAAATGTCATATTTATGTAAAAGAAAGCTCAAAATGTAATCTAGATGTGCATGTGACACTGATTCACATCAACGATAAATACATTTTAATAAATGTATAGACCCCTGGAAGGGCTAATCTTGCACAATCTGACACAAGCAGAAATGTTGCTGAAACACATATGAGGTGCTCCTAATGTGTGTCAGCAGCATTTCTGCTGAAGTTTAAAACATGTCAGATTAACACATTGATCAAATCTGTTGCTCGTGATGAAGTTTGAGTGAAGGACTGTTTTATTTTTTGGAAATAAAAAAGGCTTGCTCTGAGTAATGCTATAGGGCTTTTGTAGTATTTTTGTTCGGGGGTGGGGGTAATGCACATGTATCCCCCTAAAACCTGCACCAACTTATAGTACTATCTCCTTAGTGCCTGGGCTCCTTTATATTATTGTAGATGTAGTTGTGTTATGAATAAACTGAACTGACTGAATGCACAATATTAGCTCACGTATCCTCAAAGTAACTCTCTGCTCTGTGTATTTTTTCTACAGGCATGCTGAAAGCCAGCAGAAACATTTGGCTGAGAAGACTCTATCCAAATAAGATGCCCCCCCC
>JAPQRP010000006.1:25512678-25531825 GCA_037367295.1 Apogon hyalosoma | reverse complement strand
GCTTCTTTTTGCTCTCACTGTTGATGTGCATTGACATCAGAACCTTGAAGGCCAAATTTGAAGACTCTAGGTCAAAGTCAAGGCCACAATAAAGGCCAAAATCGAATTTTGGATGTAACTTTTGAACTATTCATCTTAGAGACTTCCAATGAGCATCAAAATGCTGGTCTTTCGATTCTGCATCTTGTGTGTATAGATTTTGACCTACTGTTGACCGAAGAGGTCGGGGCTCACTCAGTCAATACCTAAAAAACTAAAATGGATTATAACGGAAAAACGAGTAGAGATAGAGACTTAGTTAATATTATTGACAGATAAAAAACCTGGCATGGGCTTCAAAATGGCATCATGACCTTTGACCCTGACTGACCTTAGAAGGTCAAAATTAAGGTCACATGATTTTAAATGGTCATAGCTCCAAAAAGAGTGGTGATAAGTACTCAGTTGCTATTGTTGACAGATAGGAAACTACATGTAGGCTACAAAATGGCATTTGACCATGAGCGACCTTGAAAGGTCAAACCCATAGTCTCACGTTTTGAGAGGGAAATGTCCACTAAGAGCTAAAATATTTGCGAGGGGTGGGGTTTGTTGTGCTTTGCACCACTTGTTTAGTTTGGATTTAATCATCACTTATCTATACACTGTTGCTCAGTTGGAAGTTGGAATTATTTTGTTTTCAGATACATTCCTATTTTTATTCCTATTTATACACGTCAATAATCACCTTTGACCAGGTACAACAATTACATAACTCAGTTACACTTTATCTATCAAGAATAAATCACATTGTCGCAGTCCTTTCACGAGAAGAGATGAAAATGTTTTATTCCAACTTTATGGGCAACAGTGTTTTTATGGCTTGATCACATTAAACCATTTATTATAGATTAGATGAAATAGATAAGAATTAAACAAAAAATTAAAAACATTGAGAAATTATATGAAATACCGACACAACCAAACTCATAAAGCACCAACACCAATAAATTATATATAATCACAATACCAAAATATTCAGTTTAATAGAATAAACCAAATTATACTTTAATTGTCTGTTACTGATGGGATTCAGTGAAAAACTGGCTGTCCAGCTGTCAAAGAAAATAAGTTCACAGTTCAACAAAAGGAACAACAAGAAAACCTAAATAATTCATGACTATATCAGTAAATACTTGTGTGTTTGTGCAATCCTTAACTGGCTTGGTTAAGGAATGCACAACATTACAACATTATCCTTTGCATTATGTATTTTTCAGTGAAAATCAGGTATTTTCCTATATTTAATTTGCTGATCATGTAGACTGGTAAGTTTTAATGAGCATCATTGTATTAAACTTCCTTTTTTTCATTTCTTTATTTGTGTTTATTGAATTTGTACTCTGTGAAGGGGTCATACCTTTGACAAGGCCCCTCACTCCTGTAATCCCATCAAATTCCCGCATAAGGGAAAAAGTAAACAAACTCCTCCTATTTTCGTAAATGTGCTCTAAATGTGAAGGGTTCCCACTTGGCATGTGCCCTAAATTTCCTGAAAATCTCTGTTTAACTAAAACAAGGTAAAGATTTAAGTCATAGCAGAGATGAAGGAAAAATGGAAAGGTAGTGCACCCACATCTACATAATATGAAACTTATATGGTTTACGCTCATGGTTCTGTCATTTGCATTTTAAAGATCTACTGTTAAATAATTTTTCTGTCATTGCCCTTTTAATTGACGATTAATCAGTTACTTTTTTCCAGGGTGTAATTATTATTATCATCTTTTCAAGTACATTTCTTTGGACTTTTAGATTTACAACTTTCTTTTATTTTCACCTACAACAAAAATATTAGAAGTGCTTTTTAAAGTTAGTCTTAGCACATTTTAACTTACTTTAATATAATTGTAACACATTACATTTCTGGTGAAAACTGGAGTAATTCAGTCTTTCAGTGGAGACTAACCTTTAGCCTGTTTGTTAGTGTTGGCTGATGAGTCTGTGTCACGTTATTTTCTTGTAAATGTGGGATTGTTTGACCACTGCCCTGTCGGACCTACTGGTATCTTTACGTGAAGGCAGACCAGTGAGTAAACACCACCCACACTGAGCAGAGGGGAAATACAACGACTCTAACCTCAAAACCGCTGACTGGTCCTGATGTGGTTCATTCAGATGATGAAAAACATGACAGATCTCATTAGTCAGGATGGACATGACATGTGGTTTTGGACTCTCTCTTATTAACTTGAAAAACTTAAACAAAAAAGCAAACAAACAAAAAAAGTCCCTTTAAGGGGTCTTATATTTACCACCTGATCCTCTGAATGCAGCAGACTGGGTTTACCCGCCCTTTACACCGCTACTGGTGGATTTCATTATGATTAGAAAATAAATGACTTGTCAGAACAGGTGTCCTGTTATTAGTAAGAAACCGACTGAGTTTAAATGCACGAAAATACATTTATTTGATTTAAAGTTGGAAAAATAAATAGTGTGTCATCTCTAAAGACACCTTTGACAAATGAATGCGTGTACTACCTGATGCTTAGTGACATAAAGGCATATGTAGATCAATAATCAATGCATGTGATCAGATATAAAAGTCTCTCAGTTCCTGATGCTGCAGGTGTCAACTTCACTTTCACTCGTTTTTTTTTTGTTTTTTTTTATCTGCGAGACGAGATTCTTTGTCTTTCTTTCATTAGTTTCAAAGTTACGTCTTTCTTTTTCTTTTGCTGAATTACTTTTCCCACCCTTACTTCCTTATTTTCGCTCATCGGGTTCAAATAAACAAGGAAATTACACATGACGTCGTCTTAGTTTTCTTTTTGCTCAAAAAAGGCGTTGATGTTGATCATGTGAGGGAATCCCCGACAGCATCTGCATATAAATGAGGCAGATGTGAAGGTAGCATGACAGAACTGATTGACAAGCCAGAGACATCTCTATCTGATCAGAAAAATGGCACACTTTAATCTGTGTAAGTCATGGTGGAACCAAATCCAGAATGTTTCTTTTTATCTCCAGGATCTGCGGTTATTGTCCATTTCTGTTGTTTTGTAATTCAAACTTCAATAAACTGATCTGTGTAGATTCTGCTGATGTTCATACAGTCACTGTCCTTCACAGACTTCAGCTGTTTGGTGCTGATGGCCCTGACCTGGCGCACATCCACCGGACTCCCAGTGCGCACCGCAAGCGCAGACCAATGCGCACAGTGCTCAGTGCTCTTCAGAAACCTGCTGGTAAACATCACAGAACTCCTCAAAAATGTGAGTACAACTTAGTGTTTATGTTGGATCGCCACTCCATTCAATTCATTTCTCCCTTTTTTTTTTTTTAATAAAATGTCTAAAGGGAATTATTAATAATGTTCTTGTTTGTACTGCAGGAGGCCATATGTTATGCGGTGACCTCTGATAAAATGTTAATAGAGAGTAAATCCGAGACGGTCCAGGCCTGCGCACCCACTCTGAACCAGGTAATTCAGTTATTAAAAGTAAACCTGATTTGTATTCTAACATAATTTGTGCCATCTTGTATAAAACTGAGGGGGGTTTTTTTGTTTGTTTGTTTGTTTTTGTCATAACTTTGAATTTGACGCTTATTTTCCATCTTTTCAACACCTTAGACCTCAACGTGCATGACCCAAAAGAATACATCCTTCAGTGAGGTAAGTTGATTTTTTTACAATTATTAACCCATAAAGACCCAAACAGCCACTGGCGACCAAAACATCTACTGATCTAATATGTTTAATAACTTCTGATCCATCAATCCTATCAATACATGTACATAATTGGTGTGAAATACAGTTTGTCATCTTTTCATGGTCATCAGATATGACCTATTTGGACGTTCAGAGGCTCCATAGTTACCATGGAAACACCATCATCTTCAACAACATTGATTCACCAGTAAAACAAATGGATTTGGATCAATGACAGTGGCTGGAGATGCCTTTTTTTGTGTTCATTTATTGATATCTTTGCTTAAAAAGTCACTTTTTTTTCGAGTTTCCGTTGTTTTTTGTTTCAACATAATAACCCTCGACTTTAACGTGAGCTTCCATGAACATGAACATCCACATGAACAAAATACATGATTTTCACTGAAAAAATGCAAAACACAGAAGATAATATTATAAAAATGGTAATAAATTATTTAAGAAGTTAAATCTAGAGGAAAATTCATTTGGGAACTGGCACAAATGTAGCACTGGGTCTCTATGGGTTAAACAAATATTGGATCAATATACAGAAACTGTCTTTCAGTCCACATTTATTCACACAGTAAAAGTTATTTTACTTTTAGAATACAAAAAAATGACCATCTTTTATTTTCTTTAGGCTGAATGTTTCAGGAACATCATGAAGGACTTGGCTCACTATGATGCTGTTATTCAGTCCTATCTCAACTTAGCGGAGAGAAGGTCTCAGGACGAAATTACACTTCTGAGACCAACCCTGGGAATTATCCGGAGCCTGAGACAGGTGTGTTTATTATGCAAGTGTGGGAGAGGCAAAAACACACAAACAGAAACAGATACAATGATAGTGAGACAGAATCTATTGGGAAATAACATTTTAAAGTTTCCTAATAAAATCTGTCTCGCTTTATACAGAACTGTTCCCTGATGCCAAATGAGGAGACTGAATCTTCAGAGGTATGTTCTGTTCTTTCTTTTGGTCTTTTGTTCCCCATTTACTCCTCTTTCAAATAGCAGCCTTGTTATTTTTTATTCATGTTGTTTCCTCTTGCATTGTCTGTTAGCAGGATGATGTCAATTTGTGGGAAGACAACTCCTACGAAGACAGGAAGAAGATGTGCAAGTTGATGAAAGGTTTTCACATTCGAACCATCACCATCAACAGAGCTATGGGTTACATCAGCTCTGGAGACCACATGAAGTAAACACACCTCTGCATCCAGGTCATCACCACCATCACTCCAATCAATACCAGAATATCTACTTTCATTTTGATTCATCACAACTGAACAACGCTTCCTGATCATTCACTACCATCATCTGTAACTACTAAGTATGTCTATACACTGCATGTGCTGCACGGTTACGAGTGATTTATGCTCAGACATAATAAGCTAAGATCAGCCACTCAATAAAAACTAAATATAGTTATACACACATACACACTATGAGCTAACTGATATGAACAAGACACTGAAAAGTTTAGTAGCGGAGGCTGAATGAGCCACTATAAATCTATGAATGTATTCCAACATTTGGGAAGAATGTATCTTTTTATTCAAGATCTATTTATTATATTTATTTATTTGATGGACTGTGATGTATTTATTGCTATTTATTATAATAAAGTATTTTTGGTATTAAGTTCTGAAGTGGAGCATCTTAATTTCTTTCATGTAGAATGTGATAAGATGGCAGCTTGTTAAAAAGAACATTTAATTTTGTGGATTCAAGATTTAAAATTCAAGAGTCTTTATTGCCATTCAACACTGGTATGATGAACAAAATTACCAAACACAGGATCGACAGCGAAATGGAAAAAATAGTTAAGAAAAAAAAAAAGAAAAAAAAAGGGAAAATGTGGATGAGTGATCCTCCACAGTTAAGACTAACACATTGGAAAATGTACTTTTGTGTTCAGTTAAATATACTGTATTACACTGGTGTAGAATTGTTTAGAAATGATCTCAGAGATTAAATGTGCAATATTTTATATTCTTTAATAAGATGAACTAGAAAGAAATGACAAAAGTGGTGGTTAGTTGATGTTTTCAGTGTATATGATATGATAGATCAGCCCTGCAATGAATTGGTGACTTGTCCAGGGTTTACCCCGCCTTCGCCCATAAGTAGCTGGGATAGGCTCCAACGACCCCCGCAACCCTTGTGAGGATAAAGCAGGTTCAGATAATGAATGAATGAATGTATGAATTAATGATAAAGTGTTATTACACATATATATATATTAATTTATATACATTTTTACAATATATTTATCAATCTTCCAAAGAAAACCCTTCTCTCATTAATTCACAGAATTTCACATTTTGCCGCATGACCGTATCTTAAAAACTACAGTCAACTTGAATCATTTCTTCATTTTACTTCATTAGTGACTAAAACTTGGTAGTTTCATTACTTTTACTCTGGAGGCGTTTTACTTTGTAGACCAGTGTTACTTTTGATACAACATCATGTAAGTAAATGTTGAAGTTAGAGAAAATTGTAAATATTTTGTGTAATACTGGGCAAAGAAATGATGTGAAAATGTTTAATTTTGTTATTATATATGTTATGGAATGAATAGTGCATGATAACCTAGAATTTTAAGTTCACAGCAACATCAAAATAAAGTACAGAAATAATAAATGTCTACAGCTACTTTTATATCTGTTTTTGTTTATTAAGACAATACACGAGAGACATTTTTCCATTTATTCAGTCAATTGCAACTATACTTTTATTTCACAAGTCTTTGGAAAGACAGACCTAAAATAAACAAGTGCAACAAGGTTGGACTGGATTGTTGGTGAGAATCATCTGTGTTCTTGGAGTGTAAACATAACTGCATAATGTCAGCATGGAAGACCCTGAAATCCATATTCAATATTCACATGCAGCTTTTCCCAAATAGTGTTGAAAGAGCTGAAAAGCAGGTTGTTAAAGAAAGTTGTTGACACAGAAACAAAACTGTGGTTTATGTTGATAGCACAGGGATGTTAAGAGAGTCTAACTAAAAAAACTTCTTCTGATATTTGTTTTTCAAGTTTTAGTTGTTCAAAGTTATGAAAAAACCTTGACAAACTTGACTCTTAAAAGTATAAGTGGGCTGCAGCGGCACCCGCACATGTAACACTTCAATTCAGACCTGAATAGAAATCTGAGATACTTTTCTTTTTGTCTTTACAGTGTACAAAGTGTCTGTAACACACAAACAACATGTCCTTTCCAGTCTCGAGAGGGCAGGAATGGTTTCAATATTCAAGTTACAAATTAATTAAAGAGCTCTCAAAGCTCCATGTAGTTTTACAGCTTTAGAGTGGTCAAATAAAGCTTAAAAAAAACAACAACAACAACAACAAAATACACATAAAAAAATAAATGATTGATCTGACAAAGTGGTAAAAAAAAAATATGTACAGAACATAGAGTGTAAAAATGTACAAGATATTACAAAACAGTTCAAAAATAATTCAGTCCATAATGCTTTGGACAGTCACATGCTCACCTGATGTAATGCCTAACTGTTTTATAAAAAGTCCCAAAATGTTAACAGTTAAAAAGTGAAACAAGATAAACAGGATGGATTTTTCCAAATTTTTGCAGTTTCAACACTGCAGCACCTACGGTACATCTGAGAATGGCTACATAATTAGCTACTAAATATTTCAATGACCTATTCCTGGCTTCTAGTGGTCATTATTGAACCGGATAATGCCAAGCATCAACCTCTACCTACATAAAAAGTACCTTAATGCTAAGGTTGGTAAGTCTGTATACAGTACAGAAACAAAGAACTACCTCTTAAGATCTAGGAGGAATAGACAGTGGTAATATAATAGTCTCTTTCATAAAATGCGGCAATATTGAAACCTATGAGACAGTTAAATGTCCAGAAATTAATTAAAGAGCATCAAATGGGAAAATGAAGAGATGTTTGGTCCACAGATCAACTCTGACATGTTTTAGTCCTGAGATTTTCTTCCTAATGAGAGAGCACCAGAAATCCAACAATCCATCAAAATCCCTTTCATTTCGCTGATCGATTGTTCATCATATCTGTGGAAAAAAAAAAGAAAAAATTAATAAGATGTCTATGTCATCCTTTATGTTCTAAGAGCTACATCAGTTCTAACATTGGCTAAACCATCAACCAGGTGTAAGAACATTTAATAGCATTGAAATTTTGTACTATTCCCTCTCAGCGCAAGCCAACGTAGCCATAATAAATTATAAATCATAATACGATGTCTCTCTTTGTCTTCATCGGCCATGATGCTGTCCAATTTCAAGCATTGTTTTTGATTAATTTTCTGAATTTGCACCTCAGCTCTGCCAATCAAATCAATACACGTCCCTCTCCTTCCCTAAGGAACCATCTGAACCCCGTCAAGGCAGGCTACCACGTTTGTTGCCTTTTCATGCTGAAAACTCACCTATATTTTTCTTATCAAATCAGGAAGGGTCTTGAAATATTATAAGTGGAATCAGTGTTTAGCACACTTATCATGTTTACCTTGTCTAGTGTAAATGTATGTTTTTAGGACTTCTCTGTTTTATTTCCAAGTTAAAGATAATAAGTTGCACTTCTATCTGTAATCTATTAGGCGTCAAATTTAACCAGTACACAAAGTAGTGGTGGGTCCATAAAGGGCACTGGGCACAAGTACCACTTAAAATTAGGAAGACTGCTAACAAAAATGTCTATGCAATAAAAAATATATATGATTCTAGTGATTTACCAGGATATCTGCACATCTGAAGACGCCAATTTTTTTACTTTTTCAGATATTTTTCAAGGAGCAAATGTAAGACCTTACATTTACAAAAATAACACTACAACAGGCCTTGAACCACTCCCATGTTTTAATCCAGCCAGCATTACATTTCCATTTCTCCCTGAATTATGTTTCTGCTATTGACGTTCCAGCTGCTGAGGCTCATACCTGAACCTCTTCACCTGTCAATGATCGTTGGCACCTCCACTCATTCCAATCTGTTATGATGAAATGCTAAATGCTAATTAAATTTTTGAAAAAATTTTAACAAAGATGTCCAAAGCAAATATAGCAATATCATTTATTGTGTCTGTAGAATTTATAAGGCTTTTGAGTGACAGATTTAAGGATTGATTATCAGTTTTAAGGACAAATAATGACTTAATTTAGGACAATCAAATTCAAGACTTTTTAAGGATCCATAAACACTGAATATATATGACTATATACTGTATTTAATGTAGGACCCCCAGTAGCAGCTGGATGATTGTGGTAAACTGTGATTCAATTCTCATGAGTTTTTCCATGTATTTTCTCCCATAAAAACATTCAAATGCAGGTGAAGTTTAATCAAGACCTAAAGTGAAAAGCTGCTGAGAAGTCAACACACACAATATCAGCTGATAGTTCATTCATATCTGCTGTGTTTGTATACTCTTGCACTCCCCTGTGTGTGTGTGTGTGTGTATGTATGCGTGTGTGTGTGTGTGTGTATGTATGTGTGTGTGTATGTATACATATATAAAATCAGCAGTGTTCTCTATATGTCTGCAGTTTATTACCTTTCAGTGTCTGTTCAATCTCATTTGGTAAGTCGTCCAGTTCCTTCACACTCTTCCACAGGTGGTACGCTGTGGCCTCTCCCGGCTGCCTTCTGCTCTTCCACTCCACCAGCATCTTCAGCTTTTGCATGATCACGTCATGCTCTGCCGCCTGGATGTCATCCAGATCCCTGGAGTTCAAGTCTAGATAGATGGCCACCTGCTTCCACTCCTTCCCCAGCCGTTTGGCCACCTGCAGTAGCTGCCTCTCTGACATGTCCTGGCCCTGAGTCATCACTGTTTTCCCCCCATCTGGAAAAAGACACACAGCGCGCACAGCTACTTAATTTTAGTGTAATTTTAAACAGACAGGTGCATCTGGACACAGTTAAGGTGTGGACTAGTTTCTGTAGGCTTGACTGGGGCAAAACAAAGTTGTTCTTGAAGCTGCATTTAAATCAGTGAACTTAAATGAAGATGTGCAGTCACCTGACTCGTCCTGCCATCGGGGTCTTTTATAGTTTGTTTCTTCTTCTGAGGGGCTGCTGCTCCTCCGTGTACCTGTGACAGATACATGTGGGTTAGTCTGACCTGGAGAAGCTACAAAAGCAAGAAGTAGTCTGAATTAAAACAGAAACCCATTAGCTTACTGTTTGTCCTCTTTCTTGGCCTTTTTTCTGTGTTATCCACACAGTCACCTAAGGAAAGGAACAAAAGGTGCATTAGCTTTTTAAAGGAATTAGCTCACATGAACAGACACTTTGAGTATTTACATTATGCAGATTATTTATAAACATGTCCTGGATTATGTCACATAACTTAACACATATTTTTTCTATCTTTGATTTGATGATTTTTTTCACTTGTCAACTAAACATCAATGTGTGAAAAAAGAGGCTTTTTAAGTGAACAGAACCTGGTTTTAGGAGGAACATCATGTTTTTGCAGTGGGAGATGAAATATAGCAATACCTTCTCTGATGGTGGCGGACCACACAGTCTCATCAGTGTTAGTCTCTATAAGAGACAATTTAAAGGGAGGAGGCTGCTCAAAGAAAGCCTCAAAGTAGCCTTTCATTTTAGTCACAGCAAGGGTGAACTTCAAATCCTGCACAGAGATGCAGAAACATGATGATTTAGTTGTGTATTAAAAGACATACAGTTCTGTGCAAAAGACTTAGGCAGCCTTTAGCTTTGTTGTTTTTGCAGGGCTGTAATGGGTCTGTTTTTAACAAGAAATGTGCAGGAAATATGTGCACAATATTGAAAAAAATATGTAAAATTAATAGTTTGTGCAAGTAACAGTATTTAGTGTGATCTCCATTTGTATTCAGTAAATGCTGGGTCGACTGTCTGGATGTTTTCTTAAATAATCTTGTCTTATATTATATACTTTCAGAATGTCCCAGAGGCTTTCATGGTCTTTTATCCTTTTCTCCACCCAGATGATCCCATATCACTTCTACAATATTCATGACCGAAACATGAAATACATGACCACACTCATGCATTTCTCAGTCATTGTAGTGATACATGTACAGTTGGAATATATAGCAAATATGTGAATGGTGCAGAGTATCACAAGCAAAAATCCATTTCAGAAAAAAAGCATGAATATTGTAGAAGTTACATGTATTTCATGTCACAAATAAAGAAGTGTGTCCATTAAAATCCTGCAAAAACAACAAAGCTAAATGCTACCTCAGACTTCTACACAGTACCGTACCAATACCAGTGTGTCTCTAGTAGAAATCAGCATCATATGAGGAAACACACCTGAGGTTTGACTTCTCCCTCTGGTTCACTGAGGAGGCGATATGTCCCCTCGTCCAGTTTACATGTGGGAGGTTTCTCTATGCAGATATAACGGTTCTTGTAACCCCTCACCTGATTGCGTATATCCTAATATGAAGAAAACAAATTGGCCACTGGCAGTTAAAGAGTCAAAAAACTCATCTGAGTGGGAAAACTGAAGGTGCACCCAGACCTCTACCTTAGTAACTGCTACACAGAGCTATTAAATCCACAGACTAACAGGAAAATACATCAAATGGGAAAATACAACTTCAAACATTTGTTTAATGTTAAGATTACAATTACTCAGCACTTTGATCCTCCCAAACAGCCGTGTTTACATAACCACAAACACACTTCCCGCCAGTGTGTTAAAAATGACTGAACATTATTGTCAGAATTACACACTGCACTTACAGTAATACGCACTTCAGCGGCACCAACACAATATTATATATACATAGCACAAAGTCACCTGATGGACAGCAAGAGAACCAGTAACACTGAATCAGTGACTAAAAGGCAACGCTTCTAGTTTTCGGAAATTATGTTGTAACCTCATCACAAGAAATTCAAATCAGATTTTTGTGATTCTACCTCATGCTGTGTCATTTACGGCATTTGACTACAACATCAAAATAACAATAAATAAAAAACAAAAAATAACAAGTGAACAGACTTTATCAAAGGTCATAAGGACAAGGGACAGTGTAGATTGTTACCCTATATTGAATTAAAGAAGTTAAAAAATTATCAAAAGTTAAAAGTCCTTTACAGAGGGACATTTAGAAGGGACAACTCTACACTTTATAAGTAATCATGATATCCAGTAAGATGTGACAGAAAACATAACTGCATTAAAGAAACGTGTGTGTATATAAGAGAAACTTTTGTAGATAAGGGACAACGTAGGGTCTTTTTTAAAGAAGTTGCAACAATATGTAAAAACAGCACAATAACTACAGAGTCAAAGGCAATTCTGAAAGGATCTTCCAACAGCTATGATTTGTGGAAATTGAAACAGGATCCAGCAACTACAACAGATCTGGAGAAATTTGACAACATTTCCACTGACAGTGATGGAATAATGTGTATTGCACACATCAAAACCACTACCACATAATGTCATCATGTCTTATTATATACTAAGAGACTATTTGAAGTCATATTTTTTCAAGCTAATTAATCCATGTACACAACGGAGATGGAATTCCAGTTTTAGAGCCTGGATAAACAGAATAAAGGCAGAAAAAGTCAGAAAAACAACCCTTTAAGATCTCTTTAAATGAGTTGAACACTATTTAGCTCCAAGTGTTATTATGGTGCATAAAGCATATTAATCACCAACACTTGCCTTGATGTCAGACGGGCTGTTCGTGGCCAGGTAGATGTGGAAGCTGTAGTTGTTGTTGTCACTGCCCATCTGTTTATAAATCAGGACGACCCCGTGGTGCTCCACAGATTGGCTCGTCTGGATGATGGGGCCCACGGGTGACAGGGACGTCACACGCCACTTAACATGGCTGCCTGAGTGGTCCACTGTTGGCTCAATGATTGGACGGTTGTCTTTTATGTGTAGGACACTGAATGTCATCTCATTCTCTGGGTCTGTGTGAAGATAAAAAAAAAAAATTGCAGTTTACCCAGAAGACTCAGCTATGGAACAGTTATTTTATGTGTCTTGCTTTAATCTTGGTAAATTTAAAAAAAAAAGGATAATTCAAAATACATGTTTTTAAGATGTTCCACTTCACACAGACATCTTTATTTTTTCACATTTAATTAATTATCTAAATGGCAAAATTTAAGCCTTGTGTGTGGAAATACCGAGCACTGAAAGCACTGCCAAGATCCTACTTAACCTTCATGCTGTACTATAGTGGAAAAAAGTTTTCAGACAGCCTTAAAATTTTACACAATCTCAAATATTATAATGAACTATTTGCAGAAAAATCTCTTTTTTTTTATGTGTTCCCAGAGGTGTGGCTGCATCAAACAAACAAATGAAAATGATTTTTTGTTTCTTATTAACAAGAAAAAATAACAAAACTAAACTACTGACAGTTTCAACATGCCATGCCCTGAATGTGTTTAATCATCTCTCTAAAACATCCAGATTTAACCTAGATGGAACAGAGCACGTGCAGAAGGCATCATGCAGGTTTGGAGAATGGTGTAATACTTGGCAGAGTTCAATGATTTTAACCCATAAAGACCCAGTGCTACTTTTGTCGCAGTTCCCAAATGAATTTTTCTCTCTGTTTAACCCTTTTTTAAGTGATCTATTGCCATTTATTAGAATATTATCCTCTCTTTTTTAAATTTTCCAGTGTAAATCAGGTATTTTCCTATATTTAATTTACTGATCATGTAGATGTTTACTGAAGCTCAGAATAAAACTGAGGGTTATCAAATCAGAAACAGAGAAAAAGTGATTTTTTTTCAGCAAAATCAGTCATTAATTGAACATCCACTGTCATCTATCTAATTCCATGGATTTTACTGGTGAATCATTGTTGTAAAGGATGACAAACTGCATTTTACACCAATTATTTGTATGTATTGATAGGATTAGTGGCTCAACATTTACATCAGTAGATGGTTTTGGTTTGGTGGATGTTTGGGTCTTTATGGGTTAAGAAGAGTGATGTTTAATGTAATATATCACAAATGCATGGGGTGTCCAAAAATGGTTTTCCACCACTGTATGTTGAACATAGAAGATGTTGGCATTAAATCTTACCAGCGAGGCAGACAGAGTGAGGAAACTGGATTGATTTGAGGACAGACGCATCCTTCTTCACTGTGTCCACATTAAATATTGGTCCAGCAAACTTCCAGGAATCCGGGAGGAATGCACCAAACTTGGTCCAGGACAAGACCGAGTACCGAACAAGTACAGGCTCAGCCGCTTCGAACACCAGGCCGGTAACAGTACACTCATATGTGCCCTCTCCTTCCAACTGTACCCTACAAAACATGCCAACAGTCTGTCATACTGCACATACACAATCATTATGAACATAGATAAGACAATATCAGTGGACAGATGTAAAGCTGCTGCACAGACGCCTCATGTTACTCACTGGAATCTTCCCTTTGAGATCCTCCTGGGGGTAACAAGTTCATTTCCATGGCTCTGCAAAACACATCAATGCAATTTGTTTATCTGTTTCCTTGATATTTCAGTATTTATATACCAAAGACCACATTGTAATTGGATTTGTGCAAAAGAAAATGATGAATTTTGTGCAACATCCACTCCCGAAGAAGAGAAATGTCAAATTAAAATTTAATCAAAAAACATCAGACACCCATTTACTAGAACAGATGACCTACACCAGATGACTGCAGAAAGAATTGGGTGAAGAACACTGGGAAAAATGGCACGTTTACATAACCGGTGAGACAAATTTGTAAACCATTAAATGTAAAAATTGTGTTGTTTGTCCAAACAACGCGATCTCTGTAACCCCTAGACCTCATGACCTGTTTGTTCGTTTTTTTGTTTTTGTATCTGTTTTAAAAAAAAAAAACTTTCAGATATTAAGAGTTAAAAAAAAAAAAAAACATCAGACACACAAAAAGCAAATAAATATATTGCTTTTTAATTCAGCTCAGGCTCACCTGCTGTATCGCTTTGCATTTTTCACAGCATGGCTTGAAGGGTCTTTCATCTGAAAACATGTGCAACAACAAGAGGGATGTTATTCACAAGGTCTCTGACAGTATGTCTAGTGCTCTCTGAGCAGGTTATATGATCCACTTACCTCTCCCTTTGTGTCCGTTTGGACCCTGTGCTTCAGACTCTAGAGGACAAGACAGTTTAAGTCATAAGGAGATCAAATATCTGAGGGTGACATCCTGTGTTACGCCTTGAGAACACGTCCCAGATAATCTTTTGATATTGTGGGCCATTTTTGTGGTTGTGAGTATAGATGGGATGTACTTAGATTAATGTCAAAAAGCAATCACAGTCTGACAATAATTATGTAATAAGACCTGCATGTAGTCATGTTCTATTGCAAAGAATGTGCACAGAACAAATACTAACTGTGGACTCTGGAAATTAGGGAAAAAAAATGCAAATGTGATCTTACTCCTATGCAAATCTGTTATGTCTATAATTTGTTAAGTTAAAATTCCACCTGAGACGACCTGCCCTACTTCAGGGTCCCATGCAATGTCTGATTTTCAGCATACCCTTTCTTGGTTGAGAACATGGGCTTACTGCTGATAATAAATGCAAGTTTTGGTTGCAAATCCAAGAGGCTCATGTTTCGATGTAACATGTATATTCACTGACAGAGCAAACTTAAATCCCTCAGAAGCGGTGGATGACATGCATGACAGCAACAGGACAGAATATTTTTCTGTCTTTAAGGGGTTATCTTAAAGTGATGAGCCCACTCTTGGAATAATGACGGTAAATTCAAGTATAAAACAGACTTTTCCTATTTCGTGTGATATGTGCCACATGAAACACAGATGTGGAGGGTTAATTGCTAAATCACCGCCGGTCCACAGGTTATACTAGTCCCATGTGAAATACGGCTTATGACTACAAGCTGTTTCTGGAAGCACCAAGTACACAACAAAAAAGAAGGCGTCTACTTTATTAGTTAGAAAAGTAAGCTACCAGTATTTCTACATAAATCACTAGGCAATAAGCATATCTCACCAGGTCTAGACTCCTCAGCACCACCCTCTTCAGTGTCTGCAAAAAAGTTGAAGGAAATACAATCAATGAAACCTAACAACATTGATTTCAAGTCTAAGGTATTTTCAAGGACTGAATATGAGATTTTTACCTTCTTCCCTCTCGGCACTGGCTTCTAGCAAAAATCAAAAATACAAGAAAGAACAGAAGATGAGGAACAGAAAAATAAAACAATTGCATGCGGTACATTAGAAAGTTTGGGCAGTGCCTCTCACCAGAGTCTTCATCCTCTTCTTCATCCTCCTCTTCCCCTGAGCTGTCGTCAGTGGAGGTTCCTGTGTTCTCTGTTTGAAACAGTTGTATTATTGTTACAAAGCTTTTCCATTATCAATATTGGAAAAAGAATGAATCCAGAAACTAGGCCTCCTATGTAAAAACAAAGTGTTGATGAGTGAGTTCTATGGAAAGACCAGGGAAACCCAGACCAGCCATCAATATAATGTACAATGTGCAACATATCTATCACTGTCACATACTACCTCAATATTCATTCATTCATTCATTCATTCTTCATATTGGTATATAGAGCTAACTGCATAGTCTATCTTGTACATATTTTGCACCTTATATTTTACCTATAATTATCTGTTTGCACTGAAAAAGGAGAAGCTCTCTAATCTCATTGTACATTCAGTATAATGACAATAAAAAGCATTCTATTCTATTATATTCTTAAACTGTATTGATGTGATATTTTTGACTTACCTGAACTACTGCTGTCACTTTCAGTGTGATTATCTGTAACACATTAGTCATGATTTGACGTTAGTGTTGGTGGGTTGGTAAAATCCTTGTGAATTCCCACAATATAGGAACAGAAATTACTACAACATTGGAAATTGTTGACCATTACATCATCACTAACACCATTCTGGAAAATGTACGACAATTAACAGGTTGAAAACTTCAATAACGCCATTTTTTAGAAATTAGCACATTGCAGATCTGAAGAACTCAGAGCAGGAAGTAGTTCTCAAACACATTTAGAGACCAGCTGATCACTAGAGCCAATTTATCTTTATTTATTTATTTTAAACTTCTATTTATTCAATTTTTTTGACAACTTTACAAACAATAAACAAACATTAAAAAAAAACAGTCAGTAAAAATTTTAATTACGATGATGCTACAAGACTGGTTTATGTAATATATGCTTGTGCAACATCACTAGCACATTGAGGTAGTACATAATGTTTGCATAATAGCTCATATCATATAGTACAATAAAACATATAAGTATGCAAATCAAGAATGTTATTTCTATTTATATTATAAAGTGAAAAGGAAGACAAGCAGAGGAAGCAAAACAAAAAGTGACAGATATCCATCATGCTTTGTATTTAAATCCAAATTATACTGCACTCCCAAAAGTTCCAGTGGCTTCTTCCATTTCTGCAGGAAAATATGAGTCTTTTTTATTAATATATCTTTATTTTTTAATAAATGATATTAAAATGTGCCACCGTGTCTCTGAAGGCTCCAGAACATTTGTTTTTACTGGTATTTACTATTTATAATCCCTGTAATTCGATGTGACAGTCTCCTATAAATACTGTTAAAACACTGTACTGATTTGACAGTGAAATTAAAGGGATTTTAATGAAGATTTGTGTTCACATTACTGTAAAACTGACAGCAACATTGTCAGTTATCAGCCTCACTGATCATAACATGAATCATACTGAAAAATTATCTGTATAGGTCATTACCTGGAGTAAAATATTCCTTCATTATTGATTTTATTTCCTACAACCCAACACGTTAGTATACAGGACAACTGCTTTACAGTAGGTGTCAAAAATATTCTGACTGCATCTTCACTTACACACACACACACACCGAGGTCTATTTAAGGCAGAGAAAACCACAGGTGCAGTCACATGACCTTTACCCCAGCGTTGTCTACACTCACAAAACTTTCCTTACATAAAGAAAGTAATAACAGATGGATTCGAGTCTCTTGTACTGTCACAAGACCTGCAGTGTTTTACCTTGTATCACCGGGGTTCTTCTTTTAAGAGGTGAAGCCCCGGTTACTGTCCTTTACTTCTCCTCTGAATGTGAAGTTGTCTTGTATGCATGTGTTGTGTAATATGAGTTTTTAACGACATATGAGTCATCAAAAAGCCCTGAACATGTCTGACTTACAGCAACTACTTTTACATATCCATCCCTCCTCAGCGGCTGCACTGCACTGTGAAGAAGCTTCTGATAAGTGGCATGCATTAAACTGCTGGCATTTATACAGATAGGTCCAGAGGAGCTGCTGCCCCTCTCTTCCCAGCAGCAGTGAAATGTCCGCGGACCGGGCCATCTGGCTGAGTGCCTGGCTGGCTAATGGATGGAGCCCATCCTCTCTGGCCCGCAGAGTTTTATCTTAGACTAACAAGCAGATGCTGCCATCACTGCTCCACTCACAGCACCTCCCTCATCAATCTCTCTCCTCCACTTCACTCTATCTGCTGTTGCTTCACCTCTCTCTCCCTCCCATTTCTCTCTCCTTGTCCTCATATGCCTCCTCTGGCCAATCTTTTTCTCTGCTGCTGCCTCATCCGAGCCAGCAGGCATCCCTCTTCTCTCTGGCATGGCCGCTTCCCTTCATCAGAATGACAAACAAGGTGGAAGGCAAATACCCGCACAGATACACACATGCACGTGCAGTCACACAAACACACACACACACACACACACACACACAGTTTACGGCTTCCAAGGTTTTGATCATTTTGTGGGAGTTGCCTGCCATCTGCTGGTCTATAAAAATAACAAAATGAAAGGCAGAAAAGGAAGGTGCATGTACAGTGATGAGAAAAACAAAGCACAACCTCTTCCCTCTTTGAATTATGTGTTTTATACATATCAGGATATAAATAAATAAATAAATAAATAAAAATCAGTTGAAATTATGTAAATCTCACATAACACATTCCAAGGTATCATTAGTTATTTAACAAAAATGGAGCCAAAATTTTGCCTGTAGAACCACCTTTAGCAGCAATATCTTCAAATAAGTGTTTTCTGTTTGACTATCAGACTCTCACATCACTGTAGAGGAACTCTGGTCCATTTTTTGGTACAATATTACATCAGTTCATTGAGGTTTGCAAGTATTTCATAACCCAGTTGTAATTTTATCTTATATTGTCATCTCCCTAATATAACTGATTTTGACAAAAATGAGTAAAATCATCAAATACTGGTGAGGTGCTGGTTAAATTTTTTGAAAAATCTGGTGGTGACGGTGAAGGTGATGATACAGTCATGGAAAAATTTATTAGACCACCCTTGTTTTCTTCAATTTCTTATTATTTTAATGCCTGGTACAACTAAAGGTACACTTGTTTGGACAAATATAATGATAACAACAAAAATAGTTCATAGTAGTTTCATTTCAGAGCTGA
>JAPQRP010000006.1:25497533-25512578 GCA_037367295.1 Apogon hyalosoma | reverse complement strand
TGACAAAAACAGTGCTTTTATTCATTCCATGTTTTCTTTTCTGTCTGTTTTAGTCACATGACACACACAGGAATTAGTACTGGATTGCATAACTGTTGTTTTTGATGTCTTTTGATGGTCTAATAAGTTTTTCCACGACTGTATAGTGATTATTTTCCTATAAAATTTTTATCCCAAAAAAAGAGTAGTTTAAGTATATAACTTGGTCTCATTTTGTTTATATGGAAACAGTGTATTGCATTCTTTTGTTTATGCACAGCTCTCTGAAGGTCCCACCACAGCATTTCCTCCAGGGTGAGGTCTAGACTTCGACTGAGCCTCTGCAACACCTCAATTCATTTCTATTTTAGACATTCTGTTGTAGATTTCAGGAAATCTTAAGCTGTGGGACAAATGGCCTCACATTTGACTCTGGATTCGTCTGGTATACAGAGGAGTTCGTGGTCGACTCAATGACTGCAAGGTGTGCAGATCCTGTAGCTAAAAAACGAGCCACTCCCCTGCCATGTCTGACAGTTGGTGTAAGGTGTTTGAGCTCATATGCTGTGTTTGGTGTTTTCCAAATGAGATGTTGTACATTATGGCCAAACATCTGCACTTTGGTCTCATCTGTCCATAGAACATTGTTCCACAAGTCTTGTGATGTGTTCACATACAAGTTGGACAATCTAAGCCATGCTGCCTTCAGAGGCTTTCTCCTGGAAAACCCCCCAAACAAAGCTGAAGAAGCTATAGTTGTACAGTCTTTTTCTAACTGTACTGTCATGAACTCAAACACCTAACATGCTGAATGAGGCCTGCAGAGTCTGACAGGTAGGTCATGTGGTTTTTTGCAGTTTCTTAGAGTGCTGCGCAGTCTGACCCTGGGGTGAATTTATTGGGATGTCCACTCCTGGGAAAACTGGAAGTGTCCTGAATGTTTTCCATTGAATTATTAATGTTGTTGTTGTTTTTGTTGTTCTAACTAACTTACTTACTTATATTGCTTACTTTCTGGCATTATTGGTATTACTATTAATGTAATCATTGTTACTATTGATATTATTGAGATAATTTTTATCACTTTTATTACTATCATTACTTTTATTACTATTTTTCTATCACTACTATGTATTATTATCATCATTATCTATTATTGTAATCATCATTATTTATTTTCACAAATTTGTATTACTCATTACTACTTGTATTTCTAATGAGTAATTCCTTGTATTTACTACTGTTTGTATAGTTATTGTTATTATTATTTTCTTTTCCTTTTTTCTCTTATAATTCTTCTTATGTGCACATACACTGCTGTGCTGCTACTGGAACCTTAATTTCCTGGAGGGCTCTGCCCAAGGTATCAATAAACTTTAATCTAATCTAATCTAATCTAATCTAATCTAATCTAATCTTTCTCAGTGTAGACTGATTGACTTAAAATTGTTTTGAAACAGTATCAGAACTCTTCTTCTTTAAGCTCACTCCTGTTGTCTTGTCCCACACCTGAATCCTCCAGATCAGCAAAATGCCCAAACTTCTGCTCTTATAGAGGCTGTTACACTTGATGACGTGGATTAAATAAGGTTGTTTGCTTAGCAACACCTGGCTGCTACTTATCCTCATAATTCCAAAGGAAGTAGTAAGGGTGTACTTACTGCTTCTGTATTTTGGTCTGCTTTCATTAAGTAATGACAGTGTCTTATGTTATGCACTGTTGCTTATCTGAGATCTTATCTACCTAAGTTTAATAAGTGCACAGAACAAATTGACTTTTTATTATGTCCTGATACATAAAACCATAAAATTCAAAGAGGGTGCACTTTCTCTTTCACATGCCCGTATGTGCTTAAAAATGTGCACACAAGTCACATGTCAAAACTGCCACCAACAAAATGTTCACATTAGTCAACTGAATAACCACCATGATAATCATCATTAGTAAATGAACATTTAGTCCTCAAAGTTGATGTGTTAAAAACAGCAAATGGGCAAGAGTAGGAATCTGAGCAACTTTGACAAGGGAGAAATTATGACCCAATCACTGGGTCAGAGCATCCCCAGATGTTGTTGTTTATTCCCAATGTAAAGTGGTTAGAACCTACTAAAAGTATCAAAATAACAACTGGATCTCAACCAGTCAAGCATATATGGGAGCAGAACATTATTACCACCCGTCTAATATTGTGTAGGTCCACCTTTTTCCACAAAACCAGCTCTGACCTGAGGCCTAGACTCTACCAGACTTCTGAAGGTGTGCTGTGGTATCTGGACCAAGACATTAGCAGCAGCTTCATGAAGTCCTGTAAGTAGAGAGGTGGACCTTCATGGATCAGATTTATTTGTCCAATACCTCCCATAGATGATCAATTGTCCTGATATTGGGATGTCCTTCCTTAGGCCATCTTTGGTTGGTACCAACCACTGCAGACCAGGAACACCCAACAAGACCTGCAGTTGTGGAGATGTTCTGACCCAGTCGTCACTGTTAAATATGGACCTGGTCAAAGTCACTCAGTTTCTGACGTTCCTTATTTTGCTGCTTCCAACACATCAACTTCCACAACTAAATGTTTACTTGCTGCCTAATATATCCAAACCAGTAAAACGTAACACTAATGAAAAAAATCTAAATTATTACCACTTCTGCTGTCAGTGGTCAGAATGTTATGGCTAATCATTTAATATGATAGAATACTAATCTTATTGGTGCTGATCTCTAAGGGAAGTGATCACTTTATAACACAAAATTATGACAGAATATCATATATTATGCAACATGGAGTTTTGTTTTTTTATATATGAGCCAAGTTTCCAGCATTATTTCATATTATTGCATTACTATGCAGCTGTTGATTTTCAGTGATTTACATCAAACAACTGCTCCAACAGATAGATTATGCCAGCACCTTTATTTATCTGCAGAATTCATGTTATCTTCAGAAAACTCAAGAAATGTTAAAAAAAAATAAAAAATTGTTTCACGTCAGTTTAGGCCTAATCATTACTACTAGACAATGTCCAACCATAACGATCAGGTTTAACTGTACAGAATAAAGCATATACCTGGTGAACTGACAATGATTATGTAGACTATAGATTTAGAGGACCATGTAAAAAAAAAGAGAATGGTTCTCTTGTTTGGAGTATTTCAATAAGCAAATGCAAGAGTAGGTAAGTTAGTGACATGTGAATGTGCACACATCTGTGTTTTCATTCAAATGATATGAAAAGTAAGGAGGCCAGGCAGTAAGAGGAAAAGGTGAACACAGGTAAAGAATGGAAGGTAAATAAAAGTAGCTGTAATACAACTCCAAATAAGAAATAGATGTAGTATGGAAAATGCAAATTAAAAAAATAATGCAGTGATGTTAAAATGTGCTTTGACTTGTATCCCATTGTCCAAGGTATGAGCATTACATTTGTCTTTCATTTTGGGTCTGTACAGAGTTACTATGTAAAATGAAGCCTTATCTTAACTGTATCCAGAAGCAATAACCCCTTCTCTGGACTCAGAGGCATCTGGGGTGGACTACCACCCAATGGAAACATGGATTATGGTGGGAAGAGCCAGTTTTCTGGGACACCTTTGGACAAAAAGGACACTCTGTGCTCCAGTCCAAAGACGTTTGTGCATTTAACTCTGCACTATTAGCATGTGTGGTTCTACAAGCTGTAGATGAATGATGGTTTTTGATGCTTTACTGTCTGAGGGATCAGAGGTCAGCGTGGATGTTCCTTTGATTTATCTAAAACAAACTGGACTGCTTTTGTGTATGACATAGTTGTATTGCCTTGTGTTCATCTTAGACTTTTATATTTGTCCTTTACACACTCAAATACATCCAAATTTCTTGAATTCTTCATATTTTATGCACCAAAGACGATAGAATATCAAAATCTCTGTCTATCCTTCTGTGAGTATCATTGCTTTAATACTTTTAACATACGTTCATTGACAAACTCTTAAGCCTTCTCTTGTCCTACAGGACTGGACTTTCCTGATGTTGCTTTTGTACCAAATCGTTGTCACAATCACATTCCAAATCCTCTTGTTATTTGATTATTTGGACTCATTATTAGCCCTAAATTGCTTCTTACTACATTTTTTTTCTTGAATGTGTTGAATCTGAGGAATAAAATCCATGAAATACAATATGTTGTGCTCATAATGTCTACAATTAAATACAAATTAAAGCTGCACTGCATTATTTCTTAATTTGTATTTCCCATAGTGCTGAAATTATTTTTATTTGGGGGTTGTACATACATATAATAGATGGGATTCACACCTTATAAAATATATGTGAGTGTGTGATTATATTGTGTGTGCTGCTTTCGTATGTTTGGATTATATGTGCTGTCTCTGTATGATTGTACTGATGTTTCACTGTTCTCTTTTATCTTTTTTGATTTATCTTGTCTCTTTTTAAATAATGTGCTGTAATATATTGTTTTTTAGGGTGCCTATTGTCATCAGGCCAGGGACTACAGCAGGATACTAGCCATGTTGGCTAAAGCTGCCCTTTTTTTACTGTTATTGATACAGTTCATTAATTGGGATTGTCCACAATACAATAAACAATATAGCAAACAAAAAGACAACCCAAAGTGTCCAACAGTAAAAGAGAGGAAGTGAAATGGGAGGGTGTTTACCTTTGTCTCCAGATGTAGGAACATCTCCATCTCTGTTGGACAGAAGAGACTGAGTGAGTGAATAAACAGGTGACAGGTGTGACTACAGTTACAGAGTAATTTTAATGTTGATAATGATGGTGCTTTCGTGCACCACTTCTGCTTTAAAATAGGAACTAGAGCAGTAGTGAAAGAGAAAAATAAAAGCAGGAAACATGAACAAGCTGCATGAAACTCATTTTCTCACACTTGTCACACACCCCATCCTGTTGTACCATAAACTTACACCCAAACGGTAACTCTGAGCCAGTTTCAGATAAGTGTCCACGCCACACGAAAACAGTTATGGAAAGGTTGGATATTTGTTCCACTTATTAAAGACCAGATTTGTCAGGGTCAGACACAGTGTTCATCATTTTAATCACTTCTGCGTCTGTGTTCCTGTTTTGTTTGGTAAAATGGAAATGGAAGTTATATTGTTTTGCCCTACTTAACAAAAATAAATATTTTAAGGATGTTCTGTGCTTTTTTTGTGCCAGAAAGTTTCCATATTAGACTCTCATGTCCTCCTTAAATGCACAGAGGGCTTCCGTTGGATGATACATGTTTAGTAATCGTTCACTGACTTCCAGTGCTATCATATACAACCATAGTTAGATAATATGGTATTATTTACAAGCAGGAGCCAAACTAAAATAACAGGTTTTGTTTTATGCATCTGTTTGTTTAGTGTGATGTAACTTGTTTTGTTTCATTGAACTCCATTATATTATACTCTATTTGATTTAGTATATGTCTGCCAGATAAAAACATACTATATATTCTCACAGTATCTACAGTGCAGACGAGTTACTAGTTCCTCCACACACTTAACCTGTAATTCTTTAACCATGTGATTAAACGAGTTGAGTCCAATAGTTAAAATGTTGTGTCTGGTCTGAGCAGAGGACTGGTGTGACCAGTCGATGCAGTCTGTTCAAGATACAACATGCCTGAGATCTATCACAGTGACTGCCAACCCAACAAGAAGAATGAGTTCAACCCCAGCAGGCGCTGAAAAGTAGGTCATATCTCAACCTGAGTGCCTTTTCCTGCTTTTCTTCCTCAGTTGTAAAAGGCAGAACCGGGTGATCAAAGTTAAATTCTGCGTCAGGAGATAAGGATTATTAAGGCTAAATAAATACTGGTCTTATATTTCATGTCTGGCGATGGTGATAAGGCCCAATGTGTTGCTATTGTTTTGAAACATCTGTCAGGAAACACTCTATCTGCTCCTCAAGGTCGACTCGTCCACAGCTCTGCCAGGTACTTACACCAAAACAACACAGAAGCTCATTAGTTTCCACAGAAAACACCTATTCCTTTGAGCAAGGTTTGTTTTCCAGTGATTGAATGGAATCGGTATCAGAATAATCTTAGTTTGCCAAGGACGTAAACACATATAAGGAATTCTTTATCGGTATATGTCGTCCCTCAAGTAAATTATAATAAAAAAAAGGAAAGAAAGTAAAATAAGAAAAACAAACTCTATATAATTGAAATTGAAACATTCATTTTCCAGTGGAACCCAAGGAGTTTGACAAATGATGGATGGACATACTTATGTATTTTATGTACAGTTAATGATAGATTTAACTTCATTCTTATACACATAAACACACCGTATCAACTTATATATGCAGGTACACTTTTTTGTGCAACTGTGGATGACAAAGGAGGAGTGTTAACTGTTCATGGCACACAACACATAAACACCCAGCATGAGACTTGAAGCTGTGTGTATTTCAACGCTGCCCACTTGTTTCTATCTTTCTTCAGCAAAAGGTGATAAGAGAATCCTCTGTCTGCTTCTTTCTGCCTCTGGTTAAACGATAAAGGCTGCAACTTTTACATGCTTCCTCAAACTTTCAGTAAACACAATGAAGACAAGCAGCATCTGGCTGAAGATAAACAACTGTCCGTTGGCCTCCATCAGCTACACTGAACTTTGAAGCTTTCACTGCCATAAATAATGTCTGCACACTTTCACTGTGATTAGTAATGTGGGTGTGACTGCTTTTATCCCAAATATGATCCAGTAGATTAAATTAAAGGTTTAGGTTCATTTTAGAAGCATATATGGGGTCACTGAGTTTATTTTTAATAAAAGCTAAAACATTGTGTGTACTGTTAACCTACACTGTTTTTCCCCTTCAGGTACTTTTCCATCCCTCATCCTCTATGGGTGAATGATACCCAGGCAACAACAGCCTTGTATTCAATGAGGACAATGAGTCATCAGTATCACCTCACCTGAAATGTGGATCACAATGCAACTGATAATAAATACTGTATACCACTCAACAGACGGGATTCAGTCGAGGGTTACTGTATTTTTTTTTTTTTTTTTTTTTTTTTTTTTTTTTTTAACACCACATTTTAGACGAGATTACACATTAGTTAAATCTTGTATCATGCAGCATAGAAAGAAAAACTATGACCAGGAAGTGATATTTTATGCTTGTAACCTATTTTACGCACATTGTGTTTTTTCCTACAGGCTTTACTTTAGTACATCATTAATTTAGATCCTTTAATCTGTTGTTACTAAACAGTCTTCACACTTAGAACTGTTCTCCAAACAGCGTCATGAGGATGCAAGTGTTGTGTGACTCATGTACAGTGTAACAACACAGCGGCGTGCACCAACGCACCGACAAAGACACCACTTTTCTGCAGCTTTCTTCTTATTTCTGCGCACAGATGAACGTAAATGTAACAGGGAGGCAGCGATTTCCGTTTTCTGTGATAATGTATTGAACTAAATGTTTCAAAATAGATGCATTTGTAAGTGAAAGCAACAAGGGATTCCACTTCCTGTGTTGACGACAGGGGATTTTTAGCGCCGCATCCATGGCACGCATCATCTTTTGTCCAAACTACCCTCACGCCAAAAGACTTTTACATATCCACACTTCCTCAGATGAGTTTCATTCATGATGATAAAGTAAAACACGCCTTACCCGTGCTCTAAACAAGAAGCTGCCTCGCAGTTCGCCATCTCCGCCACCATCCTTTATCTGTAATCAAACGCCGTTATTGCCCGTTTTTTTTTTTTTTTCCCCTTCACGACGTGAAGCGGCTGCGCGTAAAAGCACCTGAAACACAACACGATCCGCTGTCGTTAAAGCGCTAAAACAGTCATCAGCCTACTAATGATTAACGGAGCAGTCGTGGGTTAAGAAAAACATCCCGTCGCTTTACAGATTTGCTTCAGTATATCCAGAAAAAATGCACATATGATTATCTATGATCCGAAACTCATATGATTTTCTTTCATCCAAAACTCGGCCAAGATTGTTGCATGTGGATGTTTTGTTTGTCGTCACTAATGTTACACTTATGAGTGTGAAATACTACGCAGATCTCAACATCATTTCCTTCACAGCTGCGCAGTTCTTAACTCCGAAAAAGTGCGCGTAAGGAGCAGCGATGGTGCGCAGATGCGGCGCAGCGCATGGACGCGCACCAATGCGCACCGTACGTGGGAGGAGACGCAGCATCCCGCCTTCTGCGTGCGATTTGTGGAGTCATGTTGATGATTTACAGGCGACTTTTCAAACTCTTTTAAATATAAAGAACACAGAAATACAATATGTGATAAGGAAGGTGCGTTTTCAATTAATGAAACAGGGTTAATTTTAGGTCTGTGTTCTGTGGAAAGACAGCACAGGTTAAATGAAACCAGCCTCTATATTTGCAGATCTGCATATGATGTGCAACTCTCATTACCCTTTCAGGTACTTCCTCAGAAACTCAGTTATCCATCCTAAAAGTATTTCAGTAGAGTTGAGTTAAATTGGTCGGGGAATAACATGCTAAATAGATATGTAGTTAAGTCAGGTTTCCACATAAGGTGAGTTTCTTCGTCATTTTTTGATTCTGCATTTTTTTCCCACTCAGAGGAGAAGCCAGCACACCACGCAGTGCAACTAGGTCACTTTGAGCGGGAAAGCATGGTCATGGCTGCAATACATAAAAGAAACCACCAGATGTCCCATTAGACAACAAAACATGCACAGCAGCAGCAAAGCCCGGCCTCCTCTAAAAATTATACATGAACCGGAAGAC
Source organism: Apogon hyalosoma (assembly GCA_037367295.1). Classification (NCBI taxonomy): domain Eukaryota; kingdom Metazoa; phylum Chordata; class Actinopteri; order Kurtiformes; family Apogonidae; genus Apogon; species Apogon hyalosoma. Next base: position 25,503,851 of record JAPQRP010000006.1, on the reverse strand, counting down.
ACATTCAAATCACATTGATGAACTTACTGCAGAACTAATCAGGGTGTCATATAGTTAAAAATGAAAAATGAATGTTTGACTGATCCAAGTAAACTTCTTAGGCTGAACTTGCTGTCCAGAGGAGAGATTAGAATGGGGAGGGTGAAGTCTCTGAGTGTCTGAGATGTCCAATGGGAGGAATGAGTGAAGGATCAAGGGCTTTTCTATTGATCCTCCACTCATTGATCTTTTCCTTCTCTCTCCGTACACCTGGCCAACTTTCACGGATGGATATGTAGTTTACAGCACAAAGGAGGCAGAGAGTGAGATAGATATGGCACAGCCTATCAGGGCCATTATCCAAGTCCCAGAGTCTAAAGGGAGAGATCAGCTTCTCAGTGCAAGAAAAGACAGCTCACAACATCAGACTCAGAGGCGAAACGATACCCCCAATACCTCAGGAAATGAGAGGACATAAACAGCGCAGAGGAGGAGAGGAGGGGGGAGAGGACAGAAAAGGTCAAGAGGAGGGGACTGGGAGAGAGAGAAAAGATTCACTTATCAGGAAAATGAAGAGGAATGGACAGCAGTGATAAGTTTGTGCTAATGCAGGTCCCTTAACTACAAACGGATCTGAGTTCAGACTCACAAGTTTTTCTACTTAAGTCAGATTTATCCGACTGCATGACTTGACTACAGGTCAGTCCTCTGGAGGTGGTGTAGGGGTGCTGGAGTGTATCCCAGATATCAATGGGCGAAGGCTGAGTACACCCTGGATGCACCACTAGTTCATGTTCAGGGCTGACTACAGGTCAGTATTTAAAAAATCACATACAGATGTCTTTACTCTGTACTCTGTCCTCCAAGGTGGACACTTTTTATAAAAACTGTGCTGCTCTGTGCTATTGACTGGAAAGAAGTACCACCACTCATCTTGCTTTTGAGCCCCAAGAACTGAAATTTCACTGTGAAATGATGTTAAACTCATATTTCCACTGCACTGTAATCATGAAATGTAATGTGTGTACTATGTCTGGGCTTTTTTTTTTTTTTTTCAATCAATCGACCAACCTGTTTGGAAACGATGATGTCACACACCCCAGAGGGTTAACATGAGCCCTCATTGTACTGTACTCATTATCCATCGCATAGACACACGCACACTCAAAATAACACATAAAAACACTCTCTTGTAAGGATACTGAGTCAGGCAGGACGACAACCCACACCTCTCTCAAACATACATGTATTCACACATACACACAATAAAAGGTGTCCTGTTACTGCAGACATGAGGAGCATCTTGTCCTTTCAGTTTTAACAGACCATTTTGACATTCACACTGAGTTACCACTGGATACATTCACAGTAACCAAAGAGTAATATAGTGCTTGCAGCAGCAGCAGCAATGTATAAATAAGCCAAGGTTTAGGAGAAAGAGTGATGCTTTTGCACTGAGAAATATTTGAGATTCTGGAGACTGTAAATGAGATATTTCAGAGGCTACCTAGTTCAGTCTTATATCTATTTCATCTATGTATTGCAGGTTTATCAGAGCTGTTTCTATAGAATCAATAGCAGAACCTTTCTATATTAAAGAATAAAAGCATGAAAATACAGAGCAGCATTGTTGTACTGTGATAAAAGGCGCTGGATCAACATGGGAACAATTAGTGCCTAATCTAACAGCGGCGTAAGTATTCATATAGTTCACTTAAGTACTAATAACACTGTGAAAATGCTCATTTCAAAGTAGAGGATCTGCATTCAATACCAGTTTAAGTGAAAATATTGTATTGTCAGCTAAGTGCACCCACAATACAGTTAAAGTAGTCATTATGCAATAGAATGAGCCCCTCTCAGTGTTATACTATTATATATGTATGTGGAATTAAATTTACATAAAGATGGATACTTCACTTTACAGTAAGGCATCATATTCTATAAGATCATCATATGTGTAGTGTCCCTGTTGTGTGTGAGAACCACATATCTGTAAGTCCATTGTACTGAGCTCAGAGGAAGGTGGAGAATTTAAAACTCAATCAATAAAGGAAATGCTTCATCCTTAAGTTTATCACAAACATTCTAATACACAGATGGAAACACGTGGTTTTTACTTGACAGGAAGGGGATGAAAAACTGAGCTGTCATACAAATTAAAGCTGCAGTATTGAAGAAAAAATGGTAGTAGGAGCTTCACTAGGTCAAAAAACACAAAATGTGTATAAAGGAATCAGGTGCTCATCAAGGACAGGGGCACAGAAAAACAAAATAGAAAACATGGAAAATCATGGAAAATAAAATGACAAAAAAAAAAAAAATAGGACCAAGGGTTACCAAGATAAGATATTCCTTTATTAGTCCCACAAGAGGAAATTTCAAATTTACAGCAGCAAGAGTGGAGCACAACAAAATACACAAGAGCAAAAAAGAGCATTCAGTCAGCACAACAAACACACAGGCTACACAACACAAATATAGAAATGTAACCAACATTAAAAAAAAAACAAAAAAAAACCTATAAATACTATTTGCAGCTGTTGTGCAAATGCTGAACATGCCACAGGTTGGTTATTGATTGCCAATAGTAATTATATCAATATCTTCAACTGTTTTGAAGTTATAACACTTTGACATTTTTCCCATTATAAGCCAGGGGGGATTTTTAAAATGTCAGAAATTTTTTTTTCTTTTTTTTTTTTTAAATCAATATTTCTCAATTCTTTGAACAAACTTGATAGACCTTGTCCCAAGGAACCTCTGCTATGAATTTCAATTGATTCTGGTTGATAGTTTTGGAGAGGAAATTTCTCGAAATATTGTTTACTGATGGATGACAGACGGACGGACAATAACTGATATCAATAGTCCATCAGACATTCAGGCCATTGGACTAAAACGGATTCAATTTGTTGCAAACAAAAGTACCCCTCATCTGTACAGTCCTGTACAAAAGTCTTAAGTCCCCTCCAGGTTTGTCGTTTTTACAGGGTTGAAATGAGAATACATATTTATTTCTCATTCTCTTTTCTTTAGATAGAAGAAAATTCAGGAAATATGTGCACAGCCTAAATTCTAAGGGTCAAAGTCACTATTTAGTGTGACCCCGAACCCCATGACAAGAAGCAGCACAAACAGTAGAAAACATCAGAAAATTGATGCAATAAATCTCACATACTCTGAACAAAAGGGTTAAAGACATGTTAAGTGCAAAGGGAGGTAACACTAAACACTACCACTTTGGTTTATAGAAGATGTTTCATCCCAGAAATGTTTGTTTTTACTGCTGTAAATACTTCACATATATCCAGATATCTTAATACAGAGACTGAGAAATGCATATGTGTGATTATTAGAGCTTTACTAAACCAACAAACCTAATCCAACAAACAAACCTGAACCAGGTCATAATACTAAAACATGCTCAAATTTAAAACCTCAGCGCATCATGGGATATAAATATGGCTGGACAAGTGGCAAAAAGAAAAAAATCCAGGCTAAAAAGAGATAAATATATCCATGAAAAAAATGGGCATATTTAACACTAACTTAAACTTAAAAACTTAAACAAATGGGGAAAAAAGAAAAGAAAAAGTCAGTTGAATGGAGAATAACAAACAGCAAGACGATAATGCATTAGACTGAGAAAATACATAAAAATGTCTGTCCAGAGGTGTTTCAAACGCTTTTAACTCCAATTGACTCCAATAATAATAATTGACTCCAATGGTCATCAGCTACCAGTGAGGATTACTTCTGTTTAGAACAATCCTGTTTTGCCATTTTCGTCTCAAAGCTGCAATGTTTGATTGTTTTTAGCCTAATTTTGCCTCATTTGTCAAAACTTCTTTTTCATGGGGACTGAGAAGAAACAACACTTCTACATCACACCTTAGCTCTACTTTCAGGCTGTAGAAATTCTTTCACTGTATTGGGGCATTTTGACCTCTTTTCTCAAACAGGTAGGGAGGTTAATGGGTAACTGGTCACTGTAATGATTGATTAGCGTTCAAATCTGGTCAGATGTGACTATTGCTTTACATGGTGTGACACAAAACATTGGAAAAGTGGATTCTTTTGTTCCACAGTGATCTCAAACAACGTTAGGGTCACTTATCTTTATATCTAGTCTTTATGTCACTTTAATGAACAGTTTACACTCTCGCTTGATATCCGTTGTAGAAAAACTATTAGTTGAATTCATATCAAATTGGGTTTATAGATTGCCAGTGACCCTGAATAGATCTGTTTACATTTTAGGAAAAGTTGGTCAAAGTTCAAATTTTTTATGAATTTTTAAAATATTTTTTTCTCCCACTTACTTATAATGGGCGAAATTTCAAATGTCTAAAAATACATCAATTTTGTTTAAATTTACTTCAAACTTGGCACATACAAAGAGGCAGTTGATATGCTGACATCAGCACACACATAGACATGATGACGTCAGCTGGATCGATGTCAAAATAAGCTATAATAGGTGTGAGGGATGGGGTTTGTTGTGCCTGGCACCATTTGTTATATCTTGTATTTAAAATTTACGACAGAGACGTCATCAAACAAGCAAAGAATTCCTTGTATGTGTGTTTATGTACTTGGTGAATAAAGCTGATTCTGATTCAGTTTGGACAGAAGGGAGAAAGCTGCCTCCAAATTCTGACATCTTTTCCCCCTGATTTCGACTCCTACATCACTTGAGTATGACGTCTTAAGGACATTGCAGCATAATAACCTGACTGAATAACTCACAGTATGACTTCTTTCCCTTGGTTTCCTGTTCGTTATTTGGGCCTGTATTTGTGTGTCTTTCTGAAATGTTTTATAAACTCCTAAAATAACCTGCAGAACATGTGTCCCTGAGGTTGTCTGTTGTTTGGTTCCGACACCTCCACAGTCAAGGCACTGGGGCTCTTTTACTGTTCCTCATTTACCAGATGGATCTGGCTTTTTTTGTTGTGCATTTTCCCATATTAACAGATTTCCTGTTCCTGCACACCCATAAAACTGGATGCAAGAATAGAGGCAATAATTCAGGCAAAAAAAAAAGAGGTTAGCATTTGCATTGTGTGTGGGGAACTTTGATGTGAGACTCCAATTGACTAACCCTCTTCCTATCATCGCTCATATTAGTTTACACAAACTCTCCATATTGTTCTATATTACATGTTGTCAGCGTTTCTGTATGATGTGTTGTGTTATGGCCTCTCATTTTTTCCCCCTCTCTGTTTTGTTGATTCCTTCTTTTAGAGCCTCAAGGGAACACAGAGGGATGAGTCCCAGGACGTGAAGTGGGCGTCTTGGAGGAGGGATGGGACTGAGGCCCCGTTAGTGAAGTCACCTTGTGAAGCACAGACCCCCCCCCCTCCCCTATTAATGACTCAGAGCAGTAGTGCGTAGGCAGGGGGTCAAAAATCCCCTGGCCTCCACCTCCAGTCTGAAAAACATGTGGGAACAGGAAAACTTCAGCCTATATTTAACCTCCAGGTGCCTGTCTGTTGTGTGTTTCTGTGCATTTAAGTCCCAGGAACTGAGTCATCTGCAGCTGGGTGTTTGGTGGACAGGTTATCTTATAGAGAAAAATTAGATTGCCCTTGTCCTTGGGTTGGATGGGGGGGCTTTAAGAAGTCCTGGAGGCAGTCCAACCCCCAACACTCCCCAGTCATCATTCCCTCGTGAGAACTTTCCCCACTTTATCTGTTGACCTTAGATTTGCAAGAAACAAAAAAAAAAACAAAAAAAAAAAACAAGTGGTGCCAGACACAACAAACCCCGTCCCTTGCTCATATTTCGCCCATTATAAGTAAATGGGACAATTTTAAAAATTCATCATAAATTTGAACTTTGACCTACTGTTCCCAAAATGTAATGAGATCTATTCTGAGTCACTGGCAATCTATAAACCCAATTTGGTATGACTTCAACCAAGAGTTTTGCTGCTACAGTGTTAACAAACAGACAAACGGAACCAAAAACAATACCCCTTGCCTCCTCTTCAAGGGGTGGGGTAATTAAAAAGGTTATGCTCACTTAAACATGGTCTCTAAATTATATGACTTTACATCGACGAATCAGGTCAAAGCTGGTCTTGATAATTCTAACAAAAATCACACTTCATGGATGGTTTAAATCATCTGGAACTGTGCAAAGCCACTTGAGACAGAGTTGACCTGTCTAAATAATGAAATTTATATAAAATTAAATGCTAACGTTTTGAGTAGGAGTCTGTAAAACTACACATGCATTTGTGAAGAGCTGAAGCTAATAAGATAAGATAAGATAAGATAAGATAAGATAAGATAAGATAAGATAAGATAAGATAAGATAAGATAAGATAAG
>JAPQRP010000006.1:25475511-25488586 GCA_037367295.1 Apogon hyalosoma | reverse complement strand
AGTATGGACTTGAAAGCATTAAATCCATGCTTAAAACCCACTGATGGAGAGATGAGGTGAAACGTGACCTCAAGATGCATGATCTGTTCGCAGTGCACGAGTGCTACTCAAACAATACGAGGTGCGAATGTTGGATTTCTCTCACTCCTCAACTGCTGCAGTTTATCCTGAAGCAGCTGTTAGCACTGAGTTTTCGAAAGTTCTCGGCATTAAATTTTAATCATATACGGGGCAACACATTGGGTTGAATTATGCATATTAGAAGATACAAATATGATGAGAGCAAACACAAAAAAGATGGAAAAAGCACAAGAGAAAGCAGATTGAAAAACATAGAAATACCTATTCCACAATCTGTGAGTTACATCACATCAATAATCAAGATATATTTGTCACTCCTCCAAACAATAAAACAAACCTTAAAAGGCTATGTCAATAAGTATTAGGATGCTCATAAACTGTACATTAAACCCTGTCAATCAGTTTAATATATGAAAACCTGTTAGTCATTGAATATGAATCAGAGGAAGGAAACTTACTGTTGATTGCGCAGTTTTAAAGATATTTAACATCTGCTTAAAATTATTCCACTGAAGGTTGAGGGTAATTCCTCTTAAGTCCAGAAGTTTAAATATAATGTTATTTCTTAGTTTAGAAGAGAATCAGAATCATGTTTATTGCCAGTTATTGTAAGTAAACAGGGTTCACAATACTAGGAATATGCTTCAGTGGTTGCATGCAGTAAAAAATAAAATAATATAAAATAGAATACCATAAATAAACAAGTAAGATAGAGTTATAGTAGACTATATATTTTTAGAAGTATAATATACAATGTGGACAAAACCTGGATGGATTATAGGTGAGACATGAGAAGTTAATATGAAATGCTGAAGCAAATGTGAAAATATTGTTCTTATAAAAATGTAAATTATGAATACATTGCAACAAGTGAGTTTGATCATTACTTTTTTTAAATGTGTGGCTCCTCTCAATGTGAAGCCTGAAACCTAGTGGTCTTCTTAACGGTAAACTGTGACTACAGTCTTTACAGAGAGAAGGGTTTAGAAGGAGTAAAATTCAGAGAACGAAAGTGAGTCAGAGAGAGAATTAGTCTGCCGAAAAAAGCAACAAGAGAATGAACCTACTGAATGATTTTCATCACGTCTCCTCTTTTGTCTCGTGTTTTAGTATCTGAGGCCACTCACAGTTTGAGGGATGTGGCTGATCACTTTCTAACCCACATCATCATGATCTAGCAGCCGCTTCCTTAGAGCCCTGAGACGGACCTTCTCGCTCATTTGTCCCTCCTGAACCACTGGAGGAGATGGATGGAATATAATGGTCCGCTGATGTACTGGCCTTCAGCCAACCAGGGGGTGGAGCTGCACGGCAAGTAGTTGGTTTCACACCTCAGCAGAAAAGGAAATACAAGAATAACTCACAGAGAGGTGCATACTGTAAATATATTAAACTATAAAAATAAAGAATGCAGAAATACCTCCTGGATATGCTGTAGTGTATGATATTTGAGGAAAACCAATGAAAACACAACCACGTTAAATGAATACATAAACGGAGAAAGAAAGGTCAAAAGAAACCTTGGGATAAGTATAAACATGTCCATCAGCTTTATTATAGTGATACCTTTAGTGTTTACACAAAGCTACACATTAAATATATAAACTGTGAAAATATCTATCCAGTAAAAAATAGAAAGTTAAACATTACTTACAAAAACAAATTGTCCGTGACAGATTTTAACAAATTAATGGAGAAAGACAAACACATCAAAAAACCCTGAAGACACTGAAATCTCTGCCTCAGCTGATATAACAGAAAGGCCATAATGGTAAATGCAGGGACTTTTGTCAGTATTCTGAGTCAAAATACCCATACAGTAACAAAATGCCAAGTACAGAGTTGTGCAAATGTCTTATATTACACAGCATAAACCACAAGATTGTACAATCACAGTCTGAGTTGAGTGTGATATATTTAATGGCCTACTAATCTTCACATCTCCATCTGTTCCCTTTTGTTTTCACTTTCAGTTAATGCACAGTATTTGTAACTAATGGTGGATATTGTACCTTTAGTACAGAAAATGTTTTATTATCTTGAGGCTGAGCCAAACCACCTAATATCCACCAAATGTCAAAAACACATGGGAATCGATTTCTGCAAAGCTCGTGTTTTAAAAGTCCCCTGAACATTAACGACGTGAGGCCATGCTGCTTCTGACAGAGGCATTAGCTGCTCTCTCTCTCTCTTTAGACAATTCCATCTCTATCTTCACCTGGATTTTCTCCCAATCCACCTCAACCTGGCAAAGAAAAAAAAAGAGATGACGTTAGATCAGAGAGCAGTGTGCTTTGTCGTCATCATTGTGGTATTAATATACACAGTAAAGTCCACATGTTGCACTGCTTTCTTTTGCCCTATAGCTGTGGTTGAGGTTACACCAAAGCTTTTTAGATTGACACTTCACTTCTAGGTTCATCTCTGTACTCATCTGATTGGCCAACAGCAGCAGTGACAACATTGTTTATGTCTTGAGTAATTAACTTAAAGTGTTCAGTGTTGCCTTCCAAAACAAAGAGGCAGTCAGAGTGCCAAGGCAGCTTATTAAAGACTTCAAACCCCTGGGAGGAAACAATTATAAAAACGCATTCTCCATGCTAAAAATACGTCCAGTGTGATTGGAGCCCAAATCAAAAAATGAAGAGCGACAGACAAGCTGTCTAAGCTTACCCCTTCAGCGTACAGCAGAAATCTCTTATTGGTCTCCTTCCTGCCAAATTTCTGTAGGAACTTCTCTCTGAACGCCAGCACAGTGTCCACGTGGGTCTTATGTTTGACTGCCAGCTCCAATGCCCTGGACACAGATGTCAACATACAGTATAATCAGACATCCATGTGTGGACAAACATGCTCCACCTTAACACTGACCAAACTTCATTTAAGAGCTTCTCCTAAAATAAAAGGACCCCTCAAAAACAAGTAGCTGTACCTTTCCCAGCTGAAAAGGTCAATGCTGACTTTGATGGCCTGGTAGATGAGGCCAGCCTGTAACAGAGTGGCCTCAGCCTCTTGGACCTGACCACTGAACAACAGCATGTGGGCCAAAGAGGACTCCTTAGAGGGCTGCTCCTTTATAAAGTTGATATACTGGACCCTTGGTAACTGGAAGGAGGGAAATGAAGGCAAATAGAAACAAAGAGACAAGATTCACTTGTTTGCTTGACTTAGTTTAACACGGACAAGCCTGTGCTGAAAAGTAGAGTCCTTTACTGAAATATTAAAGTAAAGTTCTTACCTCTCCAATGGCAGCGTAGGCCATCTCTGCTGCTGTCAGCTCCCTGTTGGCCATTGCCATTCCAGCAAGACATGCCCACAAAGACTGATCCTGGGGAGATAAGGAACAGAGGCACTGCTCAACATCCTCCACACTGACCTGGAAACTACATCTGAAAATTCTTTCCATTTTTATTATTACTATTATTTTGCAATTTGTTTAATCTTTTAACAAATCTTAGCAAACGGCTAACTGTTGCATAAACTAATCACTATTTGCACTGAAATTTCCAAAAAGGCGCAAGTGAGTAAGGAATGTGAATTCAAGTGTTATGTGTCAATTCCATTATTTTTGTCATATCAAGCATTTAAACAAGAAGTAATAGAGTTAAAATGAGAGCAGTTACTTCTGCAAATCAGGATACAATTGTTCATCTTTACATAGTAGCAAAATATTTTTCATTCCTCTCTATCAGCAACATAACAAAGTAGACAAATGTGTCTTTTTGTGTGTGATACACAGTTAAAGGGGGAGGGTATGGACATGTCTTTTCACCCCCATTACAGCCTGTTCTTACCCTGGCAGACCTCATTATGCAGACCTCACAAAAATGCATGTATGACACACACACATCCAAACAAACACAGACGTTTGTTGTTCACGTCTTTAAATGTAAACAAATGTGTCACCACTTTAATCCGTGCAGCTGCATTCATTAAACGGAGCCTTAACCACCAGTTGGCCAACAACTAAGCAATCTCACTACAATCACCACTCTGTAATCCCCGCTTTTATCACTGTCCATCACCAAGACAAACAGCTCCGATCGGAAATCACTTCTGGAAACAACAACTAACACTGTCGGCCTTTGCCTGAGGTCAGACTCATACAAAACTGTCATCATTTAAATTTCCTCTCCTACTCCTTTAATGAGTCTGTATCGTAGTTACATAATCAGCACCTATTGCGTACTCTGTGTGCCTGTTTTTTGAGTAATTTAAAGTACTACATGTACAGTATCAGGTGAGGGCTTACTGACAATGGCAACTATGATTCTGGGAAAAGCCACGCTGCCACCAAACTCTTACCAGAAGTAGAAGGGGGAGGGGGGTCAAGGAAAAAGCTCTTAAACCCAGTACCTCTCTCTTCATCCCTTTTTTCCCTACCGTCTTCACGCTACTAGCCTCCATTTCTCCAGGGCTGTGGTTATTGCATCATTGCCCAAGTAAAGACGTAAAGTCTCTCAGAGCACTCTGTGTGTGTGTGTGTGTGTGTTTGTGCGCACATGTGGAGAGTTTACACATGCATATAGTGGCATGAGTATTTATGAGTGAGGTCCAGGGGGGCTAAATCCGGTAAATGGTGTCACCAGGCTAATTGAAGGCTAATTAAAACCTGCTGGTCTGGTCCCATAAACCTGTCTACTACCTTCTCATTTCAGACTGTGTCTTTCTATCTTCATACATACATTCTGTGTCTGTGAAACACACATGACAGGAGCCTGAGCTGTGTCAGACCTGTATACAGCGTGATAATCCACACTATCTGAAGGTTCGAATGTACAATTGCAAATGACCAGCGGAAACATTTCAGTAATAATTGCTACTATAAAAAATGACAAATAATCACTAACAACAGATGTAAGGGCAACGTTGTAGGCAAATGAATCTTCAAAGTGAAAGAATTTTGCTTGCTATAATTAGAGTAGAGGGAGTTTGATGTCTTACTTTGGCAAAGCGGCATAGGTGCAGTGCATCCTCCCAACGTGCAGAGGAGCTGTATTCATGGAGGAGAGCTGGAAAGGGAGGAACACTGCTGTACACTAAGGAACCATCTCCCTGGCGTAGCGTCACCTTGGTGCCGACGTAGTTCAGAATGTGGGGTGAACGGCTAAACTCACTTTGAAAAGGCCAAAAACAGATACTGGAGTTAAAACAATCAAATATAAGCTCATTCTCATACAATTGATTACAAAATTGCAATAAATACCACTACAGATTTTTATTAGAACATATCATTTTGTAGCTTTTTCTTGTCATCATTAGATGTTATTTACACCAGCTGCTATTAACACCAGCTAACAATAGAAGTAGATGAAAATATGTTTGAACAACATGTGCAAAATGAGCACAAATGAAGAGAAAACAAAGGTGTGCTACCAAATGTTGTTCAGATTAATGTGGAAGAGGCATGCTAAAGTAGTCAAAGATCGCCTGCAAAGACAGTGCAGGCACTCTGCCTCAGCACCTCCTGTGCTGGCTGAAGTAGAGGACTTTTGGGCAGGAAGCATTGTACAGTCTGACAGCTGCTGGCAAAAAAGAGTGCTGAAAGTTCTGTGTTGTACTTTGGGGAATGAGCTGGGAGGTGCAAAAAAATGCTGCTTCTATCTCTCTGCTTCTATCTCTCTTCTCAACTCTTATTTTAAATCTTCTCTTACTGCTTCTCATCCATTGCCAGTGCCCTGAGCTCGCATGAAAAACCATCAGAGCACCATAGGATCTGACTTATAGTACTGCTTCGCAGCTAATATTAACTTATTGTTCTAGTCCCAGTGAGTTACTTACTCTGGTGAACAGTACATGATCTTTATGCTTAATTGCTAGCATAAAAAGGAACAGCAAAGGACTGTTCATGCCCACCTGCCATCTTTTATGTTGAGTGTTTTTGGCAGCAGCTCCTTGTCTATGAAGACAGCACTAGGGTAGTACCACACTGTGAACTGGTTGTCTTGGATACCACACAAGATGTTAGCAGAATCATTCCAAGCCATACTGTGAACCATACTACCTACAAGACACAACAGAAAGACAACCGTTACATTTGATTTTAATTCCCTAAAACGTTTTCTCTCAAAGTCGGATAATTCCACTTAAATCTGAAGACATTAAGATTGAAAACTGTGTGAAGTACATAAGAGTCACTATATTTTCTGTCTGACTCACCAATTTTGCAAATTTTGGGTTCTCGCCCAGGATAACGTACAGAGGTCAAGTAAAGGTCTCGGTTCTTGTCTATCAGAGCAATCTTTCTTTCGTTAGACAGGCCACGCTGGTCCAGAGCTATCTCCACCACCTCCAGCTACAAGTGAACACAGAAACATACCCACATAAGCACAAAAGGTAAGACGAAAAGACGAGTGAGTGATGAAAAGAAGACAAAAGATCAGGAAAAGAAAGCAAAGGGGATTGAGGTTTGCACTGTGACCCATCAGCCTTTTTCTCCAAGCATCTGTGTGTACTGTATGAGAGAAAGAGAGAGAGTGATAGAGAGACACTGACTCGGTATGGGTGTGTGAAATTGTATGTGTGCGTGTGTTTAGCCAGAGCCAGCTGGCTTGGGCGCAGTGTCTTGGAGCTGTGGAGTACTGGCAGACAAAGCCATGCTGACAAACAGTAACTACCGCTACCTCCACTTCTTTTCTTTCTCTTCGTACTCTTTCCTTCTTTTTGTCTCTCTCACTCAGTTAGACTCCAAATCCCTTCCCCCTATTCTCTTCCTGTGTCCTTATTGTCTCTCGCCATTCTGGATATGTGTCAGAATTTCTCTTAGCAAAATACTAACCATAAGATTACCTTTCTCATCACCTAGGTCTGTGAGTTCTATTGGGACTGACAAGGAAATGACACAGAATTGGTGAAAAAATAAAAAAAAGAAAGAAAAGACACAACCTACAAACTTCTAAAACAAAGGATTGCAATTATTACCTTAGAGTAAAATCTGGTCTACCTTGATTGAATTAACAAAACAAGTGAATTTTCCAGTAGAAGTGAATTAAACTTGCTTAGCACTTTTGTGTAGTGGTCATTTTTGGCAAACGCGGGGACAAACTTTGGCAGTGCTGATCAGCTGCAAAGTTTGTACAAACAGTATTCATTGTTTGGGGAAAAGGGGAATGGAGAGCACTAAGAAATGGAAGAAAAGCATTTGATATATGCTAAAAAGAGAGAGAGAAAGAAAAGCAAGAACAAAACAATTACTCACCCTGTGAGTCAAGGGCTTTCCATCACCCAGGGCTTTCCCAGTCAGGGCGTCAAAGAGAAAGATGACTAATGAGGAAAAAAAGAAGAGAGGACGTGGTATTAATGCAAGCCATCCTATTTGTACAATTACAGTAGTGACAGAAGCAGTTCCTCTTACCCTTTTCATCTGTTTTGTCTCGGATGGCAATGGTGTCGTTACAAAGTGAGACAGCCTGGGCATTCAGGATGTCAGCTCTCATACCAGGAAACTTTGGGGAAGATATCAGTCGACCCTCATAGGAAAATATGTACAACCCTGCCCCATCCACAAGCAGAAAGTGTCTGAGTTTGGAATAGAAACAAAGGCAAAAAGAATTAGTGCATAAAAAAAAGGATATTTAAAGTACTGCTGATTTTTTTTTTTTAATTGTAGTCCCAGTATTGAAAAAGACTATTTGAATGTTAATGAATGAGAAAAATAGCTTAATTTACTTGTGACTGGATATGTGGGCCCAACATTCCCACCATTTGGCCAATCAGATGATGCCCCAGCTAGTTATAACCTCTCCTCAGATTAACTGACGTCATTTTGGTGGTGTAATTTGTTGTATATTTGTCACAAGTTAGCTCATCATCACAATACCTAACAATATTATCACACAGCACACATTTTCCTCTTATCACACAGGACTAATTCAAAGCATAATTTCATATCTGGGTGTGTGTTATGTGGCATTGAGGTTGAAGGAAGGAAGAAAAAAGAATAGATGTAATATTAAAGAGCCAAAGAATGAAGAGACAATAATGGCTAATCAACTGACACAAGCAGGTAATTTAAACTTGATATGCACATTAACGGAGCATTGACTTAAGGCCCATCAGGCTCAACTGCGATTACAGAATGGCCTGTGATCTATTTAACTCTATGCTTAGTGTCAGGGACATTACACTAGAGTATTGCACAAGAGCTACTCCATATTAATCTAATTTCCCACAGTGGTTACACTCACAGCCCTATTGTATGACAGGGCTGGCTAAGCTACATACAGCCCAGCTTGTGTGTGTGTGTGTGTGTGTGTGTGTGTGTGTGCGTGTGTGTGTGCGCGCGTGTATAACTGTATGTGTTTGTGTGTCCATGCTTGGCTGCTTTATGAGTGGTCAGTGTGGAGTAATGAAGCATTAGAGAAGCTGACAAACAATCCAACAGCCTGTTCTCTGTTTCTCTTGCCATGCTGCTTCTGGAATAGAGAGACTCACTTCTCTGCTTGCAGGATGAGGCTGACTGTTCCCTCCTTCAAGTCAAAGATGAGGGGAGTATTCCAGTTTTTTGAGCTGGCGCAGTAAAAACACACACACGCAACAGAATGAATAAAAATACAGACGTTTATACCTGGCATTTGCTCAAAGATGAAAAGAAAAGGCATGTTGATTTATGAACGATGTTAATAAACAGGATAAGGATCAGATTTTGCAAAGGGGAAAGTTCTATGAAGCATAAAGACCGTCCTGAAAGGTGGGGACAGGTTGTAATTAAAAGATAATTATTTTCTTTGTACAGGCTTATTTTGTTGAGTTGAGCATCTGGATGATCATTAGAACTCAGTCAAAACATGTGTAAGGCTAAGTTTAATTAATAAGAATGTATTGGTTAAACATCAAATATTGAAGGGAATTATTAGATTAAAGAAATGTGGCACAAGGGGATGGAAGCAAGGGCGAAGTAGGATACCTACTTGTAGACATAGCACTGCAGCGAGGTGGCGACCACAAGGTGACCAAACGCCAGAGAGGCTTTAATGACTCGATCTCTGAACTCCAATACATCCACAGCCTCGTTCATCACATTCCTCACCTGTAAAGAAAATAAAAAAATGAACTGATGAATACTTAAGTGAAAAAAAAAAAGCAAAATAGTTGAATATGTCTTACTAAACACGTATAAACTTTGTATAATTACTGACAAACAACGGGAGGTGGAAGACAGACTTTGCTAACAGAGAGGTGAATACAGTCACGTAGACACCAGAGTGTATTTATTCGTACTATACACAGGAAACAGTCTAGAGTATGTTGAGATATACGTAGGGCAACTGTGGTCAGAGAAAGCAAATTTTACTGTTTAAAGTATGTGCGTGCACTGGTTAGTACTGATTTTTTCACCTGCATAGATAAATACTTCCCTGCAGCTCTCTCTGTGAATGAATGAAAGGGTCTTTTCCAGGACCAGGTGAAAGGTGGGGTTATTTTTACAGCTTTACAAATCTTCCTCCTCTGCCCCCTCTAGCAATCCAAATTTACATGCAACACAACCAGGAATAAAAAAACCTTTGACCACAAGGTGGTAAATTTAGCTGGCTGATTCACAAACCACTGGCAGATGTGCACTTTAAAAAGGACTGTAAGGAGGAGAGGGGGAGGAGGGAGACAGAGAAGCGCCTGCAAGGCTGAAAATAAATGGTTGATGACCTGACTTTGTTTGGTTTACACAAACTTGGTGAAGATGTCTATGGCAAATGAGTGTACATGTGCGTTGGCACACATGTATATGCGTGACTTTGTTTCTGTAGGTGTGTGTCTGTGTATATCCCGGTTTCAAGTGTGTATGTACATATGGGCGTGTTAACAGCATGTAAACGCTACCTTGTGGGTAGCATGAGTTTAAACAGTAGAGGATACTGGAGCAACGGAGGCAGCTACACAGGCTGATCATTGTCATCGTTGCTGTGCCTGGTATAGTGGGAAGGTCCTACAATAATATATGGCCATCGGTGTTGAGAGTCTGGAAGGCGCTTAGCATTTTCTGAAAAGCATGTTGACTCTTAACAGTTAACTTATGGTGTCACTGTACAGTTTTCATGTGACTTTGTTATTGCATGGTATTGGCTCAACTCTACTTGACATTTTCTGGTTTTCCAACAAGCAAAAATTGTGGATAGTAACTTGAACTTCTTTTTACAGTTCCTCTATCAAGGTACAAGTGAAATAAAGTATGATCAAAATGTAACATGAAAAAGCACGGCAGACTACTGAGTGGTGAGTGGATAATGATCACTATCACTGAGTCACTGATGCAATGGCTGAACAGTCCCATTTTTTTTGAAGGCATATTATATTGACTACTTAAACAGATATGCAAACACCAGCTACCATTCCCAGACCATCTAGTGTTTTCTTTGAGAAATGAGAGCCGTGTCATGGTCTGAAGTCAACTACACTATTTCACAAACTTTGTGGGTCAGGTTTAAGATGATGTCACTGCAGTTTCCTGTGGCATTGTTATAACAACCAACAAGGAGCTGCAATGTTTGCTGTGTGAAACACAGTATCTTGTACTTTGTGTTCCAAAGTACCTGGTACAAAAAATGAGTAAATTCATGCTCAGCTGGCACCATGCTATGGAAAAGAAGCATTAGATTGACTGAAAAGTTGACAAGAAGCAGAGATGTGCAAAATTCTCCCACTACCTGCATGGTTCTCCTCTTGGTAAGGGTGATCACAAAGTTCTTCCACTCCCAGTGCTGCTCCACTACATGGGCAAAGATGACATGCCCATTGCCACAGGCACCAGCCAGCTGGGTACCATCTGCAGACCAGGCCAAACTGAAAACACTGCCTGTGTTGGGCTTCTCTAATGCATAAGACCACTGGAGATAGGAGACAAGAAAAAGAGATGGGAGAGGGAAAACAATATGGTTAATGGGCAGAGATATTTATCTTCCATGTTAAACAATTACCTGGAACTGGCTTTGTAACAAGAAACAATGAGAAGTTTAGAGAAGAGAATCGTGGAGAGTCATGTAAGTTGTGTGAGTGTGTCTGTGCACGTGAGTGTGCACACATAATGTAAACTCTGCTTGAAAGACAGGGGCCCAGTCAGTCAGTCACTGAGCTGTGATGAACTGCGAGACACTGAAGGAGCGCTCAACCCTGCCAAGTCCAGCACTCGCACTCGTTAACATACACTCTGCTATCCTCATCTATTATATCCAGGGGGGGCAGGGAAAGGGAGGGTTTATGTATTAGCCTCCAAACTGAAGCCAAAAGTTGATTAACAAGACCGCTCCCTTCCTTTTATAAGAAAGGTTTAAAAAAGGTAAAGCCTGAAAGGAGGAGGATAGAGAGGCAGGCAGAGGCCAACAGACACAAAGGAAAAGAAAGAGGACTTCTCTGCTGTCTCAGCCAGACTCTGTATGGTTGATGGTCACTGACTGTCCAAATGAAAGCTTTGAATTAATATTTTCAAGAACGACTCTCTCACGTCTGTTGGTTCCCTGCAGCAAACACTTTTCTAATTCTACAATTCTTGTCTTGTCCAGTAGTTTCATTTACTTTCCCTCAACTCTTCCGGAGTTCTAATTTGCTATGATAGAACTATGTTTTCTACATTGTCACATTTTTGTAACTAGATGGGAACACTTGAGAGAGACATTATACAAAACAACATCTTTATAAACAGGAGCTAATGGCTTCTTCTCACCTACCAACATTTTTTTACACTTACTTTGATATCAGGCCTAGATTTATTGATCATTACTTTGACATGTTAAGTTCAGTTATCTTCTTTCTAATACTGATAAGAACGCTTCATTTTCAACACTTTTTTCCAGGGGAGGCTGGTATCTGCTTTTTCCAGCTTCAAAGTCGCACAGTACTGTTTTACATCAGCCTTGAAAATCACTTGAAATCTACAACAAGGTACACTAATTATTATCCATCCTTCCAAATAGCTATTACTGTGTTGACTTTGTCATGCAGGACTCAGCCTCTCCTCTTCTGGCCTTCTCTGACCTCTCTATAGCCTTTAGTGTACGTGGCTTGTTGATCAGCACAGGGGAAGGTGTTCCTCAGCTGTGATCCACCACACAAATGTATGCATTCACACTGTAAACTGCTTATGATGGGAGAAAAGTGCTAATGTTAGCCTAGCCCTGCCTGCTTTCCTGCGATGGAGAGACAAGTGTGGTGCAGCAGGCCAAGTGCTGCGGTGAAACTTGGAGAAAAGGACTCTGTGTGTTCCCTGCCTCATACACATGCAGCTGCGGTGTGGCGTATTTCCTCTCCGTTGCCTCTGACAGGACTACAGGTTACAGGCCCACCACTTTGATCTCTCTCCCTCTCCTGGTCTGTATGTCTGCTTCATACATACATCTCTCAGCTGGTTTTAGTCAGCACCCTCCCAGCAGTTAATGTCATATCAGGAACCAAAATAGTTACAGTAAAAACTCTGGACCTGCATGTGCTATGTGGACAAGAGACTGTTTGTTCAATTAAATGCCATTTAATGTCTTTTTCAACCCCCCTCCCTTCTCTTGTTGGTTTTGCAGCTCTAGCCCTACTTACTCATAAATCCAGTCATAGAAATTAGCTTTTCTTTATAATTTCTTTAAATAGACATAAATACTGTAACTTTTTCTCTCTCTTCCAACCCTAAGTGTAAATCTGCACAGGCTCTAAAGTCTTGCAGTCAAAACCAGCATTTACAATAAGAGATCTCATCTACTCTTCAGCTAACATCTTGAGATGGCCCGCTCTGTGTTAAAGACCCCCGGGGGAAAATGAGAGGGGAGGGATGGAATAGATAGATGGAGGGTCAGAGATGCAGCTGAATGTATACACCAGACTGTAATGAAGCAGGACATATGATATCAGCCCAAGGAGCACTGCTGGATCCATGCTTACCTAATGCCTTTAACACATTGAGCCATTTGACTCCTAAAACCAGCCAGCGAGTTGAGAGAGCTTGTGTGTGTGTGTGTGTGTGTGTGTGTGTGTGTGTGTGTGCGTGTGTGTGTGTGTGTGTGTGTGTGTGTGTGTCTGT
>JAPQRP010000006.1:25442842-25456028 GCA_037367295.1 Apogon hyalosoma | reverse complement strand
AAATGGACTGTCCATTTTGTGGACTTGAACTTGTATGTGCATCCACTTTCTGTGGTTTGTGTTTTTTCTTTATTTGCACAGCTTGAGACAAGTAACATTAGTTCCAACAGAGCATATAACGATAGCATTCACATCTGGTCTGAGCCTGTAAGCCCTACTTTCATTAGATTGGCTCCATAGCAGTGCTCGCTAATGTTGCTAAGTATATTGGTAACTATTAACTGTATAATTATAATAATAACCCAAGGTTAGATGGTAGAATACAGAAATACAACTGTAAGTATCAACATTGTTCATTAGTGACAGCAATCCTTTAAAACTTATGAACGATTTACTTACTTAATTACCGAGTCCACTCCTGTCACCACCTGTTTCCGTTGTGAGATAACTTCCGTTATAGCTTATTGTGTTGTGTTTGGCTTTTGTTTTGCTGTGACACTTCTGGTCCACCAAGCACTTATTTCTCCGTTTCCTTGACAACTACTATGTTCCCTGCTCCAAAAACGTAGGTGATGATTGGCCGAAGAGGAGTCCTGTGTATCTGCACTCTATTGCTCTTCCTCAACTACCCAGATGTATGTCACAGTAAATTGAAATTTAAATTTGAGAACTGAATTTGAATTGTGAGAACTGAATATGAAAATATATAGAGCTGAATTTTCAGTGAGGATAAAATATAGTTTCAGAGAAACTGAATTCAATTTCATAATCTTACATTCATTTTCAAGTTTATTGGACTTAAATTCAAAACTAATAAATTAAATTTCAAATTTATACAGTTCAGATTCAGTTTTAATGATTCAAATTCAGTTTCTGGTGGCACACATTTCAGTCCATACGAAACAGATAACCTGAGTATTGGAAGTGAGTAACTGGAAATGACTGAAAACCATTTTATCTTAAATTTTTATTTTAATAATCTGAAATGATTACAGCATTAATATCTCAAGTTTCAAAACTGAAATGTCGAAATGAGTAACCAAGTTGAAGTCAAATGTGAAAATTCAAGTAACTGAAGATCAGGACTGCTTACATGAATATGTCGGATGTACCTGTATGACTTTTGCACTGGGTTGCAGAGGCTTGATGATGAGCTGTCTTCCGGATGTATAGAGGATTCTGTCTGAGTCGGGACCCCAGGCGACAGAATAAACAGGTGAACCTGGAAAAAGCACATGAAACAGAAGGTCACCTAGAAGGATAAATGTATTAATTCTTCAAGCTGTGGGCAAAGAGTTTGACTCTTTTAATGTACAATTTTACAATTTTGTATAGTGTATGTGTATGACTTCCCTCCTGTCTTTGCCCCTATTTGCCCAACTATGATTTGAAGTGACCGACAGCCCTACAATGCAGCAGTGCTAATTCTTCCTCTTAGAAGGTATCACATTCCCTCAGAGATTTCACCTCTTTCAGCCTGTGGAACAGCACTTAGCTTGCAGGCACACCAGCTGAGCAAACCTGCCTAACCTCTGCAGCACAAGTGTGTGAGAGTGAGAATCTGTGTGTGTGTATGTGTTGGTTTGCGGCTGTGTGCGTGTGCAGGGGAGGGAGCCTGACATTTAACCTCACTCCAGGTGCATGTGGTTTCTCACAAATGCCAACTGGTCACATGATCTAAATCTGACAAAGGCGATGAGAGAGGTTGACACAAGTTCCTCTCTCCTCCCTCTCGCTCATTTCCAACCTCTTCCTTAATCTCTCGCTCTCTCTCTCTCTCTCTCTGAAAAAATGGGTCAAAGCAAGAGAAGAATGCCACCATTTCTCATAGCCTTCTGCAGTGGTACATGGGTGTGCATTAATAGACTTGACATGAGAAGTAGCACCTGCAGTGAATGAGAGGACAGTGTGTTTGTGTGTGGAATTGCCACTGCATCCAGGTGTTCTAGAAATTGTAGGTCTGTTCGGTCACCACCAGCAGCCTCTTCTCCAAACAGCCACCTAAGGGAAAATGTTTCTACGTACTGGGGCGGAATTGTTCTTTCTCTGCCAGGTTTTCCACAGCACCAGTCATTCAGCAAAAGTGTGCCATCTCTTTTCCTAGAAACCCGTTTTTATCCCCCCCTCCCTTTTTTCTGTCCTACTGAGAAGAAACATTTAATAACTTAAAACAGCACACAAATCCATTCAGAAGTAATCTATCACTAATGCGAATTCAGAACAAATACATTGATCACCAGTCTTTTTTATTGGCTTTTAATAAAATTTCACCTCTATAAATCTTTCAAAATGTATGATACATTTAATAAAAAAATATAAAACTGACTCTGGTTTTAGTTGTATTGACCACATTTGGAATCAAATCTGCACACACATGCTTCTATAGAAATGCTAGGACAAAAAAAAAATCTTGCTTGTCCTTTTAAATTAAATTGGCTTGAGTTTAAAAAGAAAAGCAGCTTCAACAAAAAAGCTTGTCTTTCAAATTGTTCAGGCAATATGTGAGTGCGAGCACACATGTGAGGCAGATATACCCTCATTAAATCCAACAACCACACGCATTTTTAATTCAAGCATAATATTAATACAATATATGTGGGAGGAAAACCTGAAGAATATTATTAGAACAAAGTATTAGCTGTGTGAGACCTCATGTATGTATGGATCTACAAGATCCAACTTAAGTGACTGTTCTGAACCTAATGTTGAACAGAAGCCCCTGGTGGAGTTGAACTGATGTATCATAGCAAGAAGAGGAGAAGATCCCCCATTATACAATAATAAAAATGATCTGCACATATGATCATTTTTCTTTTTCCTCTCTCTTAGTATTTTTCTGTCACCAGAAGTACTCTTAATTAGTGGCAATGTGCTATAGTGGGTTTACTATATGCCTGTAGCTGGTTGGTCAGTGACTGACTTCACATGGCTGCTGCTGGCAGTCAGCTACTATGCTTGTGGTCTGCTTCATACTGTCTAAAAGTCAAATTGGCTCTTTCTCACACAGGAATTCTAATGTCTGGGGGGTACAATAACATAACTGTGACCACATTCAGTGTTAAACTTTATTGTAAGCACACTGTAAAGGTTTGGGCTATTGCTTTGGGTTGTTTTAGTATTTACAGTTGAGTCAGAGTAATGTTATCCTGATTGATCATCTGGAAATGAATAACAGCAGGCAGTGAAATCGATAGTCAGAATCCCTTTTTTGGGGGTAATTGATGTGCCTTTTTTGAAGAACTGCAGAGGAAACAAAGGTAAAAAGCGGGGTAAAATATGTAGCATATATGTCCCTTAGCCAGAGGCTTTACCTTGACTGGCTAGTGTGGAGCGTAGCATCCCACTTTTGGACCAGATCTTGATCTGCCCATCTTCTCCAGCTAAAGTATTACAAAAGAGATTAAATTTGACATTAGTGGTTTAACAAGTGAATGATCAATTTTATTTTCTATTATAAAAAAAAAAAAACACACCCTGCCATATTTACCTGTGATAAGAGCAGTCCCATCATAGTTCCATCTACCTGCCAAGACAGCTCCTTTGTGTGCTTCAACACTCTTCTCAATACGCCCCACCTTAGAGACCAGATGAAACTTTCCTGCAAAAGGAGAATTCTTAATATATAGAAATTCTTTCTTTCAGGTGTGAACTGGTGTGGGTATTTTCAGTCTGTGATTCAAAACAAGAGCATCTCGAAAATAAGCTGACACAGACTTATTATTACTGAAAGAGTTGTGGAATATAAAATAAAGGCCATGAATTCATACGGTGCGATGAGTGAGTGATTCAAACTGCCTGGGTTTTACGTCATCTATTACGAAACTCCAGTGTACTAAGCTTGAAAATCCTTGTAATCTAGTGTTACATGTGTAAGTACAATTTTAACATCTATCAATAAAGTGAAACACAGTAGGAACTGAGCTATACTTTCTTCTTCCTACTTCATAATAAACCTAGCACAAAGCGGAGGACTGAAACTAAAGGGTGTCTTGTTGGTTGAAGAGAATTTTCTTTTTGCTAGAAACGAAGGGTGATCAGGCATGGAGACAGTTATTGAAAACTCAAACCTAACATATACTTTGTGGCAGTGTGTATTAAAAAATTCTGCATGTTCTATGTAATTTCGGGTGAACTAAAACTGCAAATCAGCATGCTGCTGCTCTCTCCCATTTCTAAATTTGGACATCCCAACAAAAGTGGATGTTACTGATCCAGCAGGTAGTGAGTATAACATGCACATATTGTAGAGCTGTATTGAAAGAACTTTTCACATTGAAAATAGGCCTTAAAAAATACAAATGCTTATTTTTGTTAAGTGTGTGTCTAAATCAGTGAAGATAAATGCTTGTCATCTTACAAGTGTTTCTAACAAATAAAAACTTACTTTAAAAGTTTAGTTTGATTTTCACTTGAAAAGATGGTTTATTAAGATATTCTTGATGCGAAATCTATGTAGAATTAACGACTACATGCTAGCAGGCTGGTAAACAGTGACTGAATCACTGTGGTTGGGGACTGTAAGAAATTGATAAATACTCCACAGGCAATGTAGATAAAATGTTGTAACAGGATCTAACCCTCATTGTTGAGAAAATATACAAGTATAAAATTATTTAGTTGTGTTTAGAACAATAACATACATTTTCTTAAATTAAACAGTAAGTCACCATATTACAAATAAGGCTAAGAGTGAAATTTGTTTTAGTGTAACAGGGCAAATAGCAGAAGAAAGTAGCAAAAATAAATCATAAAAGAGTTTTCACTACTTTCTGGTCTGCCAGAGAAAATTGCTGCTTCAGTTTGTGGGTGTGTTTATGCAACCCTACACTGCCATTAGTGTTGTGACCACACATTGCCTGCCATAACAGTACATCCATATTCTCTGTGTTTTTATCTAATATAGGCTGAAGAAGAGACATAATCAGCTGAAAAGAAGCATTTCACAGACAATGATGCAGAATGAACCACTACTGAGATAATGATTTGATATCAGTATCCATCTTAAGTGATTTAATTGTAGAGACTTTTTTTTTTTTTAATAAAACAAAAAAAAAAATCTGTCTTTAATGTGATTTAAAAAACCTGTTTCTACAGTGAAAGTGCAAAAACTGGCATTATTCTGTTTGGAGTAGGATCAATTTTACTGCACCACTTTTAAAATTGGGTGGGTTCTAACAGTTAAATGCACAATCTGCAAATTTGTGTCAGTCTACATATGATATGACATACATCTGCTCATGTGAAGCACAGATAAACACTTGCCATCAGTGCTGGTAAGGACAAAGATCTCAGCTTGTGCCTGTTTCTTGCCACCAACAGTTTTAGGGAACCAGTGAAGATCAATGGGGTAAATATCCTCTGGTAGTTTGACAACCTGGCTGGTCTCACTGGTCAGCAGGTTCCATTTGAGGATCTGGTGGTCTTCACTGCATGAGTACAGCTCATCTGCTGTGGTCCAGCCCACACAACTCACAAGTTCCTTATGTGCTTTGCAGTTAAGGGAAAGATTTAAGGTAATTTATGAATGTATAGCTTAATGATAATGTGCTGTGCAATATGTCATAATCTGTAATATAGCTTATGAACATTCTATAGATACAAAACTACAACCAACATTTTATCATGTCTTAAAATAATAAATATATCTAATACAGCAATTACTGTAGCATGAACCAAAAAATATCAACGTTCCATTTATATTTAAGATGCAAAGAATCACATATTTAAAGCTAGATGAAAAGGATATGTTTAGGTTCCTTTAGCAGCGACGTTTTCAATCTCATCGTGGATGTTGACGCTTCCTATTGAGAATAGAGAACAAGAAACGGTCAGTAACTCTCTAAGTCATATCACATAACTGTCAAACATCTTCAAAATATCAACATTACCGATTGTTAGAACTATGAAACTACAAACTGAACCCCGTAAACTGGGAGAGGGTGTTGGCATGGTCTGGCTGTGTAAAGGTGAATGAAACAAGCGTCTACAGTTGCTACGGTACCTGCCACCGAGTGTTGCTAACGTAACTCCTTAGCTGGTAACTGTCCCCGAGACTCGCCTGTACCGTGTCTGAAAGCTAACGTGATTTTCTGCTTAAAGATAGCATCGTTCTGACGGGAAAGACTTCACTACAAGTCAACCAGCGATACATTAGAACAATCTATTCCATCGAAACGTGCACACATAATGTATAAAGCACACAATACGCCTATCCATCACGAATGAGCAATTTATAGCTAATGTTGTCAAGGCTAAGTTTTAGTAGCCATTTAATCTGGGTCATAGCTTGAAAAGTGAGTTGTCGCGAGATTTGCAAGTCTCGCTTCCTTGAAAACTGATATTTCTTATTATTTACCTGACCAAATTACATTCGATAACTATCTATACATATTTTACTTTATATAATCTAGAAAAATCTGACATTTATCGTTGGACAAGTGAACAATATTTCCTGATACATAAACTGCTCCATGGGGTGGGACTTGGTTCGACTGTAACTAAGCAACCGTTCGAATACGTAGAACAACATAGAGCTTTGAATCTGAAAATAATCCTCAAAAAATATCTAAATTTCTAACGTCTACGTCTTTTGGTTATGAATTTATCACCAGAATATTTTGTTATATGAGTGTCGTTTGTTTGGAACAGGACGGAGCTGGCTTCGTTCCCTTTTTTGAATTTCGAGTTTTTTTCCCCTGCCCTTTGAACGTTCCATGGTGCCTTGCGTCAGTTTGTAACGAATTTGGTTCGACAAGACAGTTTAGGCGCCATTTACAAGTTAGAGTTTTCAAGAAAGAGAGCGAGTCGGAATGACGCGGTGCTGAATTTTATGGATTATATTTGCAAAGATTTGGATCGACGAATACTTTTTTGAAAATCGTACTTTGTGTCACAAAAGAAGACTCTTGACAGACGGTGCGCGTATTGTGGAAGGTACAGAAACGTTTAAGCGGACACTAATGACTGGGTTCCGTCTATTTGCTGAAAGGAACAGTAGTTTTACATAGGACTTTACATTAACTTAAAGGCACGTTAGGTTGAGTTTGGGATGTTTTAATATTGCCTATGGGGTACAAGATGACCAGCGTTAGCAACAAAAAGTAACGCTAGGTTACATAGTCACTTTTATTTTACATTTCTTACAACATTAAGCCTAACCTTTTCGTAGACACTTTTAATAAACAACTTTTCCGATTGGAGCTAATGATAATATTGCAGACACGTCCTAATCTCTGAACTCTATTACATTTTAGGTAATTTAAATGCTCGAGATTAAGCTGCATTCGTAAGGCATTTCAATGCAGACGCAAATCTTAAGTGTATTTAACGTTACAAATTTCGATTTGCTGATCCACATCGTAGATAAGTTTGCTAACGTTAGCCAGAGTTAGCCATTGCGTTAGCCTTAGTTTTGCTACGCTACATAAATGCTAGATAGTAAACGTTACAACTATCCTGACGTTAACAAAAAA
Organism: Apogon hyalosoma; assembly: GCA_037367295.1. Taxonomy (NCBI): domain Eukaryota; kingdom Metazoa; phylum Chordata; class Actinopteri; order Kurtiformes; family Apogonidae; genus Apogon; species Apogon hyalosoma. The sequence continues at coordinate 25,448,616 of JAPQRP010000006.1, read as the reverse complement.
GCAATAATAAAGGCATGAGACAATAACGTACAAACATGGCAAAGTCAGATGATCAAGGCTGTTGGTTTTTATTGTAAGTAGCACTGCGTAATTACCAGCAATACCGCTAAGTTTCGCTCGTTCTTTTAATCTACTTTAATGTACTTTTCGATTAACTATGTAGTTAGCATTGTTTTTATGTAAGTGCACTCCGTCTGCGCCCCATCCCCAACCGATGAATTACTGGGATTAGCGTAAATTTGAGTGTCAGTTTGGAACTTCATCCATTTATAGTATAGGTTAGTGACTGGCTCAAAGACCACAGAAAGGGAGCTACGTCTATTCGACAACAGCCATGTAACGTAACGCAGGCCAGACAGTGAGCACTGCTGAAAGATTGTAGTTGTTTAAATATTGACTGAATTTGTTTGCTAACTCACTGCTCTTGTATCATTTTTCTGACTTATGAAAAAAAAACATGGGTAATAAGAGTCCAGCTTAGCGAATCGCATACAAAACGCCTCTTTTTAGATGCTTAAATTACTTGAACGGTATCCTCATAGGAAGGGGCAGTAACTGGTGATACAGTTAGAAAGAGTAGTTAAGTTCTAGTCATCACGTAGATTGACAGTTTGATCACTGCCAATTCATCTCACGATTTAAGACCGAGAGGGTTTTTTTTCCCCCCGATAACTGGCCTCGTTCAGATCACAAACTATTACGCTAATTCGCTTAACATTATCTATTATCGTAACATCTATCATAACCTACGAAACGCATAACGAGTAAAAGTTGCATTGGGCGGCAGTTAGATCTGACTGGGTAATAAATAAAGCTTACAACAGGGTAGCTGCGTGTGACCGACTAATAGAGAAGTTGGGAGATTGACAGGCGCAAAAACCACTCATGGATATTCCTTTTTTACCAATGACCCCTTCAGATTTCAAATCATGCCATCTAAAACTGCAAAGAGCTCAACTGCCTCTGCCAAGCCAAGAGGGAAAGGGTCGCAGCCTCGGGATGACTCCGAAGACGAGCTGGATGTACCCCCTCAAGAAACCAAGTCCACTGGCCAAGAGGAGGCACCGCCGACAACTGGCAAGTAACAAAGGGTGTTTTGGTGTCTCTGAATCTAAATAAGTTGTGTTCTCTCAATGGCGTTGCGTGTATTGCTGCATTGGTGGTAGCCAATTGGCACAGTTGTGAAGCTTTTTTCTTCTAAATCTCAACACGTACGTAGTTGGGATGCCCGATATTTTTTTTTCCAAAGTGCCAGTCACCAATAAACGTCTTATGATTTTTAAGATGATTTTGATATCGTCGAATGAGCTTCTTTCCCGGATCCTTTCAACAGACGAGGTAATTTCTTTCGGATAAGAAAATTCACTGTTTGATGTTTGATCGACGGAGAGTGTTGGATTATTTCTTATAACTTGAATTTTAATATTTTGATGCAAAGCCTTAGATTCACAATGAAATTGACTTAGGTTTGTTTTCTTCACAATATGTTGTTATGGGTGTCTGGTTGCACACATTGAATTTACAAACATCGACTCATAGCTTGTTTATGCGTATGTGAGCACAATAGGTTTTGGACAGGTCGATGGTCTTGGTGCGATGTCAACATATTCGGCTTTACATTATTCACTAATATCACAAGGCAAGGGCTTCTTTGGTTGTGTTCTGAGTGCAGTCCAGCATGAGTAAAAATCTAACGCTGCTGATCGAAATGTACACTTAAGTTATTTGTCATCGACGAAATTAATGTGGCGCATCTATTCTCGTGTATCAACGCTTCTTGTGGAGAGCCTTAGTATAATAACATGGATTCGTTCATATGCGGCCATGGTGTCTTTCTCTTTTGGGTTGGCTCTTGTTTTCAGAACAAAGAAAAATAACGCCTGTCAACTTAACTCGTTAGTCGTTGTTGGATTGCTGTTGTCTAACTTGCTGCTTGTGTTTTGTTTGTTTTTTTTTTTATTATTATTCTCCACCCCTCCCCCACGCACCACTGTCCCCCACCTGAAACGAATTGCATAGAGGAGGAATAAAAGTTGTACTTTTCTGTGCCACAGATCCGTCTCATGGGGAGGCTGCCGAGGCGGTTGATAATCGAAGTTTGGAGGAGATTCTCGGTAGCATCCCTCCACCCCCGCCCCCAGCAATGACCAATGAACCGGGCGCTCCTCGCCTCATGATAACACACTTAGTTAATCGCAACTTTAAATCTTATGCGGGCGAGCAGATTCTGGGGCCTTTCCACAAGGTACGACCCAAACGCAGCTACATATATACACCCTGAGTGGGAAATACTTGGTTAATGTGTTGTCAGGCTCACACATGTACACTTGTTTGTAGTGTTTCTCAGCTTAATTTGATTTGGCTTTAGTTTGCTTTTAAGCAGCTGTATAAACGTTGCCTTAAATTGTGATAGGCCTAAAAGTGATAACTTTTTAACTGATGCTACACCACATTATTTCATTAGAAAAATTCTTATTATTTTGTCAAATGTGCAGTCACACTCCTCCATTTTGATTTACTGAGTGAATGTTACATGGGCTAGGGCTGTAGTGTTTTACTAGTACTTTCTTTCTCATTTTTCTCAAACAATTTCTTTGCATGTTTTTTTCTGTTAAACTACATGTTACCAAACATGGGTACATCGAAACGAACCTTAAATACATCCACACAGAGGACACTAACCATCACAGTTTGACTGTGTTAAAATGTAAAATTTTAGTTTAGGATATTATGGCATTTTCAGCAATTGCATGTGGCTGCAGTCTATACATTTACAGTTGATTTATTGGTTTTATAAATATATATCTATATTTATTTATTTATTTAATTTATCTCTTGCCTTTCTCTCAGCGGTTCTCCTGCATCATTGGTCCAAATGGGAGTGGGAAGTCCAATGTGATAGATTCCATGCTCTTTGTGTTTGGATACAGAGCTCAAAAGATCAGATCGAAAAAGCTCTCAGTGCTGATTCACAGCTCTGATAAACACAAAGATGTCCAAAGCTGTACTGTGGAGGTGCATTTTCAAAAGATTATTGATAAGGTATATATATCTGTTCATGTCTCTCTTGTGTCACAGATCTACACACACACACACACACACACTGATTTTTAGCTTCACCAAAATTCATATATGGGTCAGTTCAGTTGGATCAGGGGCTTTGAAGTGGTTGCAGTTGGTTGCTTTCTTTTTTTTTTTTTTCTTTTTTTTTCCCTCACCCCTGTCAATTAATATTGTTGCACTGCTCTCACACCAGTGATCAAATAGAAACTCAAAACAGTCATGAAGGTTAGAGCTAACACCAACATGTTCTACAGTCAATTTATAATGTCCTACAATTTTTTTGCTATTTTAAATGATTTTCAAAAGTGCCTTTTACTGCATATACTCCATTTAGATGTACTTTGACATGTCAGTAACTTGTGGGGTTTGATATTGCTGTTGTAGTTTAGTGTTTTGCATTATTTAGAACACAAATAGCTTTGACTTGGCTGATTGTTGCTGAAAGAATTACAGTTAAACATGTTTGGATATTTATCTTCCACCGGGGGTGGGGTGGGGTGAGTGTTTAACATGATCACTGTTAAATATATCTATGCCCTGTTGTTTGCCCAGTCAGCTCAAAGTAGATTAAAAATGAGTTGTTTCATTGAAAGTACATTAATCCCATGAATTTGGCCTACATTAAAAAAACACATCTTCTGACTTCAAACCTTTTTTAAGAAGTGGTGTACACAGCTTTTATTTTTAGACTTGTTTTAAAAATCTAATAATTATATTACTTGTATTTATGCAAGTAAAATGCTATTTTCATCATCTGTATAATCCACTGATCTAATCTATCATGTTTAAATTTTGTAAATGTAGTTTATCATAGAATACACTCCAGTATTGATGTTGTGTATTAATTTGTAAGTCTAGCTGGCATAGTTCTGTTTTTTGCTTTCTGAATTTTATGTTCTTAAAATTTTAATGTGGTATGTTTTCTTATAATTTCTTTCAATGGTTCTTGTCAGCTTTATGAATATTATTATTTGATGTGGACAGCTGTTTGAGTTTCTTCTGAACTGCTCTGCTCTAAGCTGCTCTCTGTCTTCTGCCCCTCCCCCCTCTGAGCCAGGAAGGAGATGACTACGAAGTCATCCCCAACAGCAACTTCTATGTTTCCAGGACTGCCAACAAAGACAGTTCCTCTGCCTACCATATCAATGGCAAGAAAGCCACATTCAAAGATGTGGGAGCTTTACTCCGAAGCCATGGTATTGACTTAGACCACAACAGATTTCTGATCTTACAGGTAATTGTAATTTTTTAATGTAATATCCTTTTCCACTTCTAACTTTATGTTTTTATCCCTGCTGTGATCATCCCATTCTGTCAGATTTCCTGCTCTTCGTTCTCTGCCCATTTCCCAGTTCTCTTGAGTCAGATGTTTCATTACTGCTTTAAAGTTATACCTGTCTGTGGGTATAACCTGTTGCACTGGAATTGGAAAGGAGAGGATGAGCCCTCTGCCAGCCCTTAGACTGCTATAGCAGCGCATCATGGTTTGAAACAATGTGGAAAAGGTGCGAACCATTATTTGCTGCTTTAGAATTTTAAGGAAAAAAATACAGTGTTACCTGGATCTGGATGTGGGTGGCTGTAGATCAGATTTTGGGGGTGGTGGTCTGATATGCTTGAACCATCAGTGGGGACAGGTTGGACCTGCCTTGCCCTCCCTTTCCTGTGTACCTGCCACGCTTTAGCAGCACGTAAATATTGGTGTGTAAGACTAGACCCCAACGCCAATATTAGCAGTGCTGCTTCAGTGTGGCCGGATCAAACACCCTCCATTATCATGGCTTTAATATTGGTTTCTTATTTTTGTTGTTTTACTTCACTGTGAATGTTATCCATTATAGTTTACAATTATTTTTCTTGGTGAATTTTTATTTAATTTTAAATTTTTTAAAATTATTTTAGCATTGTGTTGCATTGGGTTCGAAGCTGTTCACTTGTTATACTCCTGCCCTTTCTGATTGTAATACATGTGTGTCCTATCCATTATTACTGATTAACTGATGACTCATGTCAGAGCAAAACAAAATGGCTGGTGAAATCTTTGTTGGACCATTTTTACATATTTTTTTTACAGTGTTTGGTAGTTTCAGGTGAAGACTGCGTGCTACCCTTCACTGTGGCTTTGTGGTTGGTTTGTTGATTACATGTGTCCTGCTTGACTTTGTGCATGCATTTGTGCATGTTCATTGTCACTCTCCTTAGATGTTAAATTTTTAACTCTTTGCCTATAATATGACTGCATGACTATGGGACGAGGCTGTAGCTTGTTCTCCAAGGTCATTTTTCAAGGCCTCTGGCTAAGGGAAAGCTGTCTATTTTGTGTACTGGTCAGGGTAGAAGATGACGTGGGCCCCCCTCCAGTATTAGCTTCTCTTTTCTTTTTTATACATAAAAAGCAATCTGAGAGCTGGGATTTATTTTCTACACAAATGAGACATAATTGAAGTAGCTGACTTTTGTCTGGTTTTAATTTGTATCTATATTGAAATGTACTCTGCAGCAATAATACTATTATAATTCATTTTATCTAAAATAAATAAATAATTTAAACAGACCACATGTTTTGGCTAATAGAATTAACACAAAAAGGCTGTATGAACACTAAATACCATATGTACATTATCTGACATTAAAGTAAGATGTAATTATGTGTGTAAAAATTGTAAGCTGTAATGTATGTGTGTGTGTGTGTGTGTGTGTGTGTGTGTATA
>JAPQRP010000006.1:25404801-25435144 GCA_037367295.1 Apogon hyalosoma | reverse complement strand
AAATTACTCTGAAATTGTTTATAAATACATATATATATATATATATATATATATATATATATATATACACTAACTTAATGTATCATGTTCAGGTATATTTACAGACAATGTAATTAAGACAAAGTATTTTCATGCATTCATAGATGTATCTGTACACCACAAAATGTATTTTCTTGATTGACGTTATATATATTTTGTTGTAATTGTGTGTGTGATTTCATTTAAAGTCACGTATGATAAGTGAAGTTTACTGTTCAGCATTAATATTTACCATTTTGGATTTCACCTTCATATTAACTCCTTATTAATATCCAAAACAAATCATCATCGTCTTGTTCCTTTTGACCTTGTACTCTTTCATTTTCAGACTACGAGGCAGCCTCCAGTAAGGCCGGAAAGGTCGAAAATGAGGTGAAAAGACTGCACAACCTGATCGTGGACATAAACAGCCATAAGCTAAAGGCTCAGCAAGACAAGCTGGACAAGGTCAACAAGGAGCTGGATGAATGCTCCTCCACTATAACCAAGGCTAAAGTGGCCATAAAGACCGCCGACCGGTGAGGAAGTCTGCACACTGAAGTTTCACTTTACACATGCTCATAGTTGTCACACTGATAGTAAAGCAGAGTCTGGAAAATAGAGCCATATTTAGCCATTTAATTTGTGCAGCCTGGGTTGTCCATGCAGACAGACAGCTCTGATAAATCTTCTATCACTTGTCAGGTTGGGGGTTCTGGATTTAGTCAAAGCTAGGTGGTTTATTTCACTTAATCGATGTTCTGGCAGCAGGAACTGACATCGCTATCTAGTGATCAGTAGTTGCAGCTGGAACATTATGACTGAACATGTGGGCGGGACAGTCTGGCAGTCTGTTCTGCTGGAAGAACCGTCCAGTCGATGGAGCTTATAAACCCCTAAGACACTCTAAGGATGTCTTTGTAAAAGCTTTACTTCCTTGGTGTCAGATATAACCTTGATGCATTTTCCAATTTGGAAAAAGGGCTCATTTTTGCTCACAGACACACAAGGTTTCTCCATAACTGTCCTGTCATATTTGAACAATAACACTGATCTTTTTCATAATAAAAAGTGTCTGAAACTTTAACCCAACTTATCAGATTCCTTGTCTTATAACTATTCTAATCTATTGTGGTTTAAGTTCAAGAAAATTAGATTTAACATACACTGTCTTGCCACACCAAGTTGGCCTTTCACTCTAATCCTCAAATTTGTAACCAGTCATTTTATAATCCTTTTATAAAATCAGTGATCATTTTCACACTTTCAGGGCTGTCTGTCATCACAGAGCATACATTTTCTGTTGGCAGGCTCATATATTCTTGTTTGTGTACTTTGTTTAGCAACCTCAAGAAGTGTGAGGAGAGTGTAAACCGAGTGCAGAGTGAGCTGGAGGAGAATGAAAAGTCAATGGTAGAGCTTGCAGAGCAGCTGAAGAAACTGGAGGATGAGGCTGGAGAGGTGTTGAGGGACTGCAAGGAGGCAGAGGTTTGTACGCTTCAACTGCTCTACTTGTAAAATGTTGTTTTACACCAACTTTTTATTAAATTGAAAGTGAAGCCATGTATACATGTTGCCGGGTATTTATAGAAATTGATATTTCCCACCTCTGTTTTCAGTTATAATGTTGTACACACCAGATCATTCAGAAAAGTTCTCATTTTCACAAACCTGCATAAATACACCTGTAGGAGCACGATCATGGGGGTTAGGGTTAGGATAAACACATACATGGTCACAAGGTCACACACATGACGTTGATGCATTTTTGTCACATACTCTGACATCCAAGACCTCAAACTGTTTCCCCCTGTACACATGTAAGCACAATAACTGAGTTTTCCAAAATTTCCACTTTGACTATGATTTCAGAAATAATTGTTTTAAGTGAACTAAGCTGGAGTTTTCATGTGGATGAAAGGCAAAAAGGCATGAGAAATTATCAGTTTTTCTGATACCTGGCTACGTATATACATGGCATTAATCTAATTAATCTGTATACAGTCTTATTTTCAATGTGGTGGGATCATCACATATGAAATAAAGTGAAATGTAAGCAGGTTAAGCAGCTGTTTGGTCTCATCCTCTAGGCTGCCCTTCCAGAGGTGCAGGAGCAGTACCAGGGGGTCCTGAAAGAGATAAAGATCCTGCAGCAGCAGGAGCATGCACTGCAGGAGGAGTCTCTAAGTGTTCGACTCCGCATCGAGCAGATCGAGACCTCCATGAATGAGCACAACAACAAGATCAAACACTGGCAGAAAGAGGTGTGTGTCTGAATCAACTTCAGTATGTCCATTTTCATATTCACAGAAAACCATCAATGGGAGAGGACTCCAGATCTGTGAGATGACTTTTGATGTGTTGATGTATGTGAACTCAACAAAATCAACTGTCAGACAATGTAACACAATCCAAACAAGCATTTAAATGAGCAAATATGTCAAACAAGCTAACAGTCTCAGACCGTCATATCGTATGTCATGAATAATTTGACAAAATAACAGACTAATGTGACAAATTTTGTAGTGCTAAGCTAACACTAAGCAGATCCAACAGTACAGGTATTATCTCTCTACCGTTAAGTCACTGAAGGAGACAAAGAAGAGTAAAAATAAAAGTCACTTGAAGCATTGATCATGAATTTTGTCTTACCTTTGCTTTTTTCTGACCATAACTTGGTTTATACGACTGAAGCTTCTGCTATCGCTTATCCATTGGTTTGTGTTACATTGAAATGTTTCCCACTGGAAACAAATGGTCCAGGTCTTAACAGGTTCATCTTTGTTTCTTCTCAGGCTTCTAAACTGTCCCTTCATGCCATTGAAGACCAGCCAGCAGAGGAACTTCCTGTTCTCACTGCTGAGGAACTTGAAGGAATCTCCCATCCTGACGTCATTATCAATAAAATGGCCACGTTGGAGACCCAGTGTGCACAGATGAAGCCCAACCTCGGGGCCATCGCTGAGTACAAGAAGAAGGTGAGCCCAAATGCAATGAGCAGCCTGTTATATTTTGAAGAATCTCTGTTTTTAATAGATCTTTGATTTATGATTGACTGAACACTCAGAGGCTGTAGTTGAATGTGGCTGATATAATGCTGTGGAAAAGCCAGCGTCACTCGACTGCTTTTGGCTCATCGTTACCTGGCAAAGCTCCCCTTGCACCATGGAGAAAGATCAACACAGTCTATGTTTATAATTTATCAAAGCTAAACACTGGTATTGTGTGATTTTTGTGTTTTCAGGAGGAGTTGTACCTGCAGCGCGTGGCCCAGCTCGATGAAATCACCACAGAAAGGGACAACTTTAAACATGCATACGAGGACATCCGCAAGCAGCGTCTCAACGAGTTCATGTCGGGATTCAACATGATCACCAATAAGCTGAAGGAAAACTACCAGATGCTCACACTAGGGGGCGACGCAGAGCTGGAACTTGTTGACAGCCTGGACCCATTTTCTGAGGGGATCATGTTCAGGTAACAGATGAGAAAAATTACTTTAAAACACATTTCACTTGGTATTTTATTGCAGGGTTTGTAGGGGTGCTTGAAATCCTTGAAAGTGCTTGAATTTTAAGTGCTTGCAATTCTAACTCTGTGATGTGATTTATTTATTTTTCATATTAACTCAAGTCAAAGCTACTTACAGAGAGATGATAGATTTTGAAAAATAAAACTGTAAAAGAACTAAAATTAGCAGGTGTTCTCAGCTGGACTCCAGGGACATGTTTATCTTAATCTTTGGCTCAGTGAGAGTGTGTCTGAAGAACGCCAAGTGGCTTCCCTGTTTTTGGATAAAACTTTTTCTCCTTTAATTTCTGAACTTTTTGCTATTATGAAACATAATTTTTGTTTATAGCATAATACAATGTACATCATTGTAATAAAAAGTGGAAAAAAAACATCATGAGTATATGTATTCCTGTAGATGTGTTTTACCCCAGCGATAAGGTGCTGTGCTGGAAAAAATTGAAAATGACCCTTAAAAGTGCTTGAATTTGACCTTGAAAAATGTATGCCAATCCTGTATTGTTTTCTGTAGTCATGCTCTTTTCTGGACACAGATGCTGCATTTATCATTCAGCACCGATTTTCTCTCTGGCTTTTATTAGTGTACGTCCGCCAAAGAAGAGCTGGAAAAAGATCTTTAACCTGTCAGGAGGAGAGAAGACCCTCAGCTCCTTGGCTCTGGTGTTTGCTCTGCACCACTACAAACCCACCCCGCTTTACTTCATGGATGAGATCGATGCCGCTCTCGATTTCAAGAATGTCTCCATTGTGGCCTGTTACATTTACGTGAGTATGAACTGTGATGAGGAAAAGCTGTGGGTTGAAAAATAGATTTTGGGTAGAATAGAGATGGAATAAGTTATGAAATCTCAGAGGGTTAATGTCTGACAACTACATGACATATTACAAACTAAAGACTCTTTCAGACGAGTCACATTCTTGCGCCTTATTGTGTTCAGGAGCAAACCAAGAACGCCCAGTTTATCATCATCTCCCTGAGGAACAACATGTTTGAGATTGCTGATCGTCTCATCGGCATCTACAAAACACACAACACCACCAAGAATGTGGGAATCAACCCCAAGACCATCATCTTCAAAGAACACGATGCGGTCACTGCCTAAACCTGGAGTATCTCAGCCCAACATCATCTGTTGCTTTTCCGACTTTTTACACTTGTAAATAGTTTTACTTATTTTCCTGTTTGTCCTTGTTTTCTATCAAGAAATGCTGCTATTTTTCATTACTGTTCAAATTAATAAAGGTCTTTTAAATCTGGGGGAAAAAAATAAATTCTCATTATTCGTCACCGTCTTGGCAGTCAGTGTTCTAAGGTCACGAGACGGAACATTGTGTATTTCACACAACAAAGATACTTGTAGCGAGCATCAGTTAATTGAGCTCCAGGCTGACTAAGTACTAGAACACCTCATGACCTGTACAGAATCTCACACGTATAAGAACTACCACAAAGACGAACAGCTTTAACATTTATTATGACTTTAAAATACAGAAAGTGAACAAATTTCCAAAAATGCAAACTTTACAATGAGTAAAGGTGATAGTGTTTTTAAAAAACTGACACTGATTGATGTTAGACTCTTATTCTGTCTGTAATCAGTGTGTATTACATAAATGTACATACAATGAATAAATGTTGGCGTAACGCTGACAGGCTAATGTTTCAGTAACATTAATAAAAAAAAAAAAAAAAACTACTGTGCATTAATGCACTATTTGGTAAAAAGAGCCCTGAACTGATCAGCAAGGTTAACTGGAGTAAAGTTAAGGCACAGTAAAGGAGCTCTGCATCAATGCAACATGATCTGCTGAGGCTTGGGCCGCTGTTTCCATCCACCCGGCTCAACATTTCACATACTGTGTGTAAACAGTCTGGCAAACAAGCACAGCATTAGAGTCTGGAGGCACAGACGGCATAGGGTTTCTACTCTGTCTCCATATTGTTCTGGATTCTATTACTGCTCATCACTTTACATTTGGTAAAGATATTGTTTTATTAGGTTTGATCATTTATTATAATACACACTGCAAAAAAGGTAACAAAACTACAATAAATAAAAGTGTAAAAACTGAACAGCTACATAATCTAAAACTAAATAATACTACTCCCTGCTTTTAATCTGAACATCCTTGAAGTAACACTTTGGGCCCCATTCCTTTTATTTCCAGTTAATCTACCCTTTCTCTCAGCTGGTCCTGGATCAGTTTGATTTATGTATAGAGTAAGGCTGTTGGATTGACTATGAAATGCCTGCAACACTAGTCTTAAAAGCTACATTTTGGTTTGAAAGAGGCTGTTTTCAAAAACTAGAGCATAACCTCAGTCATTGACCTACACGTAAAAAGGTGAATCGAGGAAAAACACCAACGGTAAAATAACTGTCGTTAAGTCGTGTTTTGGGTGGAATTTGTACTGTGATGAATGCAAACAGGAGGGAGCGAGTGAACTGTTCACATTCATTCAGTGGGGTTTGAGCGTTTGAAATAAAGCATCCAGCTGTTGTTGAACTTTTTCCCCCACAGAGGAAAGATGAGAGCTCCATGTTTCCATGGCCACCTGCATGGTGGTGTAGCCCGACCCTGCGGCACCCCAGACACAGCTGATCAGTTCGCTGCTCAGCCCGTGGACCAACTGACTCAGGTGAGAGAGCAGAGAGAAGCCGAGTGTGGCTCCTCCGACTGGGTTGACCCACAGAGCGGTCAGCAGCAGCAGCAGCAGAAGCCCCCCTACCACCACCGCCGCTGGCGCCGAGGACACGGGCTGAGGCTCAGACCACAGCTCCTGGACCCCACCGTCACGCTGATGCCACTCAGATCCAGACCGGACCTCAGGGTCTCGGCCACTACATCTGGAACAGCAGGACACCTTAGGCACCGGCGCATCCTCCAGGCTGCGGATGGTGACGGCGGGCCAGTTCTGCTGCAGGTACTCGGACGCCCGCGGACTCACCGACAGGTTTATCACCGAGGGGAGAGGGGCTTTGATGAACTCATCCACCCGCTCTCTGAGCTGATGCACCTTCTCCAGGAAGACCAGCGGCGAGTCCTCCTCCTCCACCGATGAACCCAACGACACCAGGTCCAGCTGTTCCTCCTGCTCCGAACACGAGGATCAGAGCTGTTAGTGTTCAAAGAATCACTCCAATGAAAAAAACTCCGATGTATGCACCACTTCCAGATACTTTCTGTATGAACCCGACATGTTTTTGACATGATTAGGGGAGTTTTTATAGCAACTTCAGGTTTCTGACATCCCAAGCAACTCTTAACACTTTTATTTATCAAATACCTTTAGTCTGACATACTGTAATTCTACTAATGTAAACATGTATATAGCCTATAGCCATTATTATTACTATTATTTTTGTATTATTTGTCTTTTTTATTCCATCTATCACATCATGGAAAACAGCTATTCTTTTTAACACTATGATTGTTCTTCTGAAATTCTTATTATGTTCTAACCATAAATGACCATTTTAATCCACAAGTAACCATCTGATTTTTTCCAACTCTAGAACTCAGGAAGTAACATCAGCTTTTACACTTGAAAGAAATATTGGTTTGACATTTATTGACAACTGACATTGAGTTTTAACCTTTTTTCATAAATTTTAATCTGTTTTCATTGTTCTTGCTGATCCATACAGTGGTTGAAACAGCAGTTATTCAGTTCTATCAGTGACTAATGTGTCTTTATTATTTTTTTGTCTGTCTATTATTATTTGAGACAATATAAAAAACTAGCAGGTAAACTGTGGACTCATTGTTAAGGACAGGTTTCTCCAAATCCAATACATTTTAACATATGCCAAAATCATATTTAAAGCCTAAAATCCAGATTACTGAATTTTAGACCATTTCTGACCAGATCATATTCAGTTTCTAATTTTTAAAGGACTTACTGAAACTCTTATTGACCTTTAGACCCCTTTTTTTAAATTTTTTTTTTTACTATTTTGCACCTGAATCTATTTTGATCACCTTTGATTAAGACATACTATGGTAATAAAACCATAATCTTCATATTAAAACTCTTGAACTTATTAATTCTCTCTTCATACTGGCATTATTTGTTGAGGGTTTTCAATGTGGGGTTGTATGAGGGACTCATCCGTGGTCAGTATCGCATACAGTAGATGTCAAACAGTATGGCCCAGTTCAGGGAAACACCACTGTGGAATATGCTGAGTGTGAGAGGTTGGATGAAAAACAAATATGATAAAACCATAAGTCAAACAATAACACAAACTATTGGATAAAGGCAGCAAAACACCATTAACTCTGTTTTTCTGAGATGACATTACTGTTTTGTCAAAGGAGTCTTGTGGTTTTGCCGAGGGCTTCAGTTTCAGCAGAACAGACTTTGGGATTCCAAAGTAAAGTGCACAGTTAAAAGTACAGTTTAACTGATATTGATTTTTTTTTAATGGATTAAGTATCTCTTACAGCCCCACTCCAGAAAGTTGGAGCCCTTTAACTGAAAGTAGAGTCAACACCGAAGTCACTGTGACGTGGAAGCGAGATCTTTTGTACGAGCAGAATAGGTGTAAATGAGCCCTGAAACACACCTGCAGCTCCTTGACCCTGTCGATCAGGGGGTCGTAGGCTTGTACCACCTCCACACCGGCCTTGTCCAGGGCGTCCAGGTAGGCCTGTCTTTTCCTCGCCAGCACCGCCTCCAGGGTCTGAAAAAACTGAGCGACGTCCTGTTTGTCCTGCCGCAGCAGAGCTTCACAGCGGGCTTTGTCCTGCTCCAGCTGCTCCCCGAGCTCACACACCTGACGGACGGAGACACAGTAAAGCACTCAACAAATCAAGGTGGTGTTTTTATTCAGTGGAAAACTTTTACTCAGATATAGAACATTACATTACAAACAGGTACATATAGGTTAACTGTCCTGTTGGTGCCGATGAAGATCTGGAGTTGGTTCCCGAGTGCCTTCAATGGCAGCTCACTGCTCTTAATGTGTGCTACGTGCTAACTACAGTGTGTGTGTGTGTATTGGGATGGGTAAAATGCAGAGACCAAATTTCCTGATGAGGGTAATACAGCAACTTAACCTTAACACTTCACATTATGCCTCCATTTTATACAAATTTATAATTGTACTCCCCAACATCTCAGATTCAAATGCTACACTTTTTACATTTGTTTCACAGATTTTCATTTCAGATTACATTTACATTCCTTCCCCATCCAGTGAAGAGCACACATCTGCAAATGTGTGAATTAAATGGTCCTTTACAGGCTGACAAAATTATCCCCCTTAACCTAAATAAACTCCTTAAAATCCTCTTGAATAAACTGCATTACCAAATTTTTCAGAGGTCATGACGAGTTCATAAAGATACAAGAGCATGACACTACAAATGCATGATGGTCTTCGAGAATATGATGCACTGCAGAAGATTCAACTACATATGGATTCAGTTGTAAACATCTAGAGAAGTAAAACGCAAAGTACACATTAATGCATCAGTCAAATGAATTCAAAAACATTATATCCTCAACACCCAACAATGCATTTTTGTCCTCTGTAGGAGACGAGGGTTTCATGGCTTTACTAAAAAAAAAAAAAAAAAAGTCCATTGGAAATGACAATTCACTTAAAAATGCATCTGAAAAACTAATGCATTATGCGGTTACCAATCGAGGCAATCAAGGATATATAAAAGTAAAACAATGACAGTTAAAAAAACAAGCAACTGTAGAGAGAATTTTTCACTTCAGCCTTAAGGTAATTTTAGTGATAATACGTCCATATTTAAAGCTGCGTATGACTTTCATCACCAATTTTTCATCAAAACTGTAAAACCCAAGTGATAGCCTAACTATCACAAATCTGTTTGTCTTTCTGTGATTACACACCTGAATCACTTCCCTCATGATGAACAACTTCGGAGTGTACTCCATCACAAGCAGTCTGTTTGTATACATACCGAACCATAACCAAACCGTCACTTGGGCCTTTATGGAATTTCATGCAGCCACAGCAGCAAGAAGCAATGAAGCCTTTTCCGTGTTTGTTGCTGCCACAGCCATACTGTGGCTGCGTGGAATTCCCATTCCCACGATGCACTTCGCAACAAAATTTCCAAAAAGGCCCGAGTGACATGTAATTGTGGTATGTAAACAAATGGACTGCTTGTGATGGAGTACACTTTGAAGTTCTTCACCGTGAGGGAAGTGATTCAGGTGTGTGATCACGGAAAGACTAATGGATTCGTGATACTTAAGCTTTCACTCGGGTTTTACAGATTTATTGAAAAATTGGTGACTAAATTCATACGCAGCTTTAAGATATGAATCCATAAATTTTACTTGTAGTGGAGTATTCATTCTGTGTGCTCTCACTATTCAGTAAAAAGATCCAAGTACTTCTTCCACCACTGTTTTCTTAATATCGATGCTCAAAAGGAGGAGACTACCCACTTGTGCCCATCTGTGTTCAGATAGTCTGGCCAGCAGTAGCGCTGGTGTCTGCTTTTCTCTGATGTAAGCTGCCTGGAGGTCATCTATGGGGTGGCCCTGGTGCTCTCCCACTGTCAAACATAACCCACAGATCAGCTGCCGGTCCTGGATGCAGTACATGTTCAGAGGCTGTCTGGGATGCTCCTGACAGGAGGGGTGTCGTGGTTCACTGTCCCTCTGGTACTAAGGAAGCAGATGAGCAAACGGACACATTAGCACAAAATGAAACACCCATTAAGTTTTTCACTGTTGGACATTGAAACAAATGAAAGTAGGCAAAAAGGGATAAATATTGTACTTAAATATAAGAGGTTCTTTCCTACTTTCTCGATGATGGCTCGCAGAGATACGTTGCTGGGCAGAGCTTCTACGCCCGTTGGGGGCAGCTCCACCACACTGCGACAGTTGGGGCATTTGAGTGGCAAGCGGAGTGGGCGCCAGATGGAATAGTTGGTGGACACATGGAGCAAGTTGTCCAGACAGGTCTTACAGAAGGTGTGTGAGCACGGCAGGACTCGCGGGTCAGAGAACAGAGAGTAGCACACCGAGCACGTCAGGTCCTCCTCAAGGTTGTCCATGATGGGGACTAAAGGTCAGGCTCTGGACGGGACAGAGGACTTAAGGAGAAGATGGTCTGGCAGGACGGCAGGATGGAGGAAACGTTCGTTACCTGGTGCACCTGTTCAGCAAAATACACCAGCTCGCTGAAAGTGAACTACTGACCATAAAACATGTACATGACATGACTGGATTATGTTCAGAAAATAAACCAAGGTGTGTGGCATCCTCATGAATGTGTAAACCCCATTTTCAGTCCTCCAGCCTGTGTGTCAGTCAATCCATGAGTTATGCAAGTACTTGATCATTTATTTTTGCCCCATTAAAATAAATCTAATCATAATGTGGGTAATGAAAAACAACAGATCAAAAACGGCTAAGCTCCTATTACAGGGTCAGTTATGTTGTTGTGGATGTGGGCTCTCTCTCCTCTAGTTACAGCCAGTGACAATAGGAGGCCTTATGCCAACAGCCACCCCCCGTCCACACACACACACACACACACACACACACACACACACACACACACACACACACACACACACACACACACACACACTTTTGTTGTCAGAACAGGCTGTTAATTTGTGCAACTGACCCCAAAACCTGATCTATGTGTGACTTCAAACTGCTGCCGATTTGGCGCCCAGATTCAAACAGGTAACCTGATCAGTATTAACAGTAAGTCGGTTAGTGTGCAAATGAAAAGGTAAAAAACGACTTTTAGATTAACTCCATCCTGCTGAATACACATTATTACTGCTTCTGTCTGTCTGAAAAGTCTTTCAGGCAGCCCTTAGGTTGATTGTAGACTGTAACTACAAATCGAAAACTTAAGTGTGGGGGAAAAAAAAAAAAAAAAAAAGGTCGTTTTAATTTCATACGGTGGCAGGAAAATACTCAGTGTTAACACTGAACACTGGTGTGATTTTAACTTAAACTACTTTTAACCTGATGTGACACTACCAGATGTTTAAAACGTTAACATGAATTGTATACTAGTCTTGACTACTTTTCAGCTCTTTATCTGACCGTACGAAGTCGCCGCCTATTAAAAAGACCTACTTGTGTTTCTTAGTCGAATAAAGCACATAATTTCAACTAGTTTGGCGCAAGTAATCTTCAGTTAAACTCACCGTCCGCTCGGAGTTCCGTCTGTCCAACCCAATAACGCTTTCATTTCCTGTTATGGTCGTGCCACCTTTAAATACCTTTGGTAAACTCCCACTTCCGACAGAAACTGTCCGTAATTCTGACATAAGGCGCTGTCGGACCCAACAGTTCTGAGGACTCTAAATTTACGCTTCGACAAATACGAAGAAAAGTGTAAACCGGTAAGAGAGTGCTGTGACATTAATTTTATGGATCAAGAATACTCAAAGACCGATTTCGGTTAAATTGAAGGAAAATGTGCGCAAATATAATTCAGTGTTTATATTTTTTCTCCTTTTTGCCAGTTGTCTGTACTTCAAAAACGAAAATGAACTACAAACTATATTTTGGTGAATAATTATCAAGCATGTTGTATGTTGCTGTGTAAAGCTCAAAATTCAGACCGTCCCTGAATGCGTCGCTTTCATACCCCAAGGTACGCATGCGTACAAGCGGTTCCTCCGACCAATCAGGACCCGCGTTTGATTGATTTTGAACACAAGCTCACTCGAGAAACGCTGCCATTTGTTTTGTTAAAGTGAAAAATATTGAGTATGATCAAATTAATGCCACGTTATAAAATTAAAGGCAAGAAATATCACAGGAGCACTTCACAACAGACCACACACATACACAGTCTCTCGATTTGGGTTCCACTATTTATTATCTCGAAGACAACCTAGCCTGTAGTCTATCTCCCAAATGATTCTGGGCAAACCACCTTTTCTTCCATGTAATAATTTTAGATTTGAAACCACATCTTTGCTAACAAGGAATGCTGCAAAAAAAAAAAAAAATAACCCTATGTTCAACAGAAGGTTTATGAGCACAATGTGTAATCATTTACTACAGTGTTTTGAAGTTAACACAAAAAAACAGAAAAGGGTAAGCTTGTACACCTAGCTGGTATAAGAGGAAGTAGGAATATAGGGCTTAAGAGTCTAAAGGTACAGCAAACTTGTTCATGGGTTTATTCATTTTTCAGGGCAACCCACTCAGAACCACTCCAGTCTGATGTGTGGGACACCCTTTGACGTTGAGAAAAAAAGGGAGGTTAAATCCCCTCCTCTTGGTCTGAGATACATCAGCAGATTCAGTACTGCTGCTCCTGAAATAAAGTCATTATTTTCTCAAGTATCACTAAAAGCATCGTTGGATTACTCTAGAAAGACAACAAAGATTGTGGTTGAGTGATGCATATTGTAGAGGTTGTCGGTAGGTTGGAATCTATGGAACCAACCAACACACCTTTAAGAAAGACTTCAGGCCTCACTTTGCAGTACATGTGCAAAACCATACAGATTATTTAGCAAATTGGACACTAGGTGAGGGGTAAGGGAAGGGGACACATGTAACATTTAAGCACAGTTTTACTTAAAATGAAAATTACACTGTATCCACAGCCTAAGGAAACTAAAATACCCTAAAAATAACTGTGCTATAGTTTAGTACATGCAAAGGTTATGATTCACAATCCTACGTGAAATGGCCATTGTTCTCTTCTCCCTTGGTGATAAGTCAAAGCTATGGCAACAATACTGCAAAGCAGTGATTTTGCTGTAATTGAAGGAAAAGTGATGAAATGACACAAGGGGAACAGATCATTTGGTTAATTATAGTGATGGTGTCAGAATTTCACAGCATCAAGCCCATGTCTGGTGCGTAGGTAAGGGTTCTGGTATGAGGGTGGAATACGATCGTCATCAATCACCTTTACAGAAGCAATGAAAACTAAAAGCTGAAAATAAAAAGTATCATAAAAAGGAACACACTGGAGGCAAAAAGAAAAGCCCAACAAGCCACCAAATGCATCTTAATACAATGCACTGCTGCTCCACACCTGCCAATAGCATTGTCCAGTGTCAATTAATACTAACTTAACAATAATTCAAACAAAAAATATAATCCTTGTGATGACGATGATTTTTTTTTTTTTCATATCCAAAGTTCTTCCTTTCAGGGATTTGAGGATCAGCCTCTCTTTTAAAGGCAGAATTTCGTTCCTGAAACCTTTGCTAACCTCATTTGTTTCATTTCTCAATTTTGTATCTCTTCAGATGTATTAGTTTCGTTTTCCCGTCTCTGCATGCGTTCTCACCCAGTCTTGCATACTCCCAGTCACGCACGCAGCCAAGCACACACAACTCATCCGTCCATACTCTCGCACATGTGTCACGCGCAGCTGGACTCCTGGCCTCACCCACCAGGGGGAGAGGATGGTGCCCTATCAGGGCGTTTCGTTGGAGGAGATGAACCTGGCTCCTCAGCACTGAGTCCAGACATTCATACACAATGGGTCCATTCACACTCATGTCTGATAGCGTGGCCGATTGGGGGAGGGGCACATTGAGGGTGGCGCCCTCTTTAGTCGGAGGACCGCAGAATTGTGATTGTTCGTGGTTCATCTCAGTTCATAATTATAGTTATATTCATTTCTGCTTTTTGTTGTATTGTAATATTTCAAGATCTCTTGATTTGTTATTATTGGATGTCCTTGGTTCTCCCCGGGCAGACATCGAGTTTTTTTGTTGTCATTTGAAGTAGTTTTCCGAAGACGACAGCTCCAATAACACAGAAGTTATGTCGGCATGTCTCTCAACGCATTCGATGTAGATGTTTTGCTTTTTTGCAACATGTAGCCACTCATTCTCACTCGCACCCACTCGCCATCTCAAACTTCATTTGGGCTGGTTCCCCTGGAATGCCAAATGAAATCCACACATTTTTCTCTCAGATAAGATGCAGCCATGGATCCCACGAGCCAAGCACAATGGATCAAATTTCTCACACTCTCGCTCTCTCTCGCTCTTTCTCTCCTAATTTTTTTATGTTGAACAGAGTGCTGCATCGTGAACAAAACTCCAGAATACCCCAGATGCCTTCTAGAACTGGAATCCCTCGGCTGGCACGTTGGCTGAGTTAAAGCCATAGGTTCCACCTTGAATGGCTTCTGGAACCAGGCTGGTGTCTTCATCAATCTGCAAAATGGAGAAACACATACATTAAAATAAATACCCACTTAGGTGTCCATTACATTGATACAGCTCAATTTAAAATCATGATTTTAACATAAGTCACTGAGTAACTAATAAAATAAACATAAAACCATAGTCAAAAGCAAAGATTGACAGTGAGATGAAACTGAAGGGAGAAGCTATAGTGTTGTGAACAAGCTCATTACATCTGGACTCAAGTGGTCTGATGGCATAACCTGCAACTCACTCTGTTGAGTCACTGGTGGATTTAAAGCATAATGGTAGACAGTTAAGTTTCTCCTGAGTATTAATCAGCTGTAGCTAACCAGTCACCAAGGAATGCTGTGTTAGTATCAGCTGTTCCCCTGATAAAACAATGTATACACAATTTTCCAGAAGTAAACAGGAGAAATTCTCGACCCTTGTGATCCACTAGAGGCTGACGTGAGGGTTACTTCCAGCAGCTGCATGTAACTCACCATCTGTATCTGCATTTTCATATGCAAGTTAATCAACATTTTCATTCATCTCATGGCCAATCTTTTATCTGAACTGGCTTAGGAAGTAACTGTAACTCACATCATCAGATGAGAAGAACTGATCAATAATTTCATATGCCAATTTGTAGATATCTTCATTTTCATGATTCTGCAGTTGCTCCACTTTTTCCAAACCTGAAGAAAAAACAAAAAGCATGCATCATTTGATCATACATGGATGACTCGCATGTTTTATGTTCATAGTAAGACACAGAGAATTACATAAGTGAATCTTACCTCCACACTCCTCAATAAGGTTAGCAATAGTTTCAGCCTCGTCATCAGCCATCTTGAGAATATTGCTCAGGCCGTCGAGAACAACCTGCACAACCTGGGCATCCTTCACTGTGAGCAGGTTGCAGAATGGAGGAATCACCTGCATCTCAATCAGGTGTGCCACCTGTATGGGCACAAATTCAATGATAGACTTAAGTCAAGGGTTTCTTACATGTATAGTTTCCCCATTATAGATTTTAAAGAAATATAAATGTCAATACTAAATATCATAAAATGATGTGCTGTAACTACTTATATCTTTGTACAACACTTTGGTCAGCTTGCATTGTTTTAAATGTGCTATATAAATGAACCTGACCTCGACTTCTTAAAAGCACTTTCTTCCCCCATGTTTGATATGCCTTGTTTTGAGTGTCTTTGTTCAGTGAAGAGTAAGTGAATAAATTCACATTAAAAGGTCCAAAAAGGGAGGTTGAGTTAGATACCAGAGCTCACAGTGATAATGAAACACAACCTTACCTGATCTTTCCTCCCACTTATTGTCAGGTTGCTGATGGCCCATGCTGCTTCCTTCTGTGTGCCAAAATCACCCTAAAACACAAGCAAAGTGAGAGCGATATTCAGCACTTTGTTTTCATATTTTACATTTTTTCATCTTTAATTAGCTCATCAAACATCATTCAGTTCCACTTGGGTACACACTGAGACACACCTTGTCAAGCAGGTGGATGATCATGGGAACAAGCTTAGCGTCAATGACAGCCTGCACCTGCTGCTGGTTTCCTGCTGTGATGTTGGACAGGAACCACACTGCCTCCTGCAGGACAGAAAGAGAAGGAGATATCAGTTATAGGTTCTGGGGTTTGAGTATGAACATAGACCATTTCTCAAGATCAGGGTTGCCGAGTATTGTCTTACGAATTCAGCAAGCACAGTCTTGGTAAGAAAGGTTCCAGAGAACAGACTTCCTAAGAATGCAAGTCTCCCTGTAATTGGAACAGCTGTGTACTTGTGAACTTTCCTCCCTGGCTCTGCTGTATTTCTGCCATTGGCTCCGAAACATACTCCCCTCAATCCACCACAATGTCACTTGATTTGATTTCAATACATTTGTATTACTATTTAAATGTCATTTATATTTTTCATACATTTTGTATGTTTTTCAAAACTGGAACAAATTTCATTGAATCCCATATCATGATAGTAAAGATGAATTCTTCCCTATTCTGCCTCTGGCACGTGTTACAACATTGAATCACATCATCTGGTGATGGTCATCTACGCAATAAAACATTTCTGAATTGTCACAGAAGCCACCGTTGTATTCGAAAGAAGTACGAAATGCATCTCAGGATATTTACCAGCCAAGTCTACACAAGTCACCAACCAGTGCATCCTTGGTTTAAGCTAGCAGACGTGAACAGCATCCAGGTATTCCATATGTTCTTTGTGTAAACTTTGAAATGGAACAGTACTTGGGGCACTAACTGATGAGGTTTCATAAGATCATGAAAACAGACAAAAACACATCTTGACAAATGGCTATAGTACCCTAAAGTTTCACTGAACACCAAATCTTTGCACAAACAAAATTATCAGAAAAATAATTTTGTTTCCATTTAAAAGACAGCTATAAAAAAACTGACCGAGAGTCTGAACTGGATCAGAATCCAGAGGTCAACTCTGAGAGGTTGACCTCTGGTCGAGACAGGGTGCTAAGGGAGGGACGAGGGAGAGTTTGAGGCTCTAATCACTGTCCAGGTCACAAAAAGGGCCTCGCTTTTTAAGTGACTGGTCTCAGATGCACTCCAATATCAGCAAAGACAAATAGTCTTCAGCTCCCTCGCCACCAACCCATGGAACCACTCATTCAGTCACATGCAAACAGAAACTAGACCTCCCCCACCCCCCCAAAAAACCCCTAACTACAGGTCCTCTTCATCTTCTTTGTTGTCATCCTCACCATTCTTCATGCTGTAAGTATCTGTCTTAACTGTTACCTCTCCACAGCATTCACACTTGCACCCGGTCTCTGATTTCATCACTTCCAGATATCCTACAGCGGTCTGACTTTATCATGGGGCTTAGCATGTTCACAGGACGGAGAATACATTACCTTGTTGATTTTTTCCTTCGGATGGGTGAGGAGGGCAGGGAAGTGACTGAGGGCATCACAGTTGAGCACCACCTGGGTCTGTTCATCTGTGCCCGTCACTATGTTTCCCACAGCCCTGAGCGCAGCAGTCTGGAAGGAGTAGAAAGTTATTATAGTATAATTCATGTGTAAATACAAAAATGTTAGAAATAAATGTCTTCAAAAGAAAATTGACAAATAGATTATTTTATTTAAAGTGTGTGGAAAGAGATTCAATGATTATGACAAGTTATCTTTTTTTTACATTGTTTAAATACTGAGGTCAGTCACAGATGTAGTCATTGGTAATATAGACTTTATAACTAAAAAGTGTTTGGACTGACCTATCTGCTTATATTAATGATAAAAAAAAAGTAGCCATGTGTAGTAATTTAAACTGAGGATGTGATAAATTGAAAAGCATAGAGAATGGGTTCCAGGTGAATCTTTAGCAAATCACCTGTCCACATCTGTTTATGTAATCCTCAATTGTAGAGTGAACTTTATTTGTCCATACCTGAACTTTGACCTCCTGGTGACTGAGCAGAGGCACCAGATGAGGGACGATGCCAGAATCTATGACCATTTGGATCTGTTCATTTCCGGCATCCGTCAGGTAGGACAAAGCCCACACTGTGTCTACCAAGATCTGAAAGCAACAGAAAAAAATAAAATACAAATATCTAAACTTGATTTTACATATTGTTACTCAACGGAGAGTAATAATATTCTATGGTTTACTTATTGCAGTTGAGCTGTGGCAACAATTAGAAAAACATTCATTTTACTCACACTGACATCGGTGTGGTGGATCAACACACACAGAGCTGGCAGGATCTGAATATAAAACAAAAATACAAGATATTTCATGAAAATAAGAAAACGCTGATTGGCTACATGACTACATATTTTGCAGAGCATAAGTTTACCTCATTTCAGCACATCACTGTCAGCAACTAAATTTAGGTAAGCCACCGACTGAGCAGCGCTCCTCTTCGCTAAATATACATCTTGCTCTCAGTTAATTAATTTTGCTTTTATCCTCCTTACACCCTGGCTCACATAATATTCACAGCAGTACACAGTATTTGTCAGTTATACCTTGACATCAATTTATGCTCAGTTTTTTCCCCTCAATCACTATTCAAATTCTATCTCATTTTTTAAAAATTCAATTACAAATAAATACCTCTTGGATCGTCTCCATGGGTGGAGGTGGGTCCTTGTGGCGGCACAGATTGACCATAACCCATGTAACATTGCGGAGGAAGGTGATGGGAATAGAGGGGCTGATGAAAGAGAGCAGGGGCTTGACCACACCCAGACTGATCACATAGTCTCTGCACTGAGGACCATCACCTGAAGAAAACACACACAGACGGCATGACTGAGCAAGTCATCTGGTTGGTGACTATATCTATATGAAAAACAGTTACTTGGACTCACCAATGATGTTACCCAGGGCCCAGACAGCCTGTTCACACACATTCTGATGAGGAGAGTGAAGAAGCCTCAGGAACAATGGTACAGCATCTGCACAATGGAAAGGGACAGATATTATTTTTTTATGTTTTAAAGAACCTTGTATAACCCAATACCATGCATTAAAACCCTAGGCAGGCAGTTCAAGAAGTCCACCATTCTGTCATCACCACCTGTAGTCATGTCTGACACCATTCACACTTTGTCACGCTTTTGTGCCAGTTTTGAAGTTTAGGTGTGCAACTTTATACAGGAAGGAACAGGAATAAAAATTGGTTCCAGTACAGAATAACTTCCAAAGTGTTTGATCCCTTGGAATCTTGTGGGCATCAATAAATGGAATTGAAAGGCTTAGAGGCAGGTCTTTCTGACTGTTGCACAACAATGACATCAAGCTCAGAAACCAAACTAAAATGACAGAAACTTCCAGAGAAAAGGAGTCATAGCAGAGATGAAGAAACAATCAAGAGTGTGGCTTCACTTCATCCACTGACAGGACTATAATGCAAGTTATAATGTCTGTAAAATGACTTAAAGTAACAGCTTCAACAATCTGTCTATGTAACATGGCTTTAAAATTCCAGTAACATCATATTGTATGACTGCTTCTCAACTAAAGAGCTAGTCTGTTACCAAGGATAAATATTTTAAATTATCAATAGCACTACACTAATAAATAGCCAGTTTTATCAGTTATGTGCAAGTTGAAAATCTGTGTAGACTGGTTTACTTTTTTCTCCAACACAGGAAACTCAAAATACATGAGAAAGTCAGTACTGTAAATTGAACTAAAAATCTAAATGTTTAATCAGTACCAATGCCATCACCATCTAGTCTCTCAGACAGATGCAGTGTAAACCAGCATACAAGATGTGGACATGTTGTACTGGAATAGTGGAATGTGTATCTGAAAGTGTAATTGCAGTAATGGTAACTGTGCAGTGTTTACCATTAGACCAGACAGATGGAAGTGTAAATGCACAAATAAAACTGTTATGTTAATTTTACAATGACATATTACTCAATTAAACAGGTGTGATCTGACCCCATGACACTTACTAGACTGAACCACAGCTTGGGTCTGCTCTGACGTTCCTGATGCTATGTTGGTTAGAGCCCAGGCTGCCTCAAACTGAAGAGATGGGCTGGAAAGAGAGGGGTGAAGTTAGCAGAGAGGTTGGTAAAAGTGACTGATTGAGCAGAGGCTTCAACAGTCAAATATGCTGATGAGTCATTTGTGTTTTACTTTTTCCTGGAAGGTAAAAACTGGAACACATTTACATAATTGCAACACTGTTCAGAGTATGTAGGTTGGGATAAAGTGCACCGATGCATTTGCATAACTTTGAAGTGTACATGAACTTGACATGACAAACGCATTGTAATGATCACACATGAACAGACACAGTTCTTACATACAAACAGAAACACAGTTATCTCACTTGTCATCTCTGTCCAGGCAATGGACCAGTATGGGAAGAATCCCAGACTTAATCAGGTCATCTATGGGAGGGTTACGGTCACTGGACAACAACTTCCTAGAGACGGAAAGAAAACAAAGGCCCATCACACACAAAATCGCATAGATTTACTGACACAAACCAACAACATGAACCAATTACAGAGACAGAAAAAGTATGGTGTGCCTACACATTTTTACTACCACGAAATCCTACAGAGTGGAGACTTAAAGCTGCTTACAACTCAATATAAACATTACATAACATCAGTTCAAGTTAGTTGAAAGAGAAATGAATAATTCATAGAGTACAACTTTTCATGACCCTTTAACCTAGTAACATGAACATGCCTCTAAATAAATCTTATGCTTCAGATGATCCATCTTACAAGACAGCTGCTCTACTGAGCTGCAGCAACACTTTCATTCAGTCCATTAATCCAGTGGGGCTGATTAGCAGTAAATCACTGCTGTACCCAAGTTTTAAAAATATTCAGCCGCTTAAAACTGAATTTTCAAGAGGCTATTGATGATAATCACCGAGCCTCCTCAGACAGTGTTGGTATATTAGTGCAAAATCACAAACATATTCAGGAGCCAGATTTCAGTCCTACACTTAAAACAATATCACATAAGACTGCATACTGTTTGTTACATAATCTGTTCACTTCAAACGAATCTGACATACATAAACAGTTTAATGATGTCAATTTTATGAGGTTGACCAATAGGGTTTACCTGAGGTTAGTGGGGGGCTGAGGTGAGAAAACAGAATAATTTCTTGCTAGTAAGAAACCATATGCCAAAATGTTTCAATTAATTTAATGTACATACATTTTTACTTCTGAAGAAATAAAATTCACGGCCTTGTTATCAAATTAAATCAGAGGTACCAGTTCATTTTTAAAAAATTTCAACCTGATACTAAAAAAATGGGTCCTGTCTCTTTAGTATTTACTTATCACTGCAACCCATCCAACATGAGCTGTATGTTATTTTAAGATTTCACACTTTATAAAGTATATTCCATGGTCAGTCCTATTGTAAAGTGTGAAGATAATCAGTAGAGCTGCAGAGTGAGTGTTACCAACCTGGCAGCCTGAACAGCACTCAGCTGGATGCCCTGGTTGTCACTGGTAGCATTCTACAAGTCAGCACACAACAAAGAGTCACACAACATCTGAAGTAATCAATAATGTTGTCACAAATACACAGCTCTCAAGTAAATTAAAATGGAGAGAAAAGGTTTGTTCACGTCGTCTATTAAAATAAAAACAATAAATCATGCTTAGTTTGCGGAATAACACTTAAGTCCTAATAGTTAATTATGGTAATTTGTAAATCGAAGACCTCCCTTAAGAGGGAAAAAAAAAACAAAAAAAAAACCCCACACAATTTCACTTACTTGTACTATTGCTTCAAGTGAAGTATTTTGCTGAAAAAGAAAAATGTTGAGAGTTCATTAAGTAAGAAACATACAGAGACCTTTACATCATAACTTCTAAGATGACAAACTACATTTTCAGTCCTTTGTTTGACAGGAAAGACGCCAAGTGTTAAACACAGCTCTGTCAGAATGAGAGCAGATGAGTCATTTCTGAATTTTCTATCCTTAACCTTTATGTGACAATGACAGCGCAGTTTGAAAATACCAGTTACGTAGAAGACAGGGGGATGACATGAGGCTGTGGATTTGAAGAGTTACCAGGAGATACCAGTATTGCAACACACACCAAACAACCAATCAGCAGGCTGTATATGCAAAATGCAAAAACAGGGTCTGTTCCAGAAAGCAGGTTTAACAAACTCCAAGCCCAACCCTGAACTCAGAGTTAGTGAACCCTCAGATGGGAAAGTGAGAGGTTTCTATTTCAGAAAGGCTCATCTGAGCTGGTTCAATCAGCTCCGAGAATGTTCACTCTGAGTTAAGGGTGTGCGTGAGAACAAGAAAACCATCACGAAAGAAGCTAGAGTCAAATTCATCCTGGTACAGGGTAATCAAGAAGCACAGGCTTCTCATTAATCTAGTGGAGGTCAAAATGTATACAAAAAAATACATATGTATGCATTTATTTATTTTAAATCAATTACTTGTATTGATTTTTGTTTATCATGGAATTTCAGCCAATTAACTGGTGCTGATTGAATGTTTTTACCAACTTCAAGAATCTATTGAACTTTGCTCTGACAGTGGCTTCTCAACGAGACCTTAATAACTCAGAGACAAAATAACAGCTCAAACAAACAAGAACTGCACCTACAGTACAGAGTAAAATTGTTCCTGTTGGTTTGATAGTCAGTTCTACATTTACTGATTACTCTGAATTCGATGTTCAGTGATCCAGGTTTAAGGTATTCATTATTTTGATTTGGTCATTGTCTTCAACATAATAAACTCAAAGGTTGCTCATTTCTAACGGTGTGAAATTTTTCTGTGTTACTACTGGGCTTTTCCTGTTCCAAACTATCATTCATAAGGTGATATAAAGGTGTGTGCAAATTTCGACACTCGCTTCCTCGGCAATATGCTTAGTCTTTTGCTTTAGTTTAACTGATCATCATGAAAGAGATAATATTCTTTGACCAAATGTATCAGCTATGCATGGTTTTCTGTTCTGTTTTACTGAAAGTCACAATTCACTAACCATCAGCGCAGGTAACCACTTCTGACAACCTGATGCCTATGGTAATATGCAAAACATCACACTGACAAAAAAGAAAAATAAGTGAATCAATCATGTGTAATGTGTTAATGTGAGGGCTGAGATGGTACACACTGAAGTTGGGTAAAAAGGTATTATAAAAACTAATAGGCTCTAAAACTGAATGTGACCTCCTCCTGCTAAAGTCTAATGAATGTGTTTGGGTGCACCGTGATATTGCCTGTATGAATGAGGAAATGAAGCGTTGTACCACAGAGCTCCTTCAAACGGCAAAGAGGAGGAGACTCGCAGAAACTCATGGCGTTTTACAGAAAACTTGCCAGTAAGCAGGTTAGCCTCACCAAGTCAGTTACTATGGCAACTGACCCAGAGTTTGAGTAATCCAGATTGTCCCTCATCTCAAGGTTAACATATTCTAGAGTTTTCCCTAAAACCACTTCCTGGAATAAACACCAGCATTCAATATTGTGCCAAGTAGAGAAAAAGGTGTTAGGGGCCTTTGGTTAGAACCCTCTTATTTAAGTAGTGAATAGCTGACGGTGGTTGCTTTTTCCACTTAAAGATGCATAATGGGATAGACTAGTCATTGTCACGTGAAGGAGAGGGAGGGAAAGACTAACAATAAGTCGAACCAAAGAATAAAGACAAACAAAAACAGATGTTATATCAGCTGCATACAAATGTGTGAATTTTCAACAGATTTAAACTGTTTATAAATTTACATTCCATCTCTGTGCAGGAAGATTAAAGAGACAACTGTAACCCAGGGAAATTAAAAATAGCAGTATCAAAAACCCTGACAACAGTAAAGGATCTGTAAAATGAAAAATAAAGCTGCAGGGAAAGTGAGGATTTTGTAAAATCTTGATACGTGTAAAAGGGCAAATAGCCTCTAATAAGCACAACCAGATTTATTGAGTCATAATGGTAAGAGTTTACTGCAAAAAACTGAAAAGCAAATGTCCATAAGACGACCAACTAACTAAGTATGTTATTGTAGACCAGTTAAGAAGAAGAAAGAAAGAAAGAAAAAAAAGAGTTGTGGTTGGGCTATAAGCTTATAAATTACATTGACCGGCACACATTTCCACATAGGCCTGTCTGATGTGTTGCAGTGAGTCAGAGCGGCATGTCGTTGTTGATATACTGTTAAGCAGCCGGTTCAAGTCAGTCCTCTCAATACCACTAGGCAGTTACTGTGATTAAATTTCTAAACTGCTGAGTGGCTGTTTCAGTCCAGCACTGCCATCAAATGTGGGGATCTTTGGTAAGACTAGGATTGTTGATTGATCTATTTTTCATGACACCAAGTCTAAAACATGTAAGTCTGATGTGTGCCACAGCTGAACCTTGAAGTACAACACATTCACTGTTGGCCCCTGGACTCTCCAGTTTTAACAACAATAAGCCTCTGGACCACAACAGGAAAAGGCAGTGCTATAAAATTTCCTAGTTGTTCATTGTTCAGTGAAATAAAACTTAACATTTTGTGATGCCTAAAGGATTTAATGGCAATTCAGATAAAAGTCGACATCTTCTCAATAAACCCCTCCATTATTACCAAAATTATTGTTATTATTATTATTATTAGTAGTAGTAGTAGTAGTAGTAGTAGTAGTAATATTAACACTAATATCACTTGTAACAGTTATTTTCTTCCTGATACCTCAAGACCACTGGCACATGTAAATTCTGTTGAAATATTACCCACAAAGTTTCACGAGAGATTGTGCATGAGTAGGTTATAATCAAGATGGAAAACCACAACAAAACACAGGACACTTTAAATGTTATGGAAAATACTGTCAACTCCAAAAATGTTAATATTAAAAAATAAATAAATAACTGACATATGTCTAACGAGGGACTGGAAAAACTTGCTAAAATATCTGCAAATGTCAATCAAGTATCTTTCCAAAAAGTAAAAAAATATTACTGAAAAAGATGTCTCTCTTCAGGAAAATAATTCATTACCACATAGAATGACAAGGTGTTCATCTGTTCACACTTCTGCTCTACCCAACTAGCACTGAGCAGGGACAGCTATGGAGGCAACACCACATGGACTACAAATCAGCACATCTGAAACAACTGGAGTGTTTAATCAGTGAGACAAAGTTATTAAAAAAAGAAAAAAATGCTTAAATAATCACTACAGACTCTTTAACGGGAGTACATTCAAAAAGGAGATTGATACTACTCTACCCTTAAATTTTCTGAAGAAAAAAGCTAAAAAAAAAAAAAAAAACTAAAGAAAAAAAAAATTTCTGTGATGGCTGATGAATTTTAAAGCCACAGAGGCAATAACCATACCGATCTGAAATCTCCATCAACATCAGAATCCTCACAGATGTCCTCATGGGGCACATTTCTCCTCTTCAGAAGGTGTTCATCTCTTTTGTTCTGTTTTGAAGAAAAAAAAGGTAACATTTTATGCAATTCTTTTGTTAAAATGCATAATTAGCACAAGGAGAAGCAAGAATATATTACTACATTATCACTGATATTTAAGAAGCACTTATTTACCTTTCTGAGCTCCACCACAACCTCAGTCCTCTGTCTTCGCATAGTCTGTGAACAAAACAGTATTTTGACATTGCAGTCTAAAACTTCAACCTCACCAACATGTACCCAAGACCCAGCGCTTCTGACATCATCAGCCATAACCCTTAAAAGCAGTGTGTGCACTCTTTAAGAGCCACATCTAAAATGATACCACCTCAAGTAACAATTACATAATGCCACTAGTTTGCAAAAAACACAGAGAAATGCACTTGATTATGATTTTATTTTAAATACCTAGTCCAAACAAAAGATGTCTGACACAAAGGACCTGCCATAAACCCCAAATTCATGGACAATATAATGTTCATCATACAATTTTTATTTTAAGGAGGGTAAGATGGTAGTGAATACATGTCCATATGACAAAAACAGATTTAAGAGGAACAAAAAATACAGATAAAACATTAGCTGCGTTATGATACCAGATTATGTTACTCCACAGGCCTTTTGGCTTTGCATTAGATCTTACTTAAAAGGAATATCTGATTTTTTTTTTAAATACTTCATGATCACAGCCATGTTTCATTAGTGGAAGAAAACATGTTATATCCATGCTTGTGTGCGTTACTGTTAGACCTCCAGCAGGGTGATGAAAAGTTTTAACATTTTACACGAGACAACTGGTCTGGTGGCCTATCACTACAGACCTACTTGTCAAACAGGATGTATCGGAAATCCTGTGTATATACATCTTAAGAGAATACGCCTCGAAGCATACTATCCCCTGCTTACAGTCGTGTAGCGAAGGCATGCTGAGGGCTGTGAATCAGCTAGTAACTCATGGATCCAGTATTAGCTAATGCACAGCTTTGATCTATACGTCATGTCGCGTTAACGTAGTTTCAGTACAGGTACGACTAGTCCACCACAATATAAACTATTAACACTGAGCCACGGTTTAAAGATACAAAAAAACGGCTACGAAGCTTAGTGGGTTCCGCCATTGTTTTTGGTGATAAAGACGGGGGATGGGTGGTACTGCAGCTACCAGCACCACCAAGCCCAACCAGCGAGCAAGCTAACAGGCAAGCTAGCCAGCTAGCTAGCAAGCTAACTGCAGTATCAAAATAACGCCTATCTGCCGCTGTACTGTTTTGCTGGTAAATTATGCCAAAACAAAACTCTTACGTCAACTGTACGTCGTTTAAAACATAAACTGAACCCTTTCACTGGGTAACACACCGAGCAAACGCTGAAGCGTTCCGGTGGATGATTATCTTTCAGTTAAGTTAGCATATCCCCGTGGGCCTGGTTAGCAGCAAGCTAGCAGAGCACATCCAGGCGGAGGCGATGAACTCTGACTAGCTTTACTGACATATTTCATAACCGACGCGGTCTCGTGTTTGAACAAAACCAGGAAAACCAAAGGGGAGTCGCCCAGCCCAGGCCCGTGGAATAAATCTGTTCATGTATGAAGGCCCTGGCTAAGGCTGTGGGTGCAAAGTTCCCGATGGTGGAAATTAGAAACGACGTCACAGGGAAGCCAGGAGGCGAAGCTGGCCGTGAACAGAGCAACGGCGCCGAAGAGCAGGAGATCCTCGACACCGATCTGCAAACTTTTACCTCCAAATCACGGCCCTTATTCTTGAAATTCTTCAGCCGTTGGTTGTCCAGTTTCTCGTTGTCAGCCATGTTAGCAGTTGTAGATACGTTTAAATACAGCTTCACTCGTGGATTTAGCCGTGGAGCTACCGTTTTCTAGTTCCCTTTTCTCGTCTTCGTTAGCGGACTATTTTTTGCTGCTCTGTCCGCGGTGCATACTGGGAATGCCGGTGGTGGAGGGCAGCCTCGCTCTGGCGTAGAGGAAGGGTGGGGAATTCCCCTTTACTCTCATTGGCTTCTGTCTTCACTTGATTCTGCACAGCGCGCCACAAAACAAAATACAGCACCATACATTACATGACAGTACATTTAACACCAGACAGGTTTTATGCCATGGATGTCAAACTGATCCGAGTTCAGGGGCCACATAGACCAGTTTGAACTCAAGTAAAATAACAGCATAATGACCTATAAAAAGTGACAAGTCCATATTTTCTCTTTGTTTTAGTGCAAAAAAAGTAAAGATACAGTTTGATAATATTTAAATTTATAAACTATCCTTTGAAGATTTATGAACAACCAGAAAATTCTAAAGAAAAATAAGTGCAATTTTAATAATATTACACCTTATCTTATCATTTACACATGTAGATTCTAATTTACAGATTGCAGTAAATCTACAAAGGCACAAAATGTTTAATAACAGATACCTGGAACTGGAACTCAATGACACTCTTGACCCGGGGTGTCAAACTCATATCAGTTCAGGGCTGGACCAGTAATATAATATATCTAACATATATTGATATACAGTATAATAATATAGTATATTATTATAATACTAACAAAGTTTAACCAATAAATAATGACAACTC
Source organism: Apogon hyalosoma (assembly GCA_037367295.1). Lineage (NCBI taxonomy): Eukaryota > Metazoa > Chordata > Actinopteri > Kurtiformes > Apogonidae > Apogon > Apogon hyalosoma. The sequence goes on along the minus strand of JAPQRP010000006.1, from coordinate 25,406,939 downwards.
CAAACTTTTGTCTGTCTTAGTAAAAAAAAAAGTTAAATTACAGTATGAATTTGTTTGACTTTAACCACTTTAACAATATCTACTTCAGCTTATTATTTACACGTGTACATTACAATTTACAGATTGCAGTGGGGTCCTAGGCATGACTGAACCCTTTGGAGGGCCAGTTTTGGCCGTCAGGCCATAAGTTTGACCCCCCTGCTTTCTTCAAAAGAATAATAGAATTAGATAAGGTATCCACAAGTGGAAGCTCTCTCAAAATTAGACCACACAAGTACATTTTTGATTAACATGCAATAAATATTTTCTATTTTCTGCTCCCTTTGTCCTCTAATTGTTTATCTGGTGACAGTTATTTTCTGTCTGAAGACTTTACATTTAATGCAGTGTCATCCAATACTAAATAAATAGCGTCAACTGTATTTTTAAGGGACAGTAATGATTCAAGTTATTGGCAATCAAGGAGAGTGATAAATGATTTGCATTTACAGAAATATTTTTATTATAGTGACAAAAATGTATAACACTCATTACAACTCAAAAGATTATCCAAAAAAATGTAAAAATCTCTCTTACCCCATTTAATTCTGCTTGTTAAACCCAAAGGTTACATACTGTAATCCTGCCCTTCACAACTGAATATCCTTTGCCCCAAAAACACAGAGATAACCTAATTATTTTATTTTGGATGCCATTAAGTAAAAAAACAACAGTACCAACTGTGAAAATATTTAATGATGAATATCTGATGTAGTACATGTTTAATTCTGATAATGACCTAGTTCAATAATTGGTTAATCGCTCCTTTCTTTCTAGTCAAGTTTAGTAGTGACTAATGAGCAGAAGTGATTCTGATTCTGACTGATTAAATAGAAACAGCATATTAGTTTAACTCAAACAATGATGCTAAACATTTTAAACACATTTCAGCCACTTTTATTTAAGTGCAAAACCTACAAAACAAGTACAAAACAGTACAACTGGACATATTTAACAAATAATTACAGTTTTGTTTTTTGATGGTTTGGTCATATATTTGATTCAATAAATTTCATTTACTTATATTTTTTGTCATCACTGTGTTTATAGCATTCTTTTTTAAAATCTTACATGTTATGGCTCTAGACAACCACAGAAGCAACAACATTTTTCTTTAATATTGTGATATTTAAAATAATCAAAAAGCATAACATTATAGGAGATAGGACTAGATAATGCACAATAAAAACAACAATTTACTTAGAAATGTTTGCAATCATTTTTATATACTTTACATTCATCCCTTGACTGATCTGTCTTAAATCTTGTTTTATACGCTTCTCATATCAGCTTTCAACTTTTCTCTCATAATGTAACATCCCTCTCAGCGTCCTCATGTACCATCATCATATCCATACATTTATGTCCTCATTTTGAGTCAGTAAAAGTTCTTCCTGCCACACAGAGAATATCAGCTGTTAGCGCTGTCATCCATCTGATTTGTACCTTTCATTTTGGCTGAAAGGTGCCTCAACTGGGCCATTTTTGATGAACTGCACAGGGACAAATCCTGTGAATGATGTGAATGTTTCAGAAAAAGATCGTCCTCTTATCTCTTAGCCACAGAGCAAGACTTGCTTCAAAGCTGTGACACCGAGGCCTTTAGACCTCATCTTAATCTTAATGTCCTCTTGAGTCTGTTTCAGTGGAGTCTTCATCAGGTAGACTATCCTCCTGAATCCTTCCTCCAGTCCCATCCCGGTGGCAGCTGAACAGGGCTGGATGAACCATGCTCTGCCCTCACACACTTTCCTCAGGTCCAGTTTCAGGCAAAGTACCTCTGGGCTTAAAGCTTCATGAAGGTCTTGTTTATTGGCGAGGACCACCAGAGGGACCTCTTTGAGACTCTCATACCGTAGGACCTGTTAAATGATGAAAATATAATAAACAATAGTTACATTTCTAAAAATGTTTCACATCAGATTGTCACATACATAAAGGTATTTTGCAAGACGTCCCATTGCAATTGTACTTATGAAAAATACATGTAAAGCCTTTAGAGTTTTATTACTTACTACTATTATTTTTTATCTATCTATCTATCTATCTATCTATCTATCTATCTATCTATCTATCTATCTATCTATCTATCTATCTAT
>JAPQRP010000006.1:25380240-25401305 GCA_037367295.1 Apogon hyalosoma | reverse complement strand
TGTGTGTGTATGTATATATGTGTGTGTGTGTGTGTATGTATGTATGTATATGTATATATATATATATATATATATATATATATGTACACACATATATATACATATATATATTTCTCTCATGTTAAACAATCTATGAGCAGGCGTATTGCTCTCTTCATTGTAATATAAACAGTGAAGGGGTGATTCTAACATGAGGACAGTATGTACATTCATTTTACAGTTTCATGTCCCTTGGAGACGTTCTTTCGCCGATTTATTCTACACGTGAGTTTTCAACATATGACAGTGAGGTCGTGCAGTTTGCATGGTGTTGACAACTGCGATACATTAGAAGCAGAAAGAGATTTTGGCAGCAGACTTCAGAACAGGAAATGAACTGTTAAAAATAAGGCAACAATAACATATTTCATTCAAAGGCTTAATACTCTTTGACTTAAAAAATACTCTATGTATCTATGATGTATCTTCAGAATGCAGGACTTACCTCACGATGAAGACAACAGGGTTTTAAAAAGGACACTGGATAAATTATTGGTAAATTTAATAATCTTCCACGAGAATTAAGGAAATGATAATGTAAGGAAAGTACTGTTAACAGAATAGCATGTAAATATGTAAAAAGTAAAATACTTTAGATTGATGTTAATGTTATTTCCCAGATAACATAATAATATCAACAGTAACTGCTATTATTGAATGTGATAACACAATTATTACCACCATGTTACAAGTTAACAGTCAATGTTATTACAGCATCAAATTAATCAAAACTTATGAAGTAATGAATTAATTTTCCGTTACAGTCATAGCATGTTACTGAATTACCAAATTATCTGGAAGGTTTGATTTACAAGGTTTTAACACATTTTATACACATTCAGAATGAGACGAGCTGCTAAGTTATCCAACAGTGGTTACATTATCAGTAGGGACATTGATGTTCATTAAACAGATCAAATGAGGATCTCAGCTTCAAAAAGTCTTAAAAATATAAACACAGACACTAACAGCAGTCTTTCAGGTGAACTATGTTGTACATTATTTATAAAAGTAATAACAAAGGGGGAAACTGAAGACAAAACACACATTCAGTCTAACATGTAATCATTTCTATTGCTGTACAACCAGGTTTGTGGTGTTTGAACAAGCATTGACATTATTGTGTTGCTCATGTATAAAGGGAGTAAATTCACCATGACGATTTGCACCAGTATTTGGAAAAAACATAACCTGCCAGTTTAAAATTTGCAGAATTTGCAGTGCAGTCACTTGGTAGACGTCAATACACATGGTGTTAGAAACAAAAATAATAAAAATAACATGGTGATGAAACAAAACAGTATCTTTAAATTTGACATGTTTGTAGTTTGACACTCGTGAGTAAACCTCTCAGACAACATATGTATATATGTATATATATATATATATATATATATATATATCCCCGTTTCTTCTCTAAGTCAATCTCTCCTCTCTCTCTCTCTTTCTCTCTCTCTCTCACATACACAAACACACATGTACTGTACAAATGTGTGCACATTCATGAGTGAACCCACAACTGCACAGACCTAAATCTGTCTATTTGCATAACCAGCTTGCATTGCGGTGTCTGAGGGATGTGGTTGAACCTATATGAGACATTTTCTTACATCTGTCACTTTTACAGCAGTAAAAGGCAGCGACGGGGCTAACTACCTACTGTAGATTAAATTGTGGGCCTGATTTTACATCTCTGTAGTCACAACGTCTTCAAACATAATACAAATTCTGTATGTAGCAATTAGGTGGTGTGCTATTCACTGGCCTTGCCTTTAAACTTGACAACCATAACGGTGATGTTGTCAGGGCAACCTCGATAAAAGGATTGGAGGACGATGCTCTTGGCGCCGAAATGAGGCTCATCCAGTCGTTCCCTGATGAAGCGCACTGCCTCCTCGTTGCTGAAGGTGTCCCACAGACCATCTGATGCCAGGATCATGAACTCTGGCTGCAGCTTGTTCAGGTCGAAGGACATGATGTCAGGATCAGGAATGACCACGTTGAGGTTCTTCAGAGGGTAATCGCCCAGAGAGCGGGACATGGCCAAGATGCCCTGTACGCGCCAGGAGCCGTTGAAACTGATAAAGCCACCTGGGGAGGAAGTTAGACAAAGAGGAAAGAGAGGAAAACAGTTTAAAGGCGATAAGGAAAATAAGCAAATGAGAAGGGACAGGTTTGAGAGAATGTGAGGAAGACAAAAAAATGGTTGCAAAGAGGAGTCACAAACACAACTGTAAGAACAGAAACAGATGTTTTTTGTATCAGTGCCATTAGACTGCTGAGATGAAAGATTCTTTTTGTTTTTCTGAACCAGCTGGTAGCATTATTCATCTTTATCAACAATAAGAGCACAGAGTTCACGAGAAAGGGCAAATAATTATATGGATAATTGCCACTGACATGTTTTTATTCACCCACTGCTTACCGTTTGGTTCATGAAACAAATTGTTTACTCTGGATACATTTCAATTCATATCACATCCTGCATCTACAGCTGTGTGTCCCCTATTGCTTCAACAGATTTACAAGCAGGGAATTTTACTGGAAATTACCAGATTAGACGAAGACTTCCATACTAGGTCAGGATGCTTTGTTGATTCCCAGTAAATCATGCTATATCCTGGATTTTAAAACAGTACGGTCAGAAGTTCAGGCCTCTGACGGGCTGTAAAATATCCTAAAAATCCCATTATGTGTAGCGATCTATTTTAAACTGCACTTAAGTCAACTAGAATCCACTCATTCATAAAGCATCGACACAGGAATAAAAGTAAAAGCAGCTACTTCAGTAAATATTTTCTTTTAAACTCGCTGCTTTGCCATAATTGGACAATTTATGTATGTATTTATATTAAAGGTAGGATTTCCTTCAATAACTTTCTTAAATCATTAAGTAATAAACCCGTAAATAAAATGAGGATTAAATATACCGTTAAACACCTAATAATATATTTGTAAAATACTGAGTTTACTGAAAATGGTTGAAGATCATGATTAAGTTACAAAATTAAGCAATAATCTATGATTAAATAAGAGTCAAATTACAAAATGGCTATTTACATAAATAATATTGCATTTAACACATGTAATGCAACATTCAGGTAAAAATTTTTTGCAAAATAATTTTTTGTGTTCTTTAAGTAAGACATGTTATGGGTCTCATATTATTATTGAATAGTTTACTGATGTATTGATAGTTTTTATGATTTAGTAATTTTCTCAGACGTTTGTGATTTGACTCTTTCTTCCAGTGTAGTATTTTTCCTTCATACAGATTTATTTGGTCGGCAAATTTTGTCCCAGTTCTTGATAAAGCCTTTAATTCTCTAACATACAGTGCACTTGTAATTATAAAAAGAAAGAAGGGGTCAAACTTTCTTCCCCCCAGAAATGATGTACATGACACTATAGGGATGAAGATAACATCAGTAACTTTGTGACCACAGCAACTTTAACATATATTAACTGATTTGCTTTCTTCATTAAATGTTTATTTCTAAAAGTAACAGTATTACCATAGTTTTTCATGTTATTTATGGGTATTTTAAAGCAAAGTAAATAGGATCAGGACATTATCACCTCTATGATTCAGATAAAACCCTGATGAATGATTAAGGTCTAGCACTAACAACAAAACAAAAATTGACATAAGGTTCTAATTTCAACTGTCTCAATTCCATGATAATCTTAAAGAAGATTTACATTGTCTTTGGTACCAGGTCTGAATAGATAGCACTTGATTAAGCAAAACTGGCGCCATCATTTTTAAGAAAATCAAGTTTCCCTATTTCTTAAATCTTATCAGATCATTAGCTGTACGGGTGAAACCTGTGGTTTAGGTATAAAGTTTCTGTTATTAATTGCTCTTGAGCAACTGTGATAAAGAGAAATATACCTCGTAAACACAAGATAATGCCACTCCATTAGAAAAGGTTGCTATAGAAGGAGTTTTTATTAGTATTCTTGTGGTGTCACTACTCACTAATTAATATTTGGCTCCAGCATCCAAGGACACTGGCATAAAATGAAAAAAAAATTACATAAAATAGCATAAAATCTCAGGATCTGCTGTAAACATAATGCATGCTTTAACTTTCAGTTCCCAAACAGACCATTAGATGGAGGTGGTGGGTTATTCTGATGACTGACCACACTGACTGACTAATCTGGCAACCTGCCATTAAATACTCTTCAGCACAGAGCACATGCAGATAAGGTAGGAGGGAAATTTGTGCCACAAATGCACCTTTAATACTGTGCACTGTCTGGCTGTATTTGATTACATGGTGCCTTAGACAATTATCAGTCACATGGTTTTGATGCTAGCCTGAGCACTGGGGTGTACATAGCTTTCATCACAAGAAAGTATTTTAATGTGCTCATGATAACATTCTGAAGTTGGGGGCACCTTAAATGTTCCTGCAACCTTTACATAAAGCCTTTTTATGTTCTGTCATTCGTGTACAAGTCTGCTGCCATTCTCACCAGCCTTCTTTATCCTTTTGCGTTCTTTGAGTTGGTAAGGTTTGTGGTCATGTGATAGAGGAATGGCATTGCCGTCTTTATCACAAAGAACTCCACGTGAGTCTCCGACATTTGCCACTGTCAGCTCCTTATCAGACAGCAGGGCCACCAGGCATGTCGTACCTGAAACACAGCAGGAGAGGAAAGGTCTGTGTGACGGCTGGCATGTTCATATTACCTCATAAATGGTATCACCCAACCCAAAGGATGCTAATTAAAAACTAAAATAGTCTGCAAAGAAATTATTCCCGGCTGCACTAAAGCAAAACACACAGAGCTGTGAGCCAACAATGCAGAAGCTCTTTGAAGTAACTTCTCTTCCTTGTTCTCTGAAATGCTTTCATTTCTTCTTCTCCTTCCTCTCTTTGTTTAGCTTCTCAGCCAGGCAGAACAGAGTCTGGACTCCGAATCTGAAGCCTATTGTGTGAGATCCAAAGTAGTGCAGAGAAAGAACAGATCTGCCTGTTTGGCCATCTGCTCACACAGAGCAAAGACAAAACTGGAAAGGGAGGGGGTAGGGAGAGAGGGATGGAGGGGGTGCAGGAAAATGGGACAGAGTCACACCATAGGTTTTAGAGATGAAATACCCCTGGCCACAGTATAAAAATAAAAAATGTTCAGTGTGTAAGATTTATGGGGATCTAAGAGCAGCAACTGAACATAATACAGGTATACATAATTATGTTCAGGGTTAAAGTGTATTCCCATCACCAATTTTGTCAAAGTGTCAACCAGACTGAAGATCTCCAGAACAAAAAAGCCCAGAATGGGGTATTTGGTTGGTTGAAAGTTGAAATCTCTGAGTTCATTAGTAGATGTCACTAAATATTGTACACTGAACCATTTAACTCACACATTACCCACATTTTGTGCATAATTAATCCCACTGCATGAGTCTGAAAATGGGAACAAAGTCACAAACCTGCTGAGATGGAGGTGATCAGTGTCTGAATGTGTGACAGCAGTAGTTGAGGTTCATCCATACGACATGAAGCTCTGAAAGGTTAGTTTGAATTTTTGTACTTGTTTTATCACCTAAAGAAGGCTCGTCTACAAATCAGTATCCATTTACATAAGAATCCATCTATGTATGCTATATTAGAATATTTTCACTGCTTTATTATTGTCGTCATATAGTCCTTTCCCACGGGGAACTGAAGCCCTGAAGTGCTCCTAGACCCAAGGTTCCCAGACAAAAACAGTAGCTCTGCGTCTGTGATGTGTCACTGCGGTGTTTTAATATCTTATTTCAGAATCAAACAAACAAATTGACCAATTGAGGCAGCGGCTTTATGAGGCAAAATCACTGCCCCCCTGTGAGCCCAGTGTTTCCAAAAACAGTGAAATAACTGCTTCAGTTCCACCCACTGGAAAAAGAACAAGGTTTGGCAGAATCAGAATGCAGGACAGGCTGGCTGAACACTTTGGACTGAACACAGGCGGTTGATTTTTTTAATGCAAATTTCATGAAATAGATTTGTACTAAAACAATACTAAAAGTTTCACTATGTATGTTAAAATGAGCGGGAAGACTCAAAGAGAGTATCAAACAACTTGAACTGTTTTCACTTAGAAAATGCAGATGTTTACATATTTGTCAATTTATCTACATCATTACTGGTAAATAGTAACTGAGCCATATGAATCTACAGCTCACGTTTTACGATTTACTACAACTATAAGTGTGGTTAAAATGCCATGATTAGAATGCCTATGATCAACTAATTTCTTAAAGTTCTAAATCTTGCGTGTTTGACATTTTATGTTTGACCTGTTTTATGTTGACCTGACCTGACCTCCTCAGTTACTTAAACTTAAACCTGGACTTGTACAGACAGTATGTAATGAAAGCAAAACAGAGAGGATGAGGAAACACATATAAGAGTGGACACAGACTGAATAACAGAGTGGTAGTGAAGAGCTACACAAGGGAAGAGACATGAGGGAAAAGAGATTAATCTTCTATAGGACAGTGGTTATATTACACACATTTATAGTTTAGTGTAAGAAAAAATATAAAAACAGAAATGCAGAGGGAGACCAAAGAGCAGCAGCACAGCTAGGAAGAATGAAGTGAATATAGATGCCACTTAAATATAAGTGGCTCACTAAATCTTTGACACAGTTGGTGAAAAAATCTATTTCTATTAGTTGCATCAGTGTATGCATCCCTAATCCCGCTAATGCCTATAGCTGCCTCTGCACAGTGCCATGCTGTCCAGCTAATTATCCTTATCTAGTTCCCATGGCAATAAAGATAATGCACTGAGGTGCCTAGCTAGCACACCCTTCCCCAATTAGCCCAGCCATGCCAAGCATACGTTCAGCAGTCCCTATTAAAATGGCACCATGGCCCGCATGCACCCTGTGCTCATGCTAATTATTGGCACAGCCTGGTCAGGCACACCTTCAACTCCGCAATAAGATTAACATCTCAGTCCCAGTTAGTCTACGATTGCAATTTGCACAGTCACACTCATTCACTCTGAGTTAGCATCGACTATGTTCATGCTCTCAATAAGTCTGGAGACTGTTAAGTGCTCCTAGCTGCAGACTATAACCCCAGAATTTATGTTCTCAACCAAGCTGCTTGGCATTTAGGTGAAAAATGTGAGTGCAGGACTGTCACCACCCTGCTCACCCTGGTCCATTGTCTTCTTCAAAGCTTTTCTAAAAACACTACCTGCCTATTAGTCCACCCACAATTTCTATTTTCTTTCCCTAGAGGAGCTGCCATCCTATCTTGCCTGACCTCCTTGGACCTGCACTGTTAACATTTCGATGCTATTTTAAGCAACAGCATGTACATTGGTGTGCATTTGCAAGTGTGCTTATGTAAATTTGAATAAAAAGCTAGAGCTGTTAGGAGTAACCCTTTTAAAAACCTGTCATACAGAAAACTAAAGACAGAGGCAATGATGTGAGCTGTGTTTTACACTGTGTAACAATCAGTCATTTCTGAGTTGTCAGACACATTTGTTCTGAGATATGTTTATTCATTATGTTTATTTCCAGGGCTCCACATTTTCCAGCATTTTTTGATTACTGCACATGTGTACTGTTTGATTGGGATTATCGAAAACTTTATTTATTTTTTTTAAATTTAACCTCCAAGAATCGTTTTATTTTTCCATGTGTTTTTGGTCAGTAGTATTGTTCATATTGTCTATCAGCCAACAGTTGTTATCGTGCATGACTGCATGAATGTCTCTGATGTGAGTTAATGTTTACTTAACCCTCAAAGACCAAAACAGCCTGTGACAACCAAAAGCATTTACTGATACAGTGTCAGCTTTTCAGCAGCATCGGATATGACCAGTTTGGACATTAAGAGGGTGCATGGTGAACTTGAAAACACTATCATCTTCTGCAACATTGATTCAGCAGTAAAACCCATGTAGTTTGACAAATAGCAGTCATTGTAGATGCTTGTTTGCATGTTCAGTTAATGATGTATTTTGCTGAAAAAGACACTTTTTCTTTAGTTTTCTGTTTCTATATAAACAACCTATGATTTTCCTCTGTGCTTTAATGAACATCTACATGATTAATATGTTAAATATAGGAAAATGCCTACATAATAACACCCATATAAAATACATGTATATTTAATAACAATTTTTCCAATAATTACATAGAAAAATTCTAAATGAAGAGGTGCAGAGGATATTATAATAAATGGTAATAAACTACCAAAGAAAGGTGAGATATAGAGAAAAAAAATTATCTGGAAGTTGCCAGGAAAAAAATTGTTAAAGGGTCATTGGAACGTACAGTACTTTTCCTACTACAACAAACTTTTTATATATTTAAAAAACAAACAAAACCAAGGTAAACATTACTGCAGTCAGAGCACAAAAATTAAATGACTCATAGCAATAAAGAAATAACTGAGATCAGCATTTAGCTGAGCAAAAACAAATGGAGCATAGGAGTGATGGATATGATTAGTGCCATACTCTAGTGATATGATCTTGTGAAGTGCAGGATCAAAAATGTGGTGCCAGTAATCTGCAGGGAGAATTCCTTCCCTGCAGATTTGTGAAGTGTTAAACATTAGGCTTGCTGGCAGGTTACGGTTGTTTTTAGATGATAGTGTACTATATGCATTCCTGTTGCTAAATACACGGCTAACATGGCTAGTCTTCAAGGACACATTTATGAAGGCTGTCAATAGACATGTTACTGGTCAGTAATCAAATAATTCAGCCTTTATATGGTCTTTGTTTTGTTTTTTGTTTTTTTACTCCCTTCATGTCAATAGGCAAAGATATGTAAAATGTTTCCTCACAAATACTGAAAACAGATGATGTATTGCCACAATTTTAAACAACTAACTTTTGTAGAACAAAATCGTACACAATATGGATTAAATTGCTAGGCTGCCTGTACCTTGAACAACTAATTATCAGACCTGAACAGTACTGGACACACCGTACTTATATGTGTTGATAGATGTGTCACACAGCTACGTAAAGGTTAGCACTGGCAGAATACCACACCACATTAAGGAGACCGTTTCCATAATAGACTCTAAGCTCCTGGGCATTCCATCAAAGTCCCATCTCCCTTATCTTTCTTTCAAGTGCTTTTGTTCACTGATAAACAACCAAGGGATGAACAAACAGCAGGATAAATCTGATATGCAGTTGTCCTGGGGACTGGGAGCTGAACTCAGAGTATCTCTAGAGAGTACTCTACAAGAGAGTATCTCTCTATTTTCCCTCTCCTTGCCTTCCCTGCCAGCTTAATTTAGGCCCCGATTACAAGAGAAAGCAGGGCGCTGTGCACCCTAAATGATGCGATTGTTGAATCAGATACAAGGACAAGAATGCACAACAATTACCTGATCAGCAGATCCCCCCCTTGAGACGCAGACAAGAAAGCTAAGCAAAATACTGCAGCAAATTCAATCCCTGGCTGGCGGATGCTTGGGACTAGACAATACAGGAGCTTTTCCGTTGTAATGAAGCTTGACGGTGAATTTATCTGCAAGCTCAGTGTCTGTCTCTCTTGCCTTGGTGTCCAAATGAGGGATGATAGAAATATAGCCAGATAAGAAACACATACCAGCAGGGGTAAAAACTTTTGCAGCCCAGGTGCAACAGGTCACATAGCTTAAGAACAGAAGTAGACAGAGGGATTTACTTGGTGTCTGTTTTGAGTGCACCACAGATCAGAAAGACGATACTTATCTACAGCAGGGGAAGAGTGAAGGTAAGAATGAAAGAGGATGAAGAGGTACAGAGCGGTTGAGTTGACAAGGTAATACAGCTGCATACCAACCCTTTCTATGAGTTAATAATCATCTGTGGCCTCCTGGTCTGGGAGTTAATGTCTTCTCCTTACAATCATGTGTATCATATGACCCATTATTCTCCAGAGAACATCAGCTTCTTAGTTCAGCTACAGATTTATCAACAGCCCTTTCAGGCTAATAGCTCTCTCACTGACTTACATGAGAGTCACATGTGGGAATTTAGCTGTTAGTGCAGGTTTCCATATTAGCCTCACACTGTTTAGATTTAAAAATCTGATCACTGACTTCCTCTCTTTTCCTCTGTTTCTCACCTTAGGAATTAAAAAGACTCAACATCTCAATTACCTCTACTTTAGTTTGTCCAGTTGTACCATTTTCTTACAGCTGATCACTCAGAGTTAAGAATTCTGGTTGTATGGCTATTTCTAAAGGAAAATCTTGTCTGAACATGGTGTAATTAGCCGCACTGGGAGAAAACTGAAAAAAATCATCATTGCGATTGCAGTACGTCAAAACAGTGGTTCGGTGTAACTATCAGAATCTATCTTGCAACCTTTTTACCTTCATTCTTAATAGGTCAGTAATATTTCTGCTGTACCATCAAGAGATTCTTAATCTAAGCTATTAACATATGGTCTTTTCTGGCACTCTGTAATTCCTTGTGGCCTATGGTTTTCTCTAATGTATAGTTGAAAGTCAAATGAATAAATGAAAAACACACGAAACTCATTAACCTACAGGACTCCTTTCTTGCTGTTCCCATGTCTTTACTATCTCCAAGGTCTACGATATGCCTTTTTTCTGTATTACAGTAAAAATATAGGAAGGAAAAATGTTATTTTTCTTCCTTCTCACTCATGTGAAAACAAGCAAGTTTTCAATCGTGCTAAATGATTCTGATGTGGCATGCTTTGTCCTGATCGTCCTCTTCTGCCAAGATGCGACTCTGCTCTCTCTCCTTACCCTTTGTCAGTGTTCATGTGGACCGGTCCCTTTCAGCACCCTCTGTATCCATATCCTCATTCCCCTCACTCTTTCAATGTCTCACCCACCAGTCTGTTTGTCCCTGTCCTGTCTTTTGTTAACATTTTCTCAATTGTTCCTTTTTTTTTTTTGCTCACCCTCATTTCGCCTCTCTCATAGGTCGTCCACTTCTAATGTAAAGCCGTTAACAGCAAAATGTCCTCGTTCCACATATACATCCTTTCCTCTGACCCTTCTCCTACCTCTTTCCATCCATCACCCTCTCTCTGTTCCCTCACCCCTCCCTCCCTGCCTCCCTCTAGAGATAATTACTACAAGCCTTGTGAAGATCAGCTTGTATTTAAACAGCTGAATAAGCAAGGCCCGGGGCTGCTGACAGTCACTATTCAACAACAGTCAAGTGAAACAGTGGAGGAGAAAATAATACTATGCATGCAGCTTTATTGGGGACACATAAAAACATTGCTGTAGACTGGACTGCTGCTTTCTTCTTGAGTCTCTTTTAATGAGAAACATTGTTGAGCAAAATCTATCTGTGCGTGTCTTCTGCCCTAATTTAGATCCAAATAGCTAATTGACTTGGGTGGGGATAAGGTGATTGCAGGAAAAATGCAAAAATGTTGCCGTACATAGAGGCACATGTATACACTATGGACACTATGGATAAGCTTAAAGTTATGTATGTTTTTCAAGGTTTCTGGCAATAAACAAAAGTAATTACTGCAGACGCATACCTGCTTCATTATAAGTGGCAGAGAGTTTGTCCAGCATTTCTCTGTCCAAATTCAGGATCTGATGTTCCAAAATGGAAGGATAGGAAATACCGCCTTTCTCCTTTTTCTCATCTTTCTCCTTGTCTTTCTCTTTGTCCCGCTCCTTGTCCCGTTCATAGGTCAGTAGCTGCTGGCGCAGAGCCTCAGGCAGATGGGTCTTGGCAAAGTCAGCAGCAGCCTAAACATGAAAAATAGAGGCAGAGAGGGAAAAAAATGAAATGGCTGCAGATACAAATGGGCTTAGTCTATCAGGGATTTGACCAAATATACTCTATCCGGGACACTGATGAGTGTGTTATTAATACACAGGCACAAACATAAACTCTTGACTCTAAAAACGTGAACATTCTGACCATAATCAGGTTTTTATTCAACTGTTCTTGTGATTTAATACCCTGTATTATATTTCCAACAATAACTTCGTTATTTTTCATGTTGTGGCTGCCATTTTAACTTTTTAATGTTCATCTTTACCCACTGTTATTTGATATGTTCCTGCGAAAACAGATAAACAGACAAAGATGCTTCTACTAGAAGGAAGGAATTTCTTTTGAATATACATCAAGATATTCCTTGTATTCTTTGTATATATTGTGATCTCTCTCTGTGTGCCTGATATATTGAATATAATTTATATATACTGACCTATGTATATGTTTAAAATGGTATACTGGGTACAGAAGTAATATATCTTTCAATGACAGGTGATATACCATATGGTTTTGTAACATGGATTGTGGTATTAAAGATTAGGTGAATTTACCAGAAGTCTGAGTAAGAGCCATGTGCTTGAAACACTACACAGAAAATAAAATCCTATTTACTGTATGAATCCATCTATTGTATATTCTCTACTAGATGTTTTTATCTGGCCCTCATTCTATGAGACACTAGGATGTCCATGCGTGCTCTACTATTTCGAAGTATTCATTTGATGCTTGCCATATAGGAGTGGATGGGGAAGGGCTGCCTGGGTAACAGAAAGTTAATAAAGATGGCGGTATATCCTGGTTACAGCTTTGCCAGATGGAAAATGTTATAGTACCACACCAGAGGCTTAAAATTATCATATGCAAGTCATACCCAAAAGATTTGGACTGGGAAAATATAATACTGGCTTGTAAGTTATTGTATTTAATATAAATACCTCAAATTTCTGAATAGTAAAAGCTTTTTAAGTTAAGGATACGTGTGCTTGTGAGTCACGTTCATCCTTTTAATAAGCCAAACTGCTTGCAAAGATTACACGAGATGAGAGATGCATTCCAAAACAATCCAGATTATCTGGGGAAATTAATTTGAAAGAGATAGCATAGACCGATTAAAACTTGTGATCAAATTTTTGTACATTTCTGGGTCATAACACCAAGTGTGTCATGTGACTGAAAGCTGAAGTAATAGTTATCTTTGGACCTTTATTAATACATTTGTAATACCTTCCTCATCAGGACATATAAACATCTTTAGGCTCAAGGTTTTTTTATATGATGGTCAAAATTGTCTGCTGACTAATTAGCAGGATAATAAAATAAAATCTGATCATGGAGTGTAGCATGGGGCAAGTTCTTTGTTCCTTTATAATCTTCATTTCTATTGTCCCCTTTATTGTCCTCAACAGAGTAAATGCACAAAAATAAAAATGTGAACTACTGTTTTATACACTCCATACACTTGCACACTCCTTGTATTTGGCAAGTACACTGACCTGCTTGTCCTTTCCGCCTTCTGCAACAGATAAATCATAGATAAACAGAGATAAAGAAAGGAAAAAGTGCATGGCCAGTCAAACTCACATAAGCTCACACCATATTGTGGGATAGAGCTGAGCTAGAGAAACTGTATCCTCACCTCGATCCATTCTACTCAAAGGATAACACCAACTAAACCTTTTTTTCCACATTTTCACACAGGCGTTTCAGAGCAGAATAAAGCCTCCGACTACTTGCACGCCCTGACTCAGTGCCACACAGGCAGGACAAAGCACCCTGAGGTCATGTAGTTCACAAAGTTTCAAGTACAAATGTCAGATAATATACTGCTGACATGAGAGACAACCACAGCATCCCAGAACTGCACAGCTCACGTTTCACACATTTTTTACTTGTAGAAAGTGAAAGTCTGGCAAATGCTGTTGTTGAAAGGCAATGAAATGAGAAAACAAGATGAGTCAGTCAAGGCTGCAAGAAAGAAAAAGTTTGCAATTTTCTTGGTGCAAAATCTAATGATTAGAGGTCATATGACAGAGTACTATGAATGCTTCCTATGTCTCATGATCATACACCGTCCCAGCTCAGCTTTGTGTTCATTCTATACCTCCTTTTTTCTCTCTATCTGTATCTCATGCTGCTCTGGGAAATTGCTTTCAAGGACTCAAGAATTGCTTTCAAACACTGTCTCCTTTTCTTCTTCTTTCTCCACACTTGAAAACAACTCATATACTTTTCTCTTGTTGTGGTATATCATAAGACGGGCTCTGTCACTCACCGATACACAAACACTTTGACTTCTTTCTCTGTTTTCTGTGTCTCCCGTGATCCATTGTTTCCACCTCCATGGTGATGTCGAAAATCACCATTTATCTTTTTTATGTCCCTTTGTGACACTCTCTTTCTCTTGTCTGAAGATAAAACGAATTACAATGGACATGCCTTCCTCCTGCTGTTACTATGACAATTGCAGGAGTCATAAACAGAGGTCAAAGGTCATAAATAGAACAGAAAGTCTTTTGTCTGCCTGAATCCTACTGTGCCAATTACTGAGTAGTTTACTTCTCTGCCCATCAGTTTCAAACAAAAGCATCAAGGTCACGGATCCCTGTTCCCCAAGTCTGGTTAAATACCTCCAGACCATTTGACTGCACATGTATGCACCAATCAGCCTTTGTGAGACTGGGAGGAGCACACAGTCTTTTCAGAGCTGATTGCACAAGATGATCTTCATTATCTGACCGTATAACCTGCTGACAAACCATATTAACACATCAGACACCTGGCTAGAACTGCTGCCATGCACCCTTTCCCATTTCATTCCGTAAGCTGGTGCAGAGGGGCAGGGGGAAAGGAAAGGGAGGAGGAATGCAAGCTTGAATACAGGATGTGGAGACTGAGCTGGAGTAAATGGGCTAGACGAGGCTAGCTCCGTCCTAAATGAGAGGTGTACAGTGGTAGAGACACAGAGAGGGGTCATAGCAGCAGAGGTCCGGGCATCGCAGCTAAAGGTCTTCATCACTACCCTACACTACACTGCAGTAGACAACTTAAACATGTGATAAAACTGCAAATTTTGGTGGAGAGTGGATACAAAAATCATAGAGAGGTACTATTGCCATGAGGACAAAAGAGTAATGCGTTTGTTTAATCAATATGCAAGCCTGGCTAAGAAAGAGAGATTTTTACACATTTAAAACAGTTCTTTTACTTGAGTAAAAAGTCCTGTTTCATTTATGTAAAAATCAATTTGAATAAAAATATAAGGATCAAAAAATAAAAAGCTTAATATCTACTTTGAATAACAGTTACCTCCTGTAGTATTTTTCAGTCATATTAAAATGTTTTTTTAAATCACTTACAGCCTACACAGTGTACTCTCTATCAGATCTGAAACCAATTAGCCTAAACTTCACATTAACTAAGACAGAATCTTAAAGTCTCTGGTATCGAGTGGACACAGCAAAACTAGTGAGTAATTGTTTGCTACCATCACCCTGTAAACCAGCCTCAACAATGCTACAGGGTGTTACCACAGATTATTCTGAAATTGTTTTGTGCGACTGGGATGTGAGTTTTGGTGTAGGCGGCTATTTCCACACAGCTGATACTGCATATTGAAGCTTTCACCTTTCTTGGACTTCTGACCAAGGATTTTCTTCATGTTGAACTTCAACATGAAGCTGAACATGACTAGGATTCAGATTCATGATATGCCTGCATTTAAGGCTTGTGAGTTCTTTCTTTCTTTTTTTTTTTTTTTAACTTCAGTTCAGTTCTCTGGCACATCATCTTGACTGCCTGATGTAGAACGAACAACTGACTTGCTATCTTAACAAGAGATCATGTCATCACCAGGGCAACTGTTAATGGAGATCTTTTTTGACACTGCAAAAAAGGCAATTTTAGTTGTAGCAAAGTAACATGCTTAAAATTGCATAAAAATATATATTTTTCAAAAGTTTAAAATCACAAAAATGTACTTCGTTATAGTAAGAATCCATTATTTCCATTCCTCCTTACTATAATTAAATACAAATTGCTCTATTTACTGTAAGATCCATTCCGAGAACAATAATTGATAATCAACTTAAGTTCAATATTCACCCTGCTTCATGTTCTACTGTAGTTTCCACTAGAGCTGCACAATATATAGTTTGAGCATTGTCATCGCAATGTATGTGTGCGCAATAGTCACATTGCAGGTCCTACGATGTAGGAGGCAAATTAACTCAACGTGTTATCTAATTTCAACCTGGGTACCTGACATGCACTGCACGCAGCAACCCACCAATTACGATTGTTCTTAATCTGTTTGCTGAAGCAGACCACGCCTCTGCACATGGAGTGAGTCGCTGGTAACAACATTGAAAAATGAGCAGCGAACAAGAGAAAATTACCGAAAACGAAGACTTGGTGCCACAAAGAAAAGCAACATCAGTTATCTGGAATTATTTCAGCTACAAGAAGGATGACATTAAAACATGTGTTCTGTGTCGACAGTGCCTTTCACCTGTCGCCACAACGAGAGGAAGCACAACTAATTTGTTTGACCATTTACATCGGCACCACACAGCTATTATAGCCTCCTGAGTAGTTTTTCATATCGCAATATATATCACATGGTTAAAAAAATCGCAGTCAGTTTTTCCAATATCGTGCAGCCCTAGTCTCCACCAACTAAAACATGTATCTGGCTCTTCAGCAGCTAAATGATTTACTATGTTGACCTAACATAGTCAGTGTACTATTTTGGAAACAGCAGGAAACGAGGCGGGATGGGAGTGGTAGGTAGCTGAAATGATAGGTAGCTGAAATGATAAAATGTCATTTACCAAAAGTTCTGCAGAGTTAATGCATGACAATCTTTGGAAAAAAAAAACCCATCACTTATCAATTATTTATATACAGTACATTATTATTTTTAAATCGACAATTTTTTGAATGCAGGGTAGGTACTGTTATTGTGGCACAGGGGACTTTGCTCAGTCATTGTTGCAAAATGTCACATTGGACTCTCCTTCACACCAGTCTTTACTTACACCACACGTGCAAGCACATACAAGTATAAAACATACAAATACACACCTTCTTATTTCAACACAAACACCAACACACTTCCCCTTTGCATCATCTACCCAGTAACCCAAAAGTCCCCCTCCTGATTCCCAACTGTGAGGCACAGTGCCACAGAAATAGTCGTGCCTTTTAAATACTTCCATCTATCACATCACGAGGCCGGGCAGAAACGAGGAAAGTCATCCGAGTTTTCCTTTAGAATCACCCTGAGGGAGTTTCATAACCGAAAGTAGAAAAATCTCTTTCTGCGGTCTCTCTGACAGATCAAGCAGGCAGATGGAGAGAAGAAGAAAAAAGGGAACCGAGGGGAGGGGGCTGAGAACCGTTCATTAGCATTACTCAAGCACTTCATTAAAAGCAAGAGGGAGAGAGAGAAGCAGTCACTTCAATAAAGACAGCGGCAGTGATAATTGACAGAAAACCATCTGAGCAACGAAATACATAGAGAGAAGTGGATAAAAGAGGGAGTGTAGTGAAAGAGCATATTAAAATATTTCCCCTTGTTGTCTGATTCCCAATTCACAAGTTCTGAATTACAATCAGTCTTTGAGGAGAAAGATGCATTCACAAACCCAGTACAGTAGTGACTTTAAAACGGTGTGTGTGCTTATTACTGCAGACAATGAAAAGACAACCAAAAAATTAGAATAAACACTTCACGAATAATTCAAGAATGCTGGAAAACATGCAGAAATTACAACATTAATCTCATTATCTAACACCTGAGCTTTGTATGCATGAAGAAAAAACCGAGTAAAGGGTGTGAATGTGTTAGATTATTATGAGGTTGTCACTGAACCATAAATAGAAGTACTCTCACAATCTTACGTATGTTTACAGGAATGCAGTGATATTTATCACGCAGGAAAAGTGGGTTATAGTTTTGGTTTCATGATTGCCTTAACCCAAATAGCTGCTTGCTTTCATATGTTAAGTACAAAGGGTAGATTTAAGCTTTGGCTTCAGCTGACACCTTTTTATAATATTGTTGATTTTTCCATCTAACTTCATGTCTAACTGAACTGAACTGAGAGAAAAAGTCAAAGTCCACTGTCTAGCCATTTCTCTTACAGGTCCAGTGAATAAGATTTGGGGGGTGATTTAGGAGGATCTAATTACATAAATGGAATATAATATATGTAATTATGTTTCCTTTCCCACGCAATCACCTAAAAGTAAGACTCATAGTCTTTTCATCACTCTACAATGAACCATTTGTATCTGCAGAGGGACCAGGCATCCATAGACTCTGCCATGTTGCACTGCCATGTTTCTGCAGTAGTTCAGCACAGACTTCCTCTTGTTCATGTTTCCACTTTATGGTGTTATTAAAAAAATCTGCAGGAGCCGAAAACTGGGAAAGGAAAAACACTAGAATCCGAAAGCATTCACCTTCCATTTGTAGCTCTCTCCTCTTGGTCCAAATAAAAAAAAGATAAAAAACTAGAAAAGCACTCAGAGTGCGCAGACCTCCGCCAAAGCAGATCAACCTCTCCCCCCCCAATCACCACCAAAATTTTATCATTTGTTCCTTGTGCCAGTATCAACATTTCCTGAAAATTTCATCAAAATCTGTCCATAACTTTTTGAGTTATCTTGCTGAAAGACAAACAAACAAACCCAGATGAAAACATAACCTCCTCGGCGGAGGTAATAAATACAACCTGAAGGAATTTTAATTACAGCTGTCACTCACATATTAAACTGCCTCCCCCCAACCTGCTTGTAAACACCTTTGAAAAGCCAAAGTGTCACTGTGTAGATTTTCTACAATCCAAAAACTTTTTCATTTCATCTCAGACCAGTTGAATTACAACATGCTGAAAGGCAATTATGGAAATTTTGCTCAATAAAGCCAAAAAACTGTACTATGGCTTTGAAAACATTCTATGCAGCATTTCTACTTTAAAATAATAAAAAATGACCTAAAATTATCATTAGAGTAAGGTATTGGATTGTAGGGATATGCACTGAATCTAATCATACCGACAGGCAGGCGATTTATGTGACCACTAGACAGTGGAGTAGTGAGTCACTCAGTCAGAAAGTGTCAGAAAGGAACAAGATGGGATGAGATCCATTAAGAAACAACTTTTACTGTCAAAGAAAGTGGCAAAGTGATAAACACTACAAGCACATGTGTCTCCATGGACGTAAAGAATAAGGCACCATTTGTTCAACATGGGTGAGTTTGATTCACACTAAACTGTGACAGTTTTGACCGTGTTTGGACAATTCAGAGCTGATCTTTACTGCAACTACTGACAACACAAACCAGACCAAAAACTGAGGTGATTTGTAGTTTTCCTGTGGCTGTTTTCTGCTACAAAGCTTAGCTGACAGAGCTATGCCAGTTTCTGGTTAATGCGGTAAGATGCATGAAGACTAGAAGATAATAGTGTTATGTTCACCAACTGAGTTTTATTTGAAGGACAAAAGATGTTGATCATGTGTAAACAGCAGCTTCATGATCAGCTTCTTCAGTGAGTGATACAGTTTGTGGAGATGAAGCACTTATTTGTTGGTGGTTTTGCGAGCTGTTGAGTGCCTTCAGATACTTCCACCTGCCACAGGCCAGCGAATGGAAGTGAACATTACAGGCTGGACCTTCAAAATTGTAAATGAAACTTCAAACTGAGCCAAATCCACCTAGCGATGAAGATTGCAGGATGAGTTCTGTTACCACTTCTGTGTAGAAAAATTATTTTGGTGGCTCAATAACCTCCTGTGTAGCATGAGCCTGCAGCCAGATTGGAAATGTTTGTGTTGAAAACAACCCCTTGCGCCCAAACACAGATTTTACCCAGGCGTCTCAAAACTGTTTCATTCTCCCAGCCATTAAATCTCACCCTAAACCACAACAAACAATCTGAGCGCAGATGGGCTCAGGGATGGGGGGCTAGGGCTGCGGCTGTGTTATTGTGAACTTCAAATCTCAATCCCATAGCTGCCAACAAAACACACACATAAACACGAACACATGATCACAACATCAGCTCAAGAAACATTCCAAAATAACCCACTCTGAAGAACATTCATATTCAAATATAAGTCATCTCTCAGAGGGGATATGCAATAGCCAACACTGTGCAGCGTGGCTGACGGTATCAAGAGGACAGAAATGACTTCTGTAAAGTGAATGAGGATTTCAGAAGCGAAAGTCAGAGCTATAAAAGTGGATCAGGACTGGAAAGTTGAATAGAAGTCCATTAAAGTGGCAGGAAATGCTTCAGTGCCTTCATCCTTCAGAGAGCGAAAGAGCTCAACATGAAATACTGCCTCTTGGCAAAACAGAGTCAACCCCAGCTCTTTTCTCTCTCTGGCTGCAAGAGAATGAGAGGTGTGAGACTAGTGTGATAAGAACATCTGGTCACCATGGTTACAAGGGCCTGAGCCTCAGATTGGCTGAATATCTGTCCCACCTGAGCAGACATCTCA
The DNA here is from genome assembly GCA_037367295.1 of Apogon hyalosoma. Taxonomy (NCBI): domain Eukaryota; kingdom Metazoa; phylum Chordata; class Actinopteri; order Kurtiformes; family Apogonidae; genus Apogon; species Apogon hyalosoma. The sequence continues at coordinate 25,381,002 of JAPQRP010000006.1, read as the reverse complement.
TTCCAAGTCCCCTCCGACTTCTGGCGATACACAAGGCCTGCCCCTGAGGACAACAGACCACAGGTTGTTGGCTCATTCACTTGCCAATAAAACAGATTTTACAGCAAAGGTGACCGTCTGCGACTCTGAATGCACTTCTCTAAAAGGCCACACACAGAAGTACACACAAACACAGACTGATCTTGCCCCTCTTTACTCATAAAGTGAAGGGAACTATTATGGAGGCGATTCGCATTCGGGCAGTGAACAGACTTGAAGCCATCAGTCTGCCTCTCAGCCCACAAACACACGATGTGGCGTAAGATCTCACTGTGTCCTTCCTGAGACAGTCGGGTCCATTAGAGGAGGTGAAAACTCACATTAAACCTAAACAGTCTATTAGAAAGAGGCTGTCTAGCTGATCCACAGCTTTCTATAGACTAACCTCGTAGTTAAGTGTACCCTGTCAGTGTCTATGGTGCGGACACCATCTCAATAATGGACTAATGTTTAGTTTATAGAGAGACAGCTTAGCATCATTTGCAAGGCTCTGTGATGCCAGAGCATGATTTATATAACAGCGGAAGGGTGCAGAGATTTCAGCTGCTTGTTTTACAGCCCGATCAATACGCACATTTTTCTTCATTTTAAAAATTTGATGAAAAAAATAACTCTGGCCTTTGTACTAGTACTGGGCAGTTTCTTGTTTATCCATCCATCCATTTTCTGAACCCGCTTTATCCTCACTAGGGTCACGGGGGTCGCTGGAGCCTATCCCAGCCA
>JAPQRP010000006.1:25334347-25379316 GCA_037367295.1 Apogon hyalosoma | reverse complement strand
GAGGTATAAAATGAAATAGGGAGGTGACAATAATAGAGGAGAGGTGATAAAACCATTTCAAATGTGCAGTCAAGTGAGGAAAAGATGAGGAGAATGAGAGTAAAAATGAAGAACAAAGGAATGAGAAAAGAATTGCCTCCAACTTGGAGGTGAGGGACTGGATCACACTCACACATGCATACTTATCTTGGTTATGCAAACCAACACCCTTTGAGATTAATTCATATGCTTTTGACATACAGCTGCTTTGCACAAAGTGATGATGTCTTTGTTTCCACAGCCATGGGCCCTTTCATCATTTCCATCTTCAGAGAATAAATAATGATAGACCTAGAAGAAGTTATGGCATGTAGGACTGAATTGTCAATTTCTTCCATAAACAGTATATAGCCTACTTCATTTAAGGAGCTCCATAAAAAAAAAAAAAAAAAAAAATTCTGCAAAGCAAGTCCTTGGGCTTGTTTAGGCATGTTTATGCTAGAACATGGCGTTACTGTGCAAGGACTGGTGTTTCTGTGTTTTTATCTCAACATCGACAGTGCTGTGGACACTTTCCTGTCTTCCACCTCCACTAAGTCTATTATTACCAACAGCTACCAACAACAGAGAATAAGCCCACACTGTTGCAATGGCTGTAAGAAAATAAAAGATAATTCTGAATAAACAGTACACATTCCTTTTAGATTACCAAGCAAAAATGGCTTCCCACAATCATTCTCTTCCAAATTGTTCAAACTACAAGTAATGTGGAGACAAATGTCACTAAATTACAGGTTCAACATTTGGCACAGCCGATTTCTGTCTTTTAGGATGGTAAAATGCAATACTGAGTGTTTAGCACTAGCCAACATGTCATATATGAAGGAATTTATGACAATGCTAACAGAAAATTAATCTGTAAGGATTCATGATCATCAGTACCCAGAACTAAGACAGATTCTGACACTGACAAGTAGTAGAATGACTAAGATGGAACATTTCCAAACCCTAGCAAAAAAACAGAACAAAACAACATACACACACACATACACACACACACGCACACACACACACACACGCACACACACAATGATTTGATGCTTATCATACAGAATTTTGTCAGGAAAGGCAACATTATTACAAATTAGCAATTTTCCTGAATGAACAGATGTAACAATAGAACGATGCCTGTTTCTGCTCAGGACCCAGAGGGTTTGGCTAAGCACTTCTCAGATATCCACAGCACAGATGTCCTTGTTCTGAGGACGGAGCCAGCACAATTAAAAGTTTTCAAAATACATTTGTACATAATGGGCTTACACAGATGCATCACAAAGGTTTATGCATGCTTGAATCAATATCATGAAAAATATATTTAGAGAAGAGAAAGAGGAGGAAAGGGAAGACACAAATCAAATATAGCTGTGTGGTGTCTCCGTAGGCTTGTCCTTTGGCAGCCATTAGAATTTCACTTGTCCTTCAGACCCCAACACCTACCTTTGGTCTATTTATATACATAGTCCTACACTATTTCTGTGTGTGAGGTATACTGCTGACATTTACTTGCCTTCATTCTCCCTTTTGCCTTGAAAAAGAGCAAAATCTGGGGAAGTTTATTTATACTACTGTAATCTGCACCAATCATGTTTACTGGCAGAGTTACACAATACTGTCTGTTCTTCTCTTCTTTATGTTGTCTTCTAGACAACATTTTCATCTTTAATTAAGGTTGGGACATCTTTCAGTGTTCGAGAGGTCCAACTGGACTAAACTGTAATTCAGTATTCCGATGTTTTCTCGCTGTATAATCAAATACTATAAAGCTACTCACAATCTGTAATACTGTGTGGAGCATGAATTAATCTAATCGGTCACATCATGAAATCACACATGCATGAGAGGATTTTGGTTGAATTTAAAAGTTTCTGCCAAAACTTCTCTTATTTTAACTGTCAGTCAAACTGTGTGTCATGAAGATACACATTGTTTGATGAAAGAAAAACATATAATTTCATATTCTGCTTTACCATTTATGTCACATATGTCACAAATCACACCAGTACCAGTAATATATTTAGTTATTTGATAATTTTGCACTTGACTACATGTCATGGATGAAGAAGACAAAAAGCAAATATGCAAGACAGTGAAGAATGGGGCTATTCTACATAGAAGTGTGCATAATAAGTGTGATGAAATGGACTTAACTTACAGAACAGTTCATGTATTGTGATGTATACTGTTGTCTGGACATAAAGTCACATGCTGTATGATGGAAGATTTTGGCTGTATTGACAAGTGTCACTTAAATCTAACAGATATCCATTTGAACAGGAGTCAGAATTTCTGAGTTCCCAGCTGGAAATTTCACCTGGAATGCCCCCTAAACTCAGATTTCTACCATCAAAAGTCAAACCAATCCACCAAACTCTGACTTGAAAATGTAAGATGGCTGCCCTGTGCATCCAGAGTGAAAGCTGTGGTGATATACTGTTAATTAGTGCATTGGACATGTCACTGCAGTTTTTGCATCTGAAAAAATACAGCAAAGTAATGTGTTCTAACAGTGACTAGTCTGGCTAAAACTGGCACTGGCAATTATGGGTTTTTTGTTATACTGGAACGTAGTCAATTCCTGTGTGACATTCCCCGCTCCAACTTCCAGTGTAAACGTAATGTATCATTGATAGTCAAGCACCATAACCTGGTGTCAAATGTATTGTACAATATGACCATTTGAAACAATGAACTGGAAGCTTTATTCAAATTACTGTAATAGATGATATTAAAATACTAATATTAATAAAGTGATAATTATCCATGACCACAGCTGGAAGCAAATTTGGCTGATGCTTTCAGTTCTTCAAAGTAGTCTTTACTTCTACTGTATTTTGAATGTTCTTTCACACACAGAGCCTGTTTTATCCAGGTATATTGTCCAAGCAGGAGACTGTAATAAACACTACAGTGAAGGAAGCCGAGATGTGACAAGAGCCGGAAAAAGTTTCAAAGAACAAGAGTGAGTTTTGCTCTCCCTTTTCTGAATGTGGGGCACAAAAAAGCCTAGAGGAGCAGAGCTAAGTAAATGTCAGCTACGCCTCTCTTTCTCTCTCTGACACACACATCCACATACATCTATCTGAATCTTACACTCTCCCAATTGCTCATGCACTCCAGGGCCTATAATCTCCTTCTGCGCCCACACACAGATCACACACACAGTTGGCAACTGTTCTTATTTGTATTCCTGCGATCTGGAGCCTGCATTCTCTGGCAGACACTGATATATCAATTGCATGAATATTCATACACCAGTCAGGGTGGCAAGCTTCACCAACTCCATCTCCCCTCCTCACAAGTGGGAGCATGCACACATACACAAACTCACACACACAGTGGTGATGGGTTATTTCTAAACAATGATAACCTTCCACATCCACATGCAGTAAAGATGTGTTAAGAAGTGCCACAACAGGATCTTTCATCACAAGCTAATGGACTATGTCAGTGTCTGCCAGTCACACGATGCACACGCACAGACGTCCAAGACGAAGTGCATCTCAGGCTCTCTCCTGCAGTGAAGCCTCTTATCAATCATTTCCTGGTTGATTAATGGGTATAGTGGATCTCTTGGAAGATTAATCATGTCTGTCTGAGCTATTTTTTTTCATGTGAGTACCTTCACTGAAGAGGCAGAAAACATTATGAAACTGCTAAATAATTCAAAGTTGCAGCAAAAACCACATTCTTCCACATCATCTTAACATTATTGGACTTTTAGTTTTCGACTCATGTGGTTCATCTTCATTAGAGTAGGAGTAAAAACCACCCTTATACTTTTTTTTTTTTGTAGAACGCTATTAAAGTACCGATGGTAGAGACAATTCAAGACCTCCATCTCTGTACATTCGTCATCTCCATTCACCAACTTTTTCTCCTACATCTTCAGTGTGTCGGATATGGCTCATTGCTCCCCTGCTTTGACTCCATCTCTCTCTCTCATACACACACACTTATGTTGGTGCCATACACTCCTGCAGCCACTCTGATCTGAAATATCAATTTGAATTCCTCTCCACTTCACTGGAAGCTTAATGCACATCCATGCAGCAATACCATATCAGTCACTCTCAGTGAAACCTTGCTGTTCTGTTTAGTTTCACTTTCCTCTGCTTTGATTGAAAGGGTGATATGCACGTGGCCTTCATGTGGTGGAATCTGTGCTTAAAAATGCTGCATTTTTCTCACCATGTGCCTCCTCTCTTCAAATGAACACATACCCTCCTCTTATCGAATACGGCAAGGCGATGTAAGCATGGCAAGAAAATGAAAGCAAACTAAATGGTGATGGAGTACAAAGCTTTTACTTGCAGTTAGATCTACAGAGGATGGAAGAAACACAAAGATTTGGAGATGAAAGGAGTGAATGTGAGATAAGAAAATTTCCTGTGTTAATACCAGGACTGGAGAGAAGAGAAAAGCAAAACAGGTTTGTTTACAGATTACCACCTGTGTTGTGCAAGTTTTTCACCCAACAATGGCATTACTGTGGGCCAGAGGGGAAAAAAATAAGATTGGAAGCAAGGAAGGAAGGAAGGAGCTGTTTACATAGTGAAGCAAACACAACGTGCCTACTGTTGTTCTAGACCTGCCTTTCCCTTCAATTGACTCATTCTTCCACCCTCTACCAATGCACATTAGTATCAAATCATTTAGATCATCCATCTGTCTATGATCCTTTACAGATTACATTTTTTGACAATAAATACAATTCCGTTTTAAACAGAAACCAAGAAGAGGAAAAAATAATATTAAACTGAGGATGGCTGGGAGGTTGTTGAGAATATGCTGTTTGTTTTGCAGTGAAGTCCAATTTTCCTTATTTACCGCAGCACAGTCTCAGTTAAAACCTTGTGTGAAATATCACCCCTATAATGTAAAACAACTTCCCCAAAGCTTAGATCTAGTTTTTCATACACTTTTTCAAAATAGCCCCTAAAACCATTGCTGTTGATAATATAGACGTAAGGCATATTAAGATGCAGACTGAGGCGTCAGAATCTCTTGCCATCACAAGGCACACTGCAGCACTTTCTGCCAAGTGCTGCTTCCGCTATCCTGAGTCAACAGCTTCCTGGACACCATTCATCCCTTCCTGTGTCCATCCATTCATAATCACTCTCATCTCCATACAGCTGGCCTCCTTGGCACAACAACTCTTTCAATTAAACAATATGGCACACATGAAAAATAAGTCAACACCAAGCATATGGTGCAAAGTAACCACTCCATATTTCACATGCATACAAACCTAATTTCCATACACAAACAGAGTTGTTGAGCAGTAGCAGGTTTATAATTGGGGCGCCCATAAATAAGGAACAGAGCAACGAGTAGATTTCTACTGATTTGTTTTGCAGGGGAAGCGTGTGTGAATAAATTGATGGCTTTTCATTTTAATAATGCTTCACTATGCTAGTGACATCTGGATTACTCCCTCCCTCTCAAACCTTTGCATTCTTCAGCACCAGCTCACAACCTTCTATCATTTCTCATCACCTCTCTCTCTTCCCAAAATGCTTGCTTAATCCAGTGCTTCCATCTATATCCTCCTCCTCTCTCTCAACCTCCCCCCTTTTCTCAACGTCACTCTGGAGACAGATGTTGCATTTATCACGTTAATTACAAACTGCCTGCCTTCTCTCTCTCTGATTAGTAGTGGAGAACAACACCACTGAAGACAGCCACAAAAGCAAGTCCTCCACTGAAGCATTCATCAACACTGCAGGTGTAGAATACAAGGTTTCTGCCTCTTTACACTTGATCAATTGGTGACATGTAATGTTGTAAAATTTCATCTGTAGTCCAATCACTGGTCTTCTTGCACTCACCGCATTCTGCATTCCTATTCAATGAAAAAGAAAAAGTACACAGCAATCAATGCAATGCCTGTTGGTGTGTCATAGTACAAAACTAAACTGCACTCACCTATAAGCATACAGACATTGATGAAAATCAATATTCATTTACTCCATCTGCTGCTGCTGCTCTTGTAAAGCTGGGTGACAAAAATAAAGGCTTTTGTGTGTATGCCTGTACATATGTGTGACATTTTGTGAGGACTATTGATTCGATTAAATGAACTCTAGATAGGGGGAGGGATGTTAAAGGCAGATGGAGATGAGGGCTTTACATGATAATGCTACAGAAAATGAAAATGGAGCCTCTGTAATGGAATGAGACTAGGATATAGGAGTAAGAGTGAACCAAGAAGTGGCTGCTTTGAGCATGTGAGTCATACAGATACAAGGACAGAGGTATCCTGCATTACTTCAGCTATTCCTTCCCACACACTGGTAGAGGAGACACTGACTGAGAGGAATGGATGTTTCTAAGATCCTATTTACACTAGGTTTTAAAGCGCTTTCTGGCCAGTTGGATCACAAGTGGACAGCACTACATGTAAGTGCAACCAACAACAATTGTGAACAAATCACTTGAAACACTTTGGTTCTTGGATACAATTGAGCAAATATCTTTTGCAAATACTAATGCATCCTGATGCATCACAGACAAGGACACAACAGAAAGTACTTAATCAATACAGGACTGGATGGTCATCAAAAAGATAAAGAGGAGCACTGATGAACAGCATTAATAGCCCATGAATGTATAGTATATTACTGAATTCAATTCAATTGTATTCATTCAGGCCAGAAAAAAAAAAACTTTAATGGGTAAAATAATCATAGAAAACTTGCATCTCAGAAGCATTTATCTTTGCCAACCTGTGGTAATTCCTTTATGCCTAAGGCATACTTGTATTCTCATGCCAAACAGATTTAAATAGTAAATTACAAAAGATCAACAAAGAGGTGATGATGACACAAGCTGCTCCATGATGGCTCAACTCTTCAGTAAAGCCAAGTTCCAATGCAACCTAATGAGGGCAAGGTTTGTAGCCAAAGACACATAGTGCCCATTTTCCAAAACAGACTCAATCCCAAATGTTGCCCATTGCAGCTTAAAAGCTATTCTGTGGATATCTGGAGTAGCCACATTCAATAAAGAATGTCAGAAAGCATCTATATCTGCTTTCAATATGTTTCAACTAACTGAGTGCCTCAGCAGTTATAAACAAAATAATCATGCATGTGTTGGGACTCATTTTGGATTAAAAATGTTTTTAATCATTTTTGTTCAATTGTTGTTTGCAAGCTCTTGACAGCTTGAACATTTGTTTTCATGCCTGCCTGGTAAAGGGGGGCTGTGGGCAGAGTGGCAGAGCCAATAGGCACCAGGCCACAGGTCTCCAAGGCAGCCCAGTTTCCACAGCAGGTGCAGTACCATGATGGAGCAGACCCACTCCACTCTGGCCTGTTCACTATTTCCAGCCTTAGACAACAATGCCCCCAAGGGACCGCCTGCTAAGAATAGATGCCAGCATAAGTCTGTGTCCTTCTCTGTGTATGTTTATGTGCATGTGGTCATCCTTTGGAGTAACTCTACAGGAAAAAAAGGGCTGGCAACCCTCCCTGCTACTGGAAGGTTAGAAATACAAAGTGTGGCAACAGGAGGTAAAATGAATATTAATTACTACTATAACTGATATCTGTCAATCAGTGATGCAGATACTGTTCTTACCATTAGGGACGCACAGAGACATTAGCTGAACATTGGCACAGGCTAGTATTGATTGATGACCAACACTGACTATCAGAAAATAAATGTCATTTCACCAGTGGCAGTGGCCACTGTTTTTTTGTTGTGTCCCGTATGACTGAATTTGTGCTTATTCAGAGATAATGTAACACAGAGCTGAGAAACAGTATAGTTGTTTTTTCATAATCAAGATTTGGTTTTCTTAACATAAAAACAAGAGGAAATGACAACAAAAATAGAACAACATAAATCAACACTACAATCAACATCTGCTGTTGGTCAAATTGTTGTTTAAAACATTGGTATCAGATCAGAATTTTGCATTTATTTAATAAAACTGTTAACACTTACGCCTTCAAAAATATATTAGCTTTTCTTTTCAAACCATATAAGCCCACAGGTTGTTGTAGAAAGAGATAGTGACTAAAGCTGGTTTCCTAATCACTTTAATATATATTTCTATATCTAGATGAGCCAGGACTGAGAAAGTCCTGCAAGGCCAGCTCATAGTAACCATTTTCCTGGAATTGGCACATGTACAGCAGACTAGCAGTCGATCAGGCGAGCAAGCCAACAGTCCTTCTGACAGTGTACATGCATCTGCAGGGCCCCAAAGGAGAATTTGTCAGGACTCTGTATGCAGTCTGTCAGTCTGTAAGAAATCAGGAGGAGAGTCTAAAATGATAAGACAACGAGTAGTTTGTGCACTGAGTGCTGCTGAGCATGTGCCATCTTCAGAAGACATTATGATTGAACTTGTTGGTGTATGTGTTTCCGTGTGTGTGTTGTAAATAAAAAAAAAAAAAACTGTGGACTCCCCTCAGGACTGGAGGCAGCAGACTCTTTAATATTTCAGAGCAGTGATAAATAAGTCAGACAGACTGCAGAGAGATAAGGTGACTCTGTGGGTAGGGGTGAGGGAGGGAAGAGGAGGGAGAAAGAGGTAGGAAAGGAGAAGGGGAAAATGGATATAGCAAAGTAGAGAGAGATATATAAGGTGATAGAGCAAAAGGTCAAAGCAGACATGAAGAAAAGGAATGTGATAAACAAAAAAGACTTTTTACTATAAAGGGTAGTACAGCAACATCCAGACACCTACAGCGAGAAGAGATATATCTACTTTTGGTGCAGCGGCAAGTTTGCTATAACACTTACCATACATTCACCTGACAGGAGCACTGCAACAGCTTGTGATATAACCAAGACTTGTTATCTTACATCTGGCAGGGAAGCCTTATTGTTCTTATTCTGAGAATAATAAAGGGTGCAAAAGCAGATTGTCTAGGATTATTAATCATTTACTCATTCTAATTACATAGTTTACTTTAAAGTTAGTTATTATACGTGTACAAGCTAAATTACTGTCAAAGACACAGAAGATTATAATAGCTCAATCACAACATTAAGTGTCTGAGAAGAACTGTAAGCCATAGGAGAAATCTCTATCCTTTACTTCCTCACACAAACACACAGAATCTCCAATTACACTCCCCTGACAATGGCATCCTGGAGAAATTCAAGATGAATGACAGATTCAGATTTTTGAGGACAAAAGAGAACGAGGAGGATTGCTATGAGGAAAAGGAAAGAAGGTAAGGCGGAAGGAAGGGAAGTGGCTGAGGAGGTAGACACCGAGGGGAGGGAGGAGGAGGAAAGCGAGCGAAAACAGAGACAGTTACTGTAGGGAAAGGTCAACAGAGACAGAGAGCAGCATGAGGGAGAAGATAAAAAAACAGAAGAGGTGGGAAAGTATGTCATGCTCTCTCGGGGGAGGAACTGCCCCATGTAGCTATGGCCTTCAGTCTGACAGACTTGGGATCAAACGAATTCTACTTGGCACTTCACACACCATCTCACAGCTTGTAGTACAGTTACAGTATGTTTAGCCCATTTCTGTCAACTCTGGGCTACACAAAAGTTCACTATAAGCCTCTGAATTACCTCTAACTTTGCTCTGGTAGTTAGACTGGAGGCCTGGAAAATCTTTGGGCACAGCATCTTCTCTTAGCTTCCATGTTTTTATCCTCTTTGTGTCTGAAGGAAATTACTTTTCTCCACATTTTTTCCATCATTTTTCCACCTCCACACAGTTTTACACTTCCTCCTCCCCTATCTTCGCTCACTTCTGTAAGCCTGTGACATTATGCTTTATTATCTGCTTTGCCCTCTTCTCTTCTCTCCTTTTTGTCCTTCTCCCTCCTGCCCTTATTGAGGGCACTTCTCGTCCACACCATCATTTTCTCTCCTCCTCCTCCTCACCCTCAATAAAGCATCTCTCCTCCTCTGAGCAGCTGTAAGTATAGCTGCTAGCTATGCTGCTGGATAAGCTCATTAAAGCAAGTCAGGAAGAGGGCAACATGCTGCCTTCTTCTCTGGATAGTGAACGCATGCAGGTAGTGGATGTGTACAGAGAAGAGGATTTCTAAAGAAAAAAAAAAACATATTTAAGTGTACAGCAGGAAGGGAAAGAAGAAAGAAATGGAAAAAATAAATAAATAGAGACAAGGGGGAGAAGGAAAGATGGAAAAAGAACTCAGAATCCATGGAGAGTGTGTATAGTCCTAATCTCCCAGTGGGATTAGTGTAAATCTAATCTGCCCCGCTGTCTCTTCTACTCCTTTTAGCCTCAGTTTAGAGACGCTCCCAGGAAGTGAGCAGAGATCCTAAGAGCCTAGAGCTGTTAGCATTAGCTCACATCACCATAAGCTTCCTCTGCATCACACTAATCAATTACCAACCCTGCTTATCTGCCTCTAAACTTCCCATCCACTCTGAACCATCACCAGCCCATGACCTAATGCACACACCAAATGGCTCATTTAACTCAGCCCCATTTACCAATACACTGGGTCTAATGTAGCCCACTGACTGTATCTGCTGTCTTATTGACTGGTGCATCAACATTAGTGACAGTTTCCAGCCATCACATCTCAATAATTTAGTTTACAGTGTCCTAATAATCATCCTTGATGCAATGACCTGCTATGTTGCAGTAGAACATCTCAGATTTACAGTCTGAAAAATTACAGATTCAATATGTGAGACAAAGACTGCACTGTTTTATGAAAGAGGAATTTATTGATTTTATTTTATTTTTTTTAATGAAGGAAACATTAGGATAAAGCGGGTTCAGAAAATGAATGAATGAATGAATGAATGAAACATTGGCTATTACATAGTCTTTACATTTTCACCAAAACTGCACTAAACTTTGAAAACATTATCAGAATGTCTTTGGTATTTCTCCCTGAATTTGTTACATTTATATTAAGACTTGGTAGTATGGTAAAAAAAAACAAAAAAAAAAAAAAAACCCTCATCTTCATATATTTTGCCTCAAAGGCTGTATACAATACACATTTTAGTATTTCTAACTTTGTTGAATTCACACTTGTAAACTTATGAACACATGAATTACTGACATTCATTAGCCTAGCAACATAATTAGTGTAAGTAGTATAAATAGTAAATGACCCATGAGGCAGTGTTCGCTCTGAGATACTGTATTTACCCTTGTACACAATGAATGTGTATGAGAGAGCATGAAATGTAAATGTCAAAGTGAGTCCCACGCTGCAAGCTTAAACAAAGTTATATGACATGCTGTTCTTAATATTCACAAGTTATTTACCACATCCCATGTATATTTTATATATTTTCCAGACTTATTTTATAGTGAAGGTGATTAATAAGGAAAATAATTAGGTTTATATATTTAACATGTTTTACAGTAAACGTAAGCATTGTATTTCACTGTCTTACTTGTATCTTTTTAAGTATGTTAGTATTAAATAACAGATATGTTCTGTGATGGCAGAAATGTTTAAGACTAGATTAGATTAGATTTGTGCTAGTTGTAAAACCAAGCTGTCTGTAAACAGGAAGGATGTGTGAGACTGACATTTTGATGAAGTCAGAACATGTGAATGATATGACCCATTTCTGATTTTCTGAATTAGACCAGAGTTCTCCAACCAGCAAACAGCCTGATTCTGACTGCTTACTCTGTGTCCTTTATTCACCACTATAGCTCAAAGATTACAAACAAAAGGTTGAGGTTAAGCAAATCCTGATTGGCATCAACCTTAAACCGCTAGGAAAATGAGATTTAATGCAATCACTTGTAGGATTCATCTTCAGTCTGTTTGCAATCTGTTTCTCTTACCCTGATTGCAGCTTTTCTTGTTTTGTCCCTTTCTTAACCTCATCAAATTTAACTTTATCTAACCCTCACCCTGCACAGCAGATGGTTCCCCATAAACCCTCACCATTGTTGGATTGGCCCTGCACCACCCTGTTCAAGAAGTACCCTTTAAAGAACCACAGAGGAAAACAAGACTGTGGCCATAAATCTCTAAGGGCAATAATCAAGACTACATGGCGGAGATCCAGCGAGACCCGGCTATACAAACAATAACATGTACTCTGACTATGAAGGCATGCAGGACACCTCTCTTCCTTGCAATTTTAATCACAAGTACAAATTAATGACGTGCCATGTCCGATCCTCTCCCTTATCCCGTGGGGCTTCTTCACATTGTAAATTAAAGACAACCTGGCTCAGAGATGGTTCACCGTAGAGTGTATTTGAGGGTTTGTATTTCACCGTTCTTCCAGTGAATAGAAACCATGTGCAAATATTAAATCTTCATATCAGCAGCATTCCTCCTGTCTGGATGGATGGCCCAATGTCTGGATGGCTGTACAGCACGTGTGCAGCAGACCGGCTGCAGCATGCAAACATTAAACGTAACATACAAACACGGGGAATAGAAATGCAAATGTCAACATGAAACAGATGTCTTAGTTGAGAAATTAAAAAAAAAAAAAAAACGTCAGGGAATTTGCTTGATGCGGTGTTAATCTTATCTGATGGGTCATATAAAACTTGCAGGCATAGTCGCGTAAAGATACAGGAGACCAGTTTTTATTTACCAGACTGCACCTGCCCTTCCCACAGGCCCATCTGGCCAGTGTGAGGAGAGGAAGAGCCACGACTGTGAGCGGCACAAACATCACGGTCGACTCTCTTCGCACACACAATCACACCAATGTCACTAACTCTGAACAGCTGCGATTCACCACCTTCTCTCAGCCAACATTCTTCTGCCGCCGTCCTTCACTGCCAAGACAGCGCGCAGACAAACTCCAACTGACTCATCTATTTTCTCAATCACACAACGACAAACAAACGCCGAGCTGGCACAAAAACTTCAGCTACCGTAGTCGGATTCAAGAATCAGTTGACAAACGTTTTTTTTTTTCCCTTAACCATTTTATATAACTCCTTTCGACTTGAAGAATGTCCCGTTTCAAAACAAAACATAGATTAGGCTGAGCAGCCCAGTCAATTCCAGCCATGTGATTAGATTTAGAGACTGCTAATCTGCAACAGAACAAAAACACACACACTTAAGACTATACAATCTAATAGCATTTCCTTGAACAGATAAATTTAGTACTGATGTAGCTGAGCATTAAGCATTCAAAGCCAAAGTTAGTGCCTTGAGATGTCTACATAAAAGATTTTAAATGTACACTTCTAACACAACCAACATATTAGACATTAAATAAGAGAATTCATCACATGGGGTAGTATGCATGTATGTATCCTACATTGAGAAACTGAGGGTGGCAAATAACTGAGGTAGTGGGCATGTAGTGTGTGTGTGTGGGGGGGGGGCATTCATTCACTGCCAACTCCCTAAGAGAGAAAAGGAGGAGGAGGGTAAATAAGTGGAGAGAAAACAGGGTGATGGAGGGTGAAAGGGAGGTTTTGGCAACCAACCATGAACACAGCTCCATCACCAAACCCACCCCCCAGCACCATGTTGGCTTTAGCCCTGTGGAATGAGGACTGGGTAAAGTGTAGGAGGACAAAAACAAGCTAAACACCATGAAGCTCAAACTTTTCAAATTAGTTTCCAGACAAGACCTCCCCAAACTCTGCATACACAGTGACATGCAATGTGTGAACAATGACCTTGTGGCTTTGAGGTGGGTGTAAATTTAGTCAGGGAGCTTTAGCAGAAGTGTTTGACAGAGAGGGTGTTAAATTATTGAGCAGTCGCTGCCAGCAGGGAAGGACGACACACTGAGGCAGAAGAAGGCACTCTTATCTGGTACTAGACTGCGTTGCGGACAAACACACTCATTCAGTCCTGTCAAAAAAAAAAATATATATAATATATTTATATATTTATATACACACTTGTCACATGTGCAGAAATGCCTGTTCTTATACACATGCTTAATATCTCATCCTTAACAAAGACACAATTTAACATGTTAAGAAACACTGAGGCAAACTATTTATTAAAGATGGAGGATTTCTGAATGACTCAAATTTAATTCATGGAAAAGGTCGCCAGTGGAAAAGAAAAGATTACTGATGTTTACTGCAGGGCTAAACATTAAGACTGCTTGACAGGCAACAGCCCATTCATCCTCTTATTTGCTGTGTTTCACTCCACGATTCCACTCTACATACGCTTTCTGACAGTCCTCTCGCTACAAGGAAAACAAACCTCACCACCAGGGACAAATTACCAAAAGGTCAGAAGACTTTTAAGCAGAGCCCTCCAGCTCCCTGGTTGTCTTCTCTCTCTGCTGCATGAGTATTTTCCAGCAGAACACGACCTCCTGTGTCGAGTCCACTTTCCACTTCGCTTGACATCAAGGAAAGGCTGAAAGGTTGAACGTCAGCCTTCGCCCAGGAGGACAGGAGCATCCCAGCAGTAGTGGGTCATATTATTGATTCTCATCGGACAAATTTTTGTTGTTTTGCCATGCCATATTATGACAGGTATTTAGATTTTCCTCTCTGGTGCAAACTTTTCCTGCTGTTATAAAACTTAGGTGCAGCACCTAAGTGTTTTTTCATGTCATCTTATCCAAATGAAGAGGAAAAAACATGCTGACACTCCACAGTTTGCTGTCATATTTGGTCGCTTTGAAATACTATGGATTTTACTGACATTTTAGGTTTTTTACCAGTGACATATATAGCAACAACATGTAGTTGCACTTAAAACATAAAGAATTTTGAACAAATATTATTGCAACCTCAGCTCCTAGAGAAACCTTCAGAAAACTGAACAGTCTTAACATTTACCACAGTTCACTTGTTTATTTCAGAATGAAATAAAGTTTATTTCACCAACTTCTCTTGACTCTGTCTGCAAGACAAGATAACTCCAACCTGCCTTTCCTCATTTCTGTGCCAATTCTCGACGTCCCTGAAAGGAAAACAGAACACCTTACTTATGCAAGCTTGCAACATGCACACATACATATTCATACAACCAGTCACACATTGCTGTCCTTGGGTTTCACATACTCTGTGAGTTCATTTGCTTTCTCTCTAATCCTGTAAAACCAACAGTGCAATTAGTCACATGCCAGCTCTTTCTTTCATCTCTCCAACGAGAGCAAGCTCAGGAGGAATTCACACTGCTTAGTATCTAAACTACATACTCCCACTGGACCTCCTGCTTCCCAAGTACAACACAAACACGCACATAATAACGTTTATATATGTTAAATTCACACGCCAGCCTTCTTGACAATCAGATGCCCTTCATTCTGATGCTAAAAAGCAGGTGAATTATGCACCACCTCTGCTTCTGTTCCTCTCCAAAGTCCTGTCTACTTTGCAATTCCAAAAATGAATGATGAAAATTAAACAGCTATTTGCTGTGAATATAAACCAAAGGTGAACTGAGGACAAATTAAGAGTGGAATAAAAACATTAAGCAGTTCTCTTAAAATGGTCATCCTCTTTGTTCTCTTCCCTTCTTAAGTCTCCTCTTTCACAGTTTGAGTCTGAATCCATCACAACCCACTCACAACCAGCAGTGATCAAAACGGCATGAAATACTGAAGGTTGATTGAAGAAGAAATCAACACAACAAAAAGCTAAAATGATGGCAAAACACACAGAAAAGCATCCCCCACATTCAGGTTAAACAGGCTTATAGTGAATGCCTTTTCTGTACTCTACAGTTAAGGTAATTTTGCAGTGCCTGAAGCTATATCCTGACAGTGAGGCAAGGAGGAGCAGAATACAGCTGACTTTCTACATGCTGGTGAGGAACAAATGGCTCATGTTGCTGTTATATGGATGGAAAGCCTAGGGTTATCACTTTCATGCAGGTTATTCCCATGTGTCAGCTACAATCAGTCTCCATTTAACAGATAAAACCCCTCACTGAACCAACATCTAATATGACTGAGAGCGCCAATGGATACGTTCACATTAAACACTGATTTTAGACATTGAAAATTGAATTTGTGTTGGTGTGTTCAAAAGGGTGTGTGGTGAAGAGATAAAGAAAGAGAAAAAAAGATTTCCAGATGCTATCTGCCACTCACTGGCGACTGTCATCTGGTTGTAAAGTGATTGGTTCCAGGGAGATATATGAATAATGACAGGTTAACTTTCAAAGACATTCAATCCTAACCTCAAACCATTTCATTACACCCTGAGTTTGTGTGATTAAAACCAACTCATAAGATCTAGCCTACAGTTTTTTTAAAGGAACAGTCCAACAGATTATCTTAGTTTAGCCTACAGTTTTTTTTAAAGGAACAGTCCGCAGATTATCTTGGCTTAACATGGAGAATGGAAACAGGAAATTAGTCATGGTGCTGTTTCCATGCAACCAGCTTTAACTTCTCGCATCTTCAACACTCACTAATAAACATGTGGTTTGTTTTTTACGTGTACATGTACCAAAGGACAAAGACAAAAATCTGTGGTTTTACAAGGAATAGACTATTTTTTTGGCCAGAAACAGTGACTTCTGTCATCTCTCTATTTACTGCAATACCCTACCACTAGAGTTCCAATTATAGAGATAAAATAATAACTACATTACAGGATAATAACTAAATTAATTCATCAATTATTCAACAGAAATAGTCTTGATCATTCACCAGAGGTAACCCACTTCAAATGTCTACAATTATAAATGAACCCATATACAGTATAAGCTGAACATTAGTATCAGACAATATTTGCTGATATTTCATTGATTTCATTGACAGTAGTGGCATACATTTATCTGTTGTGTTAAAGGTCTTTCATAATCCATATCATAAAATACCACAGTTTCACAGTATTCCAGAGATATAATTTACAATGATGCTCAAAGTAATAACATATCAGGGTATATCTGAGTGAACAAATGCTTTATCAAAACTGAAACCATTGTAACAGAAAATATGAAGAGTAAAAACATTCACATCTATTATATATATAGATTTTGTATTATACATGGTCCAAGTCGACTACTATGACAAGCAGTCAAAGGGAAAAAGAGATGCCCAAGTGAGACCTCTGTCTAATTGTATTTTCCCCTAAAACCATAGACAGGTTATAGATAAGTATTACAAAGTATGATAGCTGACCAGACACATCCAGGTGTACCTACCTTTGGCTGATGGTAACCCGGATAAGCTCTGATTCCTCCACGACCCTCACGAGGACTAAGTAGTTCAGACAATGATTGAATGAAAAGATAACTGACCATTTTTATATGGCAATGTCTTCTAACAGTATATCACTACAACAGTAATCATATCATACAACCAATTTTCTGTAAATTCAAATTGAACTGAAAGGGAAAGGCCTATCTATTACACTTTGCATTAGCGATTTGTGACATCTTCATGTGTAATTATCTTCTTTTATTTAGAATCTTTGTGGAAATTCTGAATCAAGCAGGAAACCAAATATAAAACATTCAAGTATAAAATATAAAAAAGTAAACTGACTTGACACTTCACAGCTACATTTACAAAATAATAATAAAATACATATAAGCCTAAAATGCAATAAGGTCAGAGATATTGAAACCAGACATTGTGTGTCATGTTCAGTCTCCTCTCTGTTTGTCTGTGTTGCTGTTAAACAAATGTCCTGTCTGCATCTGCACCATGTGGAACAATGCAAACCATTATCCAAATAACTGTAAATACTTCAACATGCAACATAGTGAAATAAAAGACAAACAATGATATGAAATATAACATTATACCACACAACCCTGGTATTTACTATGTTTCTTTTCTGTCTGATGTTTTTGTAACCTGCTTGCTTGGTGTTTTTGCTGTATCTGTAAGTCAACATGAAACACCCTGGTAAAAAAAATATATAGTTTTTTTTATTTATATTCTTCACATGTCCCTGGTGTAGATGTAAGGTCTCAGATGCCAGATAGACACTGACACAAATTCTAGATTGCTTTAATTACAATGCAGCCTGGATTTAGATGAACTGGAAGCAGCTGACACTTCACTAACTAACCAGCTGAGACAGCCAGTATTCCTGGTATTGCCTAAGGTCACACAACATCTCTCTGCTTTATTCAGTGCCCTCAGGCTAAAAAAAGAATCTGAATTCACAAAACAGAGGAAGTTGTTTTTGAGGGCTGCTGTCTGAAAATCATCTCACACACTTCAAAAGAGGGTGTGGGAATGAAATCAGACCAAACTGTTGCCCATGGACATGTAATCATAAAAGAGTGTCTCGCCTACATGGGTGAATCTCAACCGTCTCATCTTGTACTTACTTTCACCACCAGTGCTCTCCCACTCATTCTTTCAGTCACATACACAAACATATCTCCTCTTCGCTATTTATTTATCCTGCTCCACCACACGGGTGGCAGCTGTAGGAGGGTTCACAGGTTATGTTACTCGTCTTGAAAAGGGAATAATCTCTTCCACATAGGGAAGGAACACTGGGAAAAGAGGCCGCAGGGAAAAACAATCCAATGACCACTTTTGGTCAAAAGCTGCAGCAGTCAGCACTGCAGCCTAAAATTTAATTTCCCCTAAAAAGAACAGCTATCCTCTTTGCCTTTGGCTGCCTATTTTTAGACTGTTATCGTTCAGCCTCAATCAGAACACAGCAGTCAAATGCAGATTGAAGACACTGTCTGTCAGGAGCAGAGAGCTTCACAGCAAGCAGAGCAGGCTGATCAAAATGAGGAAGCATGTTTACGTTGTATATACAAGAGAAGAGAAGAGAAGAGAAGAGAAGAGAAGAGAAGAGAAGAGAAGAGAAGAGAAGAGAAGAGAAGAGAAGACTACGTGTAGACGCAGAGGCAAAAAGGCAACATTTATTAGCATCAAGAAAGCAGAAAAACATCAGATTTCTTGCTGCCAACTATTAACTGGGGGTGTTCACTGACCAACAGATCAGTGATCAATGCTTTGCTACCGAAGCACAGGTTTATCCTGCTCCTTTTTTTAGCTATAATCATGTTGACCACAGGGCCTATACAGTCTGCAGCATAAAAATGTTGTTTTGGCCAAAAGAATTTAAGAGGTGGATGTTTCCCAGCATTATTTTACTCTGTACATTCCTTACCACTTTGACAGAATAGACTAAAGTGTGGGCGAACCATGCTTCATCAGGGAATTATGGGCTCCTACGCATTGGTAGCTGCAAACCTTGTGAGTCCTCTTGTTTGTGCTAATATAAAATAAATAAATAACTTGCTTGGGATTAAGCATATCAGTTGGCTCCCTGCAAGGCTCCATTTTTTTACTTGACTTTTAAGATGTGTGTTTACAGAACCTGTTTCATACAGAGCAACTTTAAAAGCTTTGTTATCATTATTTTGTCAGTATGTGCTGTGTTATCCTTCACTTAGCCATCCATTATTTATTTAATCTCTCTGTCAGAGATATTCAGCTGTAAAGAAATTATATAAATAAAAGTTGCTGCATCTGGGGAGAAGTAGGATATGGAGCTTAAGATCCACATGTGTCTTTGATCAGTTGTGACAGGCATTTGGGAGAATGTGTAATATTTCAAAGAGAAAGTTTAAAATTTAATCTGGATTATGAAGCTATGAAGTTAATTGTTAATTTCTGCCTCTAAAAACATTCTTTTAAGCATCTAGGCCTTTATGTGTGAAATATTTTAGCGGAAGTCCTTTGTGGCCCCGAGGAGCCACACATCTCTTGCAGCTACTGGGAGCCCACATACTAACATCTGCACTTTGTTGATGTTTTGCATCATACTGACAGTGTTTACTCACCTCTCCTCCATGGCCGTCAAATATCCCAAATATAGACGGGTGGCTCTTGTTGACGATGTCCGTGAGCACCTCGAACCTGTCTTCCATGTGGTCCCGCCGGCCTTGGATGGAGTACACGGCCACGTTGTTGCTCTTTAACTCCCAGGTCTTGGAGAACTCCGCATCCAGGACGTCCAGCCCGCCGAACCGCTCGTTTTGCATCATCTCCGCCACTTTCCCCTTGACCATCTTGACCGCATCCCGGCTGGACTTGACGATCGTCTTCACTTCGTCCGTGTGGAAGAAGTAACTCCACAGAGCCAGGCTGATGCACAGCAGGAACAAGGTCTCCGGTCTGAGAAGAAAATAACGCATGATCCGACCTAGTAAAGACAGCAGGGTCATCGTATCCTCTATCATTTACTTATTTACGCGCAGAAAATCGCGGCAGGTTGTGTGTCGTTCGCCCCCGCCGCAGATTTCAGTCCATCGTCGTCGGCGCGTGCGGTTTGATAGCCGCGAAACAGGCACATTTAACCGAGGGATTCGCAGCGAGAATTAGTGGCGAGAAGGCTAGCGGCGCTTCACTGCATCTTTACCCGGATCCACCAGGTAGACAGGAGATAAGTCTGGGTCAAATAAGAGCGGGTCCTTCAGGAGCCTCCACGCGCCGGGGTCTGAGCAGCGCGCGCCGGCTGGTTGTCCCTAGCAGACAGCCCCGCAGTGAGCCACCGACGGCCGACCGTTAACCATCAGGTGCGGTCGGAAAACACCGGACAGAAGACGCAGGACGTAGGTTTGGACTTTAAACTGACCGGAGTAGTGGACCTTTGGCCGTAGCCTCCTCCCGGCCGGCCCAGCTACTCTTCCCAGTCCCGAAAATAGCGGTGTGTGTATGTGTGTGTCTGAGTGTGAGCCCCTCGCATTCCCAGCTGCCACACTGGCTGCGACTCCGACTGCTGCTTGACAAAACCTTGGTGCTGCCTTCAGGTGCACCTCGTCACATGGATGATCCAGCCGAGACGTTTAAGTAGCTCCATAGCTCAAAAAAAAAAAAAAAATGCACGAAGTCTGAAACGCGCTTCAGAGCGGTCATTCGCGTCAGTTTTACACAAACATACGTTCTTTATGGCCGCTTATGAGAGAAAAAAACATGCTTTCCTGACCAATAAAAACGAATCCAATCACAAAATATAAATACACCACAATACATTTTATTTATTTATTAACTTACTTACTTATTTACCTACTTACTCATTTATTTAGCAGGAAGAATGCAGCGGAACACAGTGGACATATAGAGAGTATAGCAGTTATAGCTAGTTTTGCACCCCCTGTCCCTGTTAGGGCTTTTCAGCTGACACATTTACAGTAAGCTATAAATGACAATAAAATAAAAACAGTGATAGAAACAAACAATACAAAAGCCTATTCATATGAACCACGCAAACTCACATATATTTACATTATATAAACTATTGGTACTGTTGAAACTACTAATACTTTTTATATTCAGCTGCTTTTACATTTTGTTTGCTGTTTGAAGCAATTATTGGACCACTTTGAAGAACTATTATCACTTAATTAACTTATTAAGTCAAGATTTGTCATCTAAATGACTTATTAATCAACAATTCCTTGTGTCTGAATGTGAGAGAACAAAACGTATGATTACCAAAAAGCTTACTTCACAAATGTAATTAAAAAATGTTTTGAATTAATTAAATCAAGAACTCAATCCAACTTTCTAAACCAGTAACATATGGGTTAACATCTGATGCTGGAAAAACAGTCTGGAGGCTACTCAGAATATCAAAAGTCCATGTTGTCTGTCTGCAAAAAAAATGTCTATAGAAAGCCATAAACGGTCTTTGAGGACAAGCAACCACACAAAATCAGGAGACTCGTGGCCATCTAAAAGAACCTTAGGCCATAAATGCAGCTACGTGTCAGAAAAGTCACCCTTTCTTCTGTCTAAAATGCAAGTGTTAATCCTTTCTTGGTTTGATCATTAGTACTTTATCTGTACGTCCATATGTCCCACGGCACGTAAATGCATCCAAAGATCCTCCATACTACAGGTGCACCCGTGGAGCTGAGATGTATTTATATCACAGGGACATACCTTTTGCTCTCGGATTTTAACTGTATGACAGTTGTGTTTGTACTATTTTAGCTATTTATAAACGTGGCAGTTGGCATTATTTACCCAACAACAGCACAATGTTATAACAGCTGCGTCAAAGTTGGGTGTTGCATTATAACCACTTAGAATCTCATTTTGGTCTTGGTAATTCTGCTTGTACCAATTACTTTGTTCTAACATGGTATATACTCCAAAGCCAGATATGTTTAATCAGTTTACCAAACAACAATCCTGTCCACTGTCTGTGTCTAGCACTGTCATCTATGTTTACTCCACAAAGGGTCGGTGCAACATAACTTTTTTAAATTTTCCATCATCTCTCAGGTCATAGGTTTCTGATTAGAGCTTTTTTTTATTCATGCTATATTCTATTTGGATTTCCGATCGTTTACTTTTGCCACATATCCCGTATTATCAAACACATAAATACCATCGTTAGAGCATAATTTAGTATTATGATAAGCGGTTTATACACTTAGTACACAAAATTACACTTAGTAGATCAAGTTATACTACAGCATATATTTAGCATATTATTCTGGCCTTTAAGCGACTTAGGTAGTTTAGGCCACTTATGTTTTTCTAAGAAATTTATTCAGGCAGATGAAGTGACGTTCGGGGTCCTTCGGCTGAAGTGACGTCACCCAGCCTCGCGGATGCTGTGTGTTGAAAACGTGGGTTGTTTTCCAGGGTGTTTAGGATCTTAAGCAAAGTAGCTCCAGTAAGTTTTGTCATCAACTCTTTTTTGTTTTAGTGTTAGTAATGAAAACGGTGTGGATGCCTCGATGCATTTGTTTCTTCGCAAATGTCTCCAAAACGACTTTGAAAGACGGCCTCGTTTAGCCTCTAATGCTAGCTGCTAACTGTTGTATGGTCGAAGCTAACAGCTTTGAACTCTTTTTAACTAATCGACGCTTCGGTTTTTGCATTCGTATCAGTGTCATCGTTGGCTGTTTATTAGCTATTGATGCTTTTGTCTTTTTAACGTTTCATCTACTATCCTCAGATCATTTTGTTGCACACTGAATTGTCAGACTGACAAGAATGGAGTACATGCAGACTCCTGCAACAAGCAGCCAAGGCAAAATGTAAGTAATTCATTTATACCTGCCTTTAAATCTGTAGTGTTAAGAGAGGTCCCTGATGGATAACGGGCTTTCCTTACATCTAACTTTAGACCAGTATCATAGCAAGTGTTTGTAGATGGGTCTAAAAATATTATTGATGATTGTTCACTGAAGCAGCATACAATACCTGGAGTCTTAACAGTGGTGGCACCGTCATGATTCAGTGAAAAGAACAGAACCGTTCTTTTTTGCTTTTATCAGTTGCACTTGTGCCTATAGATAAGTAAATAATTGAATAATCCATCAAGTTACATGTTTGATCATTTATGTTTTTTTTTTAAAGGAGTACATTATCATAGGATTAGGATTGTGTCTAAATTTGAGGAATCATTTTGTGGCAGTACACTTCTACATATTCAGACATCTGACATTGACCTGTAGTCACTGTATTGATGTTCACCTACATCCACTCTCTTCTCAGCTTGTGCTGTACTTGTGGCATCCCAATTCCTCCCAACCCAGCGAACATGTGTGTGGACTGTCTACGTACTCAGGTTGACATTTCAGAAGGAATCCCCAAGCAAGTTTCTGTGCATTTCTGCAAACAGTGTGAAAGGTTTGTTCCTTGTTATATTAATGGAAATAATATAAAAAATAATGCAGTATTGTCTTTATGTCAGTAAAATATAAACATTTTTGTGGAAAATTTGGCTGTGTAACTTTATTTTTCATGTAGGTACTTGCAGCCTCCAGGCACCTGGGTGCAGTGTGCTCTGGAGTCCAGGGAACTTTTAGCCCTTTGTCTGAAAAAACTTAAAGGGTCTATGACAAAAGTAAGTGTGAGTCTTTTTAACCTGCACTAAGGGCAATTTCCTCTTTGTCCATTGATAAAAGCTACAAATAAACTAGGAGTACTTTGAGTGTATAGATTGTAGGATGCTATCTGTCATTCATCATGGTGTAAGATATTCTGAACTATATTTAGCCTTTTAATAAAAAGTAATTAAATTCCACTGTCTCTCTCCTTAAATATATGTGCCATCAATTTCAGCTTGTAATATTCAGACTCTTTTTCCATGTTCCTTGCTTTTACTTTGGTACCTATAAGTGCACAGTATTATGAGGGTCTCATTTTTAGTTTATTCATTCTTATGATATGGTGAAGGTTGTAACTTGTGTCCCAGAAAAGTAACTATCTAATCCTAGTGGACTAGTGTAAATGTGATCAGGATGCTTAAAGAATACTACTTTGGTGTAGGTACGTCTTATTGATGCTGGCTTCCTGTGGACAGAACCACACTCAAAGAGGATTAAGATGAAACTGACCATCCAGAAAGAGGTAAGGGGAGTGGAAGTGATATGTGTGGGAGAGCGCCATTTAAACTAACAGATTAAAACTCGCAAGCAGTGATAGAGCAGTTCTAAGTTTAGTGTAACACACATATTCACTTTACTGGAAGTGACTCTTGAGATAATCATTTGCACATCAAATCTTAAGGCTATGTGTGAAGACGTAGTCATCACTTCTGTGCTGTTTACTGTGTATTTGACACAACTGACTGTTGCCAGTGGCTGTCATCTCATCTCCTTGACCTTTCAGAGTGAACCTGAGTCCTGTGCTTCTTAGGGCCAAGTCTTTTGTATATACTGTTTCAGGGTCTCTGTAACAATGTACTAAGCCTCAGTAGTCAGATATTATCTTAATGGCCCTGCAGAGAGATGTAAACTACTTTAAGCACAGTGTAGTCACTGTTGTTTGCCAGTGTATTCAGAGCATAAGGTATAACTTGTTGGTCTGTTTGCCTCTTCAGGTGATGAATGGCGCTATCCTACAGCAGGTGTTTGTAGTTGAGTTTGTGGTGCAAGCTCAGATGTGTGACGACTGCCACCGTGTGGAAGCCAAGGACTTCTGGAAGGCTGTGGTTCAAGTTAGGCAGAAGGTAAGACTATTTATATTATTCCTATTTCATTCTGGAAGATTTGACTCATATTTTCAACTTTATGAAGCTGAAAATCACTCTATCTGCCATAACTTGTGTAACAAACATAAACATTTTGTATATGGAAAGTTTTTGGGTTTTTTTTTTTTTTTTTTAAATCTTGCATTCTTTAAAGATAGACAAAAGGATTCTAATCATTACGGTTTTTCCTCATGTTTCTACTTATTTCTGACAAAACAAAGTGGCTCAAACTGATCTGCACATCACTATTCTAGACTGGAATACACCCTTGTTGCTCACTGGCACAAATCAAGCCAATCAGCAATAGGATTAAGTTGGCAACATGTTCATGCTTGTGCACAGGGCAGGGAAAAGTTGAGTTTAGGGCAGAGCTTCCAAAAGAGTGCTGAAAAGGTGGCTATGTTTTTCTTTAATTCAGATATAAACACTCTCAGAAATTGCTTACTCCATCTTTAAATGTGTCTTCATTCTCTTTCTGTGGAGTGTTGGTATACGGTGTCTTTTAAATTTGACATTTTTCTTTTCTCAGTAGCGTTATTTAGAGTTTATATCTCAGCTGCATGCTCAGTCCTGAACATGAGTGGGTGAGACTTGCACAAAACAAACAGCGCTCAAACTATCTGGCAGGGAATTTGACATTAAATATAAGGGCTGCAAGGCTTTCCTTGCCTGGCTCACAGGATGTACTCTACTGGAATAATCCTGCAATTGGTTGGCTGTTTCAGTCAGCATCCTTTTCTTCACAATCTGTGTATTACCATTTTCAAAGTCCCCCTTTTGCAATGTGACAGAAAAACAGCCTCCAATGCTACTTTTCCACATGCAAGTGTTCCACCAAAACAACCTTTGTCAGACACTATTTTGCAAAGGTGCTGCTGTATCCTTTGCTTGGCACCACCCAGAACAAGTGTGATTTGTTCAAAGAAATACAAATTAGCTACACAACCCTATTCCAGAATGAAAGTGGATGATCCTAGATGTATTTGCAACACTAGTGCAGTGCTATCGAAGTATGGAGAAAGGTCTGGCAAAACAAACACTGCTATGGCAACAGTAAATCTGTAATGCAATTACTCAAGATAGAAGATATCTGTCCAGTTCCAGTTTGTAACCTCTACGATCAGCTGCTACCAGCTATTACACCCTGCAATTACACACTTATGTCTTTTTTCTTTACCATAATGCTTTTACTATAAATTCATGGAAATGTGATTTTAATCAGTATACTGAGATCCATAGAAAGGCCTACTTGTTCTTACTTGTTTGTTGGCATTGTATTGCCCCTGGGAAGCATTTTTACAACCTCACTCCCTCATTTAAAAATAAAGTACAGGCCTGACAATAATGAAGGACTAAACTGGTGTTTTTTTTTTCTTTTTTTGAGAGGCCAGCTGTGATGACAGGTTGTGGCAAATGCCCTGATGTTTATCCAGTGTTCAGCCCAGTGATAATAGAGGCATTGGTTTGTAATAGTTGTATAAATCACTGTATAATACTAATCCAGAGAAACCTGTTTTTTAATAGACTCAACACAAAAAGACCTTCTACTATCTAGAACAGTTGCTTCTCAAGCACAAGCTTCACCAGAACACCCTAAACATCAAGGAGATCCACGGTAGGTCAATATTCTGTGATTCATGCAGTGCACACTTTTCATTTAACTCTATTCTTAAAGGGTCTTGCTACATACTGTAGACTTCCCGCAGATTTACACTGAAAAGTGGGCAACTTGTCTGATTCCTCACTGGCGTAACTAATTTGGATTAGAATTAAGTAGAACGTAATGATGATGATTGAACGTTAATTACCTCTTCCCGTACCAGACAGCAAACCATGCATGCATATCACTGGTGCCAATCAGCTCTTACAGCTGTCCCTGTGTGGGCCTCAGAGGGGCATGTATTGTGCATCTAATCAGTGTGCTGTAATCAGAGCAGGCATTCCTTAATAGATTCCAGCTACGCAAACCTGCCTCATACTCTATTTAGAGATGCATACTGCTACATAAAACGCACACAGTCCTCCACACACACATGCTATGCATTGACTGACAACTCCTCAGCAGGACTCAACTGTGAAGTGGAGTTTGGCCCGGTCATGTAATTGAAATCATCTCCAAATCTCGGCAGGACTTGAAAGCTTTACGAAGGTTAAAACATGTGGTTACCATATTTTCTGCCGTCTTCATCTGCTGTTTTGTATGTGCTGTTGGCATGCATGTGTGTTCTGCTATGGCAATGACCCGTGAAGTGAGCCTGTGATGAATTTGATGGTGTTGCTCTTCTCTCTCAGAGGGGATTGATTTTTATTATGGCTCCAAGCAGCACGCCCAGAAAATGGTCGACTTCCTCCAATGCACCATACCCTGCAGGTGAGCAAATCTTCAGGGTACAATTATGAAATAAATGGCCTCGTGAGGGTTAATATTAGGCCAGCATTCCTGTTGTATTTACTTGAGCACTGATTGTAACTGAAATATTTACATTAATAAAGACTGCAGTAGTATAGTATTTTTAATTCACTTGTTCAGACGATGGTCAGAAAACAAAAACCACATAATATTATAGTTCATAATACAGGGTTTCTGCAGGGCATTAAAAGTCATTAAATTGATTTTATGAAAATTAAGGCCTTTAATGGCATTAAAAAACATTAAATTTGATGTCCAGAGGCATTAAAAAATTAAATGCACTTGATGGAAAAAAAAAAGCATTGTTATTCACAATTTATTTGGATTAAATAAAGATTTCATAATTTTGATTGGAAGTATAGTGTGACGATTGACAGGCGGAACCTTTTAATTGGCTATTGTTTATGGCCAATACAAGAAGTCACAATGCCAGATGCTTGGAATGCAAAGTGCTGTGAGTGTGCTTATGCCATGGAAAAAGAGTGGAGGGAATATTACCAAATGTTGGAAAAATACAAGTTTCAGCAGAAGTGATTGGAGGAGGAACTATTCAGAACCTGGTTAAAGCCTGTCAACAGGAAACCATCTTAAAACTGTATCTGCAGGTGGACATGGGCATTAAATGTGTTTAAAGTGGCATTAAAAAGCATTAAATTAGATTTGCTGATACCTGCAGAAACCCTGTAATATAACATATTATTTTTTTATCCACTGAGGACAAGATGCAGTGTCTCTGAATTTGTGACGATTCTAATATTGTCTGTTTATTTTTTATAATTTTTTTTTTTTTTAAAGGTCAAAAACATCCCAGCGCCTCATCTCTCATGACATCCATTCAAATACTTACAACTATAAGAGCACCTTCTCTGTGGAAATTGTACCTGTCTGCAAGGTAAACAGCTAAGTTGTGTTTTCATTTACTGTATGAGCTACATCTTGTTTTACTCACTCATCCACTGAGATGAGACACTCCTTTATCTGCTTAGTTCAGGCAAGCTTACTTGTCTTTATACATGGAGAGAAGCCTGTGCTTTCTTAGTTTGGGAAATGTGTTAAAAATCTGGCTCTCAATTTTGTAATATACAGATGGAAACCAGAGCATAGCCAAGAATCTTTCATGCCGTGTTTATTTTTGACATTGATGGTGATAGTGATAATAAATGAGGCTCATTCTCACTGAGTGCTAAATCCCATTTGACGTGTTGTTTTTAGGTTATTTTAAAATGCCAATCCACTGATTTACGTCTGCATGTTATTGTCTGACCGGTGCCATACTTTGACGTACAGACCATGAGGTCACGCAGGATAAAAGTTACTGTTGTATTTATTAACTGAACAAAAAGAGATAATGCTTTGACTGTCAAAGTTTCAGTATCTCTGACTACCTTAATCAGAGTTTTATATTCACACTCAGACTAAAATTAAACTCTTGGCTCCAGTATTACCTTTAATTTATAGACTCTTAAGGTTTAATTGAATGGATAGCCTTTATAGCCCTTGGACATGTTGAACTTAGCTACCTCTTTGTATCTGCTTGGCAGGACAACGTCGTGTGTCTTTCACCACGGCTGGCGCAGAGCCTGGGGAACATGGGTCAAATCTGTGTGTGCATCCGTGTCACCAGCACGATCCATCTCATTGATCCCAACACACTGCAGAGTGAGTATTTGTCTTGCTGGTGCTTCCACAGGTCGGAATGACACCACAGTTCAGCTCATCTCTGACCTTTTGTTCGCCCTTTGTTATGAAATAGTTGCAGTAAAATGTGTCTGGGTGTAGTCGGCTCAGAGTCTGTTTATAACAGGATGGTTCATTCAGGCAGTAATGTGAATTCTGTGAAGGTGGGGAATAGGACATTCAGTACTGTTAAATGAGGAGTTCAGGTCAACACCAAATAGAAAGTTTGCACACAGTTCAAAGAAGCACATTAGACTTCAGTGTCTGAGTATCTTTTAAAAGGCTTAAATTTCATTGTCCTAAGTCAAGACCTTAATTATCATTTTCTTTGGAATGCTAGCAAAGAATGTATTTAATTTCTAATTAGTATCTTGCATTTTAGCATAACAGAGATTAGAGTACAACCACTAACAATCATTTGTGAGGAACAGGGGGCTAGTTTCAGGTATATACTTGAGCAGCTTGAACAAAGATAAGACTAAAGATAAAGATTCTGTTCTCACCTGATTTCAGTGTTGATGTCCGTACGCTTCCTGTGTACCTCACAATTTAATTCTGCAGCTGCGCCTGGGTATTAATACTGTATATTAATTGTTGTTTACATTTTAAAGAATAATTTACCAAACAATTTTTTGTCACTAAAATGTAGGCTCACATCTTTTCCCAAAAGTCTGCTCTCCCCAGCGTAAAAACTACTACATCTCCAACCAGTGGTTCCCCCACGGGTCACATACTAGTCTAATATAAGACTATTATACAGCATTTTAAAGTTGTGTAAATTATCTTTGTGAGATGAACAAAAATGCAACTGTTAATTCGCTTGTCCACCATTATCTAATATGAGACTATTATCAGTGTTCTTATTTTATATATCGGCTGATGTATTGGTTTTTGGCCAATATATCGGATATTGGCTTTTTTAGCCCGCAATATCTGGATCAGCATTGGCCCCAAAAATCCCATATCCATTGGGCTCAAGCTTCAGTTACTGTGAACCAATCGTATCAGTTCCCTGACATCTGCGAACTTCCTCATAATGTTTACAACAGTTGGTCTAGTGATCCAACAGAGCAGATTTCCTAGCTATGAAGGGGCATATTTGTGATATGTAAAGCCATTATGTTAATTATGTTAGCCATTGTATGTTATGTTGGTACCTATTTTGGTTTTGACAGTATAAAAATGCAAGCGAGTTTGGTCCATTACAACATGATAGATTGTGGAGCAGCTATAAAAGGACCTCACCTCTCAAGGCACAAGGCAGATGTTAAAGAAATAAAATTAAAAGATGCATTATTTATAGTACAGTAATAGATTATTTAACAGAGTGGTTGTAAAAAAAAATGAGTTGATCATATTTGTATTGATTTATGGTATTTAATAGACTAAATAAATAATTATCTAATAAAAATCATTCACAGATATCAATAGTAATAATGGAATTGTAAGTTGTAGCCATGATGAGGCTGCTTAATTTGTTTAGTAAGTAAGTAAATTTTATTTAAGTGTTTCTCAGTGGATTGAGTCCACCTCAGGAAAGACTCCTAACGGATTGGTTTTGCATATTTGTAAGGCATTTGTTCTGGGGTGATAAACAGAAACGATCAAAGGCCTTTTTATGTTTTAGCTTACAATAATTTCTTGGCTAAAAGCAGTGCTGCACTAACCTGATCTCAGTCTGCTAACCACATGTTTATCACAGTTGTGTAGACCAGCAGCTTCCCTCTGTTCCCAGTCACAGCACAGCACCTATCTCGCTCTTAAAAATATATTTTCAGTTTACATTATTCACAGCCCAGCCAGCCTGGTTGAAGGGATTTCTAATCAATAGAAGTGTGGTGACAATTAGTGATGATGTGTTTCCTTTTTCTCTGGTGTAATCACTCATTATGTAAGAGGCTGAGGCACTCCTCCACAGACTTCTGACATTTTGGAAGCAGCACACACGTTTTTAATTACTCTTCAAAGTCCAGGCTATTTTTGCTGGAGAAACTTTTTGAGAGGACTGAAAAGCTGGAACAGCCCGGAGGCATTGGTCTGTCAAGCAGATTTGGACCGCAGTAGGCAATTAACCAAGTATTTAAAAGAAATCTATGCTGCTGTCTGTCGCCTTGTGTGCAGTTTATTTGTAGAAGACGAAAATATATCATTCCTGTCTAGTTTGAGAAATGTACAGGGAAGAAAACACACCGACAATGGTATGGCTTCTTAATAAGGTAACTTGGAACAAAACACATTTTAATAAACAACAGCATGTACTTCAACGAACTTGGATAAAATTGTTTTATTGATTGACACACAGTACTCTGACAAAGCAAGCAAAGCTTTTGTGAATGTATTAAACTAATATTAGACATAAAATAATCCCTTTTACTTAAATGTTTTGACTCTTGACTGATTTTCATTTAATAGTTAGTTTAAGCTTTATATCTTTTTATAGCTTCATGTTTTCTTGTTAATGATTCTACAAAGTTGACACGCCTTTTTTCCGAGCATCTGTCAAATGCAACCAGGTTGGATGAGTAGTTTCTATGCACAGCAACTCATGTCCCTTTAGAAATGCTCTGTAAGGTCTTGACTCTAGGACTTTGAGAGTGTTTTTCCAAAGCCTTAAAATCTTCATGTCTTGTTGAAATGTAAACCTGTCTCAGCCTGAGAGCTTGAACACTCTGTGCAGGTTTTCACTCAGGGCTGCTCTTTTTTTTCTATATCCATTTTTTTTCTCCACTAGGACTGGTCTCCCAGTCCCTGTCACAGGATAAACATCTCCAAAGCATGATGCCACCACCACCGGGTTCAAGGGATGATAATGAGGTGGTACTCAGTGCCCAGTTTCCTCAACACTGGAACTTGTTCCAAAATAGTTCAGTCTTCATTTCATCAGACCAGAGCATTTTGCGTCCTGACCTGAAAGTTGTTCATTTGCCTTTTTGGCAAACTCCTTGACAGGCACACAAAGACTGACATTATCTTTTTAGTGAGGAATGAATTCTGGTCTGTTTGGCCATTGTACCTGACTGGTTGAGTGTAGTAAAGTTCTCCCATTGCTAAAGACAAACTCTGTATTTCTTTTATAGTGACATTGGCATTTGTCTGTTTGAGTATGCCATGCTCTTGGGTACTTAGACAATTGCAGAAGGTTTCTTGTATTTTTCAATATGTGTCTTGTCATGGTCCTGTATCTCCTGTGCCATTAACTGTTAGACAGGTGTGTTTGTGCCTTTTTAGTAATGTTCCTTGACTCACACAGGTAAACCTGAGAGGTTATAGTAGCATTTTATACCATGTCCACACTAATGTGAATATTTTTCTAAACTGATAATGTCATCCTCCATTTAAAAGAAAACAATCATCCAAAAGCACCTTCATTTTACAAAGCATGTGCCCACACAACAAAGCAGAAATGACTACAAGCCACTGCAAATGTCTGGACAAACCATTAGTTCATTCAGTTGGACTTAAAACAGCAGATGCTGTAGTTGATACTCGACGTAGCAGATGCAGAGGCTTCAATCTGTCATGAAGTTGAGCAGCAACAAGTTAGGTTAATGTAAATTTATAACTTAAGTGTTGTTTCATGTTATCAAAATATGTTTTTTACATTTTGTGGATTTGGCCATAATGCTGGTCTGGTCCATTTTGCAAAGGTATCCACACTGACCTCGATCAATTGCAGGTCATACACAGATTTACACACCTGGATTTGAGGTTTCAGCTTCATTACACTAAGCAATAGCTGACATACACAAAATGGGGTGAGATACCATCATTTTTCAATCTGTTTTCCCTCCACACAGATGCACACGAAATGGTGGTTTTGGAAATCCACTTTGGAAAGTGCTTAAATTTCTTTTTTTTTTCTCCCTAAAACACTGTTTATGTGTGGACAAGACGCCCAAACCTAGAGAAAAACGTCAGTTTTGCAAAATATTTGCAGCATTGTGGAGGGGCATTGAAAAGCAGAATGCATCAGAGCTGTCACTCCAAGAACCAGATTTTTGATTTGTTGTCATGGAGAATTGTAACTTGAGTTGTGAGAAAAATTGAACTGTTTGTAAAGTAGGTTTTAAAAAAGTATGAAAAAAGTTTACAATGCATATAATTTGTTCTGACTATTTTAATTGCTGGTCTTACTATTTAATAACATAGTACTGAAATTTTTTTTAAATGCACTAGTTGCTGAGGTGGATGGGAACACATACTGGCGCAACCCATTCAGCAGTCTCTGTAACCCACGGCAACTGGAGGAGTTCATTGTTATGGACATCGACATCATCAGAGACCTGAAGCTGGGTGCTGGAGCTGGCATGAGGTCCAATAAGGTAAGGTTGTGTGCGTATGTGGTGCTGTTGTTGTAAAACAGATTGCATCTTGGGGAACCATTGCTCTTCTCCTGGAAGCAAAATCAATAGCAAACCATTACATTATCCCTGAACCTGTATGTTAGTTCCGTGCCACAACGACAAACACACTGTTGTCTCTCCTCCATCTGAGTGTTGCTATATTATCGATGCAACTGACAAAACAAATCAGACCAAAACAAGAGTAATGTTGTCTCAACGGCTTGAAACTACATTTATTTTCCTACTTTGTGTGTGTTGTAGCACACCCTGGCTGAAGTGTGGGTTCAAAAAACATCAGAGATGGATACCAGTCAGCAGTACCACTGCCGTACATTCCTGGGCCACCTGCTCAATATCGGAGACCTGGTGCTGGGGTGAGTCTAGAGGACAGCTGGGAAATGGATGGTGATTACATGATTGTAGTAAAGACTGACATTTACAGGTACTGTTATGTTATCTATGTCATTTGATTTATACAGGTTCGACTTTGCCAATTCCAACATTAACGATGAGTTCCTGAATAAAATGAACCCCCATTACGTCCCTGATGTGGTAAGAATTAATTGCACTAAATGGATCTTCTCCAGGAAATAAACCTGAACCACAGATGGGCCTGTAATACAGTAGCTGTTAACATGGTTAACACTGCCCTCCACTGGCAACAAAGAGTACTGACTGCAGATTATGTCTCATTCTTAGAAACAGTAAATTAGTTGAAGTGATATATTTTTTTTAACAATGTGGCTTCTCTTTAAGGTGATAATTAAGAAGAGCTATGACCGCAGCAGGAGGATGAGGCGCAGGAACTGGAAACTGCAGGAAATGACCAGAGATCGGGATGGCATGGATACAGATGACGAGAGGTAGGAAAGTAACAGAGTTCTTATAAAACATGAATTCCTCAGTCACATTGTCTGAGTTGTGGAAAGACAAAAAAAAAAAAAACAAAAACACCATGCTCCTCCCCTACTTTCTGGTACTCATCCCCAAAATAAACAGGCGGCATTAAATTAGAGAGGATTCTGTGAAGAAAAATATATATTCAGCTGCTGATGTGATTCAGTGTTATTTAAAGAGTGTCTATACAGAGAGATTTTGAAGAGTATAAGTCATATTTAATGATGTTCTCAACAACATCATCTGAAAATGACATTCAGCAGTGTAGTCGATTTCTGACCCTCCTGTAGTGTACTGTTTGAGGCTATGAACAAAAAACCCACCCTTTTTTCTACATTTTTTGTAAATATTGCTAATGATTACCTGTCTGTGCTCCTCATTATGACATAGTTGTGCTTATACTTTCCCCAGTTAAAATGCATTTCAGTGCAACTTCTCCTATATAAGGTCTTACTTATACAGGTTGATAAATTGTCAGCTGAGGAGTCACATACTGAACAGCAGCACAGCAAGTTGTACCATGGCCAGCTTTTAAAGTAGTTTAGCTGACTTTGCTAAGATTCAGCTGCAGAGTTGAGAGAATCAGAGCAGCCAATAGAGTCACTGCTCTGCTACACTTTCCTCTGTTTTACCACCATTTTTTCCCTTCTTCTTCTGTATCTGCTGCAGTAGATGTACCTGTAACATAATGATGAGTTAACATCACCTTGTATGCTAGTAGCTGTCACTGAGTATTAAGAATGTAACCAGTATTAGACATAATAGAATGCCGGTAATAGAAGACTCCTCTTGGTGGTGCTCTGTGATATGTAAAAGAAACACAGCGTGTTGAAGAGCAGAGTGCCGGACAGGACAGGTGTTCAGTTCTGGGCTCAGGTTTCTTCTTATCCTTTTCTGTTCTGTTCTTCCTTTTTGCTACAGCGAGGCTTTGAATATTTTGATTTTGATCAGTTATGTTTAAATGTATGTATTTTCAGGCTTATTCATCGAAAATATATTCATAGAAAAGCTTTGCACAGCTTGTAATTGCAGTTTATATAGACAAAGTTATTTGACAATCTACAGTTTTGCTACACATTAATCCACTTGGCTCACCAACCAGCAGCCTTTTTATTTTTTATCTGTAAGGCAGCTGGTCCATGTTAGGATTTGTAAATTCATATATAAAGCCTGTGAGACTGAAGTAACTTGTCAGCTGTCTCACTTGATCAGGCTCTGGTTACACTGAAGGTACATATAGTAGATTGTTTGTTTGCTCTAATCAGTTGCAAAGGTATCAAAACGAAAGTTTTTTTTCTAGTGTCTGAGATATCCTCACAAAAATAAGATTCACCAAGTTAAATCGTCAGAAGAAAATATTTTCATAAAATACACTTTGATCCTTTTGTTTGTAAGCTGTCGTAAAATGTGAGAAAACCAAAAAAAGATGAAATGACTAATGACAGGACATTGTTTTGTATTTTGTGGAGAGCATTTTGAAAGGAAAGTGCTTTTGATGCAGAACCTTTTATTGTTGTGAACAGCTGGTTTTCTCCTCACACATTGTTGTATCTTTAGACAATTCCAGGACTTCCTGGAGGATCTGGAGGAGGATGAGGCTCTGAGGAAGAACATAAACATCTACAGAGGTGAGCAGCTGGACGTAGTGCCCTCAGACATTTAATTTACCATCAGTATCTATTAGTAGATCTAGTGCTGTTAAGTTTATTAAATTTGTAGGTTGTTAATAATTATGTTTTTTTTTTCCATTTCAGATGTTTCCAAGGTTCCAGTAGAAAGTGACACTGATGATGATGGAGCACCACGTATCTCGCTGATGGAGATGCTGGAGGAACTCAGTCTGAATGATGCCACAGGAGGAGAAGGGGCAGACATGATGACAGACTAGTCTGTTTACAGCCTGTGCGACACTGGCCACTGATTCAGTATAATTACATTCGCAGCCTCTGAGTTTACACCGGGGGACATGGACGACTAACTCAACAAATAACCAGTAAATAACCGTTTCATGTGGAAAAAAATCCACAGTTTTCATATCTTTGGTCACCCGTTACAGGAAAAATCTGTAAAATCAAGGTTAATGCAGTGCCACTTCTAATAGATATGTAATGATTACATTAACGGTAAAACTAACAAAATGAGTTCTGTCAACTCTCTGGGTCTAGATCAGTTAGATCTTGAGATATTCCAGTTGAAATTTTCTCTGTATCTTCATCAAGAATTTTGAAGTGATTTGAAAATAGAGTGCTTTCAGTGTACTTTTCAAATAAATCTTCATTATAATGCACATTTCTCTCTTTTTTTTTTTTTTTTTTTTTTTTTTTTTTTAAACATGTTTTCTGCTAGGAAGTGTTAGTTTTGTTCTGAAATTCCACCAGAGGGAGCTTCATACCGCTGACAAAAGGCTCTAATGTATTCAAATAACTACACTTGTGGTAAACTGAGTTATGTGTGCTAATGGTGTGTTAATTTGGTTTCCATGGTAAATATTCAAATACCTGGTCAGCTGCAGCACCGTTCCACCCACGATGTGCTGCCTACATTCTGCTAAACACGACAACACAAATTAGACTTGAAGTTCTAAGTAACATTATTGAATGATCTCTGTTAATGAGCAATGACTTGATGCCACCAATAATGGTTTTCACCTCCAAAATGTCTTTGTGCAGTATAAAAATTGAAATTGGACACTGTGGACCTGGATGTGCTTTTAAAAACAGTACCACAATGTTGTAGTCGCATATTTACAATACATATTGTAAAGCCAGTAATGAGTAAAATGAGTATCCTGCTTTAAAATTTGATGTACACCTGATTTAGAAATGTTCTTAGTGATTTAAGATGGTATAGGTGCTCAGAGGAAAGTAGAAAATGTGTTAAAGTGTAACAAACACTGCTGGGTTGGAAGGGAATCCCAATGTAAAACATATTTTGGTAAACTAAGTGACAAGATGTGTCAAGATACTACATTTACAAGGATATTTCAATACATGATATTGGTAAATCTAAAACTAAACGTCCCTGTGGTTGTAGGGCTGAAGAGTAATGAGCATTAAAATATTTTCAACACAGACATTTCTTTAAAATGTCTTAAAAACCCCAAACAATACCACTTCAATCACAATATTGTAGGTCATTTGTATTGTGTATCTTGACAAGCACAGTCCTTTGCTTAACCAAAATTCAACTGCCATATATTTTAAATTCTGGATGTATAGACTCACTAATAGTTTTTTTTTTTTTTTTTTGTGATCCAAGAGGCATGTCATGTGTAATGGTATATTAGTGTGGGTGAAGAGGTGGGGGGAGGAGCAGGTCCAGTCTTGTTTTTCACAAACCTGAGCTGGTTGTTAACAGTAATCAGATCTACTTGGGAAAGTGAATCAAGTGAATCCCTCTGGGTGTTTGTGTGTGAGTCATAACAAAGCAGAGTCGGGGTTCTCCTGGTTCTTATCACCCCCCAGTTGACCTGCTTTTCTCACCCTCACTGAATGCACACAAACCGAGACCGTGTCAATCTAATGCTTGGTTTTTAAACTGAAATTTATAGAATGACACACGTTCTACATATTAGCACAGGGCATCATGTGATAACATCTGAACTACTGAGTGCCACAGTACAATAATACAGTAATACAATGCAAATGAGATTTCCAGGTCAGAACGGTTCACCAGAGGGCCACAGTATTTTCTGTATCTCCAAGATGAAATATTTACTCATACACTGTATCTGACATTTGAATGGTTCTCATTCATTCACAGAGTCGATGACGCCAACACAATCGCGCTGTGTACCCATGTAGAACCGGTGCGCCATGGCGGCACTGCCCGTGTTTACACATCAATAATGCATATGGTTGCCAAGTGTAAGAATTGAGCAGGTCAGCAAAGATGGGCCAGATGGAGATAAGATTTCCTAACTGACTGATTACCCTAAAGCAAAGGGGCTCAGACTTAGGTTTCTTCTTTAGGGGGGGTGCCTCAAGTTCTTTTTTTTTTTTTTTTGCCTGTAACCATGACCTCTTATATTCTAACGCACAGTGCGCACTGCAGCCTCCTTCCTGGATGTTTCCTAAGCACTGGTTTTGCGCAGTAAGCTTTGCGTTTTCTTTCAGATAAATTGAGTCATGGATGTTCTTGTAAACTACAAGTAAACTACAAGAACATGTGTAGTTTCCAAATATCTTTACGTCATCGTGCATACATATTTGGTTGATGTGGATTGCCTTTTTATTCACATTTCCAGCCACAAAATGGTCAGTCAGCTGAACCAAAGTCAATAAAACAGTACCATCATAATTATATGAAGGCTATACACCACTAAAATGTTAAACCACACCAGTAAATTGTATGAAAATGAAAAGAAAAGTGGAGATTATCTAATGCATCTTATGTTCACTAACTTCAACATTGGTCTAAAACGTTGCATGATTTAAAGAACACCTGCATGCATGATAATATTACTAAAACTGTGCGTAATCCCTGGCTGATTCCTCTCTTTAAATGACTATCATATGTAATGATGAACGTGCTTTATTGTCAACATCATACCACTGGACAATGAAAAAGCTGCAGCTATATATTAAAGTGTTTAGAATAATGCGCATTCTGGTCATGTTTTGGTCATTTTATGCAATTATGGTCGTCGGTAGGTTGTATTCTCCAGACTCTGCAGTGTGAAGTGCATGTCACAGTGATGCCTGTGCTGTTTGGGGCTTGTTTTGTTCCTCCTGTGCAGCAGAGCGGACTGCTGCTGCTGCTG
The DNA here is from genome assembly GCA_037367295.1 of Apogon hyalosoma. Taxonomy (NCBI): domain Eukaryota; kingdom Metazoa; phylum Chordata; class Actinopteri; order Kurtiformes; family Apogonidae; genus Apogon; species Apogon hyalosoma. The sequence continues at coordinate 25,340,380 of JAPQRP010000006.1, read as the reverse complement.
CTGCTGCTGCTGTCTACGTCAGAGGAGGGACTGCGGCGCAGAGCCGGGCTGCTGCATGCTGGGACGGGTGAGCGAGAGGATGCGACACCGACTCAACAAACTTTAAAGATGCTGTAGAAAGCAGCGGACTGTACATGGCGACAATAGAGCCCCTCCGGAGACATCGATTCTCCTCTTAATGCCACAGCTGTGTTCTCTCCGCTGCGTAAAACACAAACACCGGCCTGTGCGTTATTCCTCCGCCAGTCCACCTGCAGGATCTGTGAGCCAGGTGAGTCCTGAGTGGAAGCACGAGTAGTGGGTGTGGTGTCGTAGGCTACCCATAGTCTGTATGACCCAGGTTACTACATATAGGCCAGTGACAAACTGGTGAGGCAGCTTTTCGTTTACACAAAGCAACGGAGCAACAGTGTAGCGACACGAGCTGACGCTCATCCCGTCCTAGTCTCATCACTAGTTCCAGGGGATTTCGAGTCGGCTTCTAAGGCAAGTCTATATGGATTTAGTTCTAAAAATATAACTCCTCTTACTGGTTTCCTTTATCAAACACAAAATCTGAGCAAAATGTATATTTATTCTAATCTTTTTTTTTTTTTTTTTTTTTTTTTTTTTAATAAGATGTGATGCTGATGCGCAAACCTGTAATAAGTGTACTTGAATCCATCGTCGGAGACATCATTTTGCTTCAGTATTTTTGTGCACCATGCCTGCGAACAGAACTCCATTATTAATTGCATTATTAATTTAGAGACTGCTTAACCTGCAACCGGAGTTCCAATATTTATTTTTCACAGGAAGTTCATTTGTTTACATCCTGCACCTGTTCCGTATCTGTTATGTGATGAAACGACTGAAGCATATTTTTTTTTGTTTTTCTTGCTCACAAAGTATATTCTAGAATGTAAGGTGGGTAGAATATACCTGCACCTGTAGCGCACCTGTTGACCCCGCCCCCCAGCTATGCAGCAGCAGGATCTGTTGATACCTGCGGCTATGCAAACCTTAAACAAATAGGCTTAGTTTTTTTTAAAATGGTAAATTTTAACACTGCTATTAAATTAATAAGATTTTTATCTTTATCTTAAAATGCATCGTGGCTCAGTTATTTACAGTGTGACCTGCTATATCATAAAGTGTTTATATTGAGCCCATTATCTACACTATGTTCTGTTGGAGTGGAAAAACATTGCTCATTACTCTATTCACATAGCAGAAACTTATTTGTGAGAGTCCCATGTGTGGAAGCATGGGTGTGTGTGTCTCTAATGTGGGAGTAAGTGTGCCAAGAAAATAATGGGGAGGTTTTATTTTCAGGTCCATGAGGGACCCCTGGGTTTAATTTCATTAGGTGCATTTCCCTCTTCATACAGCTAATCCCTGCAAGACCCTGAGTTCTGCATCCATGCAGGAGGGCAGCATGATTGCCCCCTCAGGGCTCTGCTATTTGTAGTTACATTGTAGGATGCAGGATAATGGCAAACATGGGACAAAACATGACCCCTGTCTGGAGAGTACCAGCATTCACAGTTTAATTGGATCAAGTTTATACGACATAATGGGTAGTATAAAAATATTCTGTTCATAATTGTTCAGGGTATGTCTTTATTGAATTAACTACATGCATATTAATCAGAGTGTGTCAGAATTTAAAAGCAATCTAAAGTAACTGATTTTTTCAAGTGCATAGGTACTTTACTTGAGTATTATATCTAATAATATTGTACTCCACATTATAGGTTTAGATATTGAACTTACATGATACAGGAAATATAATAAATACAGGAAAACTGTACATTATTATTATTGTGTTATTGAGCATAAAAATTGGCTTAAGTGAAGAAAAATATTTGATAGTAGGAGATTGACTGGATTAAAAAAAACACAAAATGTAAATGTGTATAAAATCATCATGTCCTCATTCAGGACACACACTGGCAGAGAGCAAAAAGGGAATGTAGTAAAAAATTGATCATCACAGTAAAAAAAAAAAATAAATAGTGGAACCTATAACGACATCATCACCAAAGTGATGTGATTCAGTGATCCAGCTACATAGAGTTTTTATCAGGGCATAATACTTCACACATGCTCAACTTTAAATCTCTGTACATTATGGGATGTTTATCAAGTTGAACATGTAACTTCTGTCCTTTAGTTTCCATAGGATTACCTTATTTAGACCAGCTATGAATAGAATATTTTGAGCAAGATAATACATATAACACGGACAGGTGCATAGGTTATTTAACCTGTAGATGTTACTACTGTACTAAAGTACATCTGCAGAATATTTCATCCATGTGTTCCAACTCTGGGCATTTCCTCTTTTACTTATACCACTGTGTCTTTATCTAAATGATTTGCTGCATCTTCTTTTCTCCTTCAAACCCTCTCTCTCTTCCCACTCTTCATCTCTGTTTTGTTTTTATCCAGCCTGCAGGATGAACTTCAAGAACCTGAGGGAGTACCTGGCCTGGCTGTACTACCAATACCTGCTCATTACCGGCATCTATGTCCTAGAGCCCTGGGAGAAGTCTATCTTTAATTCTGTCCTCTTCTCTGCCATTGCCATGGTGATCTACACCTCATATGTCTTTGTACCCATCCACGTGCGTTTGGCACTGGAGTTTTTCTCTGGGATCTTTGGTGGCCAGCCTGAGAGCACTATGGCACTCATGAACTAAAGTGAAGAGATAATATGAAGGAAAGGAGGAGGGGAGGCACGTTGGATTAGCATGAGTCCTCAGATCATTTCCAGAACTCATCTCCTTAGCTCCCTGAGCACATCGACCCCCTTTAACACCATGTTCTTCTTCACCTGATCCTAAAAAAAGCCACCTCAGCTTATTAAAACTGAAAACATGAAGATTTTAATGGAATATTCTGGAAAGCAGAGCCTTACAATCTTCTTTACATCCCAAACCCTCTGGCCTTACCCTGTGGTATTAGACACATGACTGTACATTTCTTTCACACCTTTGCTGTGAAATATTTTTGTAGAATGTTTTGTTTTTTCACTTTGTTTTTATTTTCCACCTGTATGTCCTGTGTGAATGCATACCAGGGTCTTGGTTTTGCATGATATGGTCATACATGAAAAGTAGTTTTTAGCATGCTCATCTCACCACAAACTACTACGACTCTCTTCTTTCCATCTTGCCTTTTGAGCTACTTCTTCCTGTATGTTTTCCTGCATTAATATGTTTTACTACTGCATCTGTGATGACACGTTTCACTGTTTGTGAACTGATAAAAAAAAAAAAAAAAAAAAAAAAAAGGAAATCCATGCTCATCCCCACATGTTTAACATGCACTTAATCTTGTGGTTGATGTATGGTTTTGTATCAGAACCACTATCAGCTTTTTTTAGTTGCCTTTATGCACTGTAATGCTAAGAGCCAGGGCACATTGCACATTCCCTGAAGTCACTGGTTAGCTAATCTTTACAGAGAGAGATGACAGAAAAGCTGTAGCTATGCAATGAATCGAAAAGCATTTCAGTCTGGGATCTGTTACACAGTTGTGTAATGTTTGTCCTGAGCCTATATTTACTAATTTACTGGTCAGAGTGAGTAATAAAGCGTAAAAATGGCATAGATATGTACTGTGCCGAGCCCTCTCTTTATCTCCAGCATTTTAACTCTTTGGTATGTCAGGAAGGTGTGGTCAGCACTGAGCATTAGCAAATATTGATATAACACACCTTCATGACATAGCTTTACTTAATCAATGACCTCTGAACTCAAAGCAGAAATATTTGTTTTGTTAAATGCAGAGACACTGCAGTCAAAATATCTTGAGCACTCTGACTGACCAACCAAAAAATCTACTGTCTTCCTTACCTATAGTTGACCTATAGACTGAACCAGAGAGAGAATGAGTCGTAGTGTGTCTGGTTGCTGTGATGAGCAATACGCTTTGGTGTATGCATAAATTCATCTATGATTTTTGTGCTTTGGGTCAAGGGCTTGCAAATTTCAGTCTGAACGTGATCTCTAAGTTAACTTTATTTATATGGATTTATATATTTATATGCACTGGTAAATGCTTGGCTGGTTACAATGTCAATTACCAAATGTTTTTGATTATTTATATCTGTGTTCTCTTGTGGCCATAATTAACAACTAAATTGATCTTTACTTTGTTTCTCTACCTGAAAGTGCTTTTATATTGTTCCCAGCTTTGTGTCATTTCATTATTATTATTATTTTTTTTTAAGTTCCAGACATTTCCTGTACCACAAACATAGAGCTCTGTGAGAGGCGTAAAGGCAATAGATGTCTCTGTTTCACTGGTCAGTGAATGAATGTTTTATTTATACATAGGAACAAAATTCAGAAAATAAAGACATCTGAAGACACAGACATGTGTTCTCTGTCTCAGGTAGATGGGTTACCTTTAATTTGAATGTCTCCTTTGATAGTATAAAATATGCATTATATCAAATCTGGTCAACTTCAGAATCAATAATTTTGCAACAAACGATCAAGTGAACAGGGCAGTTGCTGAGAAATGGAAGAGACAAGTGAAACAAAATCTTGGGTTCCACATTCCTGACACAAAAAAAACAAACCACATAAAGTGAATTGACACAATAAGAGGCAGAGCCACCAAACCAGTTCTGCTCAGACAGTACAGGAATGAATGCCCAGAGGATTCAATTTCACCAGTACAGACACTAGGTAAGCTATCTATGCTTACAAAGCTGTGTCCATCCTATTTATTGTTGCAGACACAATTAAAGCAAATGTTCCAATCTGTGTAAAGGTCACACTGGTAATGTAGTGTGAAATGAATCACACTGGAATTAAGTTTGCTTGCAACTGATGTAGGATGTAGAAGTTTATTTCCTGTGATATTAAAATGCTCAAGCAAGAAATTGCTTTTGTTACTGGTCTCAGTGGTAGAGAAGCCTAGCTCTGTAGCTATGTTTATGGCTTGTAACTAGACACCTCCACCTTGTTTTTGTTTCCAGGATGTCTCAGCACAATGGCCACACAACCCACACTTAGCTACCTGTGCACTAAAACCCATCCAATGAAATAACCAAGTCGTCTCCTCTGATAGAGTTGTTTGTAGTGGGCTTTTTAAGTATTTAAGTGTGCGTCAGGTTCCTCCGTTTACACTGCTCATGTTAATTTGTATCCCATGAAGGAAGAGGCCAAAGGTTATCCTCAGACAGACGAGATGTAAACAAAGCTATCGAAGGCTCTCAAAACACTGAGGTGCGGTGCGTTGTTTCTCTTGTGTTTACATGTGACCCGTGTCTGTTTCTCCCAATGAAAACTAGAGGAGCCCTTGACAACGTCAGATACACAGACATAGAGAAAAACACACACGTGCATGCCAACACTGTCACCATCCCCACGTTTCAATTTACAAGGAAACCCCAGAAAGTGTTCAAATATTAATGCGACTGCCAACATTTGATCACCCTGTCCACTTTGGCGTAAGTCTCACAGCCACAGACAAACACAACCTGCCATGTTACATTGTCTTTGTAGGGAGACTCACTGATATAAGCCATTCTCTGTAGTACATATTCTTGCTCTATGTTCTTAAATATAGAAAAACACCCACTTACTTACATGCAATTACGCAAAGACATGCACAAAAAACGTTAATGGTGTTGAGTGAATACAATGAATGTCTCCATTACAATAACTTTACCTAAATACGATTACTGTTAAATATTAGATAAAATATAAAGAACAAACAGACATATAGATCTTTCTATTTCTGCTGGTTTGCATACTTGTCATACTTTCTCATTTCTCTGTTTAATGTTTCCCCCAGGCCTTTTGTTCAGCTGTTTGAGTAGCTTAAGATATTTCCCAAGAGTGATGAGTGATGAATGATGCATTTTTCTAGTACTCTATTGTACAGGTAACATATACCAGCAGTGTAATACATCTACAGATGAGCTTCTCTTTTTCCTGCTTTTTTCCCCACTTTATTTTTTATTTCCTGTTCAGCTGAACTGTTTTATATACTGAAAGTTAATACAGTAGTACTACACTATTTTATTATCTT
>JAPQRP010000006.1:25308066-25327925 GCA_037367295.1 Apogon hyalosoma | reverse complement strand
ACACACACACACACACACACACACACACACACACACGCACACACGCACACACACACACACACACACACACACACACAAAACATATAAAATACCCTAAATAATGTACATTCATGAATGCAGTCCAGATTCAAAAGAACTAAGACTTCATCTTAGTGAAAACAAAGGAACAATACAGAATAATATAGTGCAAAATAAATGTAAGATGTGCTTAATTACTAAACTCTATTACACTAGCAAAAATTTGTTGTTGATTGTACTGTGAATTTATCCATTATTAAATATGTTTTTAGGGGATAAAGGTGACAGAGGAAACACTGGGTCAGCTGGGTCACCCGGAGGTTTAGGAAAAACAGGACAGAAAGGTAAGGATTGTGAGACTGGATAAGGTTATTTCAAAGTTTTTTGCCATTTTTTTTGTGCAAAATTGTAATGTTCTTGACATAGTTTCCTTTACTGTGCAGGTGATATCGGCTCAAAAGGTGAGAAAGGTGAGAGAGGGATACAAGGTCTCAGAGGTAATGCTGGGGAGAAAGGAGAACCTGGCTACAATGGGACTGCTGGGGAGAAAGGAGAACCAGGAAAAGAAGGTCCTCCTGGACCTCAAGGACCACCTGATTCAGGTCCCAAGGGGGATAAAGGGGATAAGGGAGAATGTGGTACATTTGGGGAGAGAGGCCAAAAAGGTGAGAGAGGGGACCCTGGGCCTCCTGGGGTCCCAGGAGGGATGGGAATTCCAGGTATAAATGGCAAGCATGGTACCCCAGGTCCTGTAGGTGTCAGAGGTGATCCTGGACCCCCTGGACCACCAGGTGAGCCAGGAGTGAGAGGGCCTCAGGGTGTTCAAGGCATAAGAGGGATGCCTGGGCCGAAAGGGGACAGAGGTTACCCAGGGATGAGAGGAGATCGGGGTTTCCGTGGGTTCAAAGGAGCTAAAGGGTCAGGGGTTCCCCAGAAACGCTCAGCCTTCAGTGTAGGGATCTCACCCAGAAAGTCTTTTCCTCCGTCTGGCTTCCCAATCCGATTTGATAAGGTCTTCTACAACGACGAGAACCACTTTAATGTCACTTCCAACAGCTTTACATGTGTCCATGCTGGGGTCTATGTGTTCTCCTTCCACATCACTGTACGTAACCAGCCACTGCGAGCCACGCTGGTGGTAAACGGCTCACGCAAAGTAAGGATACGGGACTCCCTCTATGGCCAGGACATCGACCAGGCGTCCACTCTGGTGGTGATGCGGCTGGTACCAGGTGATCAGGTATGGATGGAGACTCTCAGAGACTGGAACGGGGCATATGCCAGCAGTGAAGATGACAGCATCTTCTCTGGATTCTTGCTTTACTCAGATAAGGTCTGACGTTCACAGGGCCAGTCTTTGTCAATGCTGTGGATATCTACATCTGCTGCGCTGTCCCAGCTTAACCAAATGTGTTAAGGCCAAATATTGGTGGTGCTACTCTATACTCTCTTCTTATGGACCACTTGAAAACTGTATTATACAAAAGTCTGAAAATATAAAGACTGGCAGTATCATGGTCATGTTCATTTAATCATATTTTTTCTATTACCCCTAAAATAAAACAATGAAAAGAAACACCTGCACATTGTCTGACTGATGCTGGTATATTTATTCATGACACTTCAAACAAACCATCCTCATCAGGTAAATGAACAACTGTTTGTAAGTATTATTGATCATAAATGCTAGATAAATTATCTAATCAGATTAAAAAAAATAGGTCAGTATTGCCAAATTATATGCACAAAACAAAGATTAAATGCCAGTGTTGTATATTGAACTTTAATAATACATCTTCAAATCCGAATGACATAGAATAAAACAAACAAACAAACAAACATATTTTGATAAAGGAAAATGTCAATGTTGACACTTGTCTTGAATTTAAATTGAATTTTTTTATGAAACTATTTACCTTCTTCAAACCCTGTGGGCTATAATTTTGCTGCATAATGTACTTAGTTTTTAGTCTTTGAAATGTCTGTATGTGATGTATTTACTGAGAGTGAACTATAAGTCATGTCCTTACATAAACATCATGAACCCATATAACCATTACCTCACTTCTCTGACTCAAAATAGCCCAAAAGTTCATTTTTAGACAATTTTTTTTCCATCTCTTTCTTCCTCTTTTATGGAACTTGCAAGTTCTTTTACCTCACAATCACAGTGTCACTGATAACCAAGGATGAGACATAGAAATATATGATATATATGTAATATATACAGAAAATACCACTGATCTGAATCATTAGTCTTAGTTGAAATTTGGTGCAATGTGGTTTTGTTATGGAAATTGATAACACCGTTACTGCAATGTTACTTATACACATGTTTTTATTACATTATTTTATTGAATTACAGTTGTTTTGTACAAAGAGATTGTATTCACTGAGAATAAAGTCAAATACAGTGACGCATATCATTGATTAAAAGTTTTTTTTTGTGACATCCTATATAAATCTTCATGAAAATGACAGCATAAAGGGATTGTTACTAGAAGCTAAAATCATCACACATTATCCTCCACCATTATTTTCTTTAATGATCTGCATGTAACATATGATAACTCATCACTCCACATCAGCATCTAGAGAATCGTCAGACATTTCACCAGACGCCCCAGATGCATCTTCAGTCTCTGTGGAGACAGTTTGGTTGTTTGCAGACTGGAATGTAGGTGATGGAGTGGTTAGCCCTGGCTGTGAGGTCACCAGAGGAGGCTCTGAAGACTGGGTGGTGTCCACAGTGGGTGCAGTGGGTGGGTGGGCAGAGGATTGGACCTCTGAAGGCTCAAATGAAGAGAATAAGGTCATGTCTAGGGAGGCTGAGGTCCATGGGTCGCTGTCCGGAAAAGATTTAGGCTTCATTGTCTGTATTCCTATTGGATCAGAAAAAGTTTAACCTGAATTCAGGAGGAGAATTATTGATTAAGGTTGCATTTCATCTGTATGTACCTGTCACTTGTCCAAAGCTTTTAGGGTCACTCTGTCTGGAAATCCCCATCTGAGGCACCGTGGCACTGCAGGTGAATGTGCCTGGGCTTTGTGTGACCCGGACATAGTTCTGAGGGGCAGCCATTCCCAGGTACTTGTTATTCTTGTAGAAATAGAAGTTTATTGGAGGAGCAGGAACCCTGGCGTTGTACTGTACATGGCATACAAGTTTCATAGTTGATGGACTTATTGGACTGTCGTCAACAATCTCCAATGTCGGCTGCATCAAAACCTCTGTGACAATAACAGAAAAGAGACATTTATAAAGTCTGGCAGTAACACTACACCCAAACATATGACTTGTAACTGCAACTGTGAAACATCTCACCTACAACCTGAAGTGGAGTGACATTTGAAATCACAGAAACTGTGTGTCTGAATCTATCCCAGGAGGCTCTGCAAGAGTACAGTCCTCCATCCTCAAGAATCAGATTGGTCAGGTGCAAATGTCCACTGGGGCCTTTCTGTCTCAACACTTCAACACCGTCTTTGTACAGAATTGCCTCACGGATGGGGGGCTTTCCTCGGACGTGACAGGTCATCATCAGGGATTCTCCAACAAGTCCAGGATGTGGTGGGACCTGCAGGATGGCCCACCCACCTGCACACAGAGAAAGGTATCACTTCATCCATCTCATAAAAGTAATAATGATAACAATACGGAAATAATGTCTGCTCGTTTTGCTATCAACAGAGACAGATAAACATAAAATAAGTAAATACTCCTGCTCAGCATGACAGCTACTATATAATAATATGAAGTAAGAGGATATTTCTGCTGATAAAGCACATCTTACCATCCACAATGATCTCCACTGGCAGACTTTTGAGGGTATGTATCTTCCCAACAATAGAGTTCCTAAATCCTTGGCAGTAATATTTCCCACTCTCTTTAATATTTGTATTCCACAGGACTATGTTTTCTCCATTTTGTGCAAGCTGCTCCGACCCCCTGAACCACAGGTAATGCCAGGTGAAGTTGTAGTTATCAGGAATGCTGCATCTCAGCCGGACACTCTCCCCGGAGAAGACTTTTGAGTCTCCTGATGTGATCTCCACAACAGTTCTAAATAAAAGGGGGGCTACAGAGAAAAACCTAGGATTAATAGTGATTTTCTGCCTTCAGTACATTTACCAAATACTTTCATTGGTGTATTTGTTGATAATTCCTTTATACATTGTGCCATTGAAATTTTTAACCAGTAGGAAATCTGAAAATGTTCTCCATCACTGCTTAAATGATAAATTCTAAGTATTAGGTACATACCCACAGGTTGTACAAGCTGCGGCAGTGTTGAAAGCACTGAAAAAGTGAAGAACCACAGATGAGACATGAAGGTTTAAAGTTAAATTATTCTGATGAATCACAGAAAACTCACCTAAGAGGGAAATAACCAGGTCCATTGTGACTGCACCTCTTGATAAGAACCAGGGATTGAAAGCAGTGTTTTATTTGTGATGAAAAGAGAAGTGAAAATTTGGGGTTTTCTTGCCTTTTACATACAGGAAATCCTCATTTCCATGAAAAAGCTTCTCTCATTTCTGATACAAGTGTGATTTACATTGTATGCATAGTTTGTAGGCAGTCATTAAAAAAAGCTTAAAAACATTTAATAAATGGAAAAAATAACAAAAATAAGCAGAAGTGCTGTATGAGTGACATTTCATATTTCAGCTTTACATTTTGCTGATCTATTTGACTTCCTCTTAATTCTCATGTAATTTTGTTAACCCCATCTTGGGCGTTGGCCTGTTCTAGAAAACATATTACTTGGCAAATACAAAGGGGAAATAAAAGTAACACATTCATAAGATTGTGCCTATGTTCACTGAAAAAAATTTACAGAAATACTAAATTCATGTATATTTTAAAACCATGTGCAGGTAAAGTAAGTCACATAAGAAACTTCTAGTAACTACTCTTGTAAAGAATTGTTTTATCTTGGTGAAAATGTGTATTTTCCATAATTTCATCAGTACAACTTTCCAAATAACCTTCCCAACACTAACAGAATTCACTAAGTCTAATATGTCAGTTACTGGTGCCATCATGTGAAACGTGATGAAGACGAGTTAGACACAAACACTGTTTTCAATTTTTATTAATTATCATAATCATCATCATCACACACCCATAGATGCAAATAAACCAATACTGCTGCAATAAGTTACATTTAAATAAAAGACAGTATTGACTTTGTTTTTCCCATGTGATAACAAACCTATAAGGTTACAAAGTGTTTGAAACTTTTGAAAATATCAGGTAAATGGCTTCTGCATACAGTGCAATATGAAGTTATTCAAGCTATTGTTAAGATCTGCATTAAAAGCCGTTTGTCAAACTAAAATTGGACACCAACTGCACACTGGCTATACTGTTGCAGACATCAAGCAACGCAAAGAAAATCTTAGTTCATGAGAAAGGGGTTAAAAAAAATCTGCCCTTCACATTTTTCAAACACACATTGTAACTTTTTGAACATTCCTTCCACTACAGGGCTGTCAAATACGCCAGTCAACAACACTGTTTTCTCTGAAGACAGTGAGCATCATCCTTTAAATGGAAGTTTATTATTCACTTCCTTCATTTAATGTCTTTAAAAAAAGTGCTTAAAAATAAGTTAAATGAGTAATGTTATTCTTCTGCACTAGTAAAGCAACAGGCGTTAGGAGTAATTTCATATCAGGTGCTTACAAAGAAAACGGAATCGTCATCAGCTGGTCTACTAACCCCATGGAGCATAAGTTCATTCACCAAAAACAGACTTACGTTAAAGTCGGACATGCTTCTGCCACCCTCTTCACCCGATAAAAGTATTCATTGAAAATGTTAATTGCTTACTATTCACTCATTGGAATTTTTGTAACATGTCTTTAAGCAGTGTTCTTTAACAAGAGTACTACTGTAAATATTACAGGATTAATGTCTCCTATTGCATCCAGAAGAGTTGATACTTGCCACTCTATAGAAAAATAAAATCACTTCTGTACATCCAGCTTCTGACTGGAGTGAGAGGTCTGGCATGAAAACAAGACTACAATATTCACACACAACTGGATTTTTATGATTTAACAATATTAATGGGACATGTCCATGCAATGCATACTCACGCACGCACACTCTCACCTGCATGCAAACCACTAGACTCACACAAATTCTGTTTCTCAGGAAATTATCTCCACAGGACGGGGAAATACACAGTACACAGCACAAATCACAAGCATGAGTTGGAGGGTTATTTCAGGGAGAGGAAGTTAACTTTCCAATTCAGATTTCTCCATTTCCTTTGCCAAGAACATATTTTACTAAAAGTTGCTGTTCCAATCATGGTTACTATGCAGGTAGCCTTTAAGCCTTCAGTCAAGTTACAGACGCGCACATTCAAACACATAAGCTACTCACACACCTGAAGACATCACAAAATAACGGCAACACTTTGCCTGAAAAGTCACAAATAATGACAGAAAAAGGTTTAAAAATCCTTTCCAACTTTTTATCCCGTCTGTAAAAAGCAAAAGGATGAAAAAGTATTGAGGTACTGAGGATGTCATGACAGAGATGATCAGGAAGAGCAGAGGGTGGAGCCACAGCTCCTTTACCCCAAAAAGAGCCATTCGAGGTGATGTGGACGTCACTCTGTGGAAGGATTCCCTGCACGTCGTACAACGAGGACGCAAAGCTCATAAAGGGATTATATGTCCAAAACCGAAATGGACTGAGCCTGAATTATCTGAGCCTCATGATGACACGGCAAGACAAACGACACCTGAATGTCAACTAAAAGACAAATGAAGCCTCAAGGCCTCTGCTCTTTGTGGTGCACTGGATCCATCACTTTGCAACCAGGACCAACATCCTGAAGAGTACTTGGCTTTTGCCACACTGCTGAACAGTTCCTAATATTAAAGGAATTGTCTTTTCACTTTCTTGCCGAAAACAGAATGATAATTTTCACACCACTCATGTATCTGTCTGTTTTGTATGTTGCTACAGCCAGGAGACAGTTTGCTGAATTCAAAGCACAGGCAGTGGGTACACTGGTACTTCTAGAGTCGCCTCTAACACAAATCATTAAGTAAACAAACGTTAGATTGAACAAATAAGATTAACATAGGGAGGTGAATATATTTTGTTTGTGGCAATGCTTCTGAGATTTCTGCAAATTAATGCTAACCCCTGCAAGGTGTCTTAACTGTGGCTTTAAAATGTCAGACAGATAAATTGAACTGGTTTTGTCAAATGACTTTTAGCAAGAAGACAAATAATTGCATTTCCCTGAACACCGAACTATTCTTTTAATTTCTTAATTTCCATGACAGTTCAGTTGTAGTTGCTGATGCAGGGATTGTAGTATACTGTAACCACAACCTGGACCCTGACAAAAGATGGATGGAGTGGAAATGGGACATGTATCAGATGGCTGCTGTATGTGCATGTGGACAGCAGGGTGGAGGGGAAGGGTGGAGTAAAGCATCTAGAGGGATTTTTGAGAGCAGAGCTCCTCGTATCAACCAGCGAACACCTGCGGTTGCAGTGGTGGAGGCAGGTGCTCATTCTCAACGTTATCAGAGTCTATTGCTGATGCTGCTGCGGATGTTGTCCCACTCGCTGTGGTTGCAGTTGGAACGTGTGTCTCTTGTGGAAAGTTTTCTAGAACGCTCTGCACCTTTTGCTCTACCTCATCTGTCCAGTCGATGAGGTCACTCTCCAGCTGGCGGGCCTTCTCAATGACCCGCTCCTGCCTTTCACCAAGGCCGGTGAGCAGATCTAGCCGCTTGTGGACCTGACTCAGAGCTGCACTGCCTGGGGAGGAAGCTCCAGCTCCCTGTGGCCAGTGTGGGGACGCCTGGCCGGACATGTAGAGCTCAAACTCCTCAGAGCTCAGGTTCAGAGACTGGCCATCCAGCTTTTCAATGAAGGCCACTGCACAGCACTGGAGTGGGGACAGAGGTGGAGAGTGTTATTAAAAATCTTTGTTTTGGATGTCACTGCTCTTCAGTGGTTGCATTTTGCAAATAAAGGCTTCATACATTAAAACAATATAATTTCTAATCTCAAGACAACTGTGATAAATGCATACAGCCCGATTTCTGTGAAAGGGATTCAAGTTTCTGTTACAATCACTTGCTCTAAATTTCTTCAGTGCCTTTCTCATCCTTTTCTGCAAAGGCAACAGTATACAAGACTAGCTACGATTACCTTAGAAATAGACCAGGCTAACATTAACAAATGACCGGTTCCCAGCACAAAACAAAGTTCATGTAAGCACATAAATAAGCATGAGTCTTACAAATTAAAACTTTAAGTCAGCTCATAATAAATGGATAAAACCATTCCTCACCAGGTTAGTGAAGTAGTATCCATCCTCTCCAGTCATCAGCCTGCTGGGGTTGCAGAAGCGGGTGATGTACTGGATGTTGGACTGAAGTCGTGGAGGGTTTGCTTTCAGCACAATGTAGATAAGCGTGGGAAGGAAGTCGTCTGCAGACGCTGCCTCCTTCTTGCTGATTTTGATGGCATTAAAAATGTGCTTGCTGCAACGTGTGATGCATGCCAGCTTGTCCTTAGGTACACGTTTAGAATCCATCTCAATCACATCTGGAATAAGGGGGAGGTTTCATCTTGAAATTATACTCGATATTTTCTACCAAGAGCAGGTGATGTCCTAAAAACTACAATTATGTCTCACCTGTGATGGCTTTGACCACACTGTCAGACACCTCAGGGATCTCTTCATCTACAGGAACACACAACATCTCGATGGTGACCCAATGTAAGGCTCTGTAACAGAATAAATCAGAATTTTAACAGAAGTAATGCTTATTTAGTTATTTTGTCTGTAGCTGTGTTTCTTTTCCTCAGAGGTTATGGAGGGAAAATTCCCAGTGTTTCCATCGTATTGGGTGCTTTTACTTCCGCAACTCTAGTCCCCGGGACTAAAAGGTTTCTTTAGACCAATGTCTGTTTCTCCACTAGATTTGCAAAGGTATGCAATTTTCACAGTATGATAACCATGGCATATATGGTTAATTATGTTTGAAACTTGAAATAATTTATATTAAGGGAAATATGTGTAAAAGGCTTTGCTATAATGTCCAATAGTCCTCTTTTATGTTGCATCTTTACTCTATTTTCAGGATTTCAGATCTGGAGTCAGGGTAGAGTGTATTTAGAAGATCATATAGTTAAGTAAGCTCAGCTGCACTTAAACCACTGCTACGCTATTTTGATTGCACCACATTCAGACAAAAAGCTGTTTGTTCCCATGGACATGCAACCTGTCAACCACATTCCTCTTGTTATCTGGATGTACCCTGCTGGAATAATTTCTGGTCAATATTTCATTCAACATTCTCCTCAACTACATCCTGAAAATGCAGAGTTTTGACAAAAACATTTGCACTTTCATGTTTTGTGGGTATTTAGATGTTCTGACATGACAGCTCATTTGCCCACTTGTTTTCCCTACTGAAGAGCTATAGTAAATGACCGGCTTCTAGCACTGACACAGCTCAAACAAAGTGTACAGATGGATCTGTGTATTTAAGACAACTCTTCTTACATTTATGCAGTCACATGACAGGTGATTGCCACCTTGTGGACATTAAAAGAAAATAAAACGGACCAACATAAGGACAAGAACAAATAGCAAATGGCTTTTACAGTCTATAGGAAAGGTAAGAGGGCTGTGCATCTACTGTTTGAACAAAAATAAATTAAGGAGAAAAAGCCAGGAGCCCAAAGTAATGTTTTTTTAGAAATAAATTAATAAAAGTGTACTTCCTTTGAAACAACATGCATAGAGAAAAAAGAACTTGCACAGGTAATATTCTGTTTTGTTATATTCTTTCTCTAATACCTTAAATAAGCAAATGTTTATCTATGATAATATTCCATATTTTGCTATAGTATACCACCGCAAATCTAGTTACTACTGTGATCTACAGACCTGTGAAGATCAGAAAAATTAGTCTGATGTGGAAAAATGACAACACTTTTTGCACATCACTTTTGGGTATGACTATACAGTGAGGCCTGGACTTATTCATTACATGGCTTCTTCTGTAATTCCATGATAATGTGTCAAACCTCCGTATCCAGCTGTAACCTTCTTTGTGGCTGAAATAAAATGATAATGGAAACAAGTTCATCCAAAGATTTGTACTCACTCCATGCAGTTTCTTAGTGGAAAAGTAACTTTCTTTTTGATAACTTTGTGTGCTGACCTGATTCTCTTCTGTATGGCTAAATCTTTCTTTTCATCATCAGTGGTCTCAGGACAGAAGACTTCCTTGTAGAGTCGAGTCATCATATATTTTTCAACTTCATCCATAACACTTTCAACATGTTCAGTGGAACCTGAGTAAAGAAAAACAGATTTACAGAACAAATGCAATAGACACTATAAATGTTTTGTGATAGCATAGCTGTTCCTTTATGCAAAAATAGAAGTAGTGCCTTTGAACTGGGTTTGGAGACGGTCTGAGAGGTTCTGGTAAAAGTCCTGCACACACTCTGACAGCTCATCAGCTCCCATATCCTGCAAAAATTCATCCAAATGGAAAATTTAGTTAGTTTCACTTTGGTGACATATATCACAACATGATAAATAAACTGCAGCATTCATATTCACATGCTGCATTTCTTATGACCTCTGCAATGACTTAAAGGAGCACAAATTCCAATCTAATATGTATAAAACATTTGGGGTAATAATATAATAGCATCTTACAGGAAACCACTCATGATCATTTGTCACTGAAAAATGTGTTCTCCAAATGTACAGAAAAAAAAAACAAAACAGTGTGGCAAGACAAGAACAACTATTTGTGGAAAAGAATGAATGAGTAAATCAGTTCTTTGAGGCCAGTTTCTCTCAGTCACAAAAAACATTGGATAATTCTCTGTAACTTACCCGTTTATAAACCATACTCTCAGTAAAAGCCCGGCACTGTTTAAAGATCTCCCTGCCAGACTTCAGAGGCTTGAGAAAATCAATGAACTCTCGCGTTGCATGATCTGTGTCCACAGAGGAATGGCGGCTTGATGAGGAGCTGGGGCTTGGACTGGATTGAGTGTCAAAAGAAGTAGTGTCTGGAAAAATACAGATGGTGTTATTTGAATCAAAGCTCAGAGACTGGCATTATTTGCTCCCTCACATAAGTCTGCTTTGCGTCAGTATAATAGTATCTGTTGCAAGTTAAAAGCTGTAAAGTTAGGGATCTGGTTGGACTAAGAGTGCAAAGCAAATAAACAAGGCACAGATTTTCCAGTAACACTAGTCACCAGAGATTCCACATCAACAAATGCATTAAGAAAATCAAAATAACAAAAATTTAATCTCATGAATAAAAGTCACATTTAATAGTGATTCATTTAACTATGACTTCAAAAATAAAATAATAATCAGTGTATCCCATAGCTGAATATGCAACTGATATACACCTTTTTTTGGTGGTGTTTTTGCTGAGGGAGTGAAAAATTTTGTGACTGTGTTGACTTTGCTGGACTTTTCCTTTGTTTTCCTCTCCTCAAACTTGCTGAAGGGTGTTATAGTCGGCTGTGATTGGGCTCTCTGATGTCTGCTTGCATAAGCTTCCTCTTCCTCTCTTTGCAGCCTGGAAAGGAGAATAAGGATGTAGCCACACTGCGACAGTTTTCAGGTGGACAGACGGGTACAAAAAAATACCAAGAACTAGACAAAGAGGTAAGAGAACATAAGACACACTGCCTCTCTGTTTACACAGATTACACACAGACTAACCTCTCAGCAAGTGCCCAGTCTTCTTGAATCTGTTTTTGTCTTTCTCGCTGGTTCTCCTCTCGCCAACACTTTGAGCACAGGCCCTGCCAAGCTGTGTTGCCATAATAACCACATCCTTTCTTGCAAAGCAGCTCCGATTGGTCCAGATGGATCCCGCGCCGTTCAGACCGCTGGCTCATCATCCTTCACCAAGTTAGGAAGACTATAGAGGGAGGAAAAAAGAATACGATATTTAACAACAAATGGAGATTCCAACTCTGCAACTTGTCGTATTTACACAACGGATCAATGGATTTGATGCCCGAGCCCGCACACAACTTTTGTCCAAGTCGTACATTTATGAATTTAGACCAAGCTTTTCCTCGTACACTTCCACGTCAAATCGGAGGCACGCATGAAAAGGTCACGCCCTATAAAGACTTTAACTTGACCTCTTTATCAAGGTTGAGTAAACTAGGCAGAAGAATGTACTTTTGACCTACCGATATGTTAGCATGGACACATAGCAAACAGCAGTCAAGTGACAGAGCATTAACTCTACAACATCCCACCAAACACCCAATGTTCCTCCTTTGTTGTTGTTGTATGTCGGCCTGAAAAAAATTCCCGAGCTTGTAATATAAAGCTCCATAGTGGCTCCTTTCAAACTCAAAAACGCCAAATCAACAATCTATGTAACCTACGGCTAGCTACCAACCCTCACAGCTAATTACTGAGCTAGCCTGGCTAGCTAAGATATGCAGCAAGACAAACGACATGACAATAAAGACACTCAAGACTAAATATTAGATTTTTTTTGTCTACGTACACGCTCATTAGCAGTGTGAAACGTTATCGGGAAAAGTTATCGTCGCTCCTGCTCCTGTCGACAATGACTTAATGTTTACATTAGCCAGGCGGCTAGCTTCTACCCACAGCCATTTTGTCTGTCAGTTTTGTCATCTTCTTCTCTGCTTTTCCATGTTGTTACAGATATAGTTTAAGGGTTTATCGCCACCTATCGGTAGCATGTTGCGATTAAAAACACAGAATGTTTCAATACTACTACTACTACTATTACTACTACTACTACTTCTAGTAATAATAATAATAATAATAATAATAATAATAACAATAATAATAATTCTATAGTGATATGAGACTAGTCTGATTACTTTATCTTATTTTCCTTGTTTTGAATTTTTTACACATTCGATTTCACGTCTTGCTCTCCACTGAAAATTTTATTATTGAATAGCAACCTTCCCTCCAATATGCTTTTACAATTTCTATTTCAGATCCATAGTTAATCTATTTTCTGCCTGCTATCTGGCAGATGGTACAGGACTGCACTCACCAAAAGACTGTGTAGTGACTGTTTGTCCATAGTTCAATATTGTGACTAAAATGGTCAAATGGCCAATGTAGCACTGTCCAGAACTAATCTTTACACAGGACAACTGAACTGATAAAAGTCCATACCATATTATGGGTTTGATGTGGATTTATTTACCACTTTGCCTCAAATTCATACACAAAGAAAACAGCCTCTTTGCCACCTGGTAAAAAATCATACATCCTGGTGCTCACCAGACCCAAACCACTTTTATCCCAACATATGTTAATTTCTGGGTGGACCATTTAAACTGAACATAATCCAAAACAAAGAATAAATGTATTAACTCCACAAACCCACTTAAGCCTAAATCATGCAAATCAGCATTAGCTAAACAAACAGTAAATAGCTCCAACAGACTGAAATATAGCTTTTTCCACCTTTTCCCAACTCTTCAAGGACCCACGCTAAATTTCATATTTGTCACGCACATGCAACGCAACATGTCTGCTGTGGCATTATTTGCAAGCTTACACTGTAACCACTTCATTGTCTATTTTTTAACTTCATCATGTGTGCTATCACTCAGTCATCTGTAATGTCACTTATTGCATTATTATCATTTTTATTCATTTTATGTACACAACTCATTTTGTCAATGTTCATATTCTTACTTTTAGCAAATGTATATAGTCAAATTATAATATTTTTTCCTATATTTTTTTTTATACTTTCTGTAGTATTGTGAATTATGAGTTGTCAGTGCATTTCATTGCATTGTTGACCTGCATATGACAAATAAACAAATGTGAATCTGAATTAGGAGCTATTACTAAAGGGACAGCTGTGTATTTCCGAGAGAGGGAGAGAGAAAAAAATCATCATTAAATTCGTTTTGTGTGCAAGCTAAAGTTTTACAAGGCAGAGCATCTGGAAACAGATAATTGTAATTATTATGTTTACATTCAACTTCAAAATCACTATTAGATTAATATAGTAGAATAAAACATTGCATAAATATTGAAGAAAAGCATAATTATCCACATTTTTAACGTAGAAATATAATGCTGGAAATATACTATAGGCCTATGAAAAATACCAGATTTATTTGTTATTCATTATTATTTTAATTATTACTCATTCGTCATTATTTGTTTGGATAATGCATCACAGTGCTGCTTGTAAAACCGCATAAAATGGAGTTTTATGCATGAAGTTAACCTCCAAATTATACTACTCTTCCACCACCAGGGGGAATATTAGAATGCATGGTCTCATTGACCTTGGAAGAGGCGACATAGAGGAGCGAATCCCCTCCTCTAAATTAATAATTAACATTTTCAGAGGCCTACATTTGTGGCTCCATGTCTCCCCATGGTTTAGAAATGGATGCTTGACTCCACCCATTGAGTAATCTGGAAAAACATCTGGATTTATTGCAAAAAGGTCAGCGTTTCCCTTTGGAGAAGTTGCAAAGACTCACGTTAATATAAAATTTAAAGCTGAAAACAGCAGTAGACGCTTAATGATCTCATATTTATAGAAAGGGTGAGACAGATGTATGTTTATAGACGTGGAGACGTTTAGGGTACCTTTGCGCCTCCTACCTCTTAAAGGCAAACGTATGCCTTACAAGGAAGTGCGTAAAGATTGACCTACAGAGTTCAGCTACTGACCGATGAACGATGGCAGGTAGGAAGATAAGGCTTAAATGCTGCTATAAAAAGTGAACCAAATAATATAGCCCTCTATAAGTGACTTAACTCTAGTGTAAGTTAAAAGTATGCGGATCGGAATAACTGTTGCGCCGCGACTGGTCCTCATCCACGTTTGCGCGCGATTGTTTAGTATCACTTAATTACGCGTAATATGAAAATGACAGCCTGGTGCAGTCAGTTCTGATCAATCAGATGAGCAAAAAGATGCGATAATGTAAGATTTTAATCGTCTGTTTGCTTTGGGTAAAAGCGGTTTCCTTTTCAATTGCTTGCCTTGTAAATGCCTTTGGGAGTAGAATGTGTTTTTCTGTGCATCCGCTGCACTTTAATCCTTCCACTTCTCTATAAAAACTAACTGACAGAAAGAGTTGAAGAAGTTGAATGCAGTGGTGAAATGTAACACACAATTAGTAAAGATCCTGTTTTGTTCTGTTGCCTTGATGATTTCAGTGTTAAAAAAAAAAAAAAAAAAAAAAACTTCTGGGTGTGACCTTAGATATACAATCGCTTGCGCCACATATTATAGCGAGAGAAACTGGAAAGGACAAAACTAACTAAAAGATGTTCAGTTTCAACTGAAAAACCGCGATGGAGGTTTTAACACTCGTCACGTTGACTACTGTCCTGTGGTATTTTCTAGTGGTGTAACAAAGAATAGCAACTACAGATGTGTGTCAAATGTGTTTGGTTACATAAGAAATAGATGATTATAGTTATTATGGCTTATATTTGAAGGATTCATCTATAACAAAAAGCTCCAATTATTTTATATGTTGCAAAAATACCTTTCGGTCAGGATAGCCATGAATACTCATCCAGAAAAAAAGAGATAAAACAGGAAAATAATACTTAGATTTGAATAATTATTAAAACAGCGGCTCTTAAATAATGATAACTGAACAGAATTAATGTGTTGATGTGTTATTGTGGTGTGTGTTGTGATAGCCTGTCTGAGGGTGTGGTCTTTAGGAACTGGGGTGAAATAAACAACTAGTATTAAAAATGTTGAGAAGTTTTCAGTTTATAGAACGTACACTATTGTCCATCAAGTTGGAACAATTTTATTTTCTGAAATATTCCTCTTTTGATTCCTGTTTATACACATCAGTAACGATGTTTGACTGGATGCAATGATTACATACTGAGTCCCAGTTACACTTTATCAAGAATAAATCTCATTTTCATAATTATTTCATGAGAAGAGTCAAAAATATTTTATTCCAATATTTAAGGGCTATAGTGCAATTTAAGAAGGTAAGCTGTATAGTTTACTATGCATAAAATGGAAAAGAAGGAACGTCCTTGTTGTTAAGTTGTCTATAAATTAACACATGATGTTTAGTTAATTTGTTATTGTCCATAGATGAAGAGAGCAGATGAATGTTAATTACTATATTGTGTGGAGTTTGTGTGTTTTGTTGTTGCTTATATTAGGAAGCAATTGTCTTATGTAACATTGTATTGGTGTATATGAAGTTATTTTTGTGCGATTGTCACAATGTAAACTTTTAGTAGATGCCAGGAGTAATAGTTGCAACAACTCTGAAGCTAATGATGATCCTAAGAGTTGAAATTAGATTAACCCATAAAGACCCAAACATCCACCAGCAATCAAAAGCATCTACTGATCTAAAATGTTTAATACCTGTCGATCCATTAGTCCTATCAATACATGTAAATAATTGGTGTGAAATGCAGTTTATCATCTTTTCATCATCAGATATGACCCATTTGGAAGTTCAGAGGCTCTGTAATGAACGTGGAAACGCCGTCATCTTCTACAACATTGATTCACCAGTAAAACCCATGGAGTTGGATCAGTGATAGTGGATGGAGACACTTATTTTAATATTCAGTTATTGATATTTTTCTCTGTTTTGATATAATAACATTTAAATTAAGTCTGAGTTTTTGTGAGCATCTAAACTAAGTATAGGAAATTAAATGTAGGAAAATACACAATTTACAGTGAAAAATGCAAAATACAGAGGATGATATTATAATAAATGGTGATAAACACTTAAGAAAGGTTAAATAAAGAAAAAAAATATTTGGGAGCTGCCACAAAATTAGCACTGGGTCTTTGTGGGTTCAATGATCATGTGATACTTTGCTTCAGAGATAAACAACACAGCTGTGTCTACTTACTATTAATTCCACTTTAAGCAGAGGCATCATTATTTTATTTTTTTTATGTCTTAGGGACAGTGTGTATTAATGAACATCTACAATAATTGCAGCTGTAAATGTGCCAGATTGTAGCAACAGTGCTAATTTCCATCTGCAGTCCCTAGGCAGGTGACAAGGAAGACAACTGACGAAAGACAACACATCATGTAGACACACAAAACAACACAATGAGGACGATCTACTGATGGTCACAGGCTTGGTTTTCCTTCATCCAATGTTTAAGTTGTGATTTGAAGGAGGCATATGATTGTGAGTCTCTAATGTTGAGTGAGAAACATTTCCAATATTTAGTCCCAGTGACTGAAAGTGTAGTTCAAATGCTATGAGCTACAAACTAATGCCATATTACTATGATATAAAATCCTAACACCCTGACAGTTGTTGTTAGATATAATGTTAATATTTGTTTCAGACATTATCTGTTTTAACTGTGCATCTTTATTGTCTTCACTGTTCTTGTAGAACAACTTAAAAGGGTGAGGAGCCAGCTTGTTGAAGGACTGTCCGCCGAAGTTATTAATCAGATCCTGGACGGTCTGTTAGACAAAGGTGTCATAAACGAGGGAGAGAAAGACGGCATAATCCAGGCCAACAGAAAAAGAGCTGACAAGGCCCGTGACCTCATCGACATAGTGAAGAAAAAAGGAAATGATGCCAGTGAGAAGATGCTTGCCCTCCTTGAGAGTAAAGACCCAACATTTTATTCGTCTTTGAATTTCCAGTCCCAGTGAGCCGTTAAACCAGGTGAGCTGACACATTTCAGTGGATCATTAATAAGTGAGACAGATATGTGTGACAGTCTTGTACTTCAAAACCATCATGCTGAAAGCTGCGTTGCTCAATTATTTTGTGAAGGAAGTGCACAGATTAATACATAACTCTATATGTTGTCATGTTTTCAGGTGCTGTGTTCCAGGAGGAGCAGAGGAGGTGATCCACAGTCATCTCCAAAACTAAAACACCGAAACGAGAAAAGGAAAACTGGATTCGTCCACATCAATTTGACCGACTGGTGTCATATAAACTGTGACATGATTTTCAGAATTGGCATCACCCCATTTTATGTGATCATAATAACATCCTAAAACTACTTGTCCCTTTATAGACTTAAAATTATGTGTTGTATTTCAGTTCAACTTTCGTAACTTTGAACAAAAATTTTGACTAAATTCTTATTTTTACACCAAACTGTGAAAATGTGTCAAGTTTCATTCGGGTAAAAATTGATTTATTTCAAAGGTTTGTTGCAGTTTTTTCAATCAATTTGTTTTAATGGATGTGTGGCCTTCAGGGTACTTTTGGGATATCTAGTCCCTTAAAAGTCATTCGTATTCTGTCAAAAACTGTTGCATCCTACTATGTTTTAGGAGATAAACACAATAGATTTCGATACATTTCCATAAACAGCTGCCAATGACCAAAAACATCTACTAATTTAAGATGTTTAACAACTAAGGAACCAGTAATCCGATCAATACTTATTATTAATCAAGTTAAAATGCAGTTTTTCAGCTTTTCTTGCAGCATCACATATAACTCATTTGTACATTCAGAGGTTCTATAGTGAACATGGAAACACTGACGTCTTCTACAACATTGATTCACCAGAAAAATCCATGTAGTTTAACAAATGGCAGTGGTTGTAGACACTTATTTTTATGTTCGTTCAATGATATGTTCTGTTGAAGGTCTACATTTTTCTTAAATTTTCTTTATTTTGATAATGTAACCTTTTAATTTACTCTGTGCTTTCATACACATGTACATAATTAGGGAATAAATACAGGAAAACACTCAATTTCCACTGAAAGATGCAAAATTCAGAGGGTAGTATCTTAATAAATGGTGACAAATGACTTATGAAAGGCTGAGTACAGAGAAAAAAAATAATTTTAAGTTGCCAATGAAAATACTGTAATTTTAGGTCTTTAAGAGTTAAAATGTCCCTTTGTTTATATTTTGCAAACCGGTTCTTCAAATGCAATATTATCTTGGATAGGATTTTTACATGTTATGATATTTTTACATCATAATGACTCCACATCTGAAAGAGGTTTTTTAAAATTGATTTGTTATTATTATTTATTTAGACTTTGACTTTATTCGTTCCAGAGGGGAGATTTGTTTCCACTTGACTGTACGTAGGACTGTCACACAAACACACACATCGACATCAAATAGAAAAGAAAAACATACAGAAGAGGCAGACATATCACAAATACACTTAGTTGTGGCGGACATGGCAATAAATATGTAAACATATATTTATTTATTTATTTATTTTACAAATTTTTAGTGCAAAATCTTGATTTAGTGAATTCATTTGATATATTGCTCAGCACTACTCCAAGGTATCACTCAGTTAAAAACCACTTGCAGGTAATAGTAATATAATTTGTATACATATAGTTTTATTATAACAAATTATAACAATAATAGTTAAGGTTAATAGTAACAGTCGTAGAAGTAATTTAAGTATACACAATATAAGTATGTAAGCAATAATAATACTAATGACGGTGATGTCCTATTAAACTCTGATGAGTGTGGTTTGCGTATGAATGTGCACATAGTGTGTATGAAAGAGGAAATGCCGCAGCCAATCAGAGAGCTCCATTCAGACTGAAAGAGGAGGAGGAGGAGGAGGCGCACTGAAATTCGGGGTTTGTTGAAATAAATTTGTCAGTGAAAGGTGAAGTTCACAGAGTATTTCATTGACCCAGAGTTGAGCTGTTATCGCATTGAGGAATCCAAAACCTAGAGTTTCTCTACTTTCACTGATTTTCCAGAGTTGACGTTAAATCCAGTTTTCAGATCAAGTAGAAAAGAGGATTAAGAAAAGAACAACTAACATCA
>JAPQRP010000006.1:25266624-25305191 GCA_037367295.1 Apogon hyalosoma | reverse complement strand
ATATGTATAAGTTTTCATACTTTCTTGAAGTGTGTTTTATTTCTACGCAGTAAGGTAGGATTATTTTGTATGTTTTGTTGCATATTCAAAATAAACTGAATGAACTAAACTGTTGTTTTGTTAAACTTTACTGCATTAACTTCAAAGATTGTGCATTTATTTTTCTTCAGTGGATATACTAAGTCCTTCCTTCAGCTCTTGCCACCATAAGCTCATACATTTAAAAGCAGTTTTAACTCTGATCGAATGAATCCAATAGAAAAACTTGTAAAAATTAAAATTGATGCTCAAACCATCACTAAATTTGGTAAGACATCAGCAGTTGAAGCTTCACTAGGGTTTTTTCACTACTTATAGGATCTCAAGTATGATTGCATTAAACTGACTTTTACAGCTACTTGTACATTATGAATGTATTGAAAACACAAGTTCAGTTCTATATACTGAAAAATAATAGTTTTAAAAACAACACAAGAGTTCCTGAACATAAAGAAATAGGAGATTCTTCGATGGCTGAGTCAGTCACCTGATGGCAGCTCAACAGTTACTTTTCAGTCACTGGAGACTTGAATCTGAAGGCAGAAAGACCCACAAACAACCAGCAAGGTGAAGGTGGTGGAAGGAAATGTGTGGAGAAGCATCTTCAGGAGGAAACGCAGTGTACATCAGTGGTCATGGATTCTACACTTAAGGTCATCAGTGACAGCAAATACTTTTCATCCAAGTAGTAAAAACACCTCTTATACTTATGTATCTTAATTTGTCCAGTTCATTTAAAGCATTTAAAAATGGGGCAACAGTTAAATGGTTGTAATTCCTAAATTGTTAATGCAATATTTTTGTTAAACCCATGGAATTAAAGCTGAAAGTCCACATTTAAAGCACATCTTGTCTGATTCATTTCAGATCCACTTTGGTGGTGTACAGAGAAGTTACAAAATGTATGTCTATCCAAATAATTTATGCCCTGATTGTATATATTGTACAAAGCTTTTTATTTTAAGACTTTTTTTTTTGTATTTTTCCACTAAATCAAATAGCCAGGAGAGTTTAGTTTAATCCAACATTCAGCTCTTCTTGACTCTGTCATCCACACCACAGCCTTAATCCCATCCCATCATTCCATCTTCAACCCCTCCCTCTGTCTGTCACTGTTATCTCCCTCATTACACTGATCCTCCCCATTGAGAGAATGCTGGTTTCAAGAGCTTGCACCACCCATTCCTAGCACAAGGAACTACTGACTGCAGAAAACTACTATCTTTAAAGTAGTTGCTATAGTTTCATAACATTTTATGTGAAAGATAATCTGAAAAAAAAAAGACTATGTGTAAGGCTTAGTGCGTATGATAAGTTTCCAGTTAGAGGCAGGACAGCAGGCTCTGAAATGATTGCACAGTGGTTCTTCCAACAGGTTCCTGTGTCAAAAGTGGAAGTCTGATCCTCCAAATCTTTCAGCCCAATGTCGTGGAGGTGTAACTCTTCTGCAGTCCACCATGGAGCAAGACATATGTGCTTTATGGTAAACTCTATGGTAAATAAATAATGGTGTACAGAGGCAAAATTACAAAATTTGTGTCATGGTATAAATATATATATCTACTTGACTGTACATATTTAGTGTTTGTTGAGCTGAACTTCTTTACGCAGAACTTACAGATTCCCCAAGCATCAGTTCAGTTCCTTAAAAACTCTTATGTGTCACTTTTCATCAGCCTTCTTTATAAACACTAATAAATGCAGTACAACACTAAATTCTATGCAATAGAGTAACACAGTGTTATGTAATTAAGAGGCAAACTGCAATGTTATTTACTAATTGTTTACATGTATTCTAGTTTAATTTATGGATTGTTAGTTTTTATATATTCACTATTGGGTTTTTATTGATTACCTGATTAATAATCTATGTTGAATACACACTGCACTACTGAGTCCAAAGCATAAGTAAGTTGTCATCCTCTCCCTCCTCCTCCTCCTCCTCCTCCTCTTCATCATCATCATCATCATCATCATTTATATGGCACTGTATATAAAATGCAGTTTACAAAGTCCTTTGACAGTTACACACTCAGAACTCAGAACTAACAAGTGCAACAGCTTCACCAATAAACCAAACAATCATGAACAAAATTTAGATAAAAACTGGGAAAGAACTGTCTCAAAAAAATCATACAGACAAATACTATGCTCAGTGTTACTGAATCCCCATGCCAGGCCTCTGATTACTGCTAAGATCATATTAATAAGCACTTTTAGCTTTTATTATATTCAACCAGAATACGTTTTTTTTTCCACAGTACAATGTTGACGTGTCCATCACCTGCTCCCACAAGCATGACACTGATGAACTTTTCAGGAAAGTAAGTTTTGCCCCCCCCTCGCCCAAAAAAATGATGTTGTTTACCACTATTCAGAGTGAACCAATAACGTTTTTGTCTTTGTAGTAACCTCAAATGTCATGTAATGCTTTGAAATGGTCCCTCTGTGATAAATAGGCAGATGCTGACCAAAGATCAATGTCCTGTAACAAAACACAGACTGTGCAAGAATAGGTGTTCAACTTTGTAAGGAGGAATGCTAGCAACACTTTTGCAAAAAGCATCCCTTCCATATCATTATATAATGTGTCTGAAACTGTTGCATTGTACATTATTTGTGCTGTTTGTGCACTGCTTATAGAAATCTACTGACTTCTCCACAGTATGCTGTGATTAATTAGAGTAATTAGTGTATTTAATTTTCAAATGTGCAAATGAAGTCATACTTTGTTTACATGTATATGTATAGGTTTTTGTTTTTTGTTTGTTTTGTTTTCTTATAATCTGTTTCATTTGTAAAGACTAAGGATTACTTTGTTTTGATGCATATTTGAAATAAATTAAACTAAACTAAATTTAAATTAGATTAAAAAAAAGACAGAAACATGATATTAATTAAATAAATCCATCAAATGTCAAATTTTATTAATAAGCTACTAGTTGTAAAAAAAGTAAAAAAAATAAATAAATAAAATTCACCTTTGAGGTAACAAAACAGGAGTTAAATAAATAAAGTTAAATTTATTTGTAAAGCACTTATCACAGAGAAAACCTCACAAAATGCTTTATAGATTAAAAGACATAGGACAGCAACACACAAAAAGACTACAAAGTGCAAGAATATAAAATATGAAATTCTAAAATACCTGATAAAATCAAAGAATACCTATAAAAGCAACAGAATAAAGGTGTGTCCTGAGACGCCTCTCAAAAATGTCCCCAGAGGCTGCTGCTCGTAGCTCAGGTGGAAGGGCATCCCACCTTCTGGGAGCCACTGCTAAAAAGGCTCTGTCCCCTTTGGTTTTGATCTTGGTAGAGGGGACGAGCAGCAGACCCTGATCAGCTGACCTCAGTGGCCTCGTGGGAGCATGCTGATGCAACAGTTCAATAAGGTCCAGCGGTGCCTGACCATGAAGCGCTCTGTAGGTGATGACCAGCACCTTGAACTGCACCCTGAAACTGACAGGCAGCCAGTGCAAAGACGTTAAGACTGGGGTGATATGACAAAACTGACTGTTGTTGTATGTATATTCTTATGGCAGTGATTGTATTCATCTGTTGTTCCTATATTACTGAAATACTGAGGAATTTGTGTAAATATGCTTATTCATAATAATTGCGCTGCCATTTCTTCTAATTATATTTGAGTTACAGTATTTGAATATTTCTGTGATGAATGTCTTTTTGATGTATATAATTCCTCTCATTTAGTGCAACACTTGCTATTTCCTTTTGCTTTCATCAAATACAAAATTGAATGATACAAAATGGAATGATGTTAAAAATGCAGCAGCAAATATATACTTATGGAAAAACACTAAAACATTTCAATTAATACTTAACAGCTTTACTCATGCCTGTGTCAGTTTGTTGCTGTATTTTATTTCATAAACCAGTGACCACATGTTTTACAGCATATTTTGTCCCTTCCCAAAATAAGGTTGTTTTGTCAGTGCAATGATTTTTAAAGGCCTCGCATATAAACCTATACATGATAGGACCTTCAAAAAAAAAAAAAATAGGGAAAAAACCTGATCATACTTGTTTTACTACTTTATGACTAACTAGCACACACGGAAGTAGGACTTCCAGAGAAGTGAGATATGCAAAGTGTGTGCTAGTCCTTATGTGTTAGAAAGTTAAGGTTATTTGGATAGTGAATTACAGAAAGTCAAGACTTCACTTGTGGATTACTCAGAAAGAGGAGGCTCATGAGCAATGGCAGGTAAGGTGGCAAGATTTAAACCTAAAACACATACTACTGCAAACCATAGAGACCTCACTTGTGTGAATATAAAACATGCGTCATTTGTCTTTGCCTGTCTGTAGTCTTCTAAATGTCAATGCTGCACATTGTTACTATGACAAATATTTCTTTTCTCAGACAAGGAGCTTGCAAAGGTGAGGACTAAGTTTGTAGAAAAGGTGTCCAAAGAGGTTATTAAGCAGCTCCTGGATGAGCTGTTGGAAGATGGTGTTTTAAATGAGGGAGAATCAGAGTCAATCATAGAGGAGAACAGCAACAGAGCTGACAAGGCACGCTGCCTCATTGACAAAGTGAAGAAGAAAGGAGATGTAGCAAGTAGAAAGATGATTTTTCACCTTCAGAGCAAAGACCCTTTACTTTACGCCACTCTGGGTCTGTCACACAAGGAACCTGTTCAACAAGGTGAGCTCATAATCCACTTCTTTTTCTTATTGCAGAGCTATGATGAATATATAGCATTGTGCATAAGTCTTAGGTCATCTATAGTGTTGTTATTTTTGCTTCATTTAAATAAGCATGCATACATTTATTTTTTTCTTCAGATATAAAAAAAAAACAACAAACAAACAAACAAAAAAAACAGGAAATATGTGCACAGCTTTACAAAGACACATAAAAGCCTGAACTAAATGGGTTTTAAAGGTTAAAGTCACAATTTAGTGTGAGCCCTGACCCCATGACAAGAAGCAACACAAACAATTAGAAACATCTATCATGTGTTGAATGAAACCTGGAGTAAAACATCAGAAAATTAATGCAATAAATCTCATATTGTCTAAACAAAAGGATTAAATAAATGCTAAGAGGGAGCTTCACACTAAATGCTACCACAATGATTTCTAGAAACTGTGTATTCCCTGTAACTTTTGTTTGTACTGCAGCACATACTTCCCATATATACAGAGAGTCAGAAATGCATATGTGTGGTTATTAGAACTTTATCAAACCACCAAACCTAAAAGCAGTACTGTATATATTTATTTCTCAGGGTTTTTCTTAAGATATGACAATAACAAACACACATGGAATATATGCCATTGTTAAATATAACTTTAAACCAATAAGTCAGAACTAAATGGCTTCTCCCTGGTGAAAGTGAACGTTTACTGTGACCTCTGTTTACACCACAAAAAGAAACCAGTAATAGGAGACATTTCATAAGTGTTGAATGAAACCAATTGTAAAACACCAGATTAGTGCAATAAATCTGATAATGTGCTTACTGCATGTTGCATAAAAGAGTTTCAGATGTGCAGTGAAAAGGAGGTCACACTAAATATGTGGCATGTGGGGCTGTTGGCACTTTTATCTGAACTTTGTTCAGTGCTATTTACATATTTCCTGTACATTACAGGTGTGTCTTGATATAGAGAAATTATTACTTAGAGAGAAGTTATAATTTAGTAGTGGGCTGTGACTTTTGTTCCGTAAATGAGCTTTTATATTGTTGTATTGAGCTGTAACACTATCAAGGGTCTGATTACAAAAATGTTTTACTATTTTCAGCTGCAGAGCCACTGCAGAAACCATCCACACTTGCCACCACCTCTCAGGATAACATCGGACACAAGAAACTTCATGAAAACTCAGTCAGTCCTTCATAATCATACAGTCTTTAAATCTGCTTCAAATTACATGATATAAAAATGTTATAACATAGGGCTGGGTCATTTATTATGATGGTGATGATGATTATTATTATTATTATTATAAAAGACTTCATGAGTCAGCATATGCAAAATGCTGAAAATATAGTTAACCCTTGACAAAAAAAAAACAAACAAACAATTATAGTGCTAATTGTAATGTAAAATTATGCCACAATAATCATATCTGTTGATCACCAAGGAAAATTACACTGCATTTTGATAAATGATAAAACCAAAATTACCAGTATTGTTTTCAGTAATGCACTGATATCTCGGCTGGATGTTGGCATTGGCATATCATATTTTCACTGGTGGCAGTGGAAGATATTTATGTGTGATGTGAAACGTTTTATCATTAATTTGTATGTTGTAGAATCTTCATGTTCATTCAATGATTATGTGATGAAGAACTGGAAGGCTTAGTTATTATATTTATAGTAATTTCTTCATTAGGCAGGAGATAAATAACAACAAAAACAAAATGGAGCACTGCGGTGGAGAGAGGATCCTTCAGAGACTAATAGATTATATTAATATAAGTATTTATTAACTTAAAATAATAATACATACATGAATTGAGCGATACGTCCATTTTAACAAGAGGTCATGACCACAGACAGACAAGAGACAAACAGACGAGGTCCGGTCCATGGCCTCAGTTGCGACTTTTAAACAACATCTTAAGACATTCCTGTTTAAGCAGGCATTTTAAACCCAAACAGACTCAGGGCTGCCACAAACCAATTGCACTTAATGCATTTATTGCATTTTAACTGTATTTTAATTGCATTTTAAATTGTATTTTAAGTGTTCTGCACTGTACAGCACTTTGTGACTCCCTGTCTGTGAAAAGTGTTCTATAAGTAAAATTTACTTACCGTACTTACTTACTTGCTTAGGAGGCAGACCCAGAGCAAAAACACAGCCTGAGACTGAGGGAGGGGGGCTTTTTCTATTTATCTGTGTGGATACATCACTGGAGAAGTGATCTGAGTGTGTGTGAAACCAGATATTGACCCTAAACATGAACAAAGCCTGAAATATGGAAATGTCAAACAAGTGGTCATATCAGAAATAAATTCCTAACCAAACATGGAGATGCCACATAAGTGGCGCAAGCGAATGCCTGTCCAAACATGTTCAAACGACGCCACGACAGCACAAAGCATCAGTATTAGCCAAAATGTCATTTTAAATACCAGTATAGGCCAAGAATTCTGTAATCAATGCATGAGAACTTTTTTTTTTTTTTTTACATTGACCTTCCTGTACAGAATTTAATGATTAAAAATGATTTGTAATGATTGATTTTTTTTCTTTTAGATTTACCAAGTGTCTAAAGAATCCATGTCAAAACGCGTGGCCCTGTTAATATGCAACAAAGTCTTTACTAATGAGAAACTGAACAGAAAAGGAGCAGAAAAAGATGAAGAAAACATGGAACACCTGCTCTCAACTCTGGGATATGAGGTGGTGAAACACACAAACCTCGCTGGAAAGGTAATGTGAAATTCAGTAAGACATGCCTCTGTTATTTGATTAAAAAACATATTAATCTGGTGGTTGTCTGATGTTGTTTGTGTTCTTGCTGCAGGAAATCGATGGTGCTCTGATGTCATTTAGTCAACACCCTAAACTTGCCCACACGGACAGCGTATTTGTTGTCATCATGTCACATGGGAAACTGGGAGCTGTTTATGGTGTTGACTACACTGAGGAAAAACCAGATGAATTCCCCATCAACAACATTTACAAACACTTAGGACCAGCAAACTGTCCGGCACTGCTCAACAAACCGAAAATCATTGTCATCCAGGCCTGCAGAGGAGGTGACTGCCTTTTAATTCACACACAAACTGAAAATCAGTGACACAGGAAGTTAAGACAGAGTGACAACTCATTAGTTTTCAGCATCACAATAGGTTTTTTTGTTGTGCAAAAATATATTAGACTCAAAAGTTTCTGGAAAGGCTTAAAACTCCCAAGAAGTTTTCAGTGAGATATAAGAACTTATTTTTGGACAATAGATCTTGAAAATGTTATTTCAAGAAATTTTACCAAGATAATTTTTACTTGTCCCACTGACAGATTTTTTTTTTTTTTTTTTTGCCCAATTCAGGATTATTATTGTTATTACTGTATTTTTTTTTCTTAATTTAAGCAAAAAATCAAAAGATTTCTTGTCAAGATCTGTTGTCTAAAAATAAGTTCTTATATCTCACTGAAAACTTACTCTTAGGTGATTATGTCTTATTTTAAGTGTAATGAGATATTTTGACTAGAAATGAAAAAATTAGACTTGGTAAGATTTTGATTTCTTTATGTTCAGTTAATGATATAGTTTGCTGAAAAAGTCACTTTTTCCTCAATTTTCTCTGTTTTAATATAAAAATCTTTGGATGTACCGGTACTCTACATGGTCATTGAATTAAATATAGGAAAATACCTGATTTTCATTGAGTAAAATGAAAAATGCAGTGGATAGTATGATAACAAATATTGATTAATCACTCAAGAAAGGTGAAATGTTTAGAGAAA
Organism: Apogon hyalosoma; assembly: GCA_037367295.1. Lineage (NCBI taxonomy): Eukaryota > Metazoa > Chordata > Actinopteri > Kurtiformes > Apogonidae > Apogon > Apogon hyalosoma. The sequence goes on along the minus strand of JAPQRP010000006.1, from coordinate 25,296,696 downwards.
TGAATTTGGAAGTTACCACAAAAATAGATCTAGATATTTAAGGGTTAAAAGAGTAGGGAATGCAAAGAAATTCACTCAAACTGAAAGCAAATAGGGAACAAAGTTGAGAAAAGGCTTGGCTGTCAAATGTAAAACTCAGAGTCTGTGTTTCGTCTTTTATAGCCCGTTCAATCCTCCCTTTTTGGGAAGTTCAGACTTGTATTACTCAACTCCTAACCATCTGGAAAATGAAGCCTTCTTTTCGGTAGTTTCTGTCTCTTCATTAATCATACTCAGAATAACCCCTGGACATCCGCTACATCAGCCATTCCTGTATGGACGCAGGAAGCTCTCCCCCACCTGATGTGCTTTAGTTTATACCCTTTTCTTCTTTTTGTATCTTTTACATATTTGTCTTTTACATTATTTTTGTCATTTAATTTTTTTTTATGTTGTTTTGCTGTTTTTGTCTTCTGTTCGTTATTTCTTTTATTGCAACTTGTGTATTTGTTTTCTTACAACCTTTATCTTGTGCTTTTTTCACATTGTTTCATATTGTTTGAATCTTTTGTGTTGTTTTTGTCGTGCATCATTTATGAATAATTTCAAGCTACAAAAATAACTGTGTGGTTTGTTCAACTTTCATTCAGGCCCAAAAATCAACATCTAACTGAAATGACATTCATACAATTATCAGTATTGACTGAAATTAAAATATTTAGCCACTGGAGTCAGTAATGCAAGCAATGAAGAGCTAAGTGTTGCATCAGTTTGGCTGTAACTAGCAGTTGTAACGTCCTTTTTTTTCCTCCTGTGTTCCGTATATTTTTCAGCTCAAGGTGGAGCGGTGCTGGTCAGTGATTGTGTCAAACCAGATGTGGTTTGTGATGATGTGTCGCCACCAGAGGACATTGAGGATGATAGTTTACGCTGGGAACATAAAGAAAAAGACTTCATCTCCCTTCTCTCCAGCACTCCTGGTAGGTCCTCTGATGATTTATGATGTTTTGTGAAGCCAGTAGCAGTGAGAGTTAGCACACATAACTAATGAAGCCTTGTGTTTGTTTTTGCTGCAGATACTGTCTCTTATAGACAAACTGAGAAAGGGTCTTTTCTTATTCAATATACTGTGGAGGTGTTTAACTCCTACTCACAGGATGATGACATTGAGGAACTGTTCAGAAAAGTATGTTTAATTAATTTTGCATGTACTGATGAAAAATTGGAATTAAATACAGTCTGGATTATAGAACAATAATTTAAACCTTTTTTTTTTTTCTTCTGCCAAACAGGTCATGCAGCGGTTTGAAGACTTTTCTGTTCACAATAAAAGACAGATAAGACAGATGCCAACCAAAGACAGATGCACTCTAACAAAGCGATTCTACCTGTTTCCAGGCCACTGAGGCAGAATCAACGACTGGCTGTATCAACTTTCTCAAAACATTGTAATATTGTGGAAAAAGTTCAATAATTTTGTCAGTTATCTCAGAAAAAAGTATGTTTTCTAGACTTATTATAGGTTAACGAAAATGTTCCACCAAAAGCTGAGCTGAAAATATTAGAATATTTCATTTTGAGTTTGAGTAAATCATTATTTTTGTAGTATAAATACCATACATTGCTTAGTTTAAATCATGAGGAAGACTACTAATCTGACAGTTTTCTAGACATCCTTCACAAGGAGGGAAGGACCCAGAAGATGACCGCTGAAAGGGCTGGTTATTCAGAGCGCTGTATCAACATATAATTATGGGGACTGGAAGGGAAAACTGTGAAAGGCAAATGTGTGCAAATACCAGGATTGACTGTAGTCTTAAGAGGATGGTCAAGAAAAGCTGATTCAAGACCTTGGAGGAGTTTCACAAAGAGTTTACTAGGCACAGAGTCAGTGCATCAAGAATCACTACAAGCAGGAAATAGAGTATTGAGACTCTCATGAACTAGAGACAGTATCAGCAGAGTCTCACCTGGACCAAGGACAAAAACAACTGGACCACTGCTCTTTGGTCCAAAGTCCTCTTTTCAAATGAAAGTAAATGTTGCATTTCATTTGGAAAATCAAGGTCCCAGAGTCTTAATGAAGAGTGAAGAGACACAGTGACATCAAGTCATCAGTGATTTCAAGTCACTGGATGGACATCAGTGGTTCAAGTCCAATGTGAAGCCTCCACATTTAGTGATGATTTGGGGTGTTGTTTCATCTACTGGTGTTGGTCCAATAAGCCTTTATTGATTACCCTCCTGAGACCCAGGAAAGTAAAAGTTTTGGCTGTTTTTTGTTTGTTTTTACATTAAATAATAGTCCTGATTGGAAACAGTATAATTCAAGTTTTGTCAAACACAAAAAAAAAAAAAAAAAAAGCTGTGACACTTGTCTCCTACAGAGAACAAAAATGCATTGCTGGTTCTCAATGGTTGTTTTTTTTTGTTTTGTTTTTTTTGCTTGTGACATTCCTTTTGTTCATTGTGCTTTTTGTATGTAAAGCACAATGAATTTTTCTTTTTTTTCTTTTCAATTTATCTGCTACTCAATAACTGCTATTTTTTTGTGCTTCTATCTTTAGGGTTTTTATACAATGATGGGAAGTATGTTCTTTTGACTATCAAACCATTTAATGAACCCAAACCTAATATCATTATGAGTCTTATTTTACAATACAGTGGGTGAGGTTGGAAGGATTCAGAATATCTGTTCATCATCCTTCGGCTGAGATCTTAGTCTTAAAAACACTCATCACTAGTGTAGAGGAGGAAGTACAAGGTCTATGTGCTTCAAGTATAAGGAAGTAAAAAGGATGGGTGGAGTAGGTGGAAAGTTAATGGGGACACCCTACAAAAATGTGTAAACATTCAGAAAAGACTAAAAAGTTGAATTAGTGATGTGTAAAATAGGGGGTTCAAATAATCACAAAAACAAACATACTATTAGATTTTTTCAGACTAACTTTACTTGAAAAAATACTCAAATTAAACAAACAAAACCATATTATCACAATACAACACAAAGGCAACAAGTTGAGTAGGCAACATGGTAACATCGTTGCAGTCTGTGCATGTCTGATGTGTCACCAGAAAACTGATATGAGAGTCTTTCACTGGGCTACTTTAAATTCATGCTGACAATTTCTTTGACTTGTCAAGTTTACTCATAAAAATAAACAGATAAGTAGCTTGACAGAAGAATATGCTCTGATTAAAGCTTGGGGTTTATAAAAAGACAAACAACAACAAGGGTTTATTACTTACGGACCAGAATTATCAAACCAACCAGACTAGACTCTGTTATAACAGCGAACTGGATTTGAACATACTGGCAGTGTTAGAGAGCTTTTTATCAGTTTACACTTTATACAAAACAAAGACACAGTGGCTAATAAACAAGCACTCAAGTTCTCATCTCATCACTCACATTCAGCACATTCAGACATGTAGTTACAAACAGACACACATAACCTCTTTTACATATATGCATGCACTCACACACTCAACACTGGAGCAACAGTTAGTCAAAAATGTTGGAAAACTGGTAAGGCCAGATAATGAAGAAGCATTTTTTTTTTTTTTAATCTGGATGAAAACAAATGACTTTAGAAAAGTTTGGCAGTGTGATGATAGTGTGAAGAGCAAAATATCCAACACCAGCAGAGCTGTCTTATTTCCCTTTTGCAACAGAATATAAAAACAAACAAAAAAACAAAAACAAAAAAAACACTTTGCAGTGAACTAAACCATGCAGGGTTTTTAGGGAGGTAGAGGACATCTGCAAAAATATTTAAAAGACAGTAAAATAAAAATACACATGTAAATAAACAGATCTATATATAACGTGGCTTTAAAAACACTGCAGATCAGTGGCCAGTCACTTTGCCTATACAACACAAATAGACATTACAACAAAATAAATGTCATATTTGGAAGTTGGAATGTATTATTATTATTATTATTATTATAGTAATACATATCATTCAAGAATTCACTTTTGGAAACATCATATCTTTGACAACATTCAACACTCAGATAAACAGTTTGCAGCACCACACATTTACAAAATAGCAACTCATGCGAAAACACCTCTGGCCCCATACACTGTGTGTAAAATGTTTGTAGAGTATGCAATGCACCTTGTGCTAAACATGTGGCTGATTGCATTTGTGAAAAAGGGAACTGAAAGGTGTCATCTGTTGTGTGTCTGGGTGTGTCTTTTCCTGTGTTTGTGGCTTAGGTTTAGCCGAGTGTTCCCCCAACGACAGAAGCAATGACAATACCCAAAATCACACAACATATAATAATCATAATTTTCTTCTGTTTCATTTCAGCAAAACCAAAACCAAAAACCAAAAAAGTCATCCAAGGCAGCAAATAGGGAACAGAAAAAAACACGTTAGAAATATTACTTCATCATTGGTTAAAGGCTTAAAAACATTATATCTGTGATGACAAAATGCAGCACACAAGAAAATCAGAAGCATATACTGCAGTCTGAGCAGAGGCAGTTCAGTCTGAATGTATTCAGTCACATTTGTGGAGTGTGACTGTGGCTTCTGATCAAGCCACAATGTTTAAAATTGTCTCCATCTGATGGTGAAAAGTTGCATGCAGTGCAACGACAAATATTCACAAAAATGTTCAACATGCACATGACAAAGATACAGCATAAGAGTCAATGCACAGACACAAAGCAAAGGCTGTTTTACTAGAAGGTCTTTTGACACGTCACCAGAAACCAAATTTTAATATCGACAACACTCATTAGACATTTATTTTAACTCGGGGGTGGGGGGTGGGTTCTTGTAAAAAAAAAAAAAAAGTCAGATTATATTGACCATGATTCCAGTTTTGAAAGCATCTGAGGAGGTCAATACTATGTATAATCTGACAGGCCACTAGAACTGTTCCTTCTGTCAGTAATCAACCATCTAATTATAATGTAAGAGATGGGGCCAAAGCATTCCCATGTTTTTGTATGCACAATACATATAAAGTTACAGTAGTGAAGGAATGAAAAGTGCTTCCTTGCTGAAAAAAGACATACTTATCACGGAAAACAGAATAAGAAGAAACGGAAGGAAGCTGGAACACACTGGTAAAGTCAGGGCTGTGTTTACACATATAAGCACGTAACACTCTGAATTTATCACTGTGCTCCAGCATTCTGTCTTTTCCTCCAGGAAACTGAAGGTATTTAAAACTATGAACCCTTGAAAGGAAGTTTTCGCAAATTATAAATGAAAAATTATTTCCTGTGCATACTGTTCAGGCTGCTGATGAACAGCTGAAGAGCGTCTCTCTGTGTTTGTCAAACAATGGTCCTATGAGGGTGGCAAAACTTCCTGTGCTGTCTACTCTGTTTACATTTCTTGGATTCTTAACTGAGGCCAACTGCGAGGGAAATAATGAGGACGCTCAGACACACTGCAACACAGCCTCCTATTAGGATCACCTTCTGGATGGGGCAGATTGGAGAGAAGAGCAAAATGAGAAATACTTAGTGGTTGTACAAGAGAATAAATGAGAACCAGAAGGAAGGAAGGAAGGAAGGAAGGAAAGTTCTTAGAGATAGGGTTAAAGTTGTGTTTTATGTGTCATTATAGATATTAACCAAGAGGGGGCACAGTTGTTCCACTGTGCTGCAAGATGTTAAAGGAAGCAACAAAAGGGTCTATGTTAAAGTTTTTTATTCCAGTCAGTTAGCCTTTTAACCTAGTATATTGAATAGCCCTGAAGATAAAATGCAACACACTACACATACACAACAAAGCACACTGTAGACGACCACTTCCCATGCCATGCGCCAAAAATTGTCTTCCACGTCTTTGGAGGTTCATGCATTATTATTTTGCTGTGTATGTGACTCACCCTCCGGGCTTTACTCTGGTATTTAACCGCCTTCTTAGTGTCTGATACTGCCCGCTCCACATAGTCTACTGAGTGCTCCACATTGTACTCTATGCGGTCTATCATTTCCCCCTAGGAGAGGTTAGTTACAGAGGAGGTGGGAAAAGGGGCAGATGTGTAGGCAGGAGGAGGAGATGTAGATAAAGAGGAGGTGGAGGACACAGGAGCGATGCAATGAGGGGGAGTAACGTGGGGAATGGGAGGGATGGAGAGGGGGAAGCAGAGAAAGGGAAAGGAGGAGAAAAACAAGAGTCAGTTTTCAGATTGAGAGCATCGACATCTTACCCTTTTGCTGGTTTTCTTGAACTTTTTGCATTTTGGGATGTTCTCTTTTGCATGCTCCACATAGTCTTTGGCCCCCAGCACACTCCGCTCAATGTTGTTCACCAGTTCACCCTGCATAAAAAACAAGGGAAAGTGTCATCATGGTGTTAATATCAGCCAAAATAGTGGTCAGTAGTTTTAAAATGCTAGAAAATAAATACTCCTTTATTTTCTGATTTTATTAATATAACCATTTTCAAACATTATTTATGATCGTTACCTACTAGAAATAATCCAAAAAGTATTTAAAAACAGAGGTGTTAAATATACAGTCAATGGGCCACAAAAAGGGTCCATTCAGGCCCTTTGGACATATTTGTGAAATACAGAAATTACACTGAAGATGTTAACAATCAAGAGTGTCAAAATTATTTTAGTTCAGGGGCCCAATCTGATCTCAAGTGAACCACACTACTAAAATACTATCATAACAACCTATAAATAATGGCAATTCAAAATTTCTCTCATTGTTTTAGTGCAAAAATGCAAAATTACATGAGAATGTTTACATTTACAGTACAATATAAGTGAAAATTATAACAATATTCTGCCTGTTACTAAATGTTTTGTGCCTTTGTAGATCCTGTGTGATCTATAAGTTGTAATACACATGTGTAAATGATAAACTGAAGCATAATATTGTTAAATTTACATTTTTTTAAAAAGAAATTTCAGGTTGTTTATGGTTTTTCATTATATTCACATTTTTTAGAGGATACTTTGTAGATGTGAAACATATTCATAATGTAATTTTACTTTTTTCCACTCTCAAACATAGAGAAAAGTTTGGAGTTGACATTATTTATAGATTATTATGTTATTATTTAACTGGTCTGGCCCACTTGAGATCATATTGAGTTATGTGTGGCTCCTGAACTAAAATGAGTTTGATACCCCTGGTTTAAAAATTACAAATCAGTAGTCATGTTAGTTAAAATAAAGTAATATTTACAGCTCTCACTGCATGCACTGCAACAATGATTTTTAAAATAAAAGAGAAATTAATGAATCACAAGCAAATTACCTTGTCGTACTACAAGAGGAGCGCTGTTCTCTGCTTTAGAACTTAGAGTCATTGATGTGGCGACAGTGTTGTGTTGTTGAATGAAAAAAGAGGGAAAAACAACAGAGAGCCAAGCTGAGAAAGACAAAATTAACAAACTGACTGGAGCAGAATCTCATGAAATGGAACAAAGGCAGTTAACAGAGGAAGCGTTAGTTACTTTCATTGTTTATATTAATTGCTGATGTGCAGCAATAGATTAAAGGAATACACACAATCACAAACAATATGACCAAATTATAAGACATTTATGCAATTATTACACCCACACCAAAGACATCAAGAAGAGGCTGTTGTGTTGTCATTATTATTCATGTTTCATATTTGTCATGTTTTCTTCTTCGTGCGTTTGCTCTTTTGGATTCCCTTTCGCAAATTTCAGAGGAGGCAAACAGTTCATCTCTGCAGGGGTTCAGCCCACACACTCGTATATCACACATACAAGGAGCAGGCTTACAAATTCACCTGAAGCTCTTCATGTTACACACAGAAACAAAGCCAGTATTACACTAGGGGACAGAGTGCCACAGAGCCTATATACATAAAAACCTACAGATACATCATCAGTACAAGCATGTAACCTCAGTGGATGGTGCAACTTCCCTTGTAAAATGTGACTGTGAAAAGCCACAGTCTCTTTATCATCCGGGGTTTTCTTGTAATTAAATACTACACCAATGAAAAAGTGCCGTTGAGTAGCCAACCTCTAAGTCCAACTTGTCAGATTTCCAGCTGAGTAATAAGTTATGTCAAATACTAGCCAATTCCAATGTCAGACAACCACCAAAATACTAATTCTTGGGCCAAAACTAAGTGGTCCCACACTTTCTGTCAAAATTCAAGATATTTGCAAACAGTCTACCAGATGGAACTGAAAACATAACCTCCTTCCAAATCAAGTCTTTTGGCACAGATACATTTAGAGTATAATTTACACCAGAACACTCAATATAACTTGTACTGTGTGTGTAAATTAATAGACTTAACAGCAGAGGTTACCAAAAATACACACGGTCATTACTCAAGTGCAAGTACAGATACTTGTTTAAAAGGTCAACAAGAGTAGTCTTGCACGTCCAGACCTACCTACACACTTTGTTAGCTCTGTACCGGTGCTGTGGATAGTTCTAGAACCCTCTGTTTGTAAAAGTTATCGGGGTTGTTTGACTTATTCTTGCATGGCGAGGTGCAGAAAATATTGGGACAATGCATTTGCAAAATAATGTTTGGAGAGAAGGTTGTTTTGGTGCATAATGTGTGCATAAGGAAGTGTTGTGATATAAAAATGACAAATTTCCCATAAAAGAAAATGACTAATAAAAAGATGCTTGTCTTTGTCAAATGATTTTCAGGGTGTAGTTGCAGTTCAGAGGTTGTTGTATCAGGAGGGGAACTTGTGGAAGGAAGGATAATGACAATCCTGCTGTTGCATGACGGAAATACTTACCCTCATTGTGGCAAGGCATCTACATTTCCACCAGTCATTTCTGTTCAAAACTTACTGAAACTTCCACATCAGTCTCTGACAACTCATTTAATAACAATGTATTTTCTCTGTGATTATTAAGTCTCTCTCTCTTGTCTATTATACTTTTATGCTGCCATATTATCATGTATGATATGTACTATTCTATACAGCAAGGAGTTGTTTTTGTGCTCTTATCCGATGCATGTATACTAAAGCTGGCGTTGATACTGAACTGGCATGCAAAAAAAAAAAAAACAAAAAACAACTGAATTACAAGCAAATGTCTCCAGAATAGAAGTGAAACTTTACTAAATTTGAGTCACTAACAAAGAAAGTTAAGCCAAAGGGCTGGTTGGTTATAGTTTTCAGTACCATCATCATCATCATCATTATTGGTAATAGGAAATTCTGTGAATTAATGAGAATGGGGATAACTCAAAAGAAATGTTTATCTCTGAGCTTTCAGTTCGACATAAAACCACTGTCTGCAAAGTAGAATGCATTCACTTTTCAGATTACATGTGTAAGGTTTATACATCTATTATACACAAAGCTCCAGGTTACCTGATCCCATTAGGAGCATTCCAGCTTTACCATCTTTAACAGGTCGATTGAACACATTTCTTTTTACCTGTACCTTTCAGGAGTCTAATCATCTAGTTTAGATATTCTAATTTACTAAGTGCATTTTATTTGCATTTCTACATCATTTATATATACATTGGTTTATTATATTTACTTTATTTCTCTTACTTCTGCTAAATACGGAATGCTTCTCTTCTTGGTTTTACATATTTACATTTATATTACTAGATACTGATAGACCTGCTTTACTTTCACTTCACTGATTTTAAATAAGTTGTAGAAACTTTGTTTTGTTTCTGTTTTTAATTTTTTGTTTTTAATCCTAAAAGGTTATTTTCAGTAATTACAATTTTGAAACTTTAATTATTTGTCCCATTTCTCTTGTCTATCTTTCTTTAATGCATATTTAATGATGTTTTACTCTTGATTTGCTCTTAAGATTGGTTGCCGGGTTTGTTTTCCATAAAACTGATTAAGAAACATTACTGTATTTGGTTGGCTGCTGTCTGCAATTTTACTTAGAAATGCTGATATTTGTATTTTTCAGTTGGTGCATCTAGAATGAAATGTGCTTGGTGTTATATAAATATATATGTGCAAAAGTCTTTTACTTTGTTGTTTTTGCAGGGTTGGAATGAACAGACATATGTGTTTCTCATTTTCTGTTCTTCAGATACAAGAAAATACAGGAAATATGTGCACAACCTTAAAAGACACACACACACTCACACACACACACACACGCACGCACACACACACACACACACACACACACACACACACACACACAAAACTGAGCTAAATGAGTTCTAAAGGTTAAAGTGACTACTTAGTTTAACCCCTGACCCTATGACAAGAAGCAGCACAAACAGTTAAAAACATCTGACATGTTGAATGAAACCAGGTATAAAACATCATACAATTTATTGTCTGAACAAAAGAGTTAAAGATATGTTAAATGCAAAGGGAGGTCACACAAAATATTACCTCTTTGGTTTATAGAAGCTGTTTTTCCCTGAAACATTTGTTTTTACTGCTGTGCATACTTCCCATATATCCAGATTGTATCTTAATACAGAAACATAGAAAAGCATATGTGTGGTCATTTGAACTTTACTAAACCAACAAGTCTAATGTTACACAGTACTGTACACAGACCTGTCTATATATCTTGAAAACATTAGTCACTCACTGTTGTGGCATTTGTTTTCCAATTCATTGGATTAAAGTATGGAAGATTTAGCACATTTTATCGCTGCAGGAGAAAACTTCTAAAATATTTCAGACCATTGTAACTGGTAATCCCCCTAAAATGCATTAAAAACAAATTAACCGGCCTGTACTATAGATGTATGGGATATTAAGTGTGTCGGTGTTAAAATGTGGGAAATGAAAGCAAAATGTTAAATAAATAGTATTTTTCACCTCTGCTGACCAGAGTCTCTTTAGCAGCTTGGCAGGTTAATGATTGTACCACTGAGACCACACACTGATACATGACCTTTGTAGTGGAAACCTTCCAATACCAATCTGTGAGTTTCACTCTCCTGAAGATGTCCCAGTGATTATATATATTAATGCACATATAGATAATATCCATTTATGCTGCTTTGTGTTCATATATATTTGGGTATGACAGAGGGGTTCAAGGGTTTTCACCTGGCTTTCCACAAGCATAGCCATGTCCATGAACATATCGTGCAGCTCTCGGATACTGTTTTCCAGCTTTATAATCTCATTGTGCCGTGTCTCAATCTCATTCATGGCTTGCTGGGTGATGTTGTCCATAATGATCTAGGAGGGTAAAATACACAGAGGAGGGTTAGCGAGGGGGGGTTAGGGACAAATGCAAGAAGAACAAAGAGATGAGGAGAAATTAGATTAACAACATGGATTGTGCTCTTGTTGCATAATGTTAAATCACTTACCCCCGAGGTAAAGATAGCTGGGTTGTCACTCTCTAACATGCTTTCTAGCTCGTCATTGGTTGTATTTCTCCCAGCTAGAAGAACAAACACACAATCATGAACAACTAAAGCAGGAAGGTGTGTTGCTCATGGTTGTGGAAAGAGACTTAAGAGTAGTACTATTAAATCAAAGCATGAACCTTTAAAGAGATGAAGTAGGTGCATTACTATTAGTTTTAAAGGTTCTTCAAACTGCAGTAGATGGAGACCACATTAGGAAATATCCAAAACCCCCTGGATGGCTCTAGTCATCCTCTCCTCCTTTAAGTCTGTCTGAGGATTAATTAAAACAAGAGCCGAGTGCCTCTCTTTTGCACATGCTCATTTTCCCTCCGTCCATCTGTCTCTTCTGTCTCTACTGCATCTTAAAGTCTTTACTCTGCCATCGCTCAGCAATGGATGTGATGTAAAAATCATTAAAAAGCGGCATCATTACAAAATTAAAAAAGAATTAATACTAAGGAGAAAAATCTGAAACCAAGGGCATCAGTCGGTGCAAATATTTTAGTTTAACTTTGGCTTTGACCCATTCTAAACAGTAGAAGGTGTTGTGGTCAATATTCAAGTTGGTGTCATGGATGAGTAATATTAATGAGCTAATGTACACAAGAAACGGTTTTAAGCAACTGACATAGACTTCACTAGAGGATTGCATTTACAGTTACCTTTGGGTTGTAGATGTTTCTATTTGTTTTGATGAAAATGATAGTTTATAACAACCTTTGTAACGTTAGTTAACTACAAAAAATGACAAGAATGTTAATTAAGTTATGACTGTTTTATTACACTTTATCTGTTTTATTTCTGTCAGTTAGCTGCATTTCAGAGCCAGAATTCTTGAAACTGATCATTTTTATTAATGAACTGGCTTGTAGGAGTCATCCGTGTGTCATGTATTACATTAATTCTAATTCATAGGCTGCTCTTGAAGATATTTTCATTACAACCAAATCACTTCGCAAGTCTTAGTCTATTATTAACATTATGAACTAATGAGACTTTGCAGACAACAGCAGCAGAGAAGCAGTGCATGTTAGTAGAGAATATGATGTAAATGATACCAAATACAGCAGCAGGAAACAACAGAACCAGTTCAGCTCTTTAGTCTATGTTTTTTTATGTACCATATTGGTGTCAGATTCATCTTTTAAAATAACATACATAACCTAGATCAAAAAAGGCTCACCTGGCCATTGTCATACGGCAGCATTTGTGTTAATTTAGTTGAAGGTTTTAGTTAGGGGTTTGTTTTATTACATCTCTTCCTGTTTTATTTTGGTGGAGTTTTTTTTTCCAGTTTTGTCTGCACTCTGTCATCTTGTCTTCCTCCTCCCTAATTCCCTCATTGCCTGCACCTACTGTCCTCCTGTTGATTATCCACACCTCATTGTGATCCCTGTTCTCCCTATATCCTCTCTCCCTTTATCTGTTGTCAGTGCGTCTTTCATGTTTCCCCAGAGAAGACTTGCTAGACTCCTCAAATCTTGTTTAATGTTTCTCGTATCTCGTTCCTTGAAATGTCCCTTTTTGAGTATAGTGCAGCTAGGTTGTTTCTTGATTTACTATTTTTGTTTAGTTAGATTATTGAGCACTTTGCTCCCTCCTTTAGTTATTTATTCTGAGGTTGGCTCCCTCCCCTAGTTAGTTTTTGAGCACTTTTTCGCTCCTTCCTTAAGTTCCTTTGTTTTTTGTATTTTGGATTCTCTTGTGAACCTTGAACGATGCAATAAAATAATTGAAACCAGCTCCTGCCTGACAGTCGTGCATTTGAGTCCACGCCAGTGTGTCGTTTCGCAATAGCCATAAGTAAACAAATAAGTAGGGGCCTTTCATTGGATAATTACTGGAATAAGTAATGTTTCACCTGCAACACATTCTTTAACCCTAATTGATTTCTGAAACAACCATCAGTTTTCTAGATCACATAAAGATTGGATTGTGTTTCAATGGAAAAAAAGGTCATGTGGTCTGGTGAATCCAGACTGACCCTGTACAAGAGTGATGGATGCTTGAGTGTCTGGTTCCAACCGGCTCTATATGTAAAGTGTCATGAGAGACTTTTGCTGTTATTTGGCACTATATAAATAAAATTAGATTTGATCAGGGTGAGAAGAGAGGCAGATGAAGTGATTACCCATCATGCCTAGCGCCTACAGTATAAGCATATGGGGGCAGTGTTACCATCTGGGGTTGATTCAGTTGGTCAGACCTAGACTAAGCAATGTTATGTGTCTATGAACTGACATCAGCTGACTACCTGAATGTACTGAATGTCTAAGTTTGAACATTAGTAGATCTATTTTTCCTGATGACACAAACATATTCCACAATGACAATACTAGGAGTCATCAGGTTCAAAATATGAATGAATGGTTCAGGGAACATGAAACATCATTTTCACACATGGATTGGCCATCGGAGTCCAGACTGGAATCTCTTTGAAATGAACTGAGAAGACTTGGTGCAGCAGTCTAACTTCTATCGTCAAAATCATTAAAAAATATTCACCAAAAATTAATGCACCTATTAACAAAAATATATCTTTTGACAGGAGCTTACTGAAACAATGCTCTAGCTCTAAGTGGTCCCACAAAATATTAGAGTGTGAGACAGTATATGTAGTATCGGTTGTATCAGAGTAAAAAAACAAACCTGTAAGATCTGTGAATGTTGGTATCAGACATGTTCATATTACCAGAAAAGAATGCACATCATTTTCTTACTCATTACTCAATCTAATAGCAGCAGATTCTCTTCTAATATATTGTCTTGTTAACACTACAGACTGGCAAATCGGGAGGAACAAGTCCAACAACCTTGAGATGTGTGACTATCTGAGAGTCAAGAGTTATCGTCTACTTATGCAGGACTTTTTTCCCTCTGCCTTAAAGTTGCTCTGTCTGCTGACCTTGCCTGTATGACAACATCCCTTGCCGCGTCTTCCTGCTGATGTTTTTTCCCTTCATCCATCTTTATTTCCCCCGACAGAGTTGTCCTACTTCATAAACATTCTTCCTCACTCAGCCCTGTGCCTCTTTGCTTCCCTACATTAATATCTTTGCACTGACTGTGTCTGTAGAGCTGCTTCTCCTGGGCTCCATTTACACCCCATCGATACCGCAAGTCACAGTCAGACTTTGTCAGAATCATCTCCAATCTTCCCCGTACACATTTTAAGTCCTCTGTGAGGCTGTATCAGTATACAACAGGTACTCCCACAGTGCTTTCCCCCAGATGCCAGGTGATTCATAAACTGTACAGCAAAAATAACATGCATTATACAGTATGAGATAAATAGCTCCCCTAACATCATATAAGATCTTATTGGTGATACTACAGGTGTCAAAGACAAACATAAGCCTACTGGATAATGTGTTAGTCAATATTATAGTCAAAAGACACAAAGAAAAGTTACCTCCAGTATGGACATGGGTATTAATGTGAAACTTACTTTACATTAAACATCAGCAGTACAAGTGTATACACATATGGCAACTAATTAGGAGGAAATACTGTTGCATGTAATTATAAAACAGTAGATTTTGATCATTAGCTCCTTGAGACACTTTAAACTGAAGCAAAGTGTAATTTAGAAGTGAGCTGTCATCAGTTAAACCAAATAATAATTTCTACCCTCCTACACTGTTTCAGTTAAAAGATATTTATAACAGTATTAGCTACTTAACAGTAAGAGACAAAGAAAACACCTCAGTGTTTTTCCATCTAATCTATTTAATCCCTCTTTGTGAAGCATTAATGCAGATAAATTGGCTTGCTGACTAATTACAGAAACTAGTGGCAACTGTTGATGACTAATTACAGAAACTAGTGGCAACTGTTGATGAAAAGAGTCTCAAAACTCAAACTACACAGAGGAAACATTATTATGATTCTTTAGCCTTAATTAGGGATCTAAAACACTGTATGGCATTTTGGAGAGGATGCTCATTTATTTTCATACTGAGAGATAAGGAGGATTAATGTCACTTTATAGACTGTAGAGTACATCTCACGCGTCTACAACCTGCTTGTTACTAAGGTTGTGCGGTATATCTAGCTTTTTTAGATAATCAATATATTTTCAAGATATAGAAAACACAATGCAGTTTGTATCAAAAGTTTGATACTGTTACGACCCATTTCTTCCGTTACACCTCTCTCTCACTCTCTCTCACATCTCTCACTGTGGCCCACCAGTCAAATATGACAATATTTTTTGCTCTTCTCATACTAAAACAACAGATCTCAACAAGTATTTTGTGCTGTTTCTGCTCAACCCGGATTATCATTACTGAGGGAAATAAAACTAAACAGAATGGTTAGGAGGGCTGGTTCAATGAAAACTCACTTGAGGGCTCCATAGAAAAAAACAACAGCTAAATTAATAATTAACATTCTTAATGAACTTCGAAGAACCTTCATTGATGATGCCTCAGTAATCTAGTGAACAGCTCAAGGTCATTATCCCAGCAATGGTCAGATTTTATAATGAACACTTCAAGACAGTCTATCTCTACTCGCATTTTTAATTACATATCATATGGCTTCTTTTTATTGTTTCTGTCTGTTGGAAAGATCCCAATGTCAATTTTTTTTTTTCAGTTTAACAGTTCTATGGTCATGATAGTGGGTCACCTTGAACTTCCCAAACCAAAAATGAACTGATTGAAAATTCTGTCTTTTACAGGGCCTCTAGTTTATGGAATATGTTGCTTCATACATCAAACACACTAAAAGCTCATATTGATTAAAAACAGAATACTCAAACAGGAACTACTCAAGGAAATACAGGAATGCAGGTGATTGTTTTGACTCTAGCAATCCCAGTTGCTGTAAAGATAAAAGTTTAAATGTTTTATGGTGTATGTGTTGAGATGAAATGTTCAGTTTGCTGATGAGAAGGAATTGTAAACTTGTTTTTATTTATGTATGTATTTTGTAAATGTATTTGTATTTTAATGGACTCCAGGAAGAGTAGCAACCACTATAGTGGACGCTAATGGGGATCTGTATAAACACTAAACAATAAACAATAGTAAATGGACCATAATTAATATGGATTAATGTTAAAATAGGATTACTAAAGCTAATCTAAAATCATATGATAGTTTACACTGAAAGTTTATTTTGTTAAAGGAGAAAATAATATTATAATATAAATTGGGAAATGATGCACCTGGCTGTATGGTTAGTAGGGTGCGTCATAATCCATGGCTGCCCACAGGGGACGAGAAGAGTTAATGCTTTGATTTCAGAAAAATTGCTGGCTGATGTGCCCTTAAGAAATGTACTTAACCCCCCATTTACTTGATATGACATGGCAGCCCACTGCTCCAAGTCTGCAGTGTGTGGTGTGGTCCTGCATGTTCAGCTAGCGATAGGTTAAAGGTGATGTGTGTTGCATGTCCATATGTACATTATACTGACAAATAAAGTTTTGTCTTCTTCTTCTAATGGTCTGTAGCCACAAGAAGCTGAGTTACAAAAGTGAGATGATCTGAACTTGTTCATTCTGCTTTTGTTTGGTGTTACCCTGAGTTGCAGAAGAAAAATCACAAACTCCTGCAGGTTAAAGTGGGTGATTTTAAAGCAGCGAAGGAAACACTTCATTTTGGTCACAGTCTGTTTTAGCAAAAGTAGTTGTGGAATATCAACTGGACATTCAGCCCACACTAGCAGAACAGAAACATATAGATTATGTAATTCTAGACAGCCGTAGCTCAGTTTAGGAAAAATGGAATGGAAACAGAGGACATATAGCCAGTGAGGACGAACAAACCAGCTGGAGGCAGTAGGTCCAAATTCATCACATAAACATAAATGTGGCATCAACTTGTAAAATAGGCAAATAAGTTGTATTCCTTTAAAACACTGAATATTTTGACCTTTCTTTTTTTTTTTTTTTTGAAACAGTGACAGTAGTTATGTGATAGTAGACCTCTTAGTAGACAGTGCTGTCAAGTATTGGCTACAGTTTCCTTTTTTGGCATACAAATTTGAAGGCATCCAACAAAACCTCTATTCACGACTGAATCAGAGTGTGTGTGAGCATGTGAATGTGTTGTTTTCATATGTGAGATGAAGGCTGGTGGCTGGTGTGTGGCAGAGCAGGTAGGCTGATGGTGAGTGATGATGGTTGGGAGCCGGAGCCAATGATTGCATTCATGAACAGAATACTGATGAAGCTGCTCTCTAACATCTACTGCTGCGTTTTGTTCTTCTCCTTACATGATGACCATATCATATCTAATTCCAACTTCATATCCATATTAAAGCAATGATTTTAAATTAAGCATTAATAATCGACCCGGCAGTGACATTTTGCAGTTTGACACATGAGAGAAAGACGATGACGAGAGCGCGTGAGAGGCTAGGAGATCAATTCCGTATTCTGCTGATTTGTCTGATAACTAATGTGTCTATCATTAAAGGTTAGCCTATATGACATTAAAGAGGGTCAGAGATGGGGATTAAGAACAGGGAAGGATGACAATGACTGAAGGGCAATTTTGAAGAAAAAAAAAGGTATTTTGGTGCAAATCTTCTCATTTCATCCCACTTCCTACACATATACTCAGTGGCTTTTTAAGTCCTGACAGGCTCTGAGGGAGGCTCTTATTTGTTACCATGGAAACCCAAACCCCGAGAAGCCTAAAATGAAGCCCAGAAGTCTCACTTCACCCATAGAGCTTATGGACTATTAAATCATTTGCACCGTCTTGCTACCAGCAACCGTATTATTTGATTTCAGTTGTTGTACAACGCAAACGAAGTGAAACCACTGAGGACCAGAGTTAAAAGACAACCCACACGCAAAGAATCTACAGGAATAATAAATGTGTTTTACCTGTCTTATCAGAACACATGTGGTTTATGCAGGAAATGTGTTTCAGGTTACATGTCTGTCTTTTTTCCTGCCATTGTAGCAAAAAGCGTGTCCACAGGGAAACGGAACAAACAAATGTCAAAGTGGCCCTACGATGCCTGCGACCAACATCTCCTCTATCCTGCTGAGCCCGGCGTTCTGCTTACAGAAACAATAAATGTGTGATATTCTGCATTCTGAATCAATAATAAATGCATTCTATAAATGTCAGTGGAGCGGAAATACTTTAATATTCAGTGTTTAGCATTTGGCAGCATTAAAGAAGCTATATTTTGTTTTAATATTAACAACATCTGATGCCAACTACCAGCCTTAGTACTCAATTTAGGTGTACTGCTCAGAGCTGATTTCTTATTTGGATGTTCACAATATATTTTTTAATTCTCAGTGTGGCCTGTAGCAGATTCTACTATGAACTGATCACAATCTGAACTGACTCATGTGCATAAAAGCAAATCAGAGGAGTTTCTTCAGCTCACAACACACAGTGAAAATGCTTCCCGACAATTAAAAGTTGTACGTCCCAAATCTTACATATAAAAGAATATGTGAACATATGCCATTGTGCAGTGTCTGTTTTACTATATATATATGATGTTTTTACATTTATTTTACTGCTACACTGTCTGTTGTATCTCACTGCTGTGGATGTTTAATGTTGAGCTCATCTCAACTATGTAATAGCATCTGAATGATTCACTTCACTGCAGAGCTCAGACAAATCTCAATTTAAAGTCATGTGAAAGTCACATGATTTCTGAAATGGCTGTTCAGACTGAGGTCATATTTTATCATCCGATTTAGGACCACATATGGTAGTGACCCAGATCACAACTGAAAAAAATGAGTCACATACAAACAGAGATATCTAATCTGGGCAACTCTGGCTTCACTCTGAACACAGCCTATATTGCCTTCATCTTTCTTTTGTTTAGCAGCCTACTATATTGCTGTTTTGGCACAATCACTGCTCCCATAGTGTCATTTCCAGAAACAGCGGGAAGCTGTTTTTCAGCAAAAGAGCCCTAAACTCTCAGTAGAAAACCTATTCAGCACCAAAGGGCAGACAGTAAGACAAAACAGACGTGGGGTGTAGAGAATTTAAAGAGGCAAATTTGAACAATAACAGATATTTTAGTTCCTGTAAAGAGATTAAACTGCAGCACTGGTAAAACAAACAGAGATGTTGTGATGTGTGTGTTGTATTATTATCCATTCTTCATTGTAGTATTTAATTAATACAGGAAAAAATTTATAAACTGAATATAACCACACAATTATAGGTGAAGTCAGCTTGTGCTCTTCCTGTTCATTAATTTAACGGTCTGAGCTGCAATGCATTATGGGTGACAGACCAAGAATATGGCAACAGGACATTGTAAAGTAATTTTAAAGTAATATTTTGAAGTAATATCAGGAAAGGGTCAAAGTTGTGCAAGCATATTTTCTATATAAATACAGCATTTGCTTTGATATCTCCAATGTATGTTAGAATAATCAATATTAGACTTTACTTTATAAACAGTATTATATTGTTGCATACAAAGGTGTTTGTTAAAGGGGTTTTATAGTGTCCACCAGCAAGAGGATGTCACCTACCAGAACATACTTATGTCTACCAAAACCACTGAAGAATCAACACTATGTATCCACAGACTGTGTCACTCACAGAATGAAGTATAAAGCTCATTGTTTATACACACCAGTATTATGGTATTATCAATTTTCTTCTCCCCAAAAACTCATAGCTGGTTATTTTAACAATTTGACAAAATAACAGTGTGTCTTATAATCTTCATGTACTGCATCGGCTGAAAGTTTACATTATAGCTCTGTTAGTTTAGCTCTGTTTTTAGGCAAAAGACGGCAACAGTAAAACCACAAATTGTGTAGTTTGTGCAGTCTGAACAACAAACAGTGAACTTAGCAAATATAATAACATTACATAATAACCTCATACCTTCACGTGATTCATAATTAAACTCATTGTAGAATAAATACAGTAATTTCAGCATCAAATTCTTTCTTTCTTCATCCATTCTTTTCATTTAGAGCTGTGTGCAGTGGTGAAAACAACAGTGTGTCTAGCTTTTGTCACTTTCATTGACTCAAAATGTTGTTTCTTAGCAGTTCTCATCAGATCTACTCACTTTCTAATGATCTGGTCAAATCATAGAATCCACTGGTGCATCAGTAAAAATACATTCAGTTCATACCTCTACAATCCAATACACTGGCATTTTTAGCATAACTTCAGAGTTCTTCATTCTAAACACTCTAATATTTATCTGTGGTCATTTTTTGTATTTGAAAGTAGAAATACAATATATAGTCCCTTTAAGGCTGAGAAACACCTGAGTTATGAGCGTCACAGCAACACTTGATGCAAACAGGACGTATCATTATTGCTGCCTACAAAATGTTTACAGTATACCACACTGTAGCCTTCTGTTTTTTCATATCTTTGTAGGGAGCAGACGAAGGAGAGATGTAAAACAGGAAACATCAATCTTCGTTCTGACAAACTAAACTTGGGTTTCCTCTGTGTGACACAAAATTATTGAGTCACACACAAGTCATAGAAGCTGGCACTATTCATTTCATAAATTGCGTTAGATTGCATTTGATACCAAATGAGCTAAAGATAATCGCTTTTATCAAGACTTTAAATCACTTAAAAACCTGCATTTCTGTCCTTCCTCACTCATAATTTCACCCTCCTTTGTGCTGCATCTCTGTACTCTGTCTAATCCCTTCCTTGACGACAGGGGATTTCAGCTGAGGCCTCCTGTGACTTTACCAGCTGACAAATCAAATCTAAATGGATCTGGAGGAGCTCAAGGGAAATGTGAGCCAGTTGTGCGTTAGACCTAATCAGGGGGGTTTGAATCGTTTGATTAACCCCAGAAAGTCAATCCGTTAAGTTGGCTTCATTGTTCATTTGATTGGGCCATATTTACCGTAGAGGCAATGGTCAGTGCTCACAGATACGGACCAGGCTGCATGTGTCCACTCTAAACTGACAGATGGCCAGGGGAAATTACATCTACGCCAAGTGCTGACAACAAAACAGCCCCTTGCTCTTTCCACTATCATTTCCACTGAATGAGTCAGAGTTTTGTTTCCTGCGTGTGTGTGTATGCTTGTGTATAAGGTGACTCTGTCCTCATGACTGTTAGGGGCAGCTGGCACGGTGCGGGCTGCCAGGGCGCCGTGGCAGAGGCCATGTCAGTGGCTGGTCCAGGAGCCCGGGGCCTGTAGCTAATACCTGTCAAATCTTATTACGCATACAGTGTGACATGAGTGTGAGCACCTCGCATCTGAGCTGCTGCAGCCCGGCATATGGGGCGAGGTGTCGGCATTTTGCAAACTGGTTTCACATAGGAGGAAGGAGACAGGAGTGTCAACCAAGACCAGACTGTTAAATTCATGATAAAATATTGATGAGATAACAGAAATTTCACAGAGATCAAAATAAATGAAGTGCTTTTTTTTTTTTTTTTTAAACCTCCATTAATGCTGCCACAGTCTAGTCTCAGTTTTTTCACCCATGAGCCAAAGGCTGTTTTCCATGAATAATAAATACAACAAACAAGTAACACTGAGACTGAACAACTCATTCCTTTTAACGGTAATACATTTGTGTCAGACAGCATCAGACATTTTAAATATTTAAATAGTCAACACAGGAGACGTAGTGGTAGAGAATGACCACACTAATTTGTGGCTACTTTAGATTTATTTTTTTTTTATATGAAAACCATTTCTAAAAAGATACTAAAATATGTAGATTTGTTAACAGCAGAGACAGGGGTTCATTTGACATCTTTTGAGCACATAGGCTTGCTAATGTGAGGTAATATTTTGCCATTATTATATAATTTACAAAGCTACACCACGTGGTATACACTACATTTCTAACCTAATTAGCTTGCTATTAATATCTAACAGAACAGAGGGAAATAAATATGAAGATGATGATTAGATAACATAACCTCTATTGTCCCCAAAAGGAAATTTGTCTTGGACTGTGAGAGTAATCGCAGCTGTCATGAATAAACACACACAATGACACATCTGTGATATGGCATAAATAAAAAATAATAATAATAAAAAATAAAATATGAACAGCATATATTTGGAAACTTTGGAAACATGGCTTTTTTGGTGCAGTATACAACTACACACTCAGGCCATAATACTAGCTTGTGGCAGTCATAACAGTAGATCCACACCCTAAAGGTAACATGAGACTACATGATGTAAGGCAGATCTGACAAACTTCACACATCAAGAATGAAAATGAGCAAAGAATTCGACAGTCGGTGCTTTAATCCCCTGAAGTGTGATAACCAATGTGACAGCGGCCCCTCTTCACCGACACTACCATAGTACTCCTCCGACTCCATCTTCTGCCTCACATGGAAGGCAACATAAAGTGTGTATTGTGGCCTGTCAGGTGACCTCTGACAAGGTATTTGTAACAGTGAGGTTGACCGAGGATGTGTGCAGTCACGGCATTTACTTTGAACACCACAGAGGTACATGAAGAAGACCGATATGTGACTTTATCATAAATGAAAACAGTCCAATGTCCACTAATGTGGCCATGAAACTAATGCAGACAAAACTAAAAAAAAAAAAAACTAGAGTAACTGCAAGATTAAGAAGTGATGCTAATGTGTTAGATCAGTGGAGTGCACATGCATTATGAAACATGATGGAGGGTTTAATCCCTCCAGTCTACTCACTGATCTCCAGCTGTCTTTGAATGCGTCCCTTGCAGCGCTCTCTGTAGTCCGACTGGGTGGTGTTATACTCTGACATCACTTCAACAAACTTACGAGACAGTGTGGAGTGCTGCAGACACAAGATTAACACTCAACTTCAATTTGCACCAAGTCTACAGTAGACAGTGGCCCAATGCTCAATGTTAATCATTTTAAAGACAAAAACACAACATTGGTTAGATCTGCTAAGATGTAATATGTTACATATACGACATATACTACTAGCATAGCAGTTCTAAGTCCAGTTTAAGGATTTGGAGTAGCTTGACTGGGCTGACAAAATCAGGGGTCTAGACATCTTTACAGAAGATATATTGAATTGTAATAACAGCAAATGCTTAACGTAAATGGAACAGATCCCTCATTAATATTTTGATCACCTGTGTTTTTTTCTGCTTAGTCAAGCAAAAAAAAAGTTTATTCATGCATGTAGTCATCATGTGTATTATAAATCAATTCATTCTATGCTGATGAACAATTACCCTGAGCTAATGAGTGAGCTCCTCAGAACTGAAAATCATAATTAGATATTTTTTGGGCATTTTTTATTAGAAATAGTGAATACAGTGGAGAGAGACAGGAAAGACAGGGAGAGAGGGTGGGAACTGAACCCAGTAAAGCTTAAGGCCTTGTGGGATAAACCCCTCTTAACCCCACAAACGTAAAATAAAAATTTGCAGCTTTTAACATAATAATCCCACAAATTAAATAACTTTCCCACAAACGTAATAATAGTTGACTACCACAAACGAATTACCTTATTTCCCACAAACGTAATAATTATTGCTTTTGTGGGGATTTATCATGTTTGTGGGACTGTAAAAATCTTCTGTTTCCAAAATTTTAATAACTTCCCAGAAATGTAATAAATTAGTACGTCACATACATTTAAGTAATGCATGCATGGATATTCATTCATCTTTCTTTTTCTTCCCATTTATTATTGTCCTTTGGATACTTGCCTTTTTAGAGTGATCAAATATTGTAGTTACACCACATAGTACTAACTCCATAGTACTAACTGTTTAATTGCAAATACAATTGGAGGAACAAAACAGAATGGGCAAAAATGCTGTAAAGGTTTTATTATAAAAGCTTCAGTATGAACTGAATATCATTTATTCTCATTAAGAATAATAATGAGAAATGCTTATTAATGCTAGAAATGCTCTATTAAGTACAATAGAAGCCTATGTTTGAACCATGTAAATAAAATGTTTGGAAAGGGTAGGAGCACACGGTGGGAAAAGGAGGTATTACATTTGTGGGAAAGTTATTACATTTGTAGGATTATGATGTTAAAAGCTGCAAATTTTTACATTTGCAGTTTATTATGTTTGTGGGAGTTATTACATTTGTGGGGTTAACATACCCTTATAAAGATGCTCATAATAATAATAATAATAATAATAATAATAATACAGTTTATAATTAACTCTATTTATATAACCTATATATACAGTTGCCCATAAAGTTGGAATAATTTAGTTTTCAAACATTTATGTTTTTATTCCCATTTATACACATCAGTAATCACCTTTGACCAGGTACAATGATTACATACAGAATCCCAGTTACACTTTATCTATCAAGAATAAATCACATTATTACAATCATTTCATAAGAATGGGTAAAAATATTTTATTCCGACTTTATGTACAAGAGTGTATTGTATAATGTATGTAAATGAAGCATAAATGCATCTAGAAAACTAGAATAAATGAAATAGATGATTAGACTTGTGAAAGGTGCATTAAAACACTTAAAAACAGTAATAACCATACAATCTCATGAGACATAAATAAAATCAAAATGAGGAAGGAGTACAAATGTAAAGCCCAAAGATCAGAGGAAAGCTGGACTGTAAAAGTGTGTTTTCAGAGTGAATTTAAATGAAGACGTAGAACCTAGCCATCCTGATGTCCTCTGGAAGGTCATTACGTAGAACAGGGGCTGGGTGGCAAATGCTCTGTCACCTTTGTTTTTCAGTCTGAAAGATGGGACTCCTAGTAGAACGGATTCTGGGTTGTTGTGGAATATAGACGGTTAGGGGGTTTGACGTGCATCTGAGTGCCAAACTGCTCAGAGCTTTAAAAATAATGGGTAAAATTCTAATATCGGGCAGCAGTGCAGAGATGCAGGTACATGTGTTATATGTCCCAGTTTTCTGGTGCCTGTTAAAACCCCGGCAGCTGCATTCTGGATTAACTGGAGAGAAGATAATAATATTTCACTTCAGACAGAGAATAGAGAATTACAGTAGTTAACTGGGAGGACAAAAACGGTTCAATTTTTGCAGTTTTCCTAACTTGAAAATACAAGATTGGATGCTGGAGTTGATGTGGCTGTTTAAGGTGAGGTTAATTTCAAAAAGAACAGCAAGACTTCTGCAACATGGCATGATGAAATTAGAGTAGGAACCTAGAGAATTTGTGATTTTAAGGTTAGAGGACTTGGAAATGATTATAATAATTTTATTTGAGGTTTAGTTGTAAGAAATTGAGTGCCATCCACTTTTTAATGCCTTGTAAGTGAAGTTATTCTCCTATGAGCTGGATCACAGATGAGGTAGAGCTAAGGGTCACCTGCAAATAATTAGTTACACTACAGTGGCAGCTGACAGAGTTGAACTTCCAGTTTTATCTGTTGCCATGGGTTGGGAAAAAATTCATGTCACTTGAGAAAAAAATGTGTCGGTTTCTTTCTTTCTTTCTTTCTTTCTTTCTTTCTTTCTTTCTTTCTTTCTTTCTTTCTTTCTTTCTTTCTTTTTGTTTACACATACCTCATTTTCAATATACTGTGACTGATAGAATAATGCATGCTGTGCATAGTTACTATGTGCCATTCAAACATCCGAAAGTATAGTTTCTGTTTCTGTACCTGTGTCTTGCGTATCCTCAGATCAGCTGATGACCTGTTTTGGCCTTCTTCTTGCTCAATGGTTTGCTGGATACCTGAAACCAAAACATGACAGAGTCAGACACTGAGTTAATGTTTACCTTGAAAAGTCACACTATGAAAAACAACACTATGGAAAATCCAGAGGCAGATGACAAGGAATGAAGTAGACCTGTTCAAGATGTTACTACAATTAGAGCTGGAAGTGTTATTACTTTCAGTAACACAATGTTTTTGTACTGCTGTAGCAGCTGTAGGTATGTGTCAACACTATACAACATATCATGCAGAATGGAAAATGAATAATTGAAGGTATCATAAAAGCCTGACTGTTATGAGATTTGGTATCAAATAGATTACTGGGCAAACTACTCTTTTCACTCTTTTAGTTTGATTTTAGAACAGAAAACAGCTCTTGCACCTAAGGAAGTCATAAAAGAGCTGCTGCCACGAACAATCAAAGTAAATTAGACACTGTCAAGGTCAGGAGGAATGTGGAGAACTCAATCACTGACTTATACAGAGATGTAAAAGGCTGCTAATTCATAATCTTTCCTTGTGATTTACATGTAAAAGGTGGTTAAAACAGCTCATGAACACTGAGGAACATTTTGTAAGATGTGACTACTTTTCACTGTGCATATGTTTTTGCAAACAGCATGAGTTGACAAGGTAAGCAGGTTCAGTTTCTATGTGACACAACAGAATACTCAGTAGACAGTGTATTTTTAACAGTTTTGATTTGAACAATACAATAAGTGGTGAAACATGCAGTGTCTGTGAAAGCCACAATTAACATAACCAGCAGCATTTTAACTAGTGCATCTCGATTTATCCACATATTGTGCTTCTTTGGCAACATTCAATCATGGAGCTCCATCTGAGGAATGTCTGAATGCCACAGCGAATCCTGGACATTGTTGCTGATCAGGTAAATCCATAAATAGCAACAGTCTAAACTTTTTCTTGCACAGTAATGAGCTCTATCAAAAAGGCACACTAAAACACACAGTGTATTTTGTAATTTATGCCACCAAATATTTATGAGAATCAATAAAAAATGATTTATTGAGCTTGTTTAGTGTGTGTCTTTACAGATTTACAGACTCAAGTTATCCTTAGAGATGGTCTAAAAGCTGAAACATAAAATAGGAGGATTCCACAGCTACTGAGAAGAGTCTTGTCCCTGATTTAACAGTTCATGGTCTAAATAAAGTCTCAAACTGTAATTGTTGGATTAAGTGCTCTGGAGGACCAAAACATGCTGTATATGAAATAAACAAGAAATTGATCCAGTTTCTCATTTCTATGGTAGCCAGCTGAGTGGATGGAGTCAACATTCATGGTTTTACAGTAAAATCAACAATCTTTATCTTATGGAACAAACAGTTTGGCAATCAATGTGTACCCGTGGAAATGGTTCCACAATGACCTGCAGCAAACAATAAAAATAATATGTCAAAGGTTCCCTAAAAGGTTCCTGTAAAGGCACATACGAACATAGAAAACCTGTATTTTACTCAAATTTACTAACATTACTCCTTAGTTTTGATGTGAAGGGCTGGCTCACCACTTACAAATAACTGCTGAGAGACAGAAAAAGGTTTTTTACTCCGGCTGTTACACATCCAATTCATAACCATTTGATATGTCGCTCTTGTGAAGATTTTATGTTTGCTATTTTAGTGAATATCCATATGAGCCACCTAAATGTCCATTCAAAACACTTTTATTTATGACCAGTTCAACTTACATCATCATCCACCAGGAAATATAATGAATAATGGCTAAACTAAAAATGTTGCAAATGCCACCAAATCACTGATGTCGATTTACACATGAATTATACTTTGCGTTTGTTAGGAAATTTGTGGAGAAATTTTTATTTTGCAAATAACACTCATGGCAGGAATTTGCACAGAATTAAGAAAATAAACAACCACAACAATTATTACAACTTACCAGAGGTCTACGGGTAGTATCAGTCCTGTGCAAATAGGGCTTGAAACTTGTAAGTGCTTGTGTTACATGAGGTTTATGACCAGACATCTGTTGACATTACTCTACTGCACTTCTGTTGGATTTTTAGGAGCCAAAACGTGTTCCAGTGTTCATAATGGGGATGTGGTATTTTTAGAAAAAGTTGAAAAATCGTGAATCCACCCACTGTGTTTAAAGAAATAGGTCAGCTGAACGACACTAGAAGAGTTGGTTAAGATACAGTAGATGACATCACTTCATGGTTGATGTTTCTCTGGGTGTATTTAGAAAGAGCTGAGGTCACACAGTGAACAACCAAACACACACTGATTCACAAAGGTATCCTGTGGCAACGACTGATGTAAACTGCAGTGGCACAGTTAGAGGACTGCGATGCGGAGCCTGTTCCGCCTGATAGCACTTGTGCCAAGAGTGTGTATCAATGTACATACAGTATATATGAGCTTGCAGCGCTGTGTCTGTGTGTTTGTCTGGCACGCAGGCTAAAGGATAGCGGTTATTATCTCTTTTCTAGCTACACTGAGGTTGTGTTCAGTTTTCCTGAAAGATACAGAGATTTTAGCTTTAATCCCTGTTCTTCAACAGCTGATAAATGAATGGAGTTAAAAAAAAAAAAAAAAAGACTTTTATATTCAAGAAAGTACTCATGCTGTAGAAGTTTTTGTCACATGATATAAGAAACTCTTCATGACAACATAATAAGTCTTCTGCTCAAAACAAATAAATTATAATAAATAACAAAAAAAACAAACAAAAAAACCCATAATGATATATAAACATAGTGAAAGTAAAAGAGTTTGAGAGATTTTTGAATGTTCACTTTTTGGGACACAGTTACATAAGAGGACTGATTTTTAATGGCTGGTCATTAAATATATAGCAGGTAACAGTAACTGGTTATCTGGGAAATAGTTTTTCTGACTTTAGCCAAAAACTTTTCAAGCTGTGCAGCTGCATTAGGCTTAAAAAAAAGTAACACCTCATGTTTTATTCCTTAAAATGATAAAATGTGACATGCACAGGGAAACCAGTAGACACTACAGGTAGATAGATATATTGAACCTTTTTCTATTAAAACAGTAGTCAGGAGGGTGACATGAATCACAAAAAAATAAGATTACATGTGCAGTAAGGTTGCTGTCAATAAGATAGAAATGGATGCACATTAGTCTATAGTTGTGCAAAAATAAATGTTTTTAAACTCTTGAATGAGTTCAGTCGTACATGAAATGTATTGTGTGTATATTATCCATCAGAATACGAATTAATAACTTTTGATAACAAGAAATGCAACTTTACGATTATGCTTTCTCCATTACGAATACAAATTCACCAACGTGACTCTACCGTCAAAAACACGTCACCACTTCACAGGCATTATTTATCAAGCAGAGATACATGGATTCCACAGATAAGCATATGCGCTCAGGTTCCTTCTCCATGGTCAGAACAACGTACTAATGGTTTGATTTAACCCGATTTCATTCGCTGACTTCGTCGGCCATGTTGCACAGTAATCCTGCCCGATCTTGCCTTGATCTTGCTGCGGAAAGGGAACCTGAACTAATGCGCAGTCTGTGGAATTGATGTATCTTCTGCTCGATAAACCATGCCTGTGAAGTGTTTGAATATTTTAGATAGTAGAGTCACGTTGGTGAATTTGTATTCATGATGGAGAAAGCGCAATCGTAAAGTTGCATTTGTGTTTTTAATTCTTGATGTCAAAACTTTTTCATTCCTATTCTAACATTAAATACGAAACCAACTTATGTACGATTGAACTCATTCAAGGGTTTACAAATATTTATTTTTTGCACAATTA
This sequence comes from Apogon hyalosoma, assembly GCA_037367295.1. Taxonomy (NCBI): domain Eukaryota; kingdom Metazoa; phylum Chordata; class Actinopteri; order Kurtiformes; family Apogonidae; genus Apogon; species Apogon hyalosoma. The sequence goes on along the minus strand of JAPQRP010000006.1, from coordinate 25,267,015 downwards.
TATTTATTTTTGCATAAATATAGGCTAATATGCACGCATATCTATCTTATGCACACAAATATTTTGACAGCTTCCTTACCCCATAATTACAAGCCAACAAAGTGGCTTGAATAACATGCAAAATAGTCTCACAACTTGGGGGAATGAGGCAGGATCAGCTACACACATTACTCCTGAGTATGTTGCAGTCACATTAATAGATTGTGTGCATAAATGTGAATACAACGGTGTGTACTCTGTGAGTGACACTAATCACTCTACCCACTGCAGCTCAAAATCCACTAGTGCGAACGGATTTGTCTGCTACTCGCCTAATGCTATAATGTTCAGTTTCTTTATGCTTCTCCTGTTTGATCTTTTCATGATGAAGCATCGCCATGGGTGTAGGTCT
>JAPQRP010000006.1:25248140-25266524 GCA_037367295.1 Apogon hyalosoma | reverse complement strand
ATTTTTGTTGTTATTATATTTGTCCAAACAAATGTACCTTTAGTTGTACCAGGCATTAAAATGAACAAGAAATTAAAAAAAAAAAAAAAGGGGCAGTCTAATTATTTTTTCCACAACTGCATATGGTACATTTTCAAGTATATTATATATCTTATCAATTGAACTATGAAATTAATTCACATATCATGGCATTCTACATCATTTTCTTTATTTTATTTAATTTTATTTTATTTTATTTCCCATCATGAAAGGTTCTGTGACACATTTTAGTTGTTTGGAAAACAGAGGTCAAAAGCCTGATAACCTGTTGAGGTCCAGTGAGTAAATTAATTTGTGATTTTTTTTTTAATTTTTTTTTTTGTCATAGCGTACAAAGCATCTGCCTCTGTTACCCTATGGAAGTTTTGGCAATGCTGAAAATAAGGAACAAATGCATGCATGATATTAATTATCACAGAGAAGGGCAACAAAATCTTAGAATTAGAATCACTGCATCTTGAGCAGCAGAAAAAAAAAAATATTGTACTCACTCTTTAATTTGGAGCGTACTTTGTTGGCCAGTTTCTTGATGTCTGCCATGAGATCCTCCAACTCAGCCTTAGTTTCTGCAGAGAAGAATAAAACATTCATTACAAATATGGTAACAACCCAGTCGTCACACTACAGATACTCAAAGTTATGTATTGAAAAGGTTATTGCCATGTCTATTTATTTAAGTTATGTTCTGCTTTTATTACACTGTAATGTGCACAATAAAAACTGTCTAATGCAGACTAATTCCTTAATATACCGTGTCATAGCTTTTATTATATATGATGAAATTAAAATGTTGTACTCGTCACAGTGGAATAAGACATTCATCTATATAGAGTCCTCCACAGTCTTTAAATACCATGACATAAATCTTTGCTCACGTTGCACACATACTCCAACACATAATCCAAACTAATGTCCTTTCTCTGCAGTTCTCTTTAACATTCATGTGGGTCGATTGGTTTATGTGGGTGTGGACGTGATAGATCTGCTATTTTCGTGACCAGAGTAAAGGAGTGAGATCACAGTGGATGGAAGCGCAATCTCAGGGTTTAACAATAAGAACTGATAAAATGTCACATTAGGCTTGTTAATCCAAAAACTCAGACCAATAGTTAAAAAATGTACACACATTTTTGTTTCATTATAATTTTATTATTATAACCTTTATTTAACCAGGAAAAAAAAAGCTCATAGAGATTAAAAATCTCTTTTTCAAGAGTGTCCATGCCAAGACAGCAGCAGCAGCAGAAGTTACTCAAAGTGGAAATCACAGCCATTCATCCACACTAAAAATATAAATAAACACAATGAAAGTCAGTACTAAAAACAAACTTAAAACTGATAAGAACATACATATAAAACATCACCATTATTTTAAAAGGTACTAAAAATATAACTACAATGTTCCTTAAAAGCATCTCAAAGCTGAACCCAATTCAATTAGAAAAACATCTACACCCACATCTGTCCTTTTCCCATTCATTTAAAATGACTTTGAATGTATTAAAAGAGACCAGTTCCTTCAGTTTAAAGTCGTTCTGTAGGTTGTATTTCAGAAATAGCGAGAGTTTTTTTTTTTTTTTACTTAGCACTAAACACTCTGCTGTGTGGAGAATCTTACCAAGATAATTTTCACTCGTTCCATTGGCAGATTTTTGTTTGCTGAATTCAAGATTTTTTTGCTTAATTCAAGCAAAAAAAAAAATCTGCCAATGGAATATGTGAAAATTACCTTGGTAAGATTTCTTTAAATAAGATTTTCAAGCTCTATTGTCTAGAAATAAGTTCTTATATCTCACTGAAAAGTTACTCTTTAGGTGATTATGTCTTATTTTATGTGTGATGAGATATTTTGACTAGAAATGATAAAAAATACACTTGGTAACATTTTGATTTTTGCAGTGTATAAAGCTTTTCAATCCAATATTTAGACTCTCCTTGTAAATTACATTTTTTTTTTTTTCTAATATCAGCGTAAACATACAGCAGCTATAAATAAAGAAGTAGAGCATGTGGGTAACAGCCACATTTTCAGGCATCTTTTTTCTTAAAATCCTTAATTATTCTGCACTCCCATGCTAAAATAAACTTCTCTGTGTGAGTTCAGTGCAACTTAAATGTGTGAGCAGCAATTAAAAATAAGAAGTGCTAACTAAAAACTTAACTGTTAATGCTGAGAGATGCCAGAGCAGTGCTTGTCATGTTTTTGGCGGTGATATATCTGTTATTGTTGGGTTGAACACGTGCATATCCAGCCATGTTGAGGCAGAAGACGTACTACTGCTCCTTTTATCAGTGTGATCTCCAAAAGACAGTGACACTGACACATAGATGGTGTGATTGTCACAGAGCTGCTCATGGCAAAATAAAGAAGCAATAAATCCCATCTTTCCGTTAAATCTTTCCTCCCTGCTGTCACTTATTACAGCTACAGCCAAACCAGTGGTTTCATAATCATATTTACACACACTTCAGGTTATTACATGAGAGGCTGCACTAAAACCATTCTGACTAATGCTGTCAGTCTAATTAGCTGTGAACCTCTTACATTCACTGAATGTGCTTGAACCCATCAATTATCATAATTTAGAAATTTATATATTCAAAAAATGTAAATTTCAAAGACATTTGAAGCCGTCATCCATTGAAAATTAAAATGACTTACAATGATGTAAAATGATGGAGTGGCGTTCATTTCACTAATCACAACTAATTAACTTTCTCTTTTGTAATCTGATATAAGATGAAAAAGATGAAAACAGACCATCATTTTCCAGTCAACTATTCCATTTTCCTCTTTATTTTTTTCATATCCACAAACATGGATGAACAGGTAGTACGTGATGTTTGATGCTATAAACTATTTGACCCACTGTGACACAAGTGTGTGATATTAGTATGTGTCATTGCAGCCTCAAAAACAGATACTTAAATGCCACATTTACTCATTTACTTATGGGCAGTAAATAAGCATGAACATTTTAATGCTACATCCTTATGTCTTCATGTATATGAGTAAACTACAATTCGATAACTTTAATAAAATACACAGCCTGGTTAAAAAAACCAGTCACCAACTAAATTTAACAAAGTAAATACGTAAGAGCCTTCCAATGCAGCGATTAATACATTTCAGCTGCAACAGGACCTTTAACCTTAACTGATGCAGTGAGTAGTTTCTCATTTCTTAAACCTTATCAGATGGCATATCTCATGGTAATGGAACAAATGTAACTGTGTTTTAAAAGGGTCATAATACCGCCCCTGCAGAAAGCAACCATGGTGATTGATGAAAAAACAAGAATAGGGTTAAATGCTGTTCAAAACATGAAAACTTAGAAGGATAGAGGTGAACCATGATCTGTAAGATAGATATGTGATCAGATTTGTTTTTTTTTTTTTTTTATGATTGTGCTCAACGATCACGCAAACTTTTGGTGAAATCAAATCATAAAAATTCACATTATAACTGACAGCTCTGATTGACAGTGAAAGTAAGAGCAGTTCTATATGCACAATGCAAAGAGGAGTCAGTGGGCTGGGACTAAACAGCTGGGTATCCTGAAGACAACCACTTAACCTGAAAAAAAATGACCAAAATACCAAAAATGAGCTCAGCTGAACCTGAATATACTGAATGACCGGGTATGAACATCAGATGAGTTTTTCTTTGCTGATGACACAGACATATTCAAAGATGACAATATCAAGATTCATCAGGCTTGAACTGTTAAAGAGTGGTTAAGGGAGCATTAATGTCATTTTCACACATGGATTTGACAGCACAGAGTCCAGACCTGAACCTTATTCAGAATCTTTGCGATGTCATGGAGAAGACTTTACGTACTGGTCCAATTCTCACATCATCAAGACAAGATCTTGGCCAAAACATGCAACTATGGACAAAAACTACATTTCATAAGTTGTGAAATGATGCCAGATAAAGGTGGAATAGTAAGTAGGTGGAAATATTTGTGTAATACTTTTCTTTTGGCCATTCATTCGTTATACTTTGCAAACAGTAGTGACTTTACTTCACAGATGAAACTGACTCACAGATAAAGTGCTCAGGTGCTTTACTCCAACACTGCTCCACTCAAATATTTTTCAGTTGCATTTTTACACAACACATTGTTGATATCTTCATTACAACAAGGATAGAAAAGCAGGACAAGAGCAGCTAGATGTGGGGACTGAAAAAAACGTACAAATGTTTTACCCAAGAGCAATAATTGCCATTTTTAGCACCGTATGAAGGACAGTGAAAGTAATTTATCATCTTAATGCCATAAGATGATTAAATCTACATATGCTAACAAGCCCCAGGAAGCCAGCTAACAAAAGAAATGGTCCTGAAAAGTTACTCAAGTCAAACTATTCCATCAAACCCATGATCCGACTTGCCTGCAGTCCCTCTTAATAATGACTTTATTTCTGCACGCTATCTCCTCTTTAAATGCCGCATAAATCACAAAGATGAAACACAGAGAGGGGTTGAAACAAACATCTGCATCCAATTACAGACAGCGCCTCAATGGAAAACCTGATTACACAGTATGGGTTAAGACTTAAAATGTTGGGAGATGCTCAATTATTAATAAGGATAATATCTGAACACATTTTAGGATAAAGAAGAAGCTTAACAATGTCTGGTAATCACATCAAATCCTGCTCTATGGCTGCATGGAAGATCATATGAAAGTAAATCCACACTATATGAAGGGTCTTCATGGTAGTCGGAGATAGTGATGCAGTTTGATGATTCAAATCAGTACATACAGCGCACATGACCGGCATTCTAAGCTGAAATCTCATAAACAGAAATAAACAATACGAAGAATAATTTGAGGGAGAGAGCGTCATTTTGAATCACTCATTTTACTCATTCTGAAAATTCTATACACCACATGAATGTTAATCAACGGCTTACACCAAAAACCATAAATCCACTAAACCAGCCTGTCTGATACTGTAAAACGGTAACACCTTGGTGTAGATAGGTGAACCTATAACACACAGATCAGTAAAGCACAGCAAGCCTTAAATCTGCCTGTCACACGGATTTTCATATCAGCACATATCAGCCGGTGGGTCGTACTGCTCAGTGGGACGGAGCTGGGTGCTAACTGATAACAACAAACTCAATCACAGGACGAATTACAACATTTTATATATTCAGCTGCAGAAGGAGTCTAAAGAAAGCCATGTGACTGCACAACAGCTAAAGCCTGAGTAGGAGTTGTTTTATTAGTGTTTCTGCCTTAATTTGACTGTAGGCAGTATAGAACGATGTGATAAATTAGAAGATTCCTGGACTCAAGCCAGGGATGTAACAATTAGTATCTTATAGTCCTAGGTAACTGGCATGGTGATATTTATTTATATAAAGCCTGACAAGCAGAGGTTACAAAAGTACACTCTTTACAAAAGAAAAAGTATGGATTCATTTATCATTAGCAGCTGCCGTTAAATGAGCCTGGAGGAGAGTATGAACACAGTGGTGATGAAGCGCCGTGTCCAGAAATGTTTTATGTTCCAGTCAGTATTTTGACATGCCATAAGCCTGAAAAGTTCTTGTAACTCATGGGAACTGAGTTACAGCCTCTGACCCTAAAATAAGGACAATAAAATAAGAATAATTCTGATTGTTGGTGTGGCAAGATGAAGCTTTAATTTGTTTTATGCCAAGAGAACATATTCACATAAATTAAGTAACTATAGTAGTATAACTTAAAAAAAAAATGATATGAAGTAAAATTAAATAAAAATATATTATGCTTAAATAGCTCCTCTTCTCCAAGTAACTGTATGTGTGCCCCCTGAAGACCACCACCAATACCTGTGGAAAACTATAAGTACTAATTCAATAACTTGGTTGATCTGAATGCCTATTAAGGCCCTTTTTTTTTTTCTTTTGCTATATTTGTTATCACGGTAATTTTGTGCATTTAAGTTGAAATGAAGGAACATGGACCTAAGTTCTGAAGTTAAACATTAGTATCTTAAAGTGCAATACTGCTAAGGGCCAGTAGATGCTGCTGCAAAATGTCCTGCCCCGCACAGAAATTACATTTCACTCGTAATAATATTATTAAATTAAATTAAATTTTAAAAAAAATGTATATTCTTTTTGTATTTACAAAAAGATTTTGTGTGTGTGTGCGTGTGTGTGTGTGTGTGTGTGTGTGTGTGTGTGTGTGCGTGTGTATGCCATTTATTTTATTACAACCTTCTGATGAGTTCTGGTGGTTCTCATTGTCAATCTTTAAATTATGGCTGCATGAAATAAGTTTTTTGGGTGAATCTAAGTTTTGGCGTCTGCTGTGTGGGCTCAAACACATCATCAGTCTCTCAAAACTTGTTCACAGAATTAAACTTTTTTCTTCACAGACAACTTGACGGTAGTAGTAGTTGATAGTTACACTAACAAGGCCAAAAAAAGACACTATACAAATGCTTCGTGAAGTTTTCTATTTTATTATGCCAGTTAGCTAGCCATTATCATTACCTCATGACCCTTCACAGATAGCTACTGTATTACCACTCACGCTTCAGTGGCACTGCACTTTTGTCCGTATATATAGTCACTTTGAACTCCAAAGAACCAATATGCCGATAAAAAAAAAAAAAAATACAATCTCTGTTTCACCAACTTGATAGTTCAAGAAAACAATGCATGACGCCACAACAGCTTTGAACAGTTCTTAAACAAAGTCTATGGATTAAATTGATCTTTAAGTCGGGAAGGTTCATAATGAAGAAAATTAAGCATAATGGAAAATGGATCATAATAGATTAAAAGAAAGAAAAAGCCAAAACTTGCCAAAAAATAGATACTTGAAAATATCTAGTATGTCAGTACACTGTACATCAATACGTTTCAAAAAAGGAAAAAGGCAAAACATTTTAGTAAAATGATACACGCTTATTGGAGGAAACTCAGAGAAGCCTATTGAACTGGAGAAAATGAGAAGGAAATGAGAGGTAACCGAATGAAGTATGAACACAGGGATATCAAATTCTAAAGACAGTAAATGTGAGTTTCACTACAGCATAAGGCCATCACCAAACAGAGTTTAAACAGCTGTTTTAATCAAGCTTTGTTTGGTGAAAATATTGCTGTGCACACTTCCAAAATATGCTCTATAATATAGAGTATAATAATAAATCTCTATAAAAACCCTAAAAGTAAATCCAAAACAAACACTCTCTACATGATACCGTGTTCAGTATATATTTGAATTGTTCTGTCAATAATTTTGCTGGTGGTGGCAAAAATCTATGCAGCGTTCACTGTGGTTGGCAGGTCAGGGACAGTGATTTTCATCTGCAGTAGTGGGCTGGGGCCCTTAAGGCAACCTGAATAAGTGGTGTGTGTTAGTGTGTGTGCAGAGTGAGGGCTACTCTATAGATGTGATCAGTTACTTATCACAGCTTCCTATTTATAACTATTTTCAGCAACGCAGGCACACAGTGATCTGATTACTTTCAGTCCTAATGAAGGTTACTCTGCTATCCATTAATACAAGTTCTCTGCCTCGACATGGTTTTGTGGGCTCTTGTTTTGAACACTTGTGCACAACTTAAGGAGCTCATGGATGTCTAAGACTGTGGAGAAATGTCCACTTCATTTATGTGTAGCCATAGCAACCTCTGGCAACCAGTTCTGTGAGGTCAACAGCATCAGCACTGCCGAGATAATCACAAAAAATTGCGCTTAGTTTTTTTGTGGACTATTTACATGTGTTGTAAGTATGTTAAGGAGTTAGATTAGATTTCCTCCTCATGGTTACCAAAGAGAGGAGTCCAACCTGCTCGATCAAGTGTCTATTCAGCCTCATTATTGGCTCTTTGAAAAGAGGAAGAGAGTAGACAGTGATGAATAAGTAGAGGGAGAAGTGAGAGGGAAGCAAATTAGAGGGCAAAACTGAGGAGTCAATTGAGCTGTGGCTTCACACTCCATCCCTCTCCCAGACGTTCTCAAATGGAATCTTCAGGTCACGCTTGTTGCCATCATTAAGACTGTGTTGCTATGGCGATGTGCACAGTCGGCCCTCTCACCAGCCTCAGATTGTTTCAAAGTAGCAGAGGCAAAGAGGAACTGAAGGAGATACTGAAGGCAGGAAGACAGAAAAGACCCGAAAAACTGTCTAGAAAACTAACAGATTTACACTGGATATGTTATGGTCTTTCAGCTTCACTTCAAGAAAAAACAACTGAAAGGGGAACTGATTTATGTTTGTTGATATTTTTTATGATTGCTAACAAATTAAAAACTAATTCCCTAACCAATCAAATGTGTCAAAACATCAACTGTTTTATTGCTATGTAGGCATTCACATACAAAGGATTTACTTGGTTTTTTTGGTGCTTAACAACAGCAACAACAAAAGAAGTCAAAAACCTATTACCTAAGTCTCCACCGATGAATACAGTGGTAATTACACTTTTAAAATAACTGCAGCTTACACAACTGAAGCAACAGCGTGCATTTGGAAATGCTCCACCAGGTAGAATAAGCCGGACATTTGACATTCGTTTTTAAAGTTTCTCTTCTCACGTGAAATAACAACAGCTTATTGCAACTATAAAGACAAAACGTTCACTAAAATGACCAAATCACCTCCTAATACATGGGACTGTTCATTTACTTAAATATACAATCACTTCATCTGGAACATAAGGATATTTTCATGGCACCCAACAGCCACATAAACTATGTGAAAGAACAGACACTCATGGGACATGGTCTTAAACTCTGCTTGAAAACATTACCTCATTACCTTAAAAACACTTCAGATCTGATTTTACCTTCTTAATATTTTCTGCTGATGTTACCTACATCACTCATGGGCAATGCGTATTAAAAAAATTAAATCTAAGGCATTAAATGGAATAAACATCCTAGGTTATTGTCTTATTTTTTTTTACCTTAGCTGCAACAACTTCCTACAACAGCTTGCGGGTCTCTTTATAAGAATAGCATTCTGGTTTCTGCTGGCAGCCTGCCTTTCTGGTATGGTATTGGCTTAATGCATGTGTGTATGTGTGTCACTCTGATGTCAGGCTGCCATTACACCGGCAAGACATCAAGCCGTTTCTGTTTCCTGCACTCTACACAGGGTCAATTGCTGCCATTCCAGTCTCTAACTTACGACTATTTATCTTTTTCTCCATCTCGCCGTCTCTCTCTGCCTACCTCTGCTCTCTCTGTAAATATATTACCAGTCCTTTGTGTGTTTGCGCCACTTATTGATCGTCTAGAGTCCAGGTGTCTGATGTTTCGGAGAGACAGAATCTGAGCTCATCCCTCAAACATTGCTGATATTTGTCTTACTGCAAAGATACAGTATAGACTCAGGTAATGACAAACTGACAACACAGATGAAGTCAAACAAGCAGAGGCTGTGGAAAGCACAGATAACAACATAACAATAACTCCATTTTAAAGCCCTGGTTATGCTGCACATATGGGAGCTGGAGGTGATTTAGTTTTTATTAACAACCCTCTTTCTGGTTTCTTACAGCCTCCCTCTCTCCTGCAACATCTTCTTTGACAGGATGGCAGTGTTACTGTCAGCTTGATCCCTCCCCCTGCCTCCCAACACTTGACATTTCTATCAAGATCAGAGCATCAGCCTCTGCCTGACCGCTCGCTCAGGAGCCAAGAGGACAGAGAGCACTTAAGCTGATTTATCTTTCTGTGAATGAGTTATCTTACTAGCTTTGACTTTCACACACCACTTAGCCTTGGCATTGACAATCTACCTCAGAATAATTTCACATTAGGAGGGATGTTATTCCAGAGTACACAGCCCACTCTTGAGTAGGCCATAACGCTACCTCAGTCTAGACATTATTACAAAGATGTAACAGACTGAAAAACAAAGGAGAGACACACAAAAAGACATTGTTGAGGCAGAACTAAGGAAAAGAAAAGGCTATAGAGCAACTTGCACAACACTTTGAAATTTTGGTTGAGGGTGGACAAGCTTTGGCAAACAGCACGCTGATGGTGGGAGCACACTCAGCCAAAAACAAAATCCTAGAAATAGTAACACTCACAGGCTGCAATTAAAACAAGCCTCTCCAGGGCTGTGAGTTTAAGGACTTTTAAGAGTCAGAGGGGAGGATATGCTTTAGAAGCTGGAGGCAAAGATGTCAGATGGGGCAAACATTAAGTGCTTGGAAAAACAGCCTGGAAAATGTTAAATAAACTACAAGTGTCAGTGTTAAGGAGCAGATTCTCTGTATCTAATTAAAGCCTAAGCTCAAGTCTTGTGTTAGAGTTGACAGGCTGTTGTTATTCTGAAACTCATATGTAACATATTGACTCATGTTATCAAAGCAACAACAATCTACCAGTATTAATCTTTTATGTTGCTCAAACATGGTCCTCCTGTGCTTTCCTCTAAAAGCCCAAAGACAAGTCAAACTCATTTCAGGCTCTGAAACTGTTGACTGTCTGCACACGTCCTTGAAAAACCCGTGAGCATGCAGCAGCGTACAACTGGATGCACGGAAAAATGGATTTGTTGTTTGGACCAGGTTTTTTACATTCAGATTCTGAGAAATTAATTTCTCCATCAACTCAAGAAAACAAAGAAAAGACAAGACAAGAAAACAAAACTTGTTGGCAGCTGTGAGAGGCTCCAGAACAACCACGACCCTCCCCAGGACTGAGTGGTTTGGAAAATGGATGCATGGATTAAGCTGAGGACGTCGTCATCTGGATTACTTATCATAGAGTCATAAAAATTTGTCCAAGCTATCTTAAATTGATCTTTTTCTGTCATGTGGAACATTATCACCAAACCAACATGTGCTCTCTCCAGCACCAAACAGGAAGCAGCAGACACCGTGAATTAAATAGGTTAAATGATGGCACATGATCGATACTATAAGAGCTTTAACAACAGAATGCATTCTGGGGTGTTTTCTGTCTGTAGAGAAGTGATAAGAGAGGCGGAGACAGATCATGGTGAAGAAACAGTAATTTATGAGTTCATTCTGCTCCATTTTGTTTTTGAGTTTAGTTAATGCCCCCACCAGGCAGAACCTTGTTATACATTTGGATTTAAGAGCCCAAGCTTCAAATGAATATGACACAAACTCTGACTTTCATTTACAAAATCCACAGATCTAACGGTCTGGGTGTGGGACCCCAAATGCATCACAGAGGAAGTTTTATTGGGTCGCCAAAGATCAGAATAAAACACATAGTAATAAGAAATATGAATTAATTAATTTTGCTAATTAAGAAGACTTAATAGAAGAATGTTCTCCTGACAAGTTTCTAAATGTTGAACTCAGTAAAACCACATGAAACACAGGAAGAATTCAGTTAAAGATACACAAAATGAAAAAATGGAAGAAATTCAACATGACAAAATTGATGAAAAAGGGATAAGATGAAAATATTTATTTAATTAATCATTATTTTGGTAATCAAATTGGTCTTAAATATGCAAACATTATGGTAATTTTTGAGAGACATGATAATGATTTTTTGGGACTGAAAAGGTTAGAAACCACTGATCCAGATTCTTCCTGTCACTCAAAAACCAAAACCAAAAAAAAAAGAGAGTCATAATCATCAGGAATCTAGTTGGAGCCTTTTAATTAGTGAAAGATTCCCAATCCTTCAAAATATTCTAATTTGCAACTAAAATCTTTGAGACTTATGACACATTGTGTTTTTAGTCTTGTTAGTCTTTTTAACATCTTGTGGTACATGCTGGGAATGAAGCACTGCACAGTGTGATGGCGGAGTGGACAAAGGGTCTTCTGTAAATAATGCAACACTACAAAAACAGATACAACTCTACTACACCTCAATGATATATATCTAACCTGAAACTAGAGAGAGGGAGATAACGGTTTGTGGGAGATAAGCTATCAGTGTAAACAGAAGGTTGGAGAGTAAATTCAATATCAAATCCTGTAAACGCTCCATATTTCTGGATCTCGTTATCTGATCCAGTGCATCAGTCACTGTAGGACAAATGTGAGCATGCTAAATGTAAAAAAAAAAAAAAAAAAAGAAGAAGAAGCTAAAAACCAATTCAGTCTCAATGCCATAGTCTCACATTCCACTCCATACTTTTCTACTCAAGTGTTTAATCACCACACTACAGGAGCTGCTCATTTCATATCAATATTTTCTACATCTGCATGCTAAGAAGACATGAAGACATGAGCTTAAAAGCAACAGAAGTTTGTCAAGGAGAAGAAATGACTACTGACTCTTGATCTGACCTTAGATTACCTACTTTTACATCAATAAAAATTGATGTGCTGCATAAGACTAATATCCACACCTAGAAAACAAGACAAATAATCCAATTATTTACTGTAAAATGTGAATTCGATCATGTTTCGAGCTATAACATGCCTTTCCATCTTCTGTTTCTGAATTAGAGGTATGTGCTCAGGAGGAAACACAGAGTCAATACCCATTATGATCTGATGGCTATTACCTAATGTATCATCATTACTGAACCTACATTGCCGCTGAGCACAACCCCCACAAACACAAATCTTGAACACCAACTAACACAAAACAACCACAGCATATTGCAATTCCCTGGTGGAAATTTGCAGTGCTTCGTTCAGAGAAGTGTGTAAACTGCAATATGGGGTAATATGTAGTGCAGGGGCGATGGTAATATAAACGGAGGCTGTGTGTGCATTAGTACAAGCTTTGCAAGAGATATGGAATTAACCCTGTGGAGATCGACAGGAAACATCTCAGTCAGCGAACACTAAAGCTCCCCCAGCAGTGGGGGAGGAGAAGGGGAGGCCGGGTTGAGGAGCTGGCCAGGTGGGTGGCGGCTGGGGAGATGTGATGTGATTATGAAACTGATAAAGTGTGACAGAAACAGAGGGTTTACCACCTAATAATATTACGCTGAGTTCTCAGTGTGTGTGTGTGTGTGTGTGTGCTTTTACTATTCCTTCACGACCCTTTTTATCCAGGAGTGAAAATGAATGATACTCTTTGAACCTCTATTTCAGTGTAATCCACAGTACTGGCACTTTTGTTGCAAGAGAAAAGGAAGCAAAAGAAAAAGACTCATTGTCATAAAAGACTCATTGTCATTAAGGAGATAAAGTTGGATGAAGGTACTGATGGTATGAGGCAGAACAGACCACAGACCAGACTTTGTAAGCACGAAAGCAGGATAAACCTAATAAATATGATTTTTTTTAATGTAAGAAATCTTTTATTACAACAACTGTAAATAAACTAGATTTCCCATTCGACATATTTCAGTGCAGGCATAATTGCAGGAACTGAAACCACAAACAACAAATCATATCATCTCCTTTTTATAATCTTGAGACCCATCCATGTACACGCCAGCACGAGATGCTAAGAATTAGTAATGCCTGGAGTCGATCCCAGCTACCAGTGGGTGAAGGCGGGGGGCACACACTGGACGTGTCACCAGTTCATCACAGGATTCACTGACATATACACACCAACAACTGTTCAGTCTCAAATTCGTAACTAACACGTGCCACACAGAGTTATCTGCATGCCTCTGTGCTAAATATCAACTGATTCAGGTGTTTCTGATCCACAGGACAGAAAACTTCCAGAAAACAAATGGGACTGGAGCACATTTACAGCCTTTAACTGTACAGTTATGGCACAGTTTTATTTTTGTAAGCTTTATTGCTTCTTTAATTCAGATTTTTTCCCCACATGTTTCCGAGGTACACTGAAGAAAAATCATAAGCATTTTATAAGTTTCAAAGAGTTTTCCTGGCAAATAAACCACATTTATACAGAGACAATTTGTTTCACTGCCAAAACTTTTGACACAGATTTGTACGGATAGAAAGATGCTCTTAAGTCTCAGTGCCAACATAAGGACGTGTTTCTTTATGGATTATGTTTGATGGTAATATTTTATAACAATTTGCTCTATTTGAGATGACACAGTTTGGTGAAAGAGTTATATTGTGATTATTGTGAGGAATATTATAAGTGAGCTGTGATTTTGATTCAATTAATTATACATCCCTAGTTCTAACACAGGAAGTGTGTTACAGTGAGGATATTCACTGAAAGTTGGGTATTTGAGGCACATGACTTATATTATTTTAACCAAGAGAAGTGGCTCAAATACTGTACTTTCAGTCAGCAGTTATTTCTTGCAGTCCTGCTGTCTTTGTTCACATTTCTAAATGCACTGCAATTGCTTATTACTGTGTGCGTGTGTGTAGTTATAGTTTTAGCTATATATATATATATATATATAATTAGTTCTTAAACATTTCTTTTGTGAAGCATTTTGATTTGCCTTCCTTTTTAAATTAAAGCTCACCTTGACTTTTACTTATCTTACCAAAGTGTTTAGATTTAAATGTATTTATTCTTTACTTGTCAGGAGCAGAAATTATAGGGAAAAAATTAAGAAAAAGTATCAGAAAAATGGTCAGAATATGAACTATTTGTGTGGACTAAGGACAGCTTTCAGGTTTAATAGGTTTCAGATTTAATATGATAATTAAATGTTCTATAATGTTGTATATTTATGTGAAGTGTAACAATATGTAAAACCCAAGTCACTGGACCATTGTCACTGTCATAATTGAAAATGAGGTGTTCTGTATGTGGCTGTGGAGAAGATATAAAAGCTCCTCACTGAGATATTCAGATGATCTGATCTCTGGCCACGATGCAACGGGCAGACGGAGAACAACATACTGACCTTCGTGTAATGAATGACCCTGACATTTACATCAGTCGCTGACTGATGTGCATTTATCAAGCAGACAGATGCTCGCGTATTCGCACAGAGAATCGACTTCAGCCTCAAAGGTGGCAACTTGTGCAAGAATGTGTATCTTAAACGCAGCACCTTGCCTTGTTGCCGCTCCACCCGGTGTGTCATGTGCACACCTCGCATAGTTAAAAGGCTCATCTGACGCCTGCTGCTGTAAGCAGATCGATGCTATTCAGGTAGGTGTGGGAGGCAGGGGATCAGGGGAAAGACTAGGATTGGAGGTTGTTACTAATGTGAGTAACATCTCCCTCATGAGAGCAGGGATTTAGATCAATGCCTCGACATAAATGAGAGGAAAAGGTGTGAGCGAACAGTGGGAAGACAGGAGAAAAGACGAAGTGGCACCAAGCACAGATTTAACAAAAGCGAAGAAGAGAATGGTAGAAACTGAGAAAGATGGTATACGGTGTTAACAGCAGGTGAAGAGATAAGGACGAGACTAAAGAGTAATGGAGAGGCGAGAGAAAAGTGGAGAAAATGCACAAAAAAGTGTGTAAGAGTTCGCTCAGAGAAGACTGATTGGTGGAGACAATTCAAAAAATCACTAAGGTTCTCCCACTTTGATCACAGCCTCCATCAGCAGGCAGGCTTTTTACTTTGAGTCAAAGTGCTATTTATTTCCTCAATTTTCATTTTAATTTGACTTTTTGTTCAGTGATGTCTGCCACTATTATCAGGCTTTTTTCTGCACTTTTAAATTAAATGGCATGTGAGAGTGTGGTATTTGTCTTTATTCTCTTGCTGTTCTCCTTTAACAGCCTCTCTGACTCATTACTTAGTCATAGCAGGGTTAAACATTAATGTTACCATTAAAGGGCTACAGAAATTGGATGTGTGTAGCGTGGTCAGTATTTGGCTTAAAGTAACATCTGCATGAATCAAATAGTACATTTAGGATGTATTAGCCCTTTGGGAAATTAAGACAAAATTTCTGGAAAAGGTCATCAATGCTTCTTCAGAAATAATTATATATGAAACTGGGAATGAACACAACAAATATTCCCTCTTTTACTGATCATGATGATGATCAAGAAGGCATTTTAAATCTACTACTGCTACCTTCAGCTGCTCCTTTAAGGGCAAATCATCTGCTTCCACCTGACCCTGTCACCTGCATCTTCTTCTTCTCACTCATCAGCTACCTGTATGTCCTCCTTCACCACATCCATAAATACCCTCTTTGTTCATCCTCTTTGCCTCCTCCCTAGTACCTCCATCTTCACATCCTTTTACCGAGTCCACCCATTTTCAGTCTTCACTCAAATGATTCATTAACTCTTCCTGTTGTGAATGGAAGCCTCTATATTCATTATGCTTCTCACCTTCTGCAGCTCATTTATGACCCTACAGCCTCAGCTGTTATGAATTCCAAGAAAGTACAAAACACACCAATCAGAATTATGGGAAATTTTAGTTATCATCAGAGGTAGAAAACTCACACACAATAATCTCTGGTAGACAATATGGAAATTACTGTCAAATACATATTAATTTCTTTCTCGTTTACTCATTCACACCTTCTTATTTTTTAATTTAATTTTCAACATCTGGCTGATTAACTGCTGTTTTGAGTCATTCTCACTTTCACTTTCCTCCTTCCTTTTCCCCTACAAGTGTTTTCAGACTCCTGCCAAACTGTCATTGCAAATGCAAAATTGTTTTTAGTGTCTTTCTTGGTAGAAAAAAGGTTAAAATTGTTATTTACGATAAGAAGAAATGTCCCTCCCCAGGCTCTTTTTTATCCAGTATTTCATCCTGAAATTAAGAGAACAAAGGTGAAGTCCCACAGTTCTTCATATACTTTACAATATTATTACCTTAATTCTTAAATGTGTTCTTAAATGACACCACCATGAATGCTATAAAGAAGTATAAATAAGGACCTGAATGACGTTTCACATATATTAGAGTAGATTGATGATTTATTCATTCAGTTGTTGAACCACTTAATCCTCAGTAGAGTTGTGGGGATGCTGGAGCCTATCCCAGCTCCCACCAGTGAAGGAGAGGCACACCTTAGATGTGATACTGGCTCATCACAGGATCCACTTGGATTCATGAGGTCAAATATTACAACACACACAGTACAAATATGGCATATCTTTGGAGCATCATCTGTTATTTATGTTGAGGGAATAAAGAATGTGTGATAAAAACACACACGAAGAACAGAAAAGTCACACTGCCTTACTCTCATCGGGGTTGGGTGAGGCGAGGATAGCGCTGTGCTTCCTCTTCACCTCCTCCACTTTCTCTGCCAGGGACTCAATAAAACCTCGGATCTCCTCCACCTGTCAAGAGAGAGAGACGGAAAGAGCCCAAAGGGTACTTAAGATTTGTTCAGTACTGAGACGAGAAGCAGTAGTGATTAGCCTGAGTGATGTTGACTGACACTGAACTGAAGATGTCATTATCATATTAGAGACAGTGAGTAAGCAGAATGAAGCTGTTTTATGCAAAAGAGCACACATCGAAAATGAAAAAAAAAAAAAAACAGGTTTGTGCTTTCCTCTGCAACAAACAGAACTGCATCCAAACTAAAACCAAAATACAAACCCACAGGCGTTAATTATGGTTGATTAAGCTTTATCCACTTTATACATTTCGTGCTCATGTAAGCTGGCAATAATAACTGGCAGGAAAGATGTAACGTTTGAGTCATCGTTCACAGCTTAAAATGACTCAGCTTGCTTTTGAGTCTCAGCCCACTCACCTGTGTCTTTACTACTTGTCATGTAATAGAGGGTCAGAGGCTGGAGACCGTGAATCGGAGCTCAGCGAAGACAGTGTAGTCAAAATAGATCATGGAGCTATAACACACTCCACGGGTATTATCATCCCTCTATAACAGCCTCCACTCTTATGCTCTTCACAAGATGGCTGCAGGGATTTGCTCCCACTCAGCCTGTGAAAGTGTCACTGAGGTCAGCCATTGATCTTAGGGGTAAGGTCTGGATCACAGCTGGTGGCACATTTAAGGTGTCAGATGATGCTGAGCAGTGAAGAAATAATGTATTCTTAAGGATTAATCTAAGGGACTTGTACTTTACTTAAGTTTATATTTCTCATCCTCTGCAACTCAGACATTTTACTCCACTACTTTTGCTGAAAACTAAAACTAAACGTGTGACTTTTTAATATTTGAGATTTATGTCCTCTTGGAATAGGTAGTAAATCTGATGCCCAGAAACAAACCCGAACACAGCAATAAGAGGAGGAAAGTAGAAAATACAGGCAGAGGGAAGGGTCTCTGTTGGAAAATACACAGCCTACGCAATCATACAAAAGAGAAAACTGAGTAAGATTATTATTGTATGATTGTATATGTTTTGTTTTTTTTTAAGGTGTGTGTGTATATATATTTAGCCTTTAAGCCTAAGGAGTCAACTGCATTGGGATGCTTGCTATTAGTGTGGGTTGATAAAGTGATAATGATAATTACTGATATATATTTTTGTGGGCGATACGGTGGTGCAGCACTCGTGCCTCACAGCAAGAAGGTCCTGGGTTCGATTCCAACACCAGTTGGTGGGACCTTTCTGTGTGGAGT
>JAPQRP010000006.1:25191845-25216422 GCA_037367295.1 Apogon hyalosoma | reverse complement strand
CACTGTTCATGCAGAGGTGGACCTTACAGACCCTGTAGACCACATTGGACCTGAGACTGTTGACTCACTGTCCTCACCGTAACTGTCACTGTCTTGTAATGTGTGCCGAAATTACCAAAAATAGTCACTTGCCCAATAAAAAGTTGAATGTTGGTTCAAGTTATCTGAATGTTTCCTTTATCATATCCTGAGACCTAAGCACAACACTGTTCCATGTTTGTATCCATACTGACTGTTATCTACTACACGTAAAATGACTTACACACATATGATGCTTCATGTGCATGTGTATGTGCATGTGAAAATAAGGACATAACACCATTGTTTTCTGATCGATTCATTTCTCCTGTCCACGCTGATAAACACAAATCATAATTTTTAAGAATGTTCGTGTTAGAAGGCATTTTAAACTCTCTCCATTTTAGTGATCCAGAATGCTATTTAAGTGTAGCTAAAAGGCCCAAACATAGACAAGAATGTTTGTTTTGCAAAGTATCCATAGTAACCCATAAAGACCCAGTCCTACTTTTGTGACTGTTCCCAAATTAATTTTTCCTCTATTTTTAACCTTTCTTAACTGATTTATCACTATTTATTCTAATATTATGCTCTGTATTTTGCATTCTTAAGTTGAATCAGGTATTTTCCTAATATCTAATGTACTGTCCATGTAGATGTCCATAAAAGCTCAGATTAAAGTTGAGGGTTATTACATCAAAAACAGAGAACACTGAAGAGAAAGTGAGTTTTTTAGTTAAATATGTCATTAACTGAACATAAAAACAAATGTGTCCACCCAGTGTTATTTATGAAACTCCATGGGTTTTACCGGTGAATCAATGTTGTAGAAGATGATGGTGTTTCCATGTTCACTGGAGCCTCTGAACGTCCAGATGGGTGATATCTGATGACCATGAAAAGATGAAAAACTGTATTTTACAAAGATTATTTACATGTATTGATAGGACTAGTGGATCAGAGGTTATTAAACATCTTAGATCAGTAGATGACTTTGGTCACCACAAGCTGTTTGGCTCTTTATGGGTTGACTGATTGATGGGAATTAGTGATATGAGATTGCAACCAACTGAATCCCCACGTCCTCACCTACAGTTTGCCTTTTTGTTAAAGTTGCAGGAGCTGAAGTCAGAGGCAGGAATCTCAAGACTGCAGTGTGAATGTACAAATAACGGGATCAAATGTGTTTAACGTTAAAAAACCATGAACCTCCATGTAGACCTTGGTACAAACTTTCTGGTGTGAAAATGCTCTGATATCAGAAACACAGCTCTAGTCACATATTTAACCTCCAACCTGTCTGAAAACATCTGTCAGAGTCCAGCATGTAGGAAGGATTCTTGTTTGCTGTCAAACCATTTTTATTTCACTAGCTGAAAGATAATTATGTAATTTTTGCACAATGACGCCAGAAAACTGTCAAGCACTAGGGACATTAACTCTAGTCCAACATAGTAGGTGTTTATAATGTACCTGTCAATGAAATGAAGACAAGTAGAGGAGGAAGTCCACTCTGAGCAACTGTAGAAACCCAACAGTGCAACATGGCAGACTGTGACAAGGTGACCTGCTTCTCTATAGAAACAGCTCATTCTAAGGCTACATTCAGACAGCAGTTCTTAATGCACAATTTGGATTTTTTGGTGAAATCCAGTTTTTTGTGTGCTCGTTCATATTACACATTAAATGCGACTTCTATCAGTTTTGAGTATGAACTGAATGCGACTCTGAAGTGACCCGCATGCGCGAAAGAGGTCCTGACGTAACATGTGACCACGCAGGTACATACTGTGTTTACGGAAGTAACACTCCTGAGATGCAAAACTGTGATGTTTGTCGCATTTCAATGATGTAAAGGTCAGATGAATGCGACCCGGCCGTTCAGACTGAAGTCGCATTGCAAAATATCAGATACGTATGGGATTTAGGACCACATATGAAAGTGGCCTGGGTCGGATTTGAAAAAATCAGATTTGTGCTGTTCAAACTGTCTTTAACAGATCAAATACAGGTTACATATGGGCAAAAAAATTGGATTTGGGCCACATTTGCCTCCAAGACAGACTGGGTGATCTCACAATGTTAGCTCTCACATGATCTACTTTTTAGTGAAATTGTACAGATTCTGTCATTCAATAAGTACACAGCACTGCCAAAGTGATCCTACTAAGCTAACATTCATTTTAGATATTATAACGTCTGTATTTTACAGACAAAAATAGGATGGTTTCAGAGCGAAGATTGTAATTCTACCTCAGATGATCACTGGATGATCTTTTCGCCTGTCCTCCCAGGCCTATTCTAAAGTAACAAGAACATGATTGCCATTTTTACATCTTACACACTGGACACACGGGGGGGCTGCCATGGCCAAGATGGTTTTGACTGAGGGGTTGCCAGGTCAATTCTCCAGAACGATGACATGTCAAAACACTGCACCTAGTCTGCAGTGTGTGGTGTGTTCCTGCATGTTCAGATAGTGATGGGTTGAAAGCAGTTTCAATGTGTGTTGCATGATGTGCACATGTAAAATATACCGACAAATAAAGATTCCTCCTCTCCTTCACATTGTGATTGCTGCTTTTCTCACTTCTTTATCATTGCACAGTAGAAACATGTTGGTTTTCGACTTTTAATCAGACCAATCAATTACTGCCAAGACATTACTTGTAGTTGTGGGAACTAAATACAGATAGTTTGCACATTATTGATTAATCAGTAAGTAAATCAATAGAGCGGTCCATAGCTGCAGCTGCTGTGCTTTCTATGTCAAATATCACAACCACACATGTATCATAAACTGTCAGAGATGTTTACATGAAACTGGAGAACTGGCATTACCTTGGGGCTGTAAATGGAAAACAATATTAGCCATGGGCTGATGGGAAATCACAGCGTGAGCGGGATTAATTCACTTAAGCTTTATTCGGTCTGGACTGCCTGAAATTGGTGTGGCTGACGCAGCAATGAAAAACATGATCACACTTCTGTCGACTCTCAACATTTTGGTGTGAATACTGCTTTTATGAAGCTGTTAAGGAGGATTTTGGCTTCTCCTCAATCACTCTCACAACTGCATCGTCAGCTCAGTGTGGAGGCTGCATGGCAGGCTGAGAGACACGCTTCTCTCTCACAAACGCACAGAGTTGGCACGGCTGGGTTGTCTCCCTTGAGACCAATTCATATCCAGATCTTCACTGAAAACAGAGGAGCTGTAAATTATTTCCCCTCTCCTCAGCTTAATTGCCAATTATACAGATCTGACAATAGCCACTTTACTACCACACCCACACAAACACACACACCTGCCTCTATGAAGCTCAAAACTGGCATTCCTGTGGAGGATAATTAATGAATCTGCTCTTTCTTTCATCTTCAAATTGTAGCTTCAAAAGTGGTGACATGACCACAGATCAGCTACATGATGTGGTTATTACACCTGCCAAAGGTTCAGGTTTTTTATTTCATTAATCACAGGATGTGAAATGTGAGCAAAAATGTGGACATGTAGAGCACACCAGTCCTCTCCAAAAAACAATGAATGACAAAATATCTCAGTCCAGACACACAAATAGCCCCGACAGACAAGAAATGGACACCACATTGTGCTGAAGGTGCCCCCCCCCTTTTTTTTTTTTTTTTTTTTTTTTTTCTTTTTCTTGAGGGGATGAGACCGCCTGAGACGCGCAGAGGGCGGACATTAAGAGGTGACATGAGACCAATTTCCCACTCCAATCACACCCATAGTTGTGGATGGATCGATCACCCCCCCCCCCAAAACACACACACACACACATACATACACATTCCGAAGCGGCATATTTCCACATGCAGTGCCATAATAGAAATCTGCTCTGTATAAACATCAAATCACAGCCCTTATCCAAAAAACATGCATATTATTCCATAAAGTTGCAGTATCTAAAAGCTGCGATAATTCAGTGATTAATGGTTTGACGCGCAATTAGAAAACCACACTGACTTCACAGTATAGCTTCAGAGTTTCCAGCGCATGGTTCCTGCCTAATAAAACACATTTTCCGTCTCCATCAGACCTACTGGAGTCACAACTGTTGCTCAGTGTGCGCGCCCTGCTCCAAGTGTGCGCCCTCCACACGCACTGATATCATTTCCAAAACAGGCTTCTGCGCATAATGCAAAAAAGAAAAAAGAAAAAGAAAAGATCTCCACAGTAACTTACATGTCTAAGTTCTTGCATGCGGTCCTTCATGGTTGCGTAAATCGCCGCTGGTCCACTCTTCTCCCCGTACTTCCCGTTGTGTTGTGGATGTGCGCGGTGCTGATGGAGCGGCGGGCGGAGATGATGCGACCGAGGGTAGAGTCAAAACGAGAGGCGGTGGTCAGATTCTTTTCTCCCCCTCCTCGGTTTGGATGCTGGGATTGATGGTGGGACCACTTTACAGAGCCGGGTGACGCGCACGAAAAGGTGAGGCGAGGCCTTCTGCCGTTAACCCGTTCAACTCCATCAACTTCCTCCTCATCCGCACTAATTGGCCTTTAATAAAAACTCAGCCTCTTCTTCTAGTGTCTGTTTCCTCTGCTGTCGACTCTCTGGCAACCACTGAGGTAATTTCCACAAATATGACTACCTGAAAGTGGCAGACTAAGAGGGGGAATTGTGTTGGATTTGGTTATCGATTGAGATAACGCCCAGGTGGTTTCAACTGTACCCAAGCGCACAGCGCCCTCTGTCCGTCAATACAGGAACATAATGGAACCACTAACACCAGGGCAAATACACAGGGGAGCACAGAACTTTTGTCACATCTCTTCATAAATCTTCTTTTAATTATATAATTTTCGATCAGCTTTTAAACGTCAGCAACAAAATATTTATTTTCTCTTTTATTCAATTAATAATCAATCAATGACGCACCAGGTTTGTTTTTACTGTAAAAAAGAGATATGACAGTCAACCTCTACACACCTTGTAGCAACTAATTATGTATAATTTTGGCCATTTTAAATTGTAATAAAATCATTAATGTAGCCTAATACGGTGGCCCTGTTTGAGCCAATCACATAATAACATTTTGCACTCTCAGTATTTATGGTTGTAAGAGATAGTTTGAGTTATTTGTAATACAAAATCTTTATTTAGAATAGTTTATTTGCTTAGATGTGTAAATTCATGATTTCATGTATGGAGGAATATCATATAAGTCATTAATGAATGAATGTGACAACTATGCCATCCACGATACCTATTTTTGAGTAACAAACTGTACAAAAATTGCAAAAAATAAAATAAAATTTAAAAAAAATCTTTTATTTTAAAGAAATTCAGTCTTATTTTCATATTAATACATTACAGGCTGCAGTTATTACATTTTCAAAGAATTTTTGAATGCTAGGCCAAGAATCTAATAGCCAGCCAATAACTTATTACATTATTACCAAGTTACCACATCATTTGCAGGTATTACATTACTGGTGGCTGCACACCTTTACAGCAAAGATTTCAGAAATATCTCATAAAGTTGTGTCAAACCAGATCTGATGTTCAGGACATAGGTAAAGACACATTTACTGTACATTAGGCAGATACTTTATGTTTGCATAAAAATAAGAATATCTGTCCCTCATGGAGGAAATAATTTTTTTTCAATCTGCTGTTATAATGACACACACACACACACACACATTTCATTCTACAGATATTTATTTTTTGGACAGCTTTTTGTCACAATACTGACTTTAGCTTGTATAAGCAATTAAATTCAGATTGTTGTGTTAGTGAAAACGTGCACATATTTCCTATATTTTATTGTAACTGAGGAAAAAAGATTGACAAACAACACAAAGCTAAAAGTGGCCAGATTTTTGCAAACAACTGTATATATTGCTGTATTTAATAATATAGACAATCAAATGTCACCAGTTTTTGATTTCCTTTTGATGTATTGAATACACATGAAAAACAAATGCACAAACAGCATTTTCTATATATTTCAGCTGTATCTATATGAAGGGTAATACTATATGCTCAGTGGATCAGATGAAGTGATATCATTATTAATGAAAATCAGTAGTCAACAGTGCAGACTTCTGTTCATACACTCAGTTTATTCCAACCAAAATGAACGCAGAAAATGCCATATTGCCACCATTTATGAGAAGAAAATTGCCAAACACTCAACCAAATATAAAAGCAACTGGCAGTCATAACAATTCTCTCTCTCTTGCAATTTATCCACTTAAAGTGAAGATCTGGAAATTAGCAGAGTTAAAATACTCTGGAGCTCCGGAGGTGATTATGTGCAATGGCACAGACGAGAGCGAGTGAAGCCACAGCTGCATGAGTCACAGCTAGAAATGAGGTCTTCTCTGACGTCCAGTGTATTTTGTGTCTGCTCGAACCTCCCTACAGCCCCAAAAAAAGCACAGCAGAGTGATATCAGCTACCAGAGTTAATCAAATATATGTATTTTTATTAGTATTTCAACAGGACTGAATGAAAAATGTGATTATTTTTCCAGAATGAGATCAAATAATCATGCACGCACCGTCCTTGTCGTCTCCTCCTTTCCTTCTTTTCTAAGATCCAGTCTCGTCCCTTCTTCACTGATTTCCCCTTCATGTTTTTAAAACGACATCTGCACAGATAGAGTGTGTCATTATTGTACTGCTCATTTAAAATGCACTTTTTAGTAAATCATACAGAGAATTGTGCCTCTGAAAGATCTGAGCATTAAAATGTGAAAGGGAGGAAAACCTGTCTGACAGGGTTTTCAGTCAGACAGAAGGACAACCCTTTCATTGGTCTCTCTCGGTCTTTTGGCTTCATCAAGGTAGGTATGACTTAACCTGCATTTGTCAAGCCCAAGACCTGCTTACTGTCTTTTTGATAAGTAGCGAATAGAAAAATTGGCACTTGAAATATATATGACAATTTTACTAGATTTTTAGTTTGTACTGTATTACCATATCATTCATCAATTGTGTTTTTATATATTTTATTGTTATAACATAAGTATAATTTCTGAAACAAACGTATTTATTTATTTGTTTGTTTGTTTGTCACAGACATGTTTTCCCCACTGATGTGGAATGGATCAGTATAAACATCCCAGTGAGGATCATTGGCTGGACCTCCACAAGCAGAAAAAAATGACCAGATGACTACCCACCTTTTTCTTTTTTTTCCCCCTTTTTATTACATAAAAATAAAAAAAAACATGGCAGATGGCTTTATTAAATTGAAGCTGGTTTGTAGCTTGTAATAAATCAGCTTTACTCACATGGTCCAAATGTAAACAAAAGGCTATCGCTGCTTTGTATGGTTACAAAATCAGATGGAAATCTGTCTGCATCGGTGATGTGATTCAGTGTTTGATCTACCTTTAGCAGAACAACACCCCCCTTTTTTCTTCTGTAAGTAGCCTACCAGTTTAAAAAAAATAAAATAAAATCACCAATTGTCCCTTTACCTTGCACCCAGCGAAGGCTTAAATATTTTTACACACCAGCTCGGCAATGCTTGATCTTATCACATTCCCTCAACAATTAATTATTTCTTCAAGATATAACTTCATATAAATACAACACACTTAATAGTTATTTATATAGTTACATTACTTTTATAAAAACAAAGAACACATGCTAATGTACAGTAAATGTGTCTTTACCTTTGTCCTGAATACTGGACTTGGTTTGATACCGCTTTATCTGATGTCTCTGATCCCAAACCCTAAATAAAAAGAAATTGTAGTAGTCACGATGTGTTTCATTGAAAAGTCAAAAGCAGGTGTTCACAAGATCAAAATGTCACTGATATGTTTCTTACTTTGGGAAGGACTCCTGTTACTCCTGCAAACAGACACAAAAAGAACCTGCAAAACAAAAGCCAAGTGTGTGTGTGAAAAGGTAAATCAGCCAGATCATTTTAATGTGTAATAATTTATCACAATAGGCTAATGTGACCAACAGTTGAATCAATATGTCTTCCTGGTCTAATTAGCCCTGCGAGTACACTGCTACTCATTTCACAGATCATTAAGAAGGAACAAACTGCAGGTGGCTGCGGTTGAATGTCAAAATAAAAGCCCTCAGCTTGTGAAAAAGAACTGACTTTTTCGCCTTGCTGCTGTTGGGGTAGTCGATCACCATGCCTCCACTGAAACCAGCCCTCATAGCCTGTGCTGTGATCAGCTCAAGCTTTAAAGGGAGAAGAGGAAGTCAACAAGTGAGTAAAGCCATCTTTGAAAACTCCCACTGGATTGCATCTTTCTAGTACTGTTATGTTCTTTACCTGTTCTGAGTTCTCTGGATAAAGCTGAAAAACTGCACGGGAGCCTCTTGACTGAGAAATAAAATGTAAGAAATGTGAGTTAAGGTGTTTAATGTAAAATACAGTGTCTGGATGTTTGAATGTTTTTGCAAATTTAATCAAATACGAAGTGATGAAACCTTACCAAAGAGGAGTACAGAGTACTAAAGAAGGTATAGAGTCTCTTTGGAGGACTATGTGTCCTCTTGTCAGCATTGCAGAGCCACTGCAGGGCAGAGATACTGACATGGAACAGAGCACACAGTACATTCAATTAAAACACAATAATAGTCTAAAATGTTTCACAGATTTTTTTTCCTTTATTCAAATAAGGCATGTTCCTTACCTAATGCAGCCATCAAAAGTGCCGGGTCTGAAAGGCATCCCTTGACCCATGTCCCCCAGTAAAAGGTCTCCTTCCACTTCTCTGTCCATTGCAACATCTGTAACGAAGGTAACAATTTGATCTGATCAGTTTTTACAGCAACATTTAGATTTTACTTTTTAAAGAACATGAAATTAGATGAACAAAGACTAACAATGTAAAGGAAATTGTAGTCATTCATAGTTATTTTGAGATGTGACGCTTTGGGACACTATTTTAATAAAGATGATTCTTTTTGCTGACGTGATTTTCAATGGACTGCTATTAATTATTGTTCTGACAATAAAACACGTAGAGTGACTTTACAGATCATTTGGTTTCATTAAATAATTTCAATTCACATTCACACTGTTTAGTCATAATTCAAAGAATAAAAAAAAAAAAAAAAAAACTACAATTACTAAAATATTAAAAATACCAAATCCACAACAATAATAATTTTATAATAGTGTGCATAGATCTATCAGTATCATCAGTCCACATTTTTGCAGTGCTTCCATCTGCACTGGTTTGTTGTTCATTTGACTGATTGTTAGCAGGACTGTGCAAACACTATTTCACGTAGAGGCACGAAAGTTGGTTGAGGGGGTGAACATAAACTGGAGCAGATCCATCAAAACACAGTTTCTGGATTTTTTTTCTGACAGTTCTAACATTACAAGATCCAGTGTCTGAAGGAATTACAGGATTGTGGAACCATGGTGGAGGTGTATATTATACTGGGAGCCATTCTTGTCTATGAATGCATTGTCAGACTAACCGAGCATTGCGGTGCTGATGTCGACTCCAACCCAGTAGTGTCCTTCTTCTGACAGGTAATCTCCACTGAGCCCTGAACCACATCTGCAACACAGATTACCACTAAATTCAGTTCACATTTATTTACAAATCATTTAAAATATGTATACAAGTGGCATTCATAATTTACAGCAAGAAATGATTTTGTAAAAAGGTTAACCCCAGAAGCTATCCAATTGCTTATAAACGGGGGCCAAAGACATTTAGCAAAACAATACAATTTATTATGAAAATAATCCCTATTTCTAACTAAGCTAAAACCTCACCTTTGCTCTAAAACAACCTACAGTAATTCCATAAATACAGACAGTACAGAATTTAGACAGTATCAACACATCAGCACATCAGGCAAAAAATACAATAACAGACTTAAATTAAACATTTGAAAAGCAGTTTTTGTTTTAATTGCTAATGTTAGTATAAAGATTAAACAATGGTAGTGTCACTTTTCAGGAAGTGAAGCAGCAGAGTGGAGGCTAAGTGTCAACATTTCTAAAACAGGGAGAACAAGAAAAATTCACCACTGCCACTTTGCCCTAATGAAACTGCACTAGCTCTATTCACCTTAGAGACTTAAAATGCTATTGAAGTTTCAATGCTGTAGTGTAAATTATTAATTGACTCACCCAACATCCAGCAGGAAGCAGGGCTGTCCCTCTGGAAGGTTCAAAAGCTCAACAGCTCTCTCTGACATCTGGGTTTGGATCTCAATCATTCGAGAGCTGTGGAGCATCAAAACACCCATATTTTATGTATTGTACTAGAGGTCAACCACTAGTGTATTTTTAAAAGGCGGATAGTAATGATGGTTTTCAACAAGAAAAGCTAATTAATGGTGGTATCACACCTCAGCTTTAACCATGATGGATGTTTGCAAATAACTTTCACAAACTAATGTCTTTCACTGGATAATAATCAAACTGAACATCAAACTAACGGCAATAAATCTAGGTAGGAATCAATTTTAAACTATCATTCTGCCTAAATGTTACAGTTGTCAAGTTAGATGCAAAATATGTGTGATCAGTAACTACTGGCACCTACTTCTGCCACTAAAAATCCTGTTGACACCAGTTAATGAAACGGATCTGTCCTAATGTTGTACATGAGTGTCCCATTAACTCCAATTGCCTAAAGACTAATCAGTCATTTCTAATTCATTATGTGAAAGCAAACATGGTTCAAATCTGCAGAACTGTATTTCAAAAGGTAAGAAAGATTTATTAACAGAAATACCTAGGTGATTTTTTTAGTTAAAAAAGGCAAGCTCAAATATGAATATTTCAAATTCATGAGCACACAGATTGGAAGAAGTATTGTACTCCGTAATATACAGATAGAAAGGTTAAAGTGTACTAACGCAGCAGCAAACGCACATTCACAGAAGAAATAAAGACTCACTTCTGAGAATATTTCTTTGCCTCCTCTTCATTGTAAAACTGTGGAGAAAATGTAGTAAAACACAACAGATCAGGACTCATTTTGTCGCAGTTTTAAACTATGTGTAACGAAACACATATTAACTAAAAGCTGCAGCTGGTATTAACTTCGATTATCTTAACGTAAAAAACACAATAAACCGAGTGACTAACCACATCTGGAGGAGCCGAGTGTTCTGGTCGTCGACAGGAGGACATAGTTCTCTTTGTTTGTGTGGATAAAACCTTTTATCCAGTATCAGCTTTTAATGCTTTAAATATTGTTGTGGTAGCCGATAGCACACATGTGATGAGTAGTGACGTCAAATAGAAGCGACAGCAAAACTTCTTCTTCGTTCAGTTTAACAAGAGTACTTGTGAAAAAATACGCCTACACTGTCACCTGCTGTTTATACACGGAAATTTGGCTTGAATTTGTTTTGATACGTATGCGTGGTCACTTATCTTCAACATTTGTGTCCTCTTCTCTGTTTTAAATTGTGCAGTACAATATAATAATAGTAATAATAATAATAATAATAATGAATCTTATTTGTATTTGTAGTTAACATTTTGTTTGAAAATATATTAAATATCCCACATTTATTTACAAGTAAATTTACTGATTTATTAATTAGTTTATTTGATAGAAACAGTGCACATTAATAGCATCTGTACTGAAACAACAAAAGATGCAAATATGGTGGATTATAGCATTTTAGCTATATAAATTTGCGGTAACAAGTAACAAAAAACACCAAAAAACAAAAAGAAAACGATACAAATAGACCAGTAAAAGAACAACACAAAATGTTTTACCAAGCCTTGACTGACTGCCAAGTTTTATTTTATTTGAACATTTATATTTAATACACCAACAGTAAATCCGTACAGTTTACGAAACCAATATAGACATAAATAATAAAAGTAATACTAGATAATAGTCAGCACTGGAGAAAAACTACTACGAGTAATAAAAACTATAACATACACAAAATTAATCCAAAGGGGGTTCATTTTCATATACGGATGTAAGACGTCTTTTTCAGTATATTTAGTTGAAGTTGTGGGATAAAAAGAGATCAGTACTTCCTGTAAACAAAGGCTCTGATTGGTTGGGCATCATATGACGTCAGAGCTATTTTCCGGCGTCATTACCGGTTCGTCCACGGTGGGTAAAATGGCAGAGGTCGGTCAGAGATTGGGCACCGGAGCCTACCGGTTGTACGTGTTCAGGACCAGTCCGAGCTGCCCGGTCCGCATTAGAGGAAGTCCCGGATCCCAGCGGATCACCGTAAGCGACCCTCGGGATGATGAAGAGTCAAACCGGGATCAACGTCAGGTTCAGCCAGTGCTTCCAGGTAACTCAAAACAACGAAAATCAGATGAAGTTTCCAGAGTCCGAATAAAACAAGAGTTGGCGTGAAAATGTAGTTTTACACTGTACCACGTTTTTGGAGCCTGATGTATGTCGTTTTGCTGGTGTCTTCAAACCAGGGAAAGTCTCCTCAAAACGAGTGTTGTGCTTCCTGCCAGGACTCCAGCCCGACCTCCAGGATAAGCTGGTGCCTGACAGGATGGTATCCTGGACCAGAGGAGCTGTGTCCACCCCCCATGAAGCCTTCAGGGCCCACCAGCAGCTCAGAGGTTTCTGCACTGTTGTATTTATTCTGAGATCAGAGAGGCCGACTTGTAGACTGAGGTGCACAAAACCACATGTTGATGCTCAGTATACCACATCCAGAGGTTACAGCTGGAGTGGAGACGGCAAAACAAAAGACACTCTACTGCTATACAGAAGCAGGACGGCCTATTACGACATCCTCAAAGTGTCCCCTAGTGCCACACAGTCCCAGATCAAGAGTGCCTACTATAAGCAGTCCTTCATCTACCACCCTGACAAGAATGCAGGGAGTGATGAGGCTAAGCAGATGTTCTCAGAGATCAGTGAGGCCTACACAGTTTTGGGCAACATTAACTTGAGGAGGAAGTACGATCGGGGCATCTTGAGCCTGTCAGATGTCCGAAGTGCAGGAAGACCATCCTCCAAAGAATCCACGAGTAGATCCACAGGCTCCCCACAGCAGCAGCAGCAGCAGCAAAAGACAGCCAGGCAGTTTTCCCACAGAGGAAGGGGGCCCATGTTTGATTTTGATGCTTTTTATCAGGCACACTATGGGGATCAGCTGCAGAGAGAACAGGAGATGAGAGCCAGGAAGTGGCGCATGGAAGAGATGCAGAAGGAGAGGGAGAAGATGAAGAAGGCTAGACTTGTCGAGCTAAGTGTGTACATGTTGCTGACGTCGGCCGGCCTCATCGTTTTCCACCTCAGCATGACCTGAAATAGTAACAGGACTGGACATTTCTTCTGAGGTTGCATGTTACAACACTCAGGAGGAGGAAGAGTGGTTGCTATCTCAAATTAAATCTAGTGTTGCACAGATTCAGAATATGGAGTATGATTGTTTTATTTGTTTTGGAGGCAAAAACAAAAGGCAGATTTAATTCATTCAGACATTTAGGTCTGTTGGATTTAAAAATCATTAAGATTAAATATAGATGTAAAGGGTTACTGGGAGCTGCACCCAACTGCAAGTTAAAGATGTTTTAATTGTGATTTAAACATTTAACACAGAGAATCTAAAAATATCATATTTATTTGCTTTATAATACTGTGTATTACATAGTTTTAACATAAACTGTGTTTCTGCTTGTTCCAATCACATCAAAAATATAATGGTTTCAGGAGAAATCCTTTTAGGGGTCATGCAGATGCAGGCTCTATCCTAGCCCATTTAATTTATTTACAGTCATTTCTATTAACAGGAGCTCTTAAGCCAGACTTTTTGGCAGCTGAAAAAGATCTTGTTCATCTTCAGAAACAGAGTGTGTAGGGATGGAAAACGAAACACCCAATTTGGTTTAATTGACTTTTTATTGTTTCTGCATTTGATGAATGTAAATAAGTTTAAGCTGTGTTTCTTGAGGTATTTCAGGTTTTAAACATTTCAACCTTTGACCTCTAGAGGGCGCTTCAATACATTAAAATCATCTGGATTACGGCTTTGACATGCTCAGTATTGTTTAACCTACATAAGGGACAACACTGAGGGATGGCACTGAGGCCGCATAGATTATTTAAAGACACCATTGTTGTGGTGTGTTTGTGCATATGTATAATATGTATGTAATAAATATGTATATTAATAATAAATGTGTATAATTTCACAAAAAATGTCAGATTACACAGGACTCATTTGTAAAACTAACCAAATCCTAACTGGACAATACTTGAAAACACAACTTTTGAATTTAGTTCATAAGAAAACCATGTAAATCTATAATGGGGTCAGATCTAATAGATTAGAATACATTAAAAACTGGGAAAAGACAGATCTAGTCACATATTCCAAGATCTTAATATACAGATTAACACTAACATCATCTATGAGGTCATATAAGGCACATGTTTATACCATTGTAACATCTGACTTAATTTCTTACTAAAAACATTGTTCTACCAATAAAGACAGAGACTGCAACAGTTTGTTCACATTTTATTCACAGAAATATAAAGTAGTATGTCAAGTACATCACTTTGTACAAAATTGCACAGACTCTTCAAAACTCAGTCAGACAACAGAAAATCAGCCTTAAGAAGAATTAAGAAAATAAAAGAGAGACACAAGCAATCTGTGATATGTGAGATGGGCTCTTGCAACAGACGGGTTCCACTGAGGATGCTTCATAAACAAGAATCAATCAATTGTACATAAATAAGACTCAATAGGAAAAATGTCATTTACAACGGCTGAGGAATAAATATGTTTCAAAAATAGGATTCAGATTGGCACATGAACTGCTCCGCCCGCTCTTCGAATGAAATAATAAATTTACCATCTAGGTTAAAATGGCCATGCTTGAAGAGACAGAAGGAGCTTCTTGATATGTTTATCTCAACTAAACAAAAGTGTTGCATATGTGCAGCAATGATATTTCTGCTTTTGGATTCAAAGATTTTAACGTGTCTTTAACATGCTGTGAGAGGATACTTTATCGTGGTTTTTGGTTTCTTCTGAAGACCTAAAACCATGATATCAGTTTTTATTGTGAGATAAGATTAAAAAAAACAACCCTTGGTGTTCATTTTAACCTAATGAGCTCAAGCTCAAAAATCTATATAAAATAGAGCACTAATGTCACATCTTTCCATTCAAGCATGACCATTTGGTTCCCTCTATGTTACTGCCTGTACCCTCCAGTCCTCACCACACTGCACAAACAGTAAACAATACTACCATCTTTCTAAAAAACAAAGTCCCAAGTCCCTCCGATAAATGCTGGATTTGGTATAATAATATTTTCAAGGCATTACTTCAAAGTGAACTCTTATATTAACAGCATATCTAATCTACAGGTTACTGATATGATGAGCTCGAGTACAGAACCAGCACCAGACGGAGGGACCTTGAAAACCATGTTTTAGAAACACTACTGTAGCACACCAATCATTGAAAAATATTTGGACTCTAATACACCACCACACACTCATACAAATACCCCAGTATGACAGCAAAATGGGAACCCCCCCCTGTCATATTCATACAGACTAAACACGCTTTTGTCTTCCATTTCATACTGGTTTTCAACACAGTCTATGACCACCTGTGTTTATATTGCAGCCATCAATAAAACTGTGAGAACCAAACAATTTCAGCATATTCGTTGTATTCTAAGCAGAAACGGATGATAAAATAATCACCTGCATTTGATGCTTGTGTTGTTGTGATTATGTCAGCTTTCTCCTCATTGTCACTGACAATAGCTTCTGGTCGCTATAGTCCTTTCAAGTCCAAGGGAGTTGTCAGGCACTAGGACTGTACACGTTTAAGAAAAACATCTCCAAACTAACACTAACTCACGATTGCTGTACTGCTGTTGGTGTAGAGCAAACCCAGAGCAGGACTTTGTAGGGAAGCCCCGAAGGGACAGTAAGGATATCCGGGAAAGACTCAAAGCAGCTTTATAAACATTAATGGGATGCTCTTGGGAGCTCAGAGCAGCTCTGAAGGGAGGGACTGTGTCTTGAGGGTCATTTTAGCTCTTGATCCTTCATCAGGGTGGTGACACAGGCTGTGCTCTCAGGGAACTGTGGGTAAGAATGAACAGGAAGTGGTCGGTTGAGGTGAATCAAAGCCATATGGCTCGACTGGATGACTTCCTTTTGCTTTTTATGCTGCTCTTTCTACATCTCTCACTTCAACATAACCTTTTTCTACCTGAATGTTCACCTGACAGACTGACAGAGTGAGAAATGCTGTGACAAAGCCTGAGGGATTTATCTGCATGGCATGAACTCACCCCCATTCTCCCATTGGAGAAGCAGGATATTCCCTTGAAACAAAATCAAACAAACCAATTGAGGGGTGATTCAGTGATTTGGACTGGTTTCATCATCAGCAGAACCTTCCATGTCACTTCTAAGCTCCAGCTTTTTTGCATCTCATGCAATCAGAACCTCTGAATGAAAACCAGCCCAGGATGTTTAGTAGAAAGAGTATTGGTTCTCCACTGCTCGAGCCCTGCGAGTCCCATCAGCATCATGGTAGTCCTCAGATGCACCACTAGAGGCCTCTAGCAGGCGCTCTGAGCTGTTGCTCCTGCTTTGTAAACCTCCTCCTGTACCTGGGTCACTGCGGGACAGGGAGGGAAGGGCAGTGGGTGATGAGGAGGTGCTTGAGGAGGGTGGGGCATCAGGAGGAGGCCCTGCAGCTGCTGTGATCCCAGAAGGGAGGAGAGCCGGCTGGGCTGAGTCTGTCCGGCAGCCTCCATCTCTGGGTGGGGTGACGACTGGAGGCACAGTCACATCTGTAATAGATAGAGGAAGAAAAAAACACTGTTTAATACAGAGGTTCACAACCTTTTGTAGCTTAGGTCCACCGCTGGCCGACTAAAATTACCATGGACCACCGGAACAGATGAATGAGAGAAAAACATAACATGACAAATATGAGGAAAAAGTGAACTAGTCTGTGCCTCTGGGATAAAATTAGACCAAATGAAAGTCAATGGAAATTTGATTTCCCTTTACATCAAAGGTGGGAAATTCCAAATCCATGTATTTTCATATGTCCAAATTGAATGTATTCAGGTTCACATTTCCTCACCACATGCTTTGGAGCTTTTTCTCCTGAAGGGTTGTCTTCCACAGAACTTTTTCATCTAAAAAAAAATATCCATTTTGTATCAATACCTACAAGGAACTGCTGGAGAAACACTGGTAAAACACGTTACATTTGAATCTGATATGTTTATTTTACTTAACTGAATTCTTGAACATGACTAGATATCAAATAACTAACTTTGTAAATGAGTCCATTTACTCATCTACTCATTTTAAATTGTTTTAATCATTATCACTGCTACTTGAGACCACTAACAGCTATTTAATGACACATCAGTAACATGGATTTATCTGTACCCCTGATTATGGCTCTTTGGTTTACGCTGGAAAGTGAAAGGCTCCTTCACAAAGTAGCGTATAAACACAGCAGTGTGGGCCTCCTTTATTATCCTTTCTCTTGGTGGGCAATAACACGGCTGATCAGTGTATCAATAAAGCCTTTTACACCCTGAATCAAATCCTCGCTCTATGTGAGTGTGTGCGTGTGAGCGGGTGCATGAGGGTGTGTAGGCCCAGCGTTTAGGGAAACAGAGGGCCTCTTTGTGACCACCAGGGTGGGTTGTGGCCAGAGTCTCGGCCTGCATGCAAAACTCCTGTGGTATAATCGCCCCCTCACTCTCCTGTACAGGAGGGCATTCATCCCATGCCAGGACAGAGGAGGGCAGAGGCAGTTAGTACTGAGGGAGGGGGGCAGGTTCAATGAGTTTTAGCTCTGCCTTCTCCTTCTATAAGAACAAAACTCTGTTACCCAACTTTATAACCTTGACAAAAACAAACTACTGACCATTACTTCACCTAAACACTTTCACTTTGTCTAAAGTGATGTTAAACTGGGTTTAGAATCCTGAATGAGGGCTGCATCTGATCAGTGAAATTAGATTGTATGTCTATGAGTATCTAAACAAATAAAAACCTGAGGGCACACAAAATCCATGTACTTGTAGTACTACAATCATTCTACTGCAGATTGAACTATTTAATTAAATTTATGTGCTTTTATTTCTTTTTTAAGGCTAAATGTAGCATTTTTGTATCTAAATATCTAAAAACAGCTAGGACTTCCTTATGTCTTGTGTTGACATCTATACTTACATTAGTTTTCCGGCTATAATAAGGCAACATTTAACATACCTCAAAACTACAGAACAGAATGTTTATGCAAGTTGACATTCCTATCCTACAACAAGTAAACAATCAATAGATATCATTATGTTATTTGCTTCTATAGTGCATAACTGGAGTTTAAAACCTCTGACAGATTCTACTGCATCCACAGTTGAGTACCTGTGTTGGCGCTCCGCTGCACTTGTACATAGGAGCGTAGTGTGATGTCAGCAGAGCCTCCAGATTCAAGGGGGATGGGGTGGGCATGGAAGTGTCTCAACATGTCCGACACGGTATGAAACCACAAGTGGTGGACGTGGCACTGCCCGTTTTCATTCACTGACAACCGCAAATGCTGGAAGTGAGCAGGATAGGAGACAGGAAACAGACAAGGCAGAGAAAGATTTGTGATTCCATAAAGGTAAGAAGAGACAGAGAGCAGAGAGAGCAGGGTAAAAAAAGAGACCAAAAACATAGAGACAGAGCGCTGCAGTGAAACCGACAGGCTGAGACAGAGGTCAGGACATTATCTGAGGCGTCTCACTGTGGGAGCAATGCGACAGAATGCCAAGGCTGACACCAGAGGAAGAGGCGGCAGCTGACACTTCCTCAACACTGCCGGCTGGCAGGATGTGATGCGAAGGGATCTTGTTACATAAGAGGACACCAATGTTGACATTACTGCATCTTTTCCAGAGTCTGAGCAACTTCGTCTGCTGTGACCTGCTGCATGTCCAAAATGTCAAGAAATTTAGCCTGAGTGGTTTTATTACTCGTGCAGAGCAACACTGTAGCTATGAGAGGGGATTAATTTTTTTATATTGGACAGTCTTTCAATATTCCTGATGCATCAAACAGCACAAAAACTAATGAATCAATAATGGAAATAATCATTATCCAAACCCCTGGACACTTCATACTTTTAATACCAATGTGATCCTCTGTTTCTGTGTCGGATGCATCCAGTTTACTGGGCTGTTCATTTTATTTTAGTTTTTTAAAAATGTGGTGAATATCGGATTCTAGTGTGAACCAAAAGAACAAAGAAGTCACATACAGCAGTAAACGTGGAGGTCAATGTAGTCAGTATGTAGAGTTTGAATTAAAGGTTGATGTGTAGTGGAATCAGCAAATTCTTGAGAACATGAAAATGAGGATGAGGAGAAAAAGAACCACATTTAAATGTAATGTGGTTTAACTGTAGCTTTTTTTGGAAAGGTGGCTCCTATACCTGTACTGAAGAGTATGTGGATGAGGAACCAGGGTTGTCTTACAGATTTCTATTTGGTGACTGACTTCTACCAGAGAAGATTTGTGACAAATGTTGATCTACAGCGACATATCACCACTGTTCAGACTGATGCCACATAACAAAGCTGTGTCTGATTCTGGACTAGAACTGAAAAAAAATCACCTCAGAGTGATTTGTGTCACAAATGAACAAAACAGTGGCCACTTTAGGCTGCAGTCCTCAGTGTGGAAGTTGATTTACAGAGTTGTATGGTAAGAAAAGGCAAAACACATTACTACTAAACTGTTTAGTTCATTTCATAATTTTTTTTGACATCATCTCACCTTGGCTTTTCCCTGGAAGTTGAAGGTGAGAACGTACTCGCCTGGCCGTGTCTCACTCTGACGTATCACAAAAAGGCCATGGCTCCTGGCTCCGCCTGCAAGCACCAGCTGAGCTGCTCGCACACGGGATAGAGTACCATGGAACCATGGGTAACCTGCCAGGCTGGCATCACCGTCTGAGTCTTTGGCCCCTTCACTGCCACCTGAGCAGAACTCAACAAATCAGGGTTTTGCTTGATACATGACTATTTGCATTGTATTAGTATAATTGCGAGGCTTTGTGTGTTACCTGTGGCTGGGTTGGAGCCCTGTGCCTCTGGGGACTGAAGGAAGCGCTCTAAAGGCATGTGGGATGGGTGCTGGGTGAAAGGGGGTTCCCTGCAGCGTACTGAGGTTGCGCTGTAATGCTCTGCTGCTGTAGGACATGACCTTTCTGGAGCACGATATATCCCTAAATATATTGCCAAATATGAACACATACATAGATCTGGGCAAAAACATTTGCGTGTTATGTCATATGTGGTGCTCCAGAGAAAAAGGAGCCTTTGCTCACCCTCAGACAGCAGCTCACAGCTGCAAGAGGCCACCATGGAGCAGTCTTTGGAGGCCTGACCATGAGGACACGACGCCAGCTCGATGTCATCACCACTGTCACTGTACACAAGCAGGCAGGTCAGGAAAGCCATAAGAGCATACACATAAGCACACACATGTGCAAACAAACATCACCATGTCCTAACACACAGCCTAACACACATCCACATCCTACAAACAAGGACACAAATAATCCTTCTGTTTATGTCTTGAGCTGCACCGACAAACGTCCACGAGCTGAGGAAACTGAGGAGGAATGTCAGCGGTGTGAGGGTACGAGTTTGCCTATGTTTGTGCGAAAAAACCTGTCAAAAATTCCACTAATTGGATGATTAATGACTGTGTGTGTTACCCCTCCCTCTACCCTTCCCATCCACCCTCTCCCCTCTTTCCATCTCTCTGTCCCCTTCTCCTCTCCATCTTCAGCCAACAGCAAATATTTATCTGGTGGTTTACCCAGGGTCTATGCAGTCCTGGATGTCAGCAACCCAGGAGTTTTTCTGCAGCGAGTCGATGGTTTCCAGGATGTACTCACCCCCGTTTTCCACCTGTGGAAGGAGCCAAGACTGTGATCACACACTGAGTTCTGTTCAAAGGACCACAACAGGGTACATACAAGGGCAAATCCAATCCAAAACAACCTGGGTTTTTTTAGAAACTTGCTGTGATTTTGTACAACCAAGCTCTGTATGTGGCTTTTTGAGTAACAGACAGTTATTTATGTCAACCTGAGACGGATGCACTAACTGTAAAATTATTGAAGCACCCACCTTAAGGACAAATGTGTTATCTTTGTCGGGCATCTCCAGTGGCATGGTGGTCCTCACCTCCACAATGGCCGACAGAGGGATGCTCACCTTGGGCTTTGACGACTAGAAAAAACATCAATATCAAAATAGATAAGTGACTAAAATTCACACTTAAATACACTACGAAATAACTTTATAGTTTGTCTTTAAAGCTCTGATTTGTCATGATTATTATGACCTCAATTTCTAAGCAAAAACATAAATATTGTACTGTTGTTTAAAATCCTGTTTATTTTTTGACTTATTCTTTTAAATCTGACTATTAATTTTGCATACATGTCACATTATCACTTCAGCAGGGTTCTAAAATGTGTTTAAATGACATTCTCTAAAAAAAGGAATGAACTGCTCAAAAGTCATTGAAGTAAAATGTAAAACTGTATAATACTAGATGGAAACTAAACAGTTACTGCAGCTCTAAATCGTGTTGTTGAGAAAGCATCATGTTGTGCTATTTCTGTTTACTGCAGATGATGATGGATGAAGAAAAACATGCAGAATATAAACTTTTAAAAATAGGGATGTATCCTCCCCTGGAAGCAATTCTAAGCATTAACTTCAAATACGCTGTTGGCCATATGGCTGGAATAATTTTGTTTTCAGACACATTCCTCTCTTTATTCCTATTTATCCACACCAGTAATCACCTTTGACCAAGTGCAATGATTACATGAGTACCAGTTACACTTTATCTATTAAGAATAAGTCATATTGTCACAATTGTTTCATGTGAAGAATTAAAAATATCTTATTCCAACTTTAAGGATAACAGTGTAAATCCTTCATTATTGCTCATGAAAACATGAGCTAAAAACCATCTGCAAAACCTGCAAAATCACTCCACTGCTCATTTTTTATACAGTTGTTTAATTATTGTTTTTTTATTTTTCAACAATTATTCCCACTGACTGTAACTGATTGTAACATTTAAATATGAGGAGTTTACAAAAGGGTGAAGTCAGAAATCGGCCTGGCCTCAGTTTGCCCTCAGCAGACCCAGTGAGTGTGAGTGTATTGGAGGCAGTGACTTATCTTTGTGTGTGAGAGTTTATTTGTGTGTGAGAGGCAGGGCGAGGAGGTGGAGGCGGAGGCTGACTGATGGCCTGGCAGAGGCTTATCAGCTGATCTGTCTGGAGTAACACTGTTCTCATCTTGATCTGTGCATCTGGCTGCCGTCCACGCCCACCAGGCCTTTTCCAGGATCAGATGTCAAAAACCACTTCCTGTATTAAACCATCTGACCACTTCCTGTTGCCCTCGACTGTGGACATCATGTATTCAACCTCAATGTGCACTGTCTTGCTGCTTGTGAACCACAAGACAATACCCACCAGAAATCAGGAAACACGTTTTTCCTCAGACTTCATGTTTTAGTGTTAAATGTCATCAACTTTTCCTTCAAATGTTAGCTCCTCCAAAAAAAATTGCCAAGATTTTATCACAAGTTCCCCTCAGTAGTTATTCTGGAGTGTTCAAAGATTTCCCATGTTGTTCCTCAGCAGATGGAGACATATAATTGTGAGATGCTCTTGACAGTGTTTATGGGAATGGAAAAATAATATCTACAATATACATATGATCAGGATCTCGCAAAACACTAGAGGTGCAGGTGGTTTCTTCAATAAAAATAAATAAATAAAACAACTCTAGAAAACAATTTTTTAGGGACTGGTTCAATGGGGTATATTAGACAGAAAACTGCACATTTGTTGATTAGCAGAGTTGACATGTCTTGATGTCTAATGTTTTAGAAGTATATTGTAATTTGACTCATCCCATTTTTCCGTTACTTTGAGGTTGCACAGATCTAATGCAAACGTTAAACTTAAATATTACCTGTTCAGAAGGTTGTTACATGTTATTCCTCTCCTGGATTTTTCTATTCCTGCCATTTCTCTTCTTTTGTCATATATAAAAATAAATTAAAGAAAAGAAAATCTGGATTCTCAAGTTGTGGTGACCACAAAAAAACAAAACAAAACAAAACATGTTGAACTACTTACTGTGGGATCATGGGAGGTGTTGTTTTCACCTCAATTGCCAATCCAACTAATCCAGTTTATCAGAAGGGATCCGTGTATAAATTATTTTTACACACAATGTAATTTGCTTCACCTGAATTCATGATATTTAATTCTGATGAAGTGTTTTATCGGAAGGGAACACCAAATTAGAATTAGTACACAATTCAAATATATAAAACAGACTGTGACTCTTTGGATACTTTGATGTGAAGTGTTCCATAGCCTATTACCCTTGTTTTAATAACAGCCACAGACCCAGTGATGTGTTCCAGCTGCTGCTGTTCTGTAGTTATTGCATGTTGCTTTGAGGTGTGGGTCGCTGGAGGCCTGCTGCTGTGTCATAATGCAGGCTGTTACCGTACTTCAGTGTGCTGTCTCTGCCACAGATTGATGGCCTTGACAGGGACGGAGCCAGAATCAGTCAGCCAGGAGCAGGCAAGAGTGAGATTTTATGAGTCCGTTTATCTTTCTAACACTGTTGACTCTGCACTGTTATGATTGGTAAGACCTGAATAGGACGGCAGTGATAAAACAACGTGCAGAGTGTCTTCAGGGCAGGTCTGTCTAGATGTGTGACTTTAATTAATGTGTCATCTGGGCTGTAACCGCTGCTCTGAAGTTTCCCCTCATTTCAGCCTAGTCCACACCTGATAATAATAAAAGTGTGAACATTAATAGAACATAACAGATGAAACTGCTGAACACAATTATTAAGTTTCATTTTATGTTCCCCTTGTGGCTCTTGCTGAGTTTGGCAGAGTTTTTAAGTGACTCACAAAACTATTCTGGTTCCTCTTGCAGTGAACAATATTTTCTGTTTGTCACTGCAGCCAGTTTGCCAAAGACGGTGAAGTAATCAATACTTATTTTTTGCGCATGAAAGGGAAACTGTGTGATCTGTTCCCCTTTAGAGAAATCAATGCTACGACTTCCTCTCTCCCTCTATCTTTTCCACTGCATCCCGTTTACTCTCTCTACCAGATCCACCCCCCGTTGGCCCCCTCCCACGCTTGCTTCCCACCTGTCTGTACCCCTCTCCAAAGCCTTATCCTCACATTCCCACCAGCCATGATCAAAGGCCAGTGGCAGATTTACACACACTCAGCTGAACAGCCCCGTGGCCTTCTTAAGGTCAGGGGCACTGATCTGGAAATCCCATATAGACAAATGTTTTGGACGCACGC
Organism: Apogon hyalosoma; assembly: GCA_037367295.1. NCBI lineage: Eukaryota > Metazoa > Chordata > Actinopteri > Kurtiformes > Apogonidae > Apogon > Apogon hyalosoma. The sequence continues at coordinate 25,192,039 of JAPQRP010000006.1, read as the reverse complement.
ATCAGCATGAGTGTGTGTGTGGTTTGACATCTGAGTGAGTCACTCAGGGTCAGAGAGGTGGAATTATCAGGCTGAGCCTAAAAATGAGATACACGTTGAGCTTCAGCTAATGAATATTTGCGGTATTTAGTATTTAGTTTTTAGCAATGTGTAGATTGAGGGTTGGAAAAAATGTTGAAACAGAAATGTGTATA
>JAPQRP010000006.1:25180428-25191745 GCA_037367295.1 Apogon hyalosoma | reverse complement strand
TTAGTAGTGCACTGGTAGGAAACAACAGTATTTTAATTCAAACTTACAGCATATGTGGGCATGGAAGTTTTGTGAATTTTTAACTTTTGCATCTGAAGTTGTTGATTAAAAGTTGAATATGTAAGAGTTGCACGTGTTCGTGTTCATGTGCAAAACTGAAGCTTGTGTTTGAGTTTGTCTTGGAACTGATCATTTGATGACATGGCTAACTCAGTTTATAAGATACCAAATGTATCAATTGACTATATCTATGATTACAGCCACCATGCACTAATTTCTATGACTGGGTGGCTTAAATAGAGTCTGCTACTGTCAACAAACATAATGAATCTTTATTTTTCTGAAAACTAATCAGAGAATCCATGAACTGACTAATCATTTTAATGCACATTCTTCAGACAGGTGTGTCTACCTTGGGTGGTACATAGAACTCCAACAGGAACTTCTCCCCTCCTTCATCTCGCTTTGTCTTCCTCAGTAAAAGGCGACATTTCTGCCACTGCGCAGCACCCATACAGTTTGTGTCATCGGCCACCATATACCTCAGCGCTCCCTCTCTCTGGATTTCCAGAAGTTCTGCCTTGTGGCCCTGAGAACCCCTGGGAAGGCGTAACTTTTGGGACCACTTCTCTCCCACTGCTACCTCTCCTCCTCCCCCATTAGCCTTTCTGGCTCCAGAGGGAGCGTCTGGTTCAGGGGAGGCCCGTCGGTGCCACATTTCCTTCACCCCGTCCACCACACACAGGCTCATGTTCCGGAGGGAGAAGCCCTTCTTGAATCGAGCCTTGGGGTGACTGACCGACACATCCTCTGAACTGCGGGACTGTCCCAAAGCAGACACCTTGTGGGTCGGCTGGGGGCCTCGAGAGGCAGCAGTGCCACTGCCTCCCACATCTATCCCTGCCCCTCCACTGTCCATACTGTCCAGGGATTCACTTGAAGCCCCAGCGTCCTTGCGCCTCTGATAGAGGTCCTGACCGTAGGACAGGGGACAGCCCTGTATTCCCAGGAAAGGAACAATGCTGTATTTAGGTGCAGCGTTTGAACCGTCCTCCCCAGGTGAAGATGCCTGGTTCTCCCGGGCCTGGGTCAGTGCTGCAGAGAAGCACTCCAGGAAGTGGTGGGCAAAGTGTTGTGAGAAGCTGGCATCAGCGCCGGGTGAGTCGTAGCATGGGTTCTCTGACAGGAAACGCTGGAACTTGTCAGCGAAATCTGCAGCGGAGGCTCGGGCATGGAGCTCACAGAACTCTCGCCAGTCAGGCAGTGGGCACGAGGAGGAGAGCTCCGGGCTACCGGGCACCACCGCTCCGTTCATCACTGGGCCATGCCAACCCACCGAGGAGAGGCTGCAGAGGGGGAAGAACAGCAGAGTGTTAGTGCAAGTGTTAATGAAAGCAAAAACACAGCAGTGTGGTGGAGAGTGACATGGATGTGTGATGGTGTTAGGAATTAAAACGTGTGAATGAGGCAGACAGATGAACCAGCTTCCATCTGCCTTTAAAATATGTATAGCATCATGAGAATAAAACCTTCGTGTGCTGATGTGCTGTGTTATTTGTTTATCTGTAATATGTTTTGCTTTCTCCATCAAAATTTCCATCACAATCAGATTGAGTTCCCAAATTTTCCATGTGCAATTGGACAGACTGTTGATTATTTGCCATTTTAATGCCATGATTATTAGTATCAGACAGCTATTTTCATGGTATCAGGTGCTAATTATTTTTTGAGTCCTGCAAAAATAATAATAATAGAGACAGACAAATCAGACAAAACAGTGAATGTAAATGTGCAAGTTTAGCAATGTTGTATGTCACCTGTTATTATTATTAAATTGTTATACATTATCAGATGTAAACTACAAACAACATCATGATATTGGCATTACATATCACTGTGGGTTGCCTCATTCTGTTAAGAAATCCACATCAGCCACTGAAGAATCCATCAGCTGACCACTAAATGTGCATTAACACATTAACATGAGTGATAGCAAGCATGAAAGAACATTCTTTTACACTGTCAAACAGATATGAAATTAATCCACAATTACCTAAATTGTGGAAGTTATCAAGTTGTGTGAAGACCTTTAAATAACTCAAAATGTTGTGATGCCAATTCCTTTCTGGTTTCTATGGCAATAACCTGAATAAATTTAGGTTATGGAGCAAACATTTCTTGAGGTTATCTTGGGTTGGGTCATCACTGATCACCATTTACAACAACATAATCAATTAAATAATAAAAGATTCAACACTGAACATAATCATTACTTGCAGCCATAGATTATGTGCCAACTGGCTGATCAGAAAAAACTGAAAATGACCTTTCACTGAATTAAATGTGACAACACATCAAAAGCAATATATCCAGAAAGCAGCCTCTCCATCAGCTGTCAAGTGACAAGTGATGAATTCTGACAAGCACTCAGATTATCTGAAGTACGTGAACGTGTCAGAGCAGATGACAGATCATACGGCTCATCTTTATGTCCTGTTTTTCTGAGTGACTTTTGTTTGTTTTCCTAAATAATCTTGGGAGTATGGCCACTGTGTTTCTTTTCCCACAGACCCACTCATCCTTACATTCCTCTGCTGTGATGCATGCACGTGTTTGTGTGAGTATGACTCAGCGCTGCCTCCCCCTCGGAGCCACATCAGGGCTGAGCAGTGCCAAAACACATCACATCACTGATAAAAACGCATCTCTCTCTGCTCTGTGGTGGGGATTTGACACAGAGTCATCCTGCTAATGTGTGATTGGCAACATTCTAGGTCAGTTTTAACCTGCTTCAGAAGAACATCACAGCCAAACATCAGCACCAGGCTCAATGTTTCTTTCCCTCCATGGATTCACTCATATGAGTGACAATAATGCTCCTCCTGCACACTGCTTTATTGTCATTTCCAAAGGCATCACTGTGGATTGTCACTTCATAAAGGATTAGTCCAAATTTCTCCAATCTCCACTGGAATTAATGCTGACGTGCACATTAAACTACAAACCATCCCTCTTCCTTTCAGTCGCTTTTGAAAATCCCACAGATCTGAAACAACCAATCGGAGACATAGGATATAATAAGGCAAAGTACAGAGTAGTCCTAACTCTTTGAAGGAATATCTCTGAGCTCATCTCGTACTCTTGGATGATGAGACCCAGAGTCAGAAATGTGCTGATGGATAGAGACATGGGCAAGAAAAAGGAAGGGGTGGGATAAAAGAATAATAAAAGCAGAAAAGGAAACTTATCTGTTATCTGTGTGGATGTTCCTGAGGAATCTCAAGTACCAATACTGTGCACGTTTTAGCTGAGCCCTGCATTACACTGTGACTTCACAGAGTTTACACAAGTGGGTGGTTTGGTCTGTTTTGATTGGACAAATGGTATATCGGAGATTACTTATAGTTACTTCAATTGGCTGAACAATGAAGGAACATGAATGAGTAGTGCTGCATTGCTGTTTACTGTTCATTCAATCTTACTGAACCTAAATTATTGAAATACATTGATAGGTTTAGTGACTCAAATGTTACTACACATTTTAAATGAGAAGATGCTTTTGGTTAACAGCAGCTGTTATGGACTCTTGAGGTTTAAAAGGTTTAAAAAAAAAAAAAAAGAAGAAGAAGAAGAAGAAAGAGACTAACATTCATTACCTACAACTTTGGTAATTAATAGCAGTTTCAATTATATGTATCATTTAGAAGCTTAACAATAGGGATAGACTAGGTCATGAGTCTGATTGTGTCTAATATTAGACTTCTCAACTAAAATGGATGACACTGAGGAAAAAAATTGCTCAAAAAATACAAATTGGCGATAACTTGAGTTTTTAGTTTGATGTTCAGTTTCAGATTTAGGATTTAGTTTGATGTTTTATTTATTAATTTGACTTGACCAATTTAGCATTTATCCAGTGTCTAATAAAGACAAAGGCACTGAGCAAAATGTCCATAATTTACTTTCAGCATCTTGTAGCTGAAGTGAGAGGACATGAAACTTCTGATGCTACTCTTTGCCTGTATTTTCAGGCTCTAGAAGAAATTATCCCATGATGCCCCGATTTTAACTAATCACAGATGTTTTCATACAGGTGGAGGGTTAATTTCAACACTGACAGCTGTAATTATCAGTAACTGATCAGATTCAGACATCTACTCCATATCCCAACATGGAAGCTTGGAAGGTGGGTTCACTCTTCCATGAACAGCATGAAACAGTGCCAGCTCTATGTATATTTATATTTAGTCTTTAGATTAGGACAGAGAAGAGAGAGCTGCAGATGGAAGATATTGTATTTTTCCTCCCAATTTTGGCTCCTGCAGCTTTGACATCCAACCAGTTTCAGTTGCTGAAAAAATTATTAGACCACCCTTGTTTTCTTCACTTTCTTGTTCATTTTAATGCCTGGTACAACTAAAGGTACATTTGTTTGGACAAATATAATGATAAAAAAAAAAGCTCGTAAAAGTTTAATTTAAGGGCTGATATCTATCCATTTTCCATGTTTTCTTGATAATAACCAAAATCACTTCAGTTCTTACATCAATATCTGTGACATTGTACTGACAAAAACAGTGCTTTTATTCATTCCATGTTTTCTTTTCTGTTTGTTTTAGTCACAGGATGCACACAGGAGTTAGTACTGGATTGCATAACCATTGTTTTCGATGACTTTTGATGGTCTAATCATTTTTTACATGACTGTAATTTATCATCTTTTTCATGTTCCAAACTGTATCATACTGGCATCTAAAGATTCTCTTTTTTATAGCTTATCGTTAGTTCATTTTGTGTTGCAAAAATCATGTGAACTGATCAGACGCTTTGGCAACTTTCTGTAAAAAAGACTATGATAAGGATGGTAGGGTATGTGGACTTAAAAATGCTTTTGATGCAACACTTTGGCATGACACTGTGTGTACTGCGTCATATCAGTTACTTCCATCTCATGCAGGATATGAAGAACAGCAAACTATGAATGTTGGGTAAAACAATAGTAAAAGATTTACTAACTATTAATAAAGCTGTTTGCTATAACTTTGCATTTGCACAGACAGAGGAACTGTGTTGTCACCCATTGATTTCTATGGGACCCCAAGAAGCCCTCAGTCGTATTACAGCTTTCAGATATTTCATTCTTGAGCTGAGATCCTGGCTTCTTGGAGTCAAGTCTTGTCAACTTTATGTACATAGTCAAAACCACAAGTGAAATATTACATTCAATGCTTTATCAACACTTATATCATTACTCCTTCAATTTGGGTGAGAAAAAACTCCCAAAAACGGAATAAAGAAATCTGAGGAGTATCTTCAGAGGAAGACCTCTTCCCAGGCAGATGGGTTACATCTCTTGTGTACAGAACAAACCAAAATACCAAGGTACAGAGCTGATAAATGCACTGAAGTAAAAGTTAAATCATTCATTCATGAATCCATCACTTCATTCATCTCAACATCCAGCCATTCATTCATTTAGGACACACAAGCTAATATGCTAATCAGTAAGTGTTGTTGTAATAATTATCTTGTTCTTCGTGTGTGTCTGTGTGTGTGCTGCTGCTGCGAGCTGCGAGGAAGTCAATACCCATTCAGCTATTTAAAAACCTGCACTCGGCCAACTTTCCCCTCATTCAGCAAAAACAACAACACACACTGAGGTGCATTTCTCAAACTCCTGCCCTTCCGCAAAGATGAGGATGTGCCTCTTTCAAGGATACTGAGCTGACTGTACACCGCACCCACACACACAAACACACACACACATGCACACACACACTCACTGTTCGAGTCAGCATGAAACTCAAGCCATGAGACGCTGGAGGAAGTGGACAGCATTAGGGTTTTCTGAGGCTCAGCAGACTGAAGCTGAATACATACTGCAAAGCACACAGGGGTATAAAGAGCAAAATGATTGGCAGAGACAGCGAAAACTAGAAGTGTGTTTTGGGAATGAATGAAAGCGAAAACACAAAAAGAGGAGGGGGATTGTGATACAGTGTGTAGGATGGGAGGGAGGGAAGGGGAGGGGGTCATGTTTTTGCTCCTTAGGCCAGCTGCTAAAACAATCAGTGACTGTGTGGAGGTGGTGGAGAGTAAAGAAAGAACTGCAGGACGAGGGGGAGCAAGAGGCGCCCTACAGATCCTCACCTCCCTGCAGACCTGAACAGAAAAGTGGGGAATTTTCACCTCCATCCTTCAGGCCTCAGAAGCCTCTCCCCCTCTCTATGTCTCTTCCCTATCTGTTGTAAAAATCTACCACTACCGTTACCCCCTCCTCCTCCTCCTCCTCCTGCTGCTGCTGCTGCCGTACCCGGGGGAGCAGGGCTGATATCTCTGTCAGATGGTTGGGAGTTCTGTCTGTAACAGTAAACTGGGGAGGAGAGGAAAGAGACATTACTGTGTAGAGAGAAGCTATCAACTGCAGCCTGCAAAACACATCATACAAGATCCAGTGTGCGCAGGCCTCGCAGGACCGGACCGTGCAGAGCCAGAAATTACATATGCCTGATTAATACTGTGATGTTGAGAGTAGCAATATAGAGCCAGTGAGAAAATGAAACTCTAGCCAAGCATAGCGGATGTACGAGGATTGTGTTTTTAAAGCTGTGTGTACACATACCTCTGCGTCCTCACTTGGATAAACACTGTACATGTAGTTTACTAGAGTCCTATATCCAAACACACACACTTTGCTGCGAGCCGCTCCGTGCCAGCAGCACAGCCTCGGTGATTGGCTGATGAGGATGATTGGTGATGTTGTGCTTCCACCCCAGGGAGTTTGAGCCCAGCCATGTTTTCTAAGATTAGCCTGCTCGACAGCACGGCACACTCAGTACAGTACAGTGCTGTACATACGCAACATCTTTAACGCCGCGTGAATCCATTAATTATGTTTTCTTATATAAGATGTTAATATTGCAGCAGTTTAATGAGGATTGAGGACATTTAAGTACACACAAAATATTTTAAGACTTCCACATGAGATGGATGTGAGCAGCACAAAACAGAACTTGTGCAGTTATCACGTTAAAAAATAAAAGCATGATATGTGAAGCTGACATCGGCTCAAAAACTGTTTTCATAATCGTTTTATCACAACAAATGAATAAATCAAAGTAATTACATGAACCCATACTCTCATTAAATCTGTTAAAGTTTCAGTGGCTAATATCTAGTGACATCAATGATTACCACTCAACTTTCTCTATGGTGGCTGGAAACTGCAAAAGTCCTTCTTAAAGCCAGTATTTATTTAGTTTTTTTTCTGAGCTTTTTAATTGAGGGATAGTAACTCTCCAAACACAGTGGGCAGTGACATAAATAGTTGATGCCACCCACTATAGAGCAGAAGAAGAAGAAAAGGATACTAGTTTAGAACTACAGTAGAAACATGGTGGACCTAGCCAAAACTGATCCACTCCTTCTATAGACATAATTGTTATAAAATATAAAATATATAATATAAACAAAATATATAATAGTGAAATTCTAATATGAAAAAACACAGCTATTCTCATTTTTGTCTAATAATACAAATAACCATGAACACTATATTCTATTTCTTCAATTAGATTCTCAGAAATTCTACAAAATTGTACACACTGGACCTTTAATAATTTAAAGGAGTGATATTTTGCTTTTTTTTTTTTTTTTAAATGGAATTATGCATTTTCAAACATTTCCCTGTGGTCTACATAAACTGTAAATGCTCTGCTTGGGTCTGAATTCTTCATTAATTCAACTCCACAGGTCCATTTTCAACCCTATTTCTGAGTAATGACACCAGAAAGGTCGTTTTAAGCGCTGGTCCTTTAAATGCAAATTCCCCACTCCCTCCAGGTTGTTGACCATGCTGCTCTGTCCCGTTCAGCCACTTGTGTTCGTTAATACAACCAACAACTGAACATTTTAGCTAATCGGGTCAAAGTTTGGACATATTTTCAGTTCAGTGCTGCTGACAAACAATTACGTCGTACTCTGAGAAATGTTTGTCGTAAGTCTTGAACTTATATGTGCAATCATCGTGACATAACTAGTTATAAAACATAACAAATTAAACAGGAATTGAAACAGGTTGTAGAAATCCACTTGATTTCTGCCAAACTTAACATAAAGATAGCTTTTCAACACCTGGAGGGTTCAAATACAAACTTTACGAACTGTTAAGGTCCAAATACACAAATAAATGTATCAAAGACTAATAAAAGTGGGTTTAGCAGAATATGACCCCTTTAAATGTATACTCTGTAACATCTATAGATGCTCTTGTTTTGCATGGCCAACAGTTCAAGGCCATAAAAGATTAACTGGGAAAGTGGAAAAAAAAAGTCATTAAACCTAGATAAAGAGACAAACAAGAAATAGAATTGTTGCCATTATTTGATAAATGATTGACTAATTCTTCAGAAATACTTGAAGGTGCAGGAATCAAAATCAGGGGAAAAAATTACAAATTACATGTATACATGTTCCTTCTCCAGCTCTCCTATTGGTCCAAATCAAAGTGCTAAATAAAAATTTTGATGAACTTGACATTTCATTTGTCAAAGTCTCATGTCCACTCAGCTCTATTCAATATGCTGAAAGGAAATTGTTGAATTTTTGCACAGTAATGATTAAAAAAAAAAAAAATGGAACACTACCTTAATCAGCCTTAATCACCTTCACTGTTGAGAATTTTCAGCTTTGTTTACTACATCTTATATTATACTAAATACAATATATAATATAATATATGACTGATAACATCAAGTTAGGTTTTGGGAAACTGAAGTCAAATGATAGAAAAATGTGATTGATTAAAAGCTGCAATATTAGCTTAAATTACTTTACACGAGTGAAGATAAACACTGCAACAAATATCCCTGGACTTGACTGGAGCAGAAAATAAGGTGACAGAGATGTAGATATCAGTATAAACATGATGTCAGTCTTGTTTTGTTACTGCCTGAACACACTGAAGGAGCTGTTGCACTGCAGGGACTGAAACAAAGGCAGACAGTGACATGGAGGTGAAGTCACTGTGACAAAAACTGACTCACCTGAACAAGTCAAAAGACAGATTATTACAACAGACATCCAGGTGTGTGTGTGTGGGCGTGTGCAGACAGCAAGAACGGAAAAGGGAAACTATGCAAACCGGCTTTAACAGGGAATAAAGACAGGGATGATGGAAGTGGGAGGAAAAGCAGATGTAGACAGAAGATAAAACCCAGATAGGGAGGGAGAGAGAGGAGACGGACGAGGGGATCAGACACTGTGGTAGCAAGGAAAGAGGAGTAGAAAAAGGGGGTCATCAGTGATAGACCCCACCTTCAGAGCAGCCGGTCAGTGACCTTTGACCTTGCTAATGATAACCTTGTCTCTCTCCTGGTGCAACTAAATGCCTGCAACATATCTAATAGTCCCGGTGTAATACAGGACAACCGGAGAGTGTATGCGATGGTTGATGTGCACACAGACAGACAGACAGGTGTACCACCCTGATCCAGACACTGATACACCCACCACATAAAAGTATCTGTGCGGAGACCCAGACAGATGCAACCGTTGATAAGAAACCAGACATGATACAAAAAAACAAAAAGGAACAAGCATTCCTGAGTCCCACCAGTACTCAACCGCCCTCCTGCCTGTGGGTTTCTCTGCTCCTTCTAATGATGTTTGGTGGCAGAGCCTCATCACACAGATATTAAACACATTAATTAGCGTGTCCTCTACCAGCAGGCTGTCCTCGCTCTCTTTCTCCTTCTCTCTCTGGCAAGCAGTGACAATGTAAATATTGAGTGAGCTCAGGCGTCCATATGGCAGCCAGTGATAAAGGATGGAGCGCGTGGGAGATGCACATTCCGCCACTGACTTCCATTTCCTGTCTCTCACCCACCAGGTCTAACTAATTTCACAGATGACCACAGGCCGCTCACAGAGTCATACGCAGAGGGAGAAATACAGTAAAACCTGTGTGAACATCGAGTGTGTCAGTCACTAAAATAGACACATTTTCACTTAATAAAAAAAACAGGCTGATGATGAGACCAACGGCAGGGAGACACATTAGCACACACACCTCGACTGTAATGGAACTGAAAACATGTCAATTATGAATGAATGACTTAAGACGATCTCATTATAGTTATACACCTGCACAACTATAGTATTAGCAACTGTTGTGTAACAATAATAATAAAGAAAATTACCAAACCACCACATTTAAGGTAACATATCTGTGTGTGAACAATAACTTCAAACGTTAATCTAAGGCGGCAAATAAAGATTATTATCATTATTGATTTTTCCTCCAGTTATTTGGACAGTTAAATGATCAGTTGTGTATGTTATCAGATTCTTTTATTGGCAACAAGAAGATGAAATATGTTTGAATGGAATTAAGATGCAACTATTACATATGTGATCGAAATTGTTTATTTTTTTCATGACAATCAGTTGCAGCTCTGTATTAAGTGATCGTCACACTTTATCAATCACTACTTTAAATATTAAAACAAATAAATGCAACATTTCAGAAGAGTTAGTGTGAGGATTAGGGTTCAGCTGTGGTTTTTTGAATGGCTCTTGTTTTTATGTCCTTGAGGTATTACATGGCATACAGCAGTTGATTGGCACTAAATACTGTGTGAGACGATAGTGGCATGTGTATAAAATAAAACTAAATTGTTGCTCAGTATTACAGCAAAACAACCATTGCTGGGAGAGCAGAGTCGGACACGTAGCCTACAGTAAAGAGGGAAATAAAGAAAAGCTTCACATAAAGTGCTGACTTCGATCACATCCCTGTAAATCAAAATATAGTGTCAGCACATCCTCATTTAAGTCTTATGGCATCTTCTATTGAAGTGCAGGGTTATATGGCTGCAGGCCTCTCCTGTTAAAATCAGCCTTATCAGAATACATATTAACTGACTGTCTCGTTTAGCCCATAAAGAGATATGTGAGAGAAAGTCAATATCAGGCCTAAAACAGGCCTTGTGCAGGGCCTATTTAAAGGATCGTTGTGCAGGCTGCGTACTGGACTTCATGAATGGGACTCGGCTGCAGCCTCCTGCTGAATGGCTGACAGATCCAGGTCCAGAAAGAAGGCGATGAATGGGAGCCCGCGTGTCGGAGTCACGAGTCGGTACTGTGGTTCTGGATCATCTGGAGTGGGCCTGAGTATTACATTAGATCACATCAGATCACATCAGATCAAATGAGGCCCCGGTGACTGGCTGACTTTACTCCCTAAAGGCAATTAAAAGGATTATCGGAAAAGCCCCTGCACACCGCGACCCCCCCCACCCCAACCCACCCCCCCCAA
>JAPQRP010000006.1:25121868-25178040 GCA_037367295.1 Apogon hyalosoma | reverse complement strand
ATATATGTAAAAGCAACAAATAAAATACAATTATATAAACGTGAAAATTTTGAAAATCAAGGAAAGAGTGAAGGAATTTGTCACCTCTCAAACCCAATGGACATAATAATGATCACATGGATAGAAATCTGCTCCTGCCTTCAGTGTGTGATTCTGGTCAATCAAGAATCCCTTCAAGACAAGTACTAACACTAAATTCTGATCAACACATCTATTCAAAATATATAAATATAGTCCGTGGCATTAATAGATGCATGGTTAACTCTTATTTAATGTTTTAAGAGGTTTTTTGTTTGTTTGTTTGTTTGTTTTTGCTTTACCCTCATTTATGAAAAAAAACAAAACTAAACTAAACAAAAACATTTACTATGACATAGAATCACATTATATTTTCCACAAATACATTTAAAATCAACAGACACAATGATTTAAATACATTTCACTCAAATGTTAACCTTAAGAAAACCTTTGGGCTCCCTTTATGTTACGTTACTAAAAGTCAGTAAATCTCAGACTTCCATCAAATGTCAAAAATGGTCATTTGATTCAAACAGAATGTAAGCGTTAAGGAAACATTGCATCAGTATGTTTTAACAGAATCTAAAAGGAAGGAACAGAGCTGACTAATAATTGAGGTGATTGTGAAACAGCATTTCCAACAGAATGTAATAAGACTCCTCCAACCCTGAGAAGCAGGTTCAGAGGTTCAATAATTTAAGATATTTAAGTCATGATAGCTGATCAGCAGGTACACTGTGCAGCCATGTTCATATAGAGCTTGGATTTCATTACAGTAAATGTTTTGCCTGAGAAAACCCTTGAAGTGGGTCGGTGATGTTTACCATATGGTGACTGGCACAGAAAGCGAAGTATAGCTCACCTTTACTACTAATCCTCCTTGAGAGGATTAACTCTATGGCTACACTGAGGTTAAAGGCTAAAATAATAACCTGAGGGTAAAGACAGGTGGCAGTGGGACAGGACAAGCTCTCCTGAAAGACTGGAAACTAATCTGAAGTTTCCTTTTAAACCAGTCGCTTTGCATTTTACACCTCGGCTAAGCAGCTCTAACTGATCCATGTAATGAATAGCAGCAAACAAATGGTAAACACACGCGATTTCTGTTCCTGGAGTGCAGTCAGTTTCTCCCTTTACAATATAAATATTAGTAAGACTCAAGGCGTGTTTGGAGTTATTATCACTGTTCAGAAATTACAGCAATGATGGCAACCTTTGTTTGTCTGTTTAATGAAAGAAGAGTTTTGAGATGCTATCCAGAAAAGATTGATTCATAAAAATACTATAACTCAGACCATTTATTATTTTTGATAGAAGTATTGTGATTTTACGCTTTAATGCCATCTGAGGTAACAGATCAAATATATGCAAAATAGAGGTGAAAACTATTCATTTTTGATCAATAGAAAATACACTGTTGCCCATAAAATTGGAATAAAATATTTTGTGCATCTCATGAAATGATTGTGACGATGTGATTTATTCTTGATGGATAAAGTGTAACTGGGAATCACCTTTTCAGGCATGTAAATGAAACTATTGTGTTGTTCTTCTGTCTAAGATTGTCTTGATTGTTGATTGTTGTATTATTATTTATGTTTTACTTGTTTACATATATGTTAAATCTCATAGTATGTTTTGAATAAATCACTAAAATCAAATCAAATCAAACAAGTGATAAAAGAAAAAAAAACTATAACACAATTATTCTCAATTCTGACCCTAAATAGAGCAAAGAGCTGCTTAATGAAAGAAAAAGAGACCTGGGCTGGGATTGGGCTCTGTCCTCTGAGACCCTCACCTCTTATTGATTCTCACATACTTCCTGCCGGAAGGATAAATCGTCAGGGGCCTCGAGGGGGCGGGGGCCTCCTCAACCTCCAGCTCAACGACAGAGTCGACACTGTTTCCCACATCACCTCTGTTTTATACCCTGTTAACATCTCTGCTCCCCCCTCCTGTTCAGCCACCAACTTATCATGCTCTTCACTCCTCTGATCCGTTTCCTTAAATGTCATGGTTTTCAGTTCTGAAGGAAACCTTTACAGTATGATTCAGCATCAGAGCAACAACCATAACATAACACTACAGACAAACAACACAGTCTCCAAGGTGGGTGTCATCGATCAAGACTTCAAATATATACTGCATTTAGACTTCAGAGGGCTGATATGGAGCGGGTGGAGGGAACTGAAACAGACATAGAAAAAAAAAAGGGATGCTTTTGAACTGATTTCCTGTGAAAGCATCTAAAGAGGTTGAGATGGAGATTGGCCTCCTGGGGCTGTTTGAGAATCAATGTGTCAGCAGGCTCTAATAACCACAGCCTCTCATAGGAAAACACAGTCATAATGTATAAAACAACCTCTGCATGTCTTTGTAGATGTCATTCTCTACATGACAGACGTTATATCTCAACTGTGTACAGCATTTGGACCCAAATCTCAGTTCCAAAATATATTGTAAATACATTTTATGCCACAGAAGGATAGTAACACAAAAGTATCAGAAACCACAGGAGTGTACAACAAATGTAGTGTTTTCTAATTCTATTTTTCTTTGAGGGATCAAGAATAAAGGCATTAAAGCACCATCTTCTGAGATAGTTATCAAAAATTCTTGTTACCACACTGATCAGTCAAAAAAACAAATCGCACTTACTGTATTTTGTTTATCTTTGATAAGTGAACTTGTACAATCCTTATGCAATGTCTCAATAAATGTCACAATATTTATTTTCATCCATAGTTGCATTAGTTTTTAGCCAAGATCATGTCTTGATGATGGAGGGTTGGATAACTGTGTGAAGTCTTCTCCAGTACATGCCAAAGATTGTCAAAGGGGATCAGGTCTGAACTCTTTTACAACCTGGTCCTGCTGAATCCTGGCACTGTTGTCTTAGAACATGTCTTTGTAATTAGGGCGGAGAAAACCCACTGATGTTCAGACGTGGTCTTTCACTATATTCAAGTTCTGCTGACCTCATGTTATGGACACATAACCTAGAATCTAGACCTGACCATCTGAAGCAACCCCAGACCATAACATTACACTGCCCCCATATCTGCAGGCACTAAGCATGATGGGTAATCATTTCATGTGCCTCTTTTCTCACCCTGATACATCCATCATTCTGGAACAGGGTCAATCTGGACTCATCAGACCACATGACAGTCCAATCTTTATGCTTTCTAGAAGAAATGAGAAGCTACTCACTACATCGGTACAGGTTAAAGAACATGTTGCAGTTGAAACATATTCAACACTGCAATTATTTTACAATGGAAGGATCTGAACTATTTGCTTAGTGGGTTTCTCTTAGCCAGGCTGTGTATACCATCACAGAAGATATCACACAATTTATGCCAAAAACATAAAAGTCATGATGGTTTAATATGTTTTACTGAAAATGGAACCTCAAGGCCATTGTTACATACATTCATGGCTGAAATTGGAGACCATGTATCAGACATAATCCACTGGCCTGTTGATCTTAACTCTCTTGCCTCAACTGGACTTAACAGATATAAGAGCATCAGTTTATTACAAACAGTTATGAATTTTACAGCCAGTGTCGAATCATCATCTTCAACTTGGTTTTACAACTGGAAAGACTCAGATGTTCTCCATCTATATATGAGTCTGAATCAGTCCGTATGGCCACTTACAGATCACTGCATAAGATGGAGGACGGTGTTAATATGATGATTATTATTTGTGTATGCATTTTCTTTTCAGTTTTCATTGTAAACCTTTATCTGATTCTACTATTTGAGTAAGATACATTTTTTCTTTTTTCTCACTAATAAAAATGACCATTAAATGGCCAAAATGGGGGAACAATACAAGAAAAAATGTTATTTACTAATTTCTTTGAATGACAGATCTAGCCATAATGGCATAATGGTCATCGACACAAAGTAAGGTTATAAGTGTTTGTAATCTGGTGACGCTGAAGACAATCTGTTTTAATTATCTGATGGTGTGATTACTGCCTGAAACCAGGTTCAGGCCTCAATTTAACAGGTCTTTTTTTAGCCCTGTCTTGACATGTGTATTTAGGTGACATTCAGTGTCAACCTGTCATTTGATTTGGTCCAGACTGAAAATATCACAACATAATTGGGTGAATTGTGATTATTTTTGCTCCCAAATACATCCATGGTTTGCAGAAGATGAATGTTGCAGACTGTGCGGTTCTACTGTAAAGTTAATTTGTTAACATGTCCAGTCTTATTTGTTTAATCTGCACAATGTAAAGCCATGACTTGTTCTCTTACCTCATAGGTTCAGTGTTAATTTGATATAGTGCTTAACAGATAAGCTTTAGTGGTGGTAGTATACAGATTTTGTTAGATTTGGATAAAGACAGATTAATTAAGTTACCATTTTGTGCTAAGCTATGCTAAGCAGCTGCTAAATGTAGCTTTGACTGAAGTATTTGTTTAAAGAAACATTTCAGATTTCTTCTGAAAGAATATTACATTAGTAGAAAAGGTTAAAGTAGAAAAGGTTAGGTCAATACTTTTGATGCTGTTTGGCACAGTGGCCAAGTCCACTTACGGATTGTGTCACAGTATTTAAAAAAAAAGTAGATTAGTGTAGGAATTCAGTTCACTTTCATTGTTTTAATTAACAGTGGTGCAGTGTTTGTACCCCCTCCCCAACCATTCTAAAAACTGTAATACAACTGTAATACTACAACAAGTAACTTTTACACTATCGAAAAATTTATTTTGTAGAATTGCTTTTATGTTGTTTAATACTGAAGTTCTTTTATAAATTGAAGCATCAGGGTTGTTGTTATCAGAGTAAAACCCTTTCACTGACCAAGCGTTTCACCTCCAGACCGACTTGTGTGATGTGTCTATACTTGTGATCAGGGTCAAAGGGTAGGAAAGGGGTTTAGGGGATTAGGGGCACAGTTCTTACACATATTGACGTAAAAACATGTCCCTGGGTATGTCCCTGGGTAAAGGAAACTGAGGTTAGGGTAAGTAAAACCTTAATTGTCTGAAAAAAATTGCAAAATTGATTTATTTAATCCTTTAGATTAAATGAATTAACCGGTTACACTCATTTAACATTCATTCCATTTTATTAAAAGTTCAGTCATATAGTTTGATGTTGATGTAGTAAAAAAAAAAAACCTATAATGCTGTGATAATCAGGTAATTTCTTCATATTTTCCAATCAGTAATAACTGTGAGGCCATTTCACCTCCGTCCTGTCCTGAGTTGCTCCCATTAAGGGGATATTTGCTTTTAATGAGTGCACTCTGTTTAACAAATATAAGTTGTGACTTTCTTTTGTCGGTGTGGATCCCAATTGATTTCACCTCCACTTAGATCTCGTCACAAGATGACAGAAGTGTCAGTCTGCCAGCTGAGTCTTACCAACTTCCACTCCTTTTACAGAGACAGAGGTGACAAGAAATTAGCATCTCTGAACCTCCAATGACCTCTCAGAAAAACTGAGGTGTGTGTTTTCTGTGTCACCCTGTACCTGAGGTTGTATCTCCCACTGAGTTTGGCAGGAGATGATGCATCAAGTGTGCGATGATGCAATTTGAGCCTTTCTGGAGCTCAGCCCAAGATAGCACAGTAAACCACAGTATCAGTGACACTGTAAAACAACATGAGGAATCAGGGAACAAAAGCAGGAAGAAAAGCACGTCAGTAAGTCATGTCCTGTTAATGCTCTGTCAGTACATTTTATTATATACATATACAATACAGCTATGTCAAGAAGGTTAGTGATGTTTTCTGTTTGTCAGCAGGATTATTATAAAATTACTATACAGGTTTCCATAAAACTTGGTGGAAGGACACATGAGCCAGGTACAACATCCTGAATTTGATCCATAAAAAAGGATGGAGGTTGGAATAGTTTTTCACTTTCCTTAACACTGAGAGCTCCAGGCAAATGGATATTACATGTTGGCTCATGTAAATTCTATATTTTTTTATGTTTTTCTTTTCTTTATTATATTTTATTTACCATGTTTTAGGTATTTTATGACTTATGAATTTTATAATGTGATTTTTTTATTTAATGTAGAGCACTTTGGCTGTTTGTGGTTGTTTTAAAACTCTATAAATAAGGTTGGATCAGATTGAACCTGATTGCAAATTTTCTGCCATTTGACTGAAAGTAGTTCTCAAAAAGCATAATGTCTGTAATGTCAGTGCCTGTAAGAATACAGTACACTGTGGCCCATAAAGATGGAATATAATATTTTTTAACTCTTCTCATGAAGTGATTGTGACAATGTGTTTTACTCTTGATAGATAAAGTGTAACTGAGACTCAGTATGTAACCATTACACCTGATCAAAGGTTATTACCGATGTGTATAAATAAGTATAAAAAGGGGAATATTTAAAAATGGAATTCTTACAACTTTATGGGCAACAGTGTGTATGAATAACTGTACTTTTGGTACTGTCAAAAGGCTTATTTTGATAAGTGAAAGTTAATTGTTTGTGGTAAATTATTTGCTTGTCCCATGGTTAGTGTGAGCTACAAATCTGTTATGTTGGACTGAAAACTGTCAAAAAGGCACCAGAGTTTTGCCTCTTTTTGGTTTGACTGTGCACCACAAGTCTTGCCTACTACCAAACCTTTCATAATAACAAAAGCTACTATAAGCTGAGTGTAGCAGTAAGTTCAATATTTAAGGGGTGGCTGTGGCTCAGGAGGTAGAGCAGGTCGTCCAATAGCTGAAGGGTTGGTGATTCGAATCCCACTCTTGTCCTAGTCATGTGCTGTTGTGTCCTTAGGCAAGACACTTCACCCTCCTTGCCCCCAGTGCAGCCACTCACACTGGTGTTTGAATGTGAGGTGGTGGTTCATTAATATTTATAACTGTGGAATAAAATATTACAAAATGCATAAATTTAAGTACTTACATTACAGTAAGTAATGCACTTGAGTAATTAAATCAGTACTGTTAAACCCTTAGAAAACATCAGAAACATCTACGTAAGTATTTTCGTCATATTTAATTGAGGCACAAACTGAAAATTTTTATATTAACCCATAAGGACCCAGTGTGACTTTTGTGGCAGTTCCCAAAAAAAATGTTTCTCTTTATTTAACTTTTTTAAAGCAATTTGTCACCTTTTATTTATTAATATTATAATATTGCATTTTTTCAATGAAAATAATGTGTTTTCCTAAATTTAATTTACAGATCATGTAGATGTCTATACCCCCGTGACCCAAGTGAGGATAAAGCAGGTTCAGAAAATGAATGAATGAATGAATGAATGAATGAATGAATTAATGGATGTTAATAAAAGGTCAGATTAAAGGTAATGGTTATTATATCAAAAACAGAAAAAAAACTGCTGATAAGTGATTTTTCTCAGTAAAATATATCATTAATTGAACATAAACCAGGCATTTCCATTCACTGTCATTAATCAAACTCCATGGGTTTTACCGGTGAACCAGTGTTGTAGAAGATGTTTCCACGTTCACTACAGAGCCAAATGGGTCATATCTGATGACCATGAAAAAATGATAAACTGCATTTTACACCAAATATTTACATGTATTGATAGGATTAGTGGGTCAACAATTTAGATCAGTAGATCATTTTGACGTCAGTGGATGTTTGGGTCTTTATGGGTTAATTTTCACTCTCAGTAAAATAACCATATCAGAATAAATCATGAATACTACTACTGTCCAGGCTGTTGTTTTCATGGTAAACATCAGTTACACTAACCACTGGCCACAGCTGACAAAAAGCAGAACATATGTTGTAATTAGTGGTTTGTTTATGGTTCAATAATATTGTAGAACAAGTAGAGCAGTGGACTGGTGGAGGTCTGTGTTCTCTTGTTGCCCTTCTGGTTAATAAAACTGAGTTTATGGTTAATTCATTGAGTGAATTTCATGAATTGAAAGTGTTCATTTTCATCTTTTACATCCACCTGTCACTTTTTAGCAGCCTCCAGATGAGGACGGCAGGGTGAAGGAGGAAACACGCGGATGCTGTGAGGCTTCAGGCCAGAGGAGACCGGCTGCATCATCAACATCCGGACTGGCTGCACCTGGATCACGTGGCCGAGTGATTCAGCCAGACTGTGTCAGAGCAAATCAGAGCGCAGGGGGAGCATTCAGCATGGAGCCACCTGACAGAGGAGGCCTGTTTCCATGGCAACACCCATGGGGAGGAGGGGAGAGGTGCTACAGGAGGTGGTAGAGGGGGCACTGGGTAAAGTGAATGCATGCAGAGACAGATGGAGGAAATAAAGGGAGAGATTAGGAGAAAGGAGACAGTTTCAGCTGGGCACATAAGAGATTCTGAATGAGTCATCTGAAATAAAATGAATGACACCCCCCCAAAAAAACACACAAACAGGCGCCAAACTCCCTCAGTGATCCTCCATCCCTCTCACACACACTCCCACACACTCTTTGTATCCATGCAACAGTCTTCAGCAGTTTATGGTCTGAGCTACTTAGCGACACAAAGGAGAAAAATCCTGAATGGTGTGTTAGTTTGATGAATACAATGAATGAGATTTTCACAGCCACTGAGAAATGAATGAAGAAGATGCATCTGAATGGAAGCGATGTCTGGGGGGGGGTCCTAACCTGCCAAGTTGAAGGAGGATTCATATGTGTTTACGTAATCCTTCTCACCAGGATTGATGTGCAACTTGAGGCTCTAAAGAAACCAGTGGATTAAGCTCATAAAACCCAAAAGTGGGGTGTGTTTTAGGTGCTGATGGGGGTTAGTTTGGGGTGAGAAATCACAATTTTAGCATCATTAGTAAATGTGTACATTTTTTAACTTTCATAAGAGGAAATATTGGTTGCTCATGACTTTTCCCTAAATGGCTTTTTGCCTTTGTTTTTCCATTTTCACTTAAATATCCAAGTATTTTAAACTTATGATGTTACATTTATGAAACAGAATACAAATAAAGCAACATAAACTCTACTACATTATAACAAATGCTTCAGATTATCACATATGGACGCATTTCAACAGACAAAAACAATTTGTAAACCTCATCATGGGTTAAAATAATCAAGAATCAGAAGTCTATTCATCTGCAGACTTGTGTTAAAACATTATAAACATGTGCAGCCTTTAAATATTTCTCATTGACCCAAAGCCACCATTTGACCAAGTTAATGGAGTCTTTTATTTATTTATTTATTTTTACCCGAACGTACAAGGTAATTGTAGAACATCCACAGGAAGAGGCCATGCGCAGAGACAGAAGAGTGAGACTGGAGTCGATTAAATAATTCATATTCATAATAAAACATATCTTTACTGCCCTCTGCTGACCCTGGCAATGAAAATATCTGAAGAGAGATGAGATAATCTGTTGTTCTTTCCCGTGTCTCACTGGGTAAAGGAGGACATTTCCTCCTTTATGCAGCCTGAAGATAAACATGACTTGGCAAAAAAAAAAAAAAAAAGGCTGCTGTCAGCGTGGAAAGCTCTCAGTCCATGAGGAAAAACTCCATCCAACACCAAGCCATTAGGGTTACTTAAGACCTTTGTTATTCCACAGATGGAGGTTGTTAATATTTATGGAGCTGTCAATGGGAAGCTGGAAGAGCTGAGATGAAGGATAGAGAGCAATGACGGATATTAAACTGGTAAGAGGAGAAAGGAAGTAAAAGGTGTGTTGGAAGATATCCACGTTTGGGGTGAAAGGTGAATGGCACTCTGGGGGGTTGGAGGAGGCTATAATTGTACTGAAATAGCTGAGGGTCTGCTCTGATTGATATAAAAAAGGGGGGTTAAGATACAGCGGAAGTGGAGGTGTGTGTGTATGTGTGCTTCGTTAGTCTTTAATGGCTCTGAGCTGGGATGCTCTTTAAGAGGAGGCCTCTCATGAATAATGCAGTCTAATTCAGTCATACTAAGATGCAGGCAGCTATCAGAGGGACTGCAGAGTACATTCACTCCCTCTATGGATGTGCGTGTTTCCGTCCAGACATTAGTTAGCTCTGTCCTTCTCGTCCCGGGTCAGCTATTAACTACTGCTCACATCAGCTTACATTTATCATCATAACCTCTGTGGAAAAAAGAGCCATGTTGATGTTGAGCTGAATCGGATAAAAATCTAAAAGGAGTTCCACAGGAAGAGTGAAAGTCAGTTATTATCACACTCATCTAGTACAACACCTTGCAGCAAATTTCATTTCATTTCTGGAGCAGTCTATTCCTTTCTTCTTAGGATGGACAGTAAAAATAAGAGCAGAAATTAAACAACTTAAACATTAAACAAATATCTCCTGTCAGGCTCATTATACTACAAATGATAGAAGAAAAAATGGATGCATAATCTTTATTTGGAATATATCAGATAGAAGAGAATCAATACATAGGCAAACATGCACACCATTGTCTTATATTAGGAATTTTAGAATCAGTGACCATTAGTTCATTACTGCCACCACTCAACTGTCAGGTGAGGAGGTTTCTTAACAGCAAGTAACACATTAAAAAGTTGAATTTCTTCAAACATATTTTTAACTTAGAGATGAACTAACATACTTACCTATCTACTGATCAGTGATATAAAATTTCAAGTAAAGTAAGTCTTAAAAGGAATGTAAAACAAAACAATAACTACTATGTGAATTGATCTAACACCATAACCTCTAAAATAAGTATCTTCACCTTTGGAAATACTCCCACTCCCAAATAATTTCACCTTTTTCTTATATAATTCTCTAGCTATGCTAATTTCCAGAATAAATCAGAGAAATGGTCCTACATTTTATGACCCCTTTGTGGCATAAGAACTCAAACAGACCCTTAAATTCATTAAACTGCTGCAACAACCACCCCAACTCCATGTAATATTTAGGATTGCCTTTTACTTTCCTGTTAATCCGTATCAGAAGGAACCTCAAGTCACATAAATGATAAATTATTTAACATACAGAACCTTTTAATAGCAATAAGCTGATCATTTCAAATCAATTAGCATTTTGAAGTACAACTGCCCCCTAGTGGATGTTTTAGATATTGCAAGATGCAAAGCTCTATCTTTTTAAGGAACATGTTTTTAACTGCAGAACATGCATGCTGTCAAATGCTGAACCACATGAAATCACTGAAGAACCATTTACAGGTTTTGGTCGTTCTCATGGAACCGGTGGAGATGATCAGAGTACCTAAAAGTCACATAGAAACACAGCAGATTGAGCAGGCAATCCGGTTCTAGATAAAGCCACACATTCTGCAGAGGAGTAAAATTAGAATGCAGATTGATGCTTCACACTTACTTTTTAGCACAGAATGCAGAGCAGTCTCTGCCAATACTTTCGCTCCAAGCCGTCTTGTACAACACCTGAATAATGACATTAAACAGTTAAGATTTGTTTCACTAGATGGCATTAAAGGTATTCAAGATGTTGAAGGTGAAGGAGCCGCACCAAGAACACCAGACAATGCAGAAACAGGGTGTAGAAGAAAGCAATGGTCCTGGCCATTTTATTGGAGAGGATCACACGTCCCTGAGAGACAAAACAGCATTAGACTCCGAATTTACCCAGGTATCACGTTGGTGTGCATTGTTTGTGTGTGTTCCGGTCTCACCAGGCTCAGAGTTGCTTTATCCCAGGGGCTGAGGCTCAGGTATCTGCGCTGACGCTCCTGCAAGAAAAAAAAAATGCTGTCAAGTGATCTTCAACAAAAAAAGCAACACCTTTGGAAAGTGTGAACACAAGCACAGCATGTTTTTGAGTTGCATTTTAGTGTTAAACATAAGAAAACATAGTACATTGGTCCTTTAATATTTTGTGTTGTTCAGTAGTTATTTTTAGTGATGATCATGTACTTCTGTGTTAGACCTACTTTGCCTTAAACTGCAACAGCTGCTTCTACTCGAGTTGCACATTTCCCAGAATGACTTTCAGATGAGATTAGAAAATGGGACAGTACTTGTTGCTCCCAGAGCATCTTCATCATGAACAAAGTGTCACTGGAGTTAGATCATTTACAGCTACAGACTGTTTATAAGTAGTTTATCATTAATAGAAGCTAGTGTTTATATCAAGATAAAATGACGAGGATCATAGAAGTAAACTGTATTCATGCACTACTTTAAAGCAGATGAGTATTTCTGTATATGGAGTTAAACTATTGCATATGTTGGATAATAATTAACAATGGTCAAATATTAAGGTTCCTACACAGTCTCCACTGCAAAATACTTTTACAGAAGAAAACTACTAAATTAAATTCCATACTTTTCAATGTAATATTATTCAATTAATAAATGTATCAAATGTATTGTAATTTTTATTCAAATTACTTCAGTATATGAGAATATATACAAAGGGTAATACAGGATTTTTATTAAGTTTTCCTGCTCCTTTTTAGTTATAAAAACATGTATGTATATGTACGTATAACATATTTATTTGGGAAATTGTTCTTGGAAATTATACACTGAGCTAAGATAAAAACCAACAAAATCCCATTAGTTTATAAATAGAACTTGGTGGGTATAGATAAAACTATAAAGGTTGTTTGTCAAAAAAATTAAGCCAGAAATGGCAGAAGGATTTTTCATTCATCATTCATTCTGTGAGTGTCTCGTACTCTTTTGCTGAAGGAAGCAAAAGGATCCAGTCTCTCCTCGTACTGTGAGGAGTAGCGCATCACAGTGTCATCACTTCCTCCAGCCTAGAGTAAAAGAAGGCAGATGTGAAGTTTCCAAACAGTAACATGAGAAACAAGAATAGACCTCATGCCAAAAACATTAGTTTCCAGCCACACACACACACACACACACACAGACGCACTCTGCCGGGGTAGCTCTGCAGGAATTTGATTTTCTCGTAGAGCTTGATGTTGTCTGCTCTCAGACTGTCCAATTCGTTCTGCAGTGCCTGCATGGTCTGCTGCATGGACCGATTCTCCTGAAAAGCACAATGAAGACGAACAGATAAGGAATAATTTTTCACAAGGAAAGACACGTGCTTGTGCTTGTGTGCATGACTCACAGCTTCGAGCTCCTGGTTGCGGGAGCGGAACCTCTCCCTTTGGCTGGAGATGATGGAGAGCAGAGAGTCCATCTGGCCCTGTGGCAGCTCAGGATGAGGGCTCACGCCTGAACCTGGAATCCACACAGAAAGCTCGGTTATAACAACATATCCACTGTAAGACCTCTTTTAACATATTTAGATCATAGGTGTAACATCATCAAAAACATTCATGTCAGACAATAAACTTAACCTACTGTTTAAAGTTCAAAGTCACTTTGTTTTCTGCAAATTACTCTTTAAATAAAGAGACAGTATTTGTCAAACTCCAGCAGCTAAAAAAAGGAGTTCTGACTGACATCTCAGTGAAGAAAAGCTTTAATCCCTCTCACCAGGATAGGTTGCAGAATTTAAACAGACAAACCCCCCTGCAAAGCCTCAGCTCAGCAGGTTTGTCTCATTGTAATTAGACAAATTTTGCTGGCTTGTCAGACTTCAGTATTTTCACTGTTGTGCCTGTGAGGACACCGCATTCATTTGCCATCACCTCTGAACAAAGACTTTTTTCTTAGAAATTATTTTTCACAGAGCTGATTGATGATTCATTCAAAGCCTTAGTTTTAGAGTTACAATAAGGAAAAAGCTTAGAATGTTTTCATCTTATCAGTGAAAAAAGCTTTGTCAAACATGATGTAAAGAGCCTACCTGTTTATATTATTATTTTCACGGCAGGATATATTCTATATCCGTCTCAGCTCACATTGTTCTATCTTTTCTATTGTTAGTTTGATTCATTACCATCCCATACAGCAAACCAGCACTTGAACAGAAAATTCATGTGATAAAACATTCTCTACATTTATCTAAACGTAAAGCTGATTATCGTTACTCCACAAACATACCAGCGAACATTGCAGTCGCCTCTTTGATCGGCTCTGGGATGTTTCCCATGTCGCTGACCTCTGACCCGTCTGCATCAGGACGTGGCAGAGAGGACATGGCCTGGATAGTGCTCAGGTCATGCTCCAGTTTCAGGATGAGCTCCTTCTGCTCCGCGCTAGTCCGCACTGCAGCCGAAAACTCCACCTGCAGCTCAGCATAGCGTCCTGTTAAGGCATGAGAGGAAAGACAAAACTCAGGTGGAGATTATTTTTGATTCAGGTTTGATGTTTTATATTTTTTATTATGGTTCATCAAAGAACTCACCTGCAGGACATGCTGTCCAAAATCCATAACATCTCTGAAAGTTCCCCTTTTAGCTACTTTTTCTACTTTCTCATGTTAGGTTCAACTGATCTCTTTCTCTGAGAATACTTCATTCACAATACAATGGTTACATCCAAACATATGATACAAAGATTTTAGCAAGGAAAAAAAAACTGCCAAAGCACACTTTTAGTATTTGTATAAAAGAGATTTACTTCAATTATCACACCTAGGGTGCATGTGAATAATAATGATGATGAATCAAATGTCAATCATAACAAATACATTGTGAACGTTTCATACAGTGATATTGCTTTTCAATGTCGTAGAAGGGACTGTTTTACAGTGCTGAGAACAAACAACATGATACGTTTAGTAAATAGAAAGATAAAGAAACAATGATACATGAGGAAAAACGATAGGAGGGAAACCCCAAGGAGAAAAAGCATCTCAGGAGTGACAGAAGTGCTAAGGAAACGGCTTTCAAAAACATCTTAATCATCCCTTTACAGTCATGCAGCCTTTTGTACTACATCACACACGTACGCGCACACACTCACAAAAAAGCAGTGGGAGACGTTATGAGAATTATTACTTCCACATTGTTGATGACAGGTTGGAATCATCTAAAAACACTCTGAACTTGCTAAAGCCTCAACAAGCATCTTAAAGCTTTCCAAAGGGGGGAGCAGGGGGTGAAGATCTCCCCAGGTCATTTGGTTGTCAGACTACACTGTGGTTTAAGCTATGGGTGAACTGAAGCGACGACACAAGGTAGCAACATACAGAAAACTGTCAGCAACCTTTCAACAGAAGTGGATAAACTACTTCACTATTTGGCTTTTTTGCTTCTTCTTTTAAGTCTTACTAGTTTTCACTGAAATGTTTGTTGCTCCAGAGTATACCTCTGGGTGTTCGCTGTACAGTTTAGCATAGAAAGAACTGAACAAATAAGAGGAAGTGGTTTAAGACTTAAAATTAGCTACAGCCAACGCTAGAGGTGAGTGAAAAACAAAAAAAGCACGCAAAAAAGGTGAAGGGGGAATTTAAAGGATGAGTGTATTGTGCTGTATTACGTGTGTATGTATTACTGAGTGTGCTATGCATACAGCACCACTGATTCGGAAAGTGTTTCCTTACAAAACCCACTTCATAAGATATATTCTAAAAGTATTACAAAAAACATCTGAGGTTTTTCTTTCTTTTTTTCCTGAATATGGTGACCAGTGCTGCTGTTCGGGCTTCCATTACAACTAATATGTCAAATGAATAACCACTACTTCAACAGATCATACAGTAAAGCTTTACGACTTCAGAAAACATGATATGATATACAGCATCTGTTACACCTTTACAATGTTATTCAACAGTGTATAGAATCATCTGATTTAAATTTGTAGAAAAATATCTGTGGATCATGGAAAAGTCCTGAATCGTCCCTTCTCTCCTCCTGCCTTCAAACAAAAGCATACCGTGACAATAGTGAATCAATAGCTACTTGATCGACTGTATTTACACGTCTCTTTTCCAAATAACCATTAGAATTGGCACACATCATATCAATACCTGTAGTGCCATTATTAATGTCACAGCAAACCTGACACAAACAGAAAAATACAAAATGCCCTATGAATAAATTCAGTGTTATTACAGTGTACGCTGTTTCTGCATGCTTCCTCCTTCATTCAATGCTCTGGCCTTTCACTGCTAGTTAGGTATGTACAACAGACAAAATGCATTGTGGGGAAGCAACTGTCTGAAATAAGACCTGGACCCAACGTGTCTGCAGGTCAGTCATAAGAATACACAAGTTTGTTTTTTTTCCTTTTTACTGTTTCGCTGCACTCCTGCAATTATATACAACTCTCTCCAGAGAGTTGAGAAATGTTGACTTGAAGCACTGACATGAGGTGTAGGAGACATAAATTTGGATCAGAATGAGGGATTGAAGATGAGCAATTCAGGTGAAATAGTCTACATTTAATGACATCACTAGTTTGGTGCCCTGCTTGGCAGTTAAAGGCACAAATCTGATGATCTCACATGGTTTAGATGAGTTGATGGATCTGGCTATAAAATGGCTAAGGGGTTAAGTGCTTATACTTTACAGTAGCTATTCATCACCATAAAACATATTGTGGTTGTTCAGTCCAAGCTGTCCAGAAGAAGGCAATATGCCTTCAGTAAAGCAGAAGACAGATGTTTTACATCAGTCGTCCACAGGAAGAGCCAATGTCTAAGGATTTTTTTTCAATAATTACTCAATACATTAGATAACCCAATTTGAACTAATGTATCTTAATGTAGTGCAATGAGTTTATTAACACACTGCCAATATACTGAGTGGGAGGGGGATCATTACTGAGGCTTAAGGATGAACTGAGGAAATTTTGGATAGAAAGTTACAGGTTACTATCTACATCTGTACAGGTCAATGGCCCATTCTGTCACAAACGTATTGGTAGTTTGAAATAAGGGGCTGCTATATAAGAATAGTTTGTTGTGTAGAAAAACATGGGTACAGCCATCTCATGTATTCATTTTAGTGTTAGGATGCGGATAAGAGTCTGTGCTTGGTTCACAACCACTTTTAAAAAAGGCATACATTTCCCAGGATCCCGGGATCGTACTCTGTTGTAGTGTTTACAGACCCTGTCCTAGGTTAATTCTTCAAAAAAGACCCTAATAAGTGCTTTGTTATGGACTGCTATATAAATTCTGCATAATCATAGGCTGGCTATCTCTGTTCAATCTGGCATAGCACACCTGCTAGCTGGTACACTTCTCTAATCTCAATTTGGCAGATATGACCTCTTTCAAGTGTGTTCTCAAGTTTAGGTAATTTCATTTGACCTATTTGATGTGTGTACACTTGGACCTGTAAATCATGTTAAAAGTGATCACCAAGTGGGCAAACTATCTAAAGAAAGCTGCATGCCCTGTTGAGCTTTAGTGTTGGGCTTGCACTAGAAACAGCCAAAAAAAAAAAAAAAAAAACATTATTGGAGAGTAGAAAACAGGAAAAGCGATATGCTATCATATAGTCACTGATCTTGATATGTCCTTTGATTCTCTAGCTAGCAATTTAAGAGCATAACTGTTGTGGTAAAAGCTTAACGCTTATGGGAACATGAACTGAAGCAAACACATTTTTCAAAGCTATTGAAATGACACTAAACTTTAGGATTCATGAATATACAAACAAATGAGAACTAGTACATCTTTGTAAATATTAACCAATACTGCCGGCAGTCTATACGTCTAATAAAAATGTTACTTGCCCTCAGGAACAGTATAATCCCTTAAAAAATAGACAACTCAAATGATAAGACATTAAATGAAAAATACAGCACCTATAAATAAGCAGAATAAAAACCAAACTATAAATGCAAAATAGCAATAAAACCAAGCTACAGTAAATCATAGTATTACACTACTTTGTGAGAAGATTAATGTAATGGTAACGCATCAAACAGCTTAAAGAAGGGTGTCAGTTGTGCACTAGTAGTGTGTGCAAGTAGATACGAAATATGACCCCACTCATTAGAAACACTGAACACTCGTCAATCGCACACATTTTGTGCACACGCATGTATTTACAGGCATGCGTGTACATGCATACACACACACACACACACACACACACATACACACACAAAGGGGAGGCAGTGGGCTGACAGGCACTGAGGGCTTGTGTGGGACAGGGAGGAGGTGATATGCCTTATAATTTGTAGTGTATACAGTAGAATTCAATGCAAAAAAGACTTACATCCCTGGATACAGGATAGACTGGAGGAGAGTGGTAACTACTCACACCAGGGTTGGGGTGAATTCACTTCATCAAAATCAGCACAACATACAGGTGAATCATGTCTTGTGCATTGCAATTCATCTGCTACAACCCATTACTTCAGTCAAGAATTTCATTATGGTTCATTATCTTAAAAGTTTCCAATCATGAGTGAATTGACCTCGACCCCATCTTACATGCAGGCAATTACAAATGCACAAAAGACAAACAAACACTCACACAGACGGACATATACACACACTCTTCCTGATTTGGCCTATAAAAACATGTGTTGTGAACAGAGAAAATTTGTCGGTGGTGCACACAAACACCCAGCAGCTCTAGTGTTGGGTGTGTGCGACGTGCATGACCTCAAATAACAAGAGACACGTATAGTATCACCATGTCAGACAGCTACAGTACTACGTGAATTCAATGTATCGTATTTCAACAACTCAACATTATTCCATTCTAATTTGTTTTTCTTTATCAATAACTTGTTATTTATTCTCTTATTTTCTGTTCTTATTTTGTACTAATTAAAAATGTTTCCTAAAATTCCCTATTTTGTACTCTTTAGAGTCAACAGACTGTGCAATCTCTTATTGGCAACCAAATTGCAATATCAAAAAAAAGAGATCATCCTTCATCCGTAAAAGAAGGGGTTAAGGAGGCAAAAAGAGGGTTCCTTCCTTCCTTCCTCTTCAGATGAGTGTGTGTGTTTGTGAGGAATTAGAGATCCTTCTGGCCATCACATGGCTGTCAGCAGGATAGGATATGGGACACAACAGGTCGAAGTTCATCTTTCTTACATCAGTAACCATGGCAGCTCAGCCGGCAGGCCTTCCACTACCCTCTTAAGAGTGTAGGAGTGAGATACAAAAGAAAACATGCTGCCATTGAGAAGAGAACACACACAAACCATTTTGGGCGTGTAAACACACAGGTGCACACTGACACAACCCCTAACATACAAACACGCACACACACACGCAGTGAGTGAAAAAGGCAAAGGGTTTGTAACAGTCACTCTACAGTGTGAAAATGAGGCGTCTCACTGAGTGAGGGGAGGTTTGTGGACACTTGGGAGGTGAGAAGAAGAGCGGAAAAAATCTCCTTTAAGAAAGTGAGAGTTCTTGTAAGAGAGTTCCTGTCTCTATCTATCATCTATCAGTGTCTATCACTGTGACAGCTGCTGTGTCAGGCCTTGCCTGTGTTACAGAGTCCAGGTTTCAACCCCAGCTGTGGGTCATACCCCAGCTCAGGACTAACCAGTCTGGTGCACCAGTGGCTGGTGATAGGGGGAGGTACAGCAGGGCCAGAGGCCAGCAGGACGGCTAAGTGCTTTTCTCAGTACAAAAACAAAACTCAGTTTAAAAAAAAGGAGACACTTAAGTTCTCTTATTTTGTTCTTCTAGGTATTCAGTAAATCTTCTTTTTAAGGGTTTTGCCAACCACTCTTTGTTTCTTTCCTCTTTTTCGGAAAGCTTCTATGTAATAAAAATGGCTGCTGAGCTTGACTTTGGCTGTGTCCACTCTCCAACTGGAACAGAGCAGGAGGGGTCCAAGGTTAGAGGTCGTGAGGTTATGAGACGAGAGGGATGAAGGATGGTCAGGGGGAGCTAAAACTCCCACTCTGAGGGATCCTCTTTGCTGGCAGCCTTCTCCAGCCTATGGATGATGTTATTGAGATTGGCTGCTTTCTTCTTACGCAGATTGTTGTCCCTGGGGTTTCTGGCTGGGCCAGAGGCTGGGATGTTAGTACTAGAGGCAGAGCTACTGGAGGATGCCTCCGTGAGGCTGAAGAGCCCCAATCCACCCTGTCCACAGCTGGAGCCCGGGCCGCCTAAGCCTGATGTGGTGCAGTCTGTCTGGGCAGGGGAGTTATTAGAGCCCCCTGCTTCAGACTCAGCCTCCATGTCGTGGTCTTTAAATGCTCCTCTGTGATCCTCGAGGCCAATGCCCAGTCCCTGGCGCGTCTCCATCGTGCCCTCAGATTCTGTCCCATCACAGCTGTCCCCCTCTCCTGATTTGGACCCACGGAGGGATGGGGAGCCACCCTCACTACCAGGCCCTACTCCTCCAGCTGCCTGGATCTCCTCTATGAAGAGCTCTCGCCGAATACGTGACCTAAGAGAGACACAAGTTCAGTCACACTACTCACTTTCTCACATTTAAACTAACACTACTTACACTGGTGCAGTCATTCACACTTAGTCCACATAATTTCACTAAAGCAAACCCAAGCAATAAAAAAATAGATGTGCTTATGCAGAAAGCTATAAATATATAAAATTTACATATATATTTTGTTGAATACTTATTTATAGTTCCCTTTGGATAGCAATTAAAGCTTTCTGTATTAAGTAAACACACAAAACAATAGAGCAACCTTCACTTCTTACCTATAATTATGGAACCAGTTGATGACAGTACTGGTCTTCAGGTTGAGCTGGGAGGCCAGCTCCTCAATGGTTTTTGGGGAGGGATAGGGTTTCTGCTGATAGGCCCTTTTCAGGGCCTCTTTTTCTTCAGGGCCCAACACCACTCTTGGCTTTTTCAAATGCTGCTGTCCTGGACTCTGGGAGCCCTGGATATAATCTGGCCCCACCAAGGCCCCGTCCACTGAATGGCCATCACTCAAAGAGCTCAGCCGCCTCTTCATGTAAGCTAACATGTGACAGAGATAAAAGGTTAACATCAGTACTCATGTACTTTATGCAAACAAGTGGAAATATATTTGGAGATTTTAAGAATGTTTGAACATTTATTGCATTTGAATTCCCCTTTTCATATTTGAGTTGATGATTTCTGCTTTTTTGCACATATTTGGGCTCAACATCAATAATTTTGTTTGAATTTAATATGACCGTAAATAATACCACTGTCAAAGAGTCAAATCCCTTAAAATTCAATCACTACTTTAACCCAATCATCAAGTAAAAGACAACAATAGATTCATTTTAATATTATCAATATCAATCAGTGTTCTGATGAAGCATCCAATATTGCCATTATCTTCAATGGCCACAAGATGGTGCTACTGTCCTACTCAGGAAATTTAACAATGAAAGCATCTCTTCCATTTTGCAGCAAACCATATACTTCAGGCACCAGCGGCTGAAAATGAACAGCTCATGGCAGCTTCATGAGGTTGACATTTTTTCAACCCCAATACATACTGCCAGATATACAAGTGTTGCAGGGAAAACCCCTCTGAGCAAGGTTAGACCACTCTGAAAGTAATGCACTGCCTGGCAGGCTCGTACCACAAGGGTGAGAGGTCAAATATAGTTACTCCTGACTAGGTCCATGTCTTTCCTCTGGGCACCTCTGTTAGCCTTCATTGTTCTCTATTACCATTTGGATACATTACTTTGGGGTCAATAAATAAAATGAATTTGAACAGGACTAACCCTACCACTACACACTCTAAACACACTGGTGCAAGGTCGGTTATATTTTTTGCCCTTGCGTGTAGTTTGTGATATCAAGAGGGTAAACTGATCCCTGATGCTGGTGGGCAGGTTCAAATATGCGTACCCTATGCCCACAGTGTGAGCTTAAGTGGGCAGGCAGGGTCACTCAGAGGCAGCTCAAAGGGCGAATGCTCTTGGCTTGGCTGATTATTAAGTGTATAATGCAAAGAAGATTGGATACAAAATGATAGAAGAGACAGAGCAAGCAATGGGCTAACGAATGATAAAAATACAAGATTATAGACACAGATGATTATGATGATGCTTATGATGAAGAGGAGTGCTGATGACTGTGAGTAAGCAGGCCCCCGGCAGTCCCCTAGCTGTCACATCTAATACAGTATGTGATGTCTGTAGTCCTGATTGGTACTGACATCACACCAAGATGACTGTGATCTGCACAACATGCTCTGCTGTCCTGCACAAAGGATGATGTGTGTGCAGATGTGCATTTGTAATTCAAAGGCTGCCGCTTGTAGTTTGATGTCAATGTATTTAATAAAAATGATTAAGTATATATATTTTTGTTTCTATCTAAAGTAAAGTATTGAGTGTGCTTTTCTTTTCTCTTCAGTGTGCATTTGATACACACCTTTCTTTTCCAGGCGTTTCATGTCCATGAGTTTCTCGACACTGTGTGGGTCTTGGAGCCAGAGCTGCATGCGGACGAAGGGCTCCCTGCCCTTCAGGCTGAGCTTGTGCCAGGGTTTGGGCCTGGCCAGCAGGTCTGAGACAGAACCCTGAGTCAGGCCCAGAATAGTCTCCCCAAACAGACGCTGGCCTGGTTAGGAGAGAGAGGGGAAATAAAATGGATATTTCAGAGAACTGACTCAATGGTTAAGTAACCGTTAAAAGTTAGAGCTGATAAGTAAGTAATGAAAGTCAGCAGAAAACGCCAAAGTACGGCTGCACAATATATTGTTCCAGCGTAGTCATTGAGATGTGAGCACTTGCAACAGTCACGTCACTGTGACGTGTAACGTCAAGTAAAGAAAATGAACTAACTACAATGTAAAAATGGACAAGGCACAGGAGAAAAAAAAAAAAAAACAATAATCAGATTTGTTTTTAACATCAATTGTTAGGTAGGCACTTTGTGGACAGTGCCTTTATGGTGAGTCGACCAGTCTATTAAACAGTATTTTTTGCTTCCAAAGTCAATACAGAACAACAGCCACAATGTTCACCTGCTTTTGGTGCAGTAAAACTAGCTGTACAGTATTTAACTCAAAAGGAGGATGGTTTTCAGAGCAAAAGGTCATTTTTCAGTTTTTATTTTTCTTATTTATCCTCTATGCAGATACACATATGTTCTAAAATCACTCTAATTATTTTAGAATAATTATTTCCAGAAATAGTTATTTAAATCATCTGGTAAAAATTGCTGTATTTTTTAGATAGAGAACACACAGAGAAAAAAAAAAAATTCCAGTTCACTCCCCCCCAATATCATGCAGCCCTACACCAGCTGCACAGAATTTACAAAAACTCTGCAAAAGATACCTTTCCTGCATTCCTTACCAAGGTTATTATCAGTCAGCACCTCCTTAACCTTCTTGGTGATCGCATAGGTATCAAGTTCAGGAGACATTGCAACCATCTCCTGGATGCTGAGACCCGAGTGACCAGGTAAAGGCAATGGGGTACCCGGCTGAGACTCCCCACCCGAGGGATCATCAGATGGAGGTTTGAGACTGGAGGTCTGTGAAGTGAGTGGATCCCCTGCTAGACCATTGACTGACTCCTCTGCTGAGCTGAGGGGTGACTCAGGAGCAGGGCTGCAGCTTGCTGATGTTTTGGGAGTACCCTCTGCTTGAGGAGAACAGGAAAGGGCAAGAAAGATCGTACAGGTTAGGACACATGTTACTCTGGAAGAAAAGTATGTTTCATCTCCTCTCCTGCTGGGTATGGGAGGAACTTCAGTCACACTACATCAGCTAATTTAATTCCTGTTAAACAAACAGCAAAGGTGCTTAAGTTTTCAGTTTGAAGCTTTTTTGGCTTCCTCCTCCTATTCCTTCATCTCGCTGTCTCTGTCTGTGTAGTACTGCTGTGCAGCTCAGCAGGCTGGAAGAGAGCAGTCATGAGGAGCTGTCAGTGTACATTAGCTGCTGTTTACACCCCCAGAGAGAAAGAGAGACACATGCGTGCGCGCACACACACATACACACACACAGAGCTGCCATCTGGCGCTGCAACACTAACTTGTCTATGACATGACAAACCAGCAGCTTGCTGGCTGACACTGCCACAGCACTGGGGATGGGGGGATGGTGGGAGGAGTAGGGAGGGGAGGAATGTTGGGTGGGTGAGTGGGAGGGGAGTAGAGGGTAGGTGGGGTGAGTGACAGACTGACAGTAACAACTAGCCACTAGCTCTAATCAGGCTTTCAGAATAATACTGTAGCCCAAGGAGTGTAGTTGTGTGAATTCCTATACCCATGTGCCGATGTATGTGCATGTGATTTGTTTACCTTGATTCTGAGTTTGTTGTATATGTGCATTTTGCCCCTGGTCTCCATTGAGCCACGGCTGCATGCGGAGGTATGGCTCTCTGCTCCTCTGGTTCAACTTGTTCCACGGTTTGTGTCGAGACAGACTGTCACTCAGAATTCCCTGAAACACACAACAAGAGAGTGGGTCAGACACGCAACTTCAGGTAGAGTGAAAATAAAAACAGAGAGAAAGCAGGCACACATATAGCTGAGTAAATGTGCTTTGTCAGGTTACCGTGTAATTGTAGTGAATCTAAAATAACAACCACCATTTCCTAAATGTGTTAACCCTTTGCTCTTACAAACCAAAGCTACATAGCAGGGACATACATAGGTGTCTGCCAAGCTGCCAAGTCTATGCATTTACATCAAATATCAATATAACAGCACATCATTTGTTTACATACAAATTGGCATGCATGGCCATAAGAATGTAACAGATTGACTGTTGTGAACGAATGTGGCTTCACTTTAGGGGAAAAAAGACGGCAAGACAAAGTGCAATGCATGTTGGATCCTAATTTGTGGCAAGTCATTAACTTGTTTTCATGGTAAAAATCACCTCTAGTATTTTTTGGTGATAGTAGAGAACAGTGAATGAGGTGTAAGAGGTGCAGACTGAAGTTAGACTGTCCAGTAGCTAATCAGTTGTGAACGTCGTTCTCATACACAAATAAAAACATTCAAATTTTTCAAAAAATTTTAAAAAGGTTACCAAAGTAATGTTTGTGTGCAGTTCTTGACTAAAAACCTTCAGGACAAATAAAGACTGGGGTGTTTGCCACAATAACTCAAAAAGTAGGTACAACTAGCTATTCATGTAAATAACTACCTTTGATTTTTCTTTAATACTTTTTTAATGCAAATGAATGTAAATCATATGTTTTATTACATGAATTACGCATTTAGTAACTGCTAACAGATAGTAAAAACTATTTACTTTGTGAAGCTTATTTAAAATAAAGACATGTTTTTTATTTTCTGTTTTTATAAAGTTATAAACATTTAACTTTGAAGTTTTTGTCAGTAAGAAACAGAGGTGATACATTTTTAATGAAACCAAACAGTTGCACCCCCCCTTCACTGTTTTAGAGCCCCTCACCTCTTTGGAATCTTCCTGGTTGTGGTTCTCTTCCCCTGTCTGGTTGGCTGTTCTACGGAGGTCTGTATGCATGTTGCTCCACCACTGCTCTCTCCAGTAACCCACTCCTCCGGTACTCCCAGAGCGGGATGGCCCATCAGAGCTACGCCCCAGTCGGAGTGCTCCATCAGCAGACATGTCAATCCCTGAAGAAGCCCTGCCCTCTCTCTTCACACTGGAGCTAAAGTCCAGGACTGGAGACGGGGATGAAGGAGAGGACAAGAGGGAGCTGGAAGGCTTCTTGAGGGAGAGTGCAAGAGGGTTGTATGGAGGCAGGGGAGCAGTGAGCGGAGAGCCCAGGAGGTCCCTCTGAGATAAAGCTGCCGAAGAGGAGGAAGATGAGGCTTTGAGGATGGGCTCTAATGCAGCTTGCTGGGCCTCCATCTCTCTGCGAGCTTGCTCGAGGATGGACCGGATGGCCTCATCTGATCCGCTGCCCCCTCCAACTCCTATTCCACCTCCACCCCCTCCTTTCAGTCCTGCATATGAGGGTTGAGTGTGGGACAGGTCTGTAGAGGACAGAGAAAGGGCTGTGATGAGATACTCAGACAAAAAACAAAGCCACAATGCATCATCTTCAATGCCTCGACTCCTCTGGAGATGAGAGAACCAAGACTCACCAGCTTTCTGCACCTGCAGCTCTCTTTTGGCTTGCTCCAGAATGGACTTGATAGCCTCATCTGAACCTGCCTCTGGGGTACGGACACGAGCAGTAATGTTACCTGAAAGGAGAGGAAGAGAGAATGGGAAGAAATGAAAAACCCTGTCAGAATAAGACATAGAGATAAACTACACAGCAGGTAAAAAAGAACAATAACAGAGCCTATAAGGATGAAATAATTACACCATAGCACAGCACAAAAAACAACATTCCCACCACTGAGCTTCAAGGCAACTACACTGGAGGGATTGTCATCATTTTTCTGGTCCCTTTGGAGCTCACACATGCACACGTGCTACAGGGTTCATACAGTAAATGCTCCCCACAGAATAACAACTGCCAATAAAATCCCTAAATACACATGCTGGCTTTCCGTTGACGCAAGTCACTGGAACTGTGTGGTTACCTTCAAGGCACATTTATATCTTTAAGCTTGCCCGCAAATTAATAACGCAACACATACATACACACGCACACACCATAGATACAGTTCACCCCAACACAAACATGCCACACAGACAGAACGTGCTACAATCTCTGTGTGTGAAGGGGACAGACCTGCGTGTGAAGCTGTATCGGAGAGGGTTCTCCGCTTCGGAGCATCCTGAAACACTCGGCTAAGCTGGGGCTGGCCTGAGCCCTCTGTTAAAAACAATATATATCACACACTATGTTACAGCAATTGTGTGTTTTTTTTTTTAAAGCTACGCTATATGCTGCCCTGTAAGGTTTCGCAAAAGTATGGAATGTATAGCTACTTCCATGCAATGCATGTTATAGCATCATAAAAGCATTGATCTTCACCATCTGTGGCCACAGTAGGAATAAATCCTCTGCCTTTGGAATATTAAATTGCTACAAAGACAGACTGGGGTGACATGAATTATTTAAGAGTAGGTATTTAACAGGGACATACTAACTGCAGCCCTATTGTAACACTAACTGTGTCTAGTAGGAGATGGTGGATTTATTTTTTGTACTACTGGGACCACCTTCAATCAAAAATGTCTTGATGCGTTAACAAAAGCAGGCCCGGGCTAATCGAATCTACCCGTAGTTAACAGTACCCCTGCCTTCCTCCTAGTTCCACCAATCCATACTATTGATGTGTGAAAGGTTTCTGTATTGACCACAATAGCTAGGAAAGGCTCTTGGGATCAGTGCGTGACTAGGAACTCACTCAAAACACACAGGTGTGGCACAGGATGGGAGTTAGGAAAGAGAAAGAAAAATAAAAACCTAGTCATATTGACAAGCTGATCAATGGCTCTGTGCAGGGTTTTACATACACACACACACATAAGCAAGACACACACACACGCACACGCACATACACCCACTCTCAGACACATGACACACAAACTCACCTCTCTGTCGTCCCTGGATGCTGCGAAGTGCAAGGATGTTCTGCTCATCAGCAAGGAACTGCCTCATCTTGTGGAAAGGCTCCTTCCCCCGAATGGTTAGTTTGTTCCACGGCTTTGGTCTGGCCAGGATCTCGCTGACTGAACCCTGGGACAGTCCCAGCACATAGTGGCCAAACACACGCTGACCAATGTTGTGCTTGATCAGCTGCTCTTTCACCTGTCGAGCAATCTCTGCTGTGTCCATGTCCTCCCCATCCAAAACACTTCCTGTGGTAGCGTCGGAGTGGCTAGGTGATGGGGACGGTGCACTGCCAGCTGTACTGCTCCCATTTACAGGAGCCATGTCAGGACTTGCTGGGGGTGGCTGGGGACTGCTGGCTGCCAGAGGGATGGCCGCAGACCCAGAGCCAGGGGTGGAGGTAGGGATGGAGCTGAGGGTTGGAGTGAAAGGGGTGAACAGTAGCGCCCCACTGGGGATTCCAGATGACTCCTGCAAGGCTTTGGAGTAGAAGGTCTGTAGCAGCTGCCGCTGGATCAGGGAGTTCAAAGCCATCTTACCACCCACCAGAGGGAACACAGGGGAGTAGAAGTCCTGTCCAATGCCCGTAGGAGTGAAAGCGTGTGTTTCGCTGCTGCTGCTGGTGGTGGTGGCAGTGTTGAGGGGATCCGTATGAGTGCGAGAGAGGGGGAGTTGGGAGGAGGAGGGTAGAGAGGGAGGGGGAGGAGGGGGCGAAGAAGAGGGGTCGCTGGGCATGTTCTCCTCCTTCGGTGTGGACTCTTCTGTCCCTTTTCGCCCGGCTGACCCTACAAGAAAGGTCAAACACACCATGCATTATGGGGGAGTCAACAAAAAAGGGATTCCAAAACGAGAGAGAAAAAAATAACAAAAGTTGAAAGTTATCTTAATCAAGTCTTTTCCAAATTAGTGAACTTTGTTTTCCTTTTTTGCCAACCCCCCTAGACAAAGTGCCCATGCATTTGTGATTTCAACCTTTCTTGTAAGCCACAGCCTGGAAGAAAAAAAGGACAAACAAAACAACTGACACTGTGCCACTTAGGCAGATTAGCTTGGCCCAGGGCTCAGTCTCTCTCTCACGGGCAAAGTGGAAATAACCAGACAGAGTAAGTGATGACTCTCCAAAGATAGCCAATGCACCATGTGTGTCCTCTTCCATGCTGCATTATTCCATTTCAGATGCACTTTCATAGTCTTTAGATAATAAAAAGATATATCCAGGAAAAATTGTAGCAATAAAATTCTTATAAAAACAATGTTTATAGCTGAACAAAAACAGATGCATGTCAACAAAAAACAGACAGTGCAGCTCTGCTGACTGAGTAAAGATCTGATTTTCCTTCTTTCCTCAGTAGTTGGACTTATTAAATTTTTACATTCACCCAAACAAATATAAATTATATAATGACTAGAATCCATCTTGATGCTCGGAGAAATATTATTCTAATGCATAACCACTGAGACTTAACATGATTGAGTAAGACAGTAAGCTCTCCTTACTGTGAATGTTAATCAATTCAAAGCTATTCAACTATTCAAGCCTTAAGCCATGACATTTCAAACCCATACACACTGTTGCAGGGGGCAAGAGTCCTGATGAGGGGGGCATTATATGGTGTCCTCATTTTTGTGTACTGCTCAAGCTGACCTCCTGCTGAGATATTTTAAGAGACTACAGACACCTTTTCGTCTTTACACAGAGACTAAAAGAATAACAATGATAAAGTTTTGCATTTCTTTTGCATTCTCACCCAAAAGGCATTTATATGTCAAGTATTCTCAGAGAAAAAGAATGTACTGACATACTTAGTATCTATACACTAACCTGATGCAATCTCTTTATACCTATTCCTGTACAGAAGCCTTGATGTAACCTCTAAAGATTACTGGAGTCGACTTCTGAGGGGCTTTGTTCACCTCTATCACCTCTCTCCCTTTTTTCCTGAATAACCATATTGCAAAGGCACAGTCTGGTCTAGCCACTGATGATGAACCAATCCTTACCATAACCTTTCATCTGGGGTAGACTTACCACTGAGCTCAGTGTTGGCAATGCGCAGTGCTGCACTTTCA
Organism: Apogon hyalosoma; assembly: GCA_037367295.1. Taxonomy (NCBI): domain Eukaryota; kingdom Metazoa; phylum Chordata; class Actinopteri; order Kurtiformes; family Apogonidae; genus Apogon; species Apogon hyalosoma. Next base: position 25,148,818 of record JAPQRP010000006.1, on the reverse strand, counting down.
GACTGAAGACTACGGTTCCTCTCCAACAGCAGCACCTCCAGAGGTTTAGAGGAGTCCTGATAGAGAGTTAAAAGGACAAAAGTAGAGGGAAAAAAGAACACATTACTGATATTTCAAAATAACAGTCCTTCGAATGTCCTGTTCACTAATTTAACTTAAAATTTTGCCCTTACCTGAACAGAGTCAGAAGTTCCAAACTCCATAGACTTGAGGATACTGGAAAAAAAAATAAAAAAAATCAGGCAAACATTCATAAGAAATGCTTTAAAGACACAAAATACATACAACTATGCTGTAGCATTTGTCTCTTAAAGAACAGAAAAGAATAGAGGAGCAGCACATGAGATGCACACTATAAAGCGAAACACATACAAGCTTCACCTTTATATGGATACACAGTTCAGTCACAGAACATAAATGAAGTCACGCATCTTGTTTAACAATGTTAAAGACATCAAACACATGCAATAAGAAGATCTGTGTTGAACCAACAAACACATCTCTATAGGAATGTCTCACCTCAACTCCTTTTTTACCTCCTCATAGTCAGCTTGTTTCTGTAGTTTCTCCTCCAGTTCCTGTAGATCACAAAGAATTTAATGAGACTAAATTATAAGAAATAATAAAATAAATCCTTTCATCTTTAGAGGTCACGCATTGATTTTACTGACTTAACATCAAACAACAGCAAAAGGGCAAAAGAGCGAGTAAATATATAAAATCGCTTACGCTTGTAACCACAATATACAACAAAGCAGAAAAACAAAGTGGTTGGTACCTTGAGAATGGCAGTCTTGCTGCTGAGCTGCTGCTCTAGCTGTGTGATCTGGGAGCTAGTGGTCTCTCTGAGTTTGGTCAGGCTGGCCTGCAGTCTCTGGACGTCTTCCACCAGCTGGGCGGTCTCCCTTTCTTTGGCCCTGAGCTCCGCCTCCAGACTTGAGTGGGATGCCAACTCCGATGTTTGTTCCTAAAAGCCAAACAGGATGGAAGCTTAATCTATGAGCCAACAGCATCCTGACATCTATACAAGGAATCATATTACCATCAGATTCAGTGCAAGTCCTCTATGAAGATTAATTCATCAAAATGCTCTATTTTTTGTCATTTAAAAACACTGCTCCAATTTATCATTAGTCTGAGGAAATCCATCATTTGAATAAACCGTCTGCACTACAACTCCAATAATTTACTAAACCAAAGAACATATAATCTCTATTGACACCTTAGCAGCCTTAACATGGACATTAATTAATATGGCAAGAAATCATTCATTACTGGGATCTCAAACACATGAACTGACTTCAAGATCAATGAATTGTTGCCTTTATCAGCTGATCATCTTTGCCATTAAAAAGGTCAAGCTGATCTTTAGCCTATCAATATCTCTGTGTCAGTTTTGCAGTAAATCAGTGAGATGTGTTACCGTGTCAGTGTCGGCCTTGGTTGGGCTGCCGAGCTGCTGGGATTGGTTACTCGAGGACAGCTGCTCTCTGAGTGACTCCGCCTCCCTCTGAGCTGCCTCTGCCCGCTGGAAAGAGAAGGAAAAATGCTAAAGGGAACCCAGCACTGAACATTCTCATCCTGTCAAACATGAACTGTCTAATGAAACTTAGAAACAGCAGTTGAGTGCAATGTATTTTTTTTTAATTTACCATTTTCCTTCAACGCGTCTCAATTTTCAACAAACCAAAAAGATGAAAAACTACAGGACTGTGGCAATATATGTGAATGGACAAGTGTGATTGCTAGCCAGAACATAATGGAGAATGATTTTCCTGGTAAAAAACACCTTCAAAATATCTTATCCAACATCCATCCTGTTCTAAGCAATCTAATGGTCATTTAATGATGAAGTCCATGAAAATAAGAGGTTGGTGAAAAAGTTAAAAATTATTATTTTTATTTTTTTTCCCAGCTTGACAATTCCAGAAAAAAAAAAAGTTTTCCAATACACCATCATCTTCTACCAGCCAAACAAGAATAGAAGCCACCCCTTCCAGTATAAACATCAAGAGTATAGAGTGAAGAAAGAAAACAGCACTGGATGATGGCTGAAGCTGGATTTCTCTTTGATGTAGAGTAATCGAAAATACTAAATAAGTCTTGAGAATTGACACGATACTCATTGCCCTCATATTTACGCCCAAGCTCCCATGCTCCAGTTGGGATGCATCAACAATTCTGGCCAACTTGCCATCATTAGGAGTTACAGGGAGCTGATTCCGCTAAGTTCCTAATTGAAACCATATTGAGAGCTGTTATTGACTGGGTGGGAGTTGGACTTCTAGTTGCAAAAAGAGAAATCCTGTTTTCCATTTTCTCCTTATAAACGCATATAAAAAGTCTGTGACTGAGCTGGAGGCCATGCTGTCATCCTCTGTAAACCTCAAATCAGAAGTGTGAATAGTGCTGTGTGTGAATGTTGTGTGTTTGTGTGTGTGTATGTGTGTGGCATTAAGTTGGAGTGCTAACCTTTAGGCTAATATTAACATTACATGCCTATGCTACCCCTTTAGCCACAAATCATACTCTTGGGCTAATAATGAAAGTTAACAACAATGACATTAACAGATACCACAGGAATATTTACAACACAGGGCAGAGGGCACTCTAGAGGGCTTATTTCAGCTGGATGGCTTTAGTGGGTGTGTAATAAACAAGTTAAATAAACAGCAGCCCTAACAATGATAATAAAGTCATTATTTGTTAATGTAAGCCATGCATTAAAATTATTATATACAGTATACAAAGATACATGTATTTATATACCAAACTTCATCAATACATAAACATTAGTTCAACAACTGCAGTTAAGAAGGGGCTGTCTTGGTGAAAAAATAAATGTTTTACCTACAGCTTAAAAACTAGCCAGTAGACAATACTATAAAAATGCATAGATATGATGAGTGCAGCAAGTTACCTGATTGGCTCTTTCCAGGTCTGTCATCACCATCTCAATTTCATCAGCCCTGAAGAAGAAGCACAGTTATTTCAGAAAAATGTACAGCAGATGATGTGACAGTGCTTAAAGAGACTCAATAAACTACAGCACACAAATGGAAAAACAAGGAATGGATAAAAGTAGACAGTTCCCAGTAAGAAGAGTACACTCTGCACATCACGTGTAATTGTTCTGAAAGCACATATTTAGAGAACGCAGGTTCCGTGTCCATTAAGCTACTGTCTAAATTTCACCTTAATCCATTGATTGTGAACCCTATAACCCAAACAGCTTGTATGTGTGTGTGCATACATGTATTTAAGTGTGTGTGTGTGTCTATGTGTGTGGGTGTGCACATGTAAGCCCCTAAACCCAGGCCACACTAAAACAGAGGGATTACATTAATAGAGCTCTAAGTCCTAATACAGCAGACTAATCTGCTATGAAGCTGTGTGATTGTGTCTGACTAATGGTCTGGATGGAGGCCATGGTTCACCTCTCACTTGCTAGAGGTCAGACAGCAGGAATACATCCCCATAATACCACCTTTGACTGGACTTTGGAAAAATAGTTAACAACCCTTTTCATAAGCTACCCCTTTTCTACGAAGACTAAAAGCAATATGGAAATCTGTTCAGAGACAAGGTCAAACAACATTCAAACCGCTGTGTCACAATAAATGTAATATTTTGTTTTCCTTGCACTAAATTTGAGGTTATGGACCCCGATCTGATATTTGCCTAGATGTAATTACCCTTTCTTTTTTTTTTAATTAGTTGTTAGTGTGTGCACTTGTGCGGATGCTCTAAGACACACTCTTAATAGACATCACTGAAAAAAAATCCCTGGATAGGGCGTTCAAAGCAGTGCAAAGCACCGTGTACATGCATGTTTATTTAGGACGTTATTTACAGATAAGCTTACATGCGAGGCATTGAGAGCCAAGATGTGAGAGCCTATGTTCGCCGCTATGTCCATTAAGATGTCTTATTTCACTGCAATCTTTTGATAGTGAACCCAATAACCCACGCAGCTTTTGTATTTGTGTGTCACAGTATGAGAAATAGTGTTATGTCCCATAGGCTTGAGTACTACTGATTTGAATGCGTTTAACAAAACAGACACAGTTGATATTAGGTCAACATTGTGCCACAGGCAATGCAGCAAAAAGAATCAGATGTGGGTGGGAGAGCTTTTCACTCTCTGCTTTTATTCTTTCCCTAACAGTTAAAAGGATCTAGTATGCATTTAAACAACATAATAGTACACTACCTCACCAGCTTTTATCCTGTCTTAAGCTATAGTGTGCGGGACCCACGTGTGTACTCAATCGCACTCCCGCACACACAAATGTAAGGTCAGAGAGCCAACAAGCCAGAAAAGCTTGTAATGGAGAGCGTTTATGGGTAGTAATGCAACCCAAATACACCACCGCTCCTGCTCCAAATGTGATCATTTAATCAAAGTACAGATGCACAAAGTCTTCTTAAATAACCTTTGGATTTGGCTGTATTTGGGAATTATAAAGGCAAAGCTAGAGGCTGAGGGCCAAAGCAGATCACAGGGAAGGGATTTTCTGCATATCCTGATAGTCAGTCAGTCAGTCAGTCAGTCAGTCACTAGGCAAGGCAGGAACTGTCCATGACCAGCCAATGCACCAGTAGAATTGATTCATCAAACAGTAAAGGGATGGTCTTTTGTAATTGGGAAAAGCCCAACTGAATGCCACCAAAACTTTTTTCCCCAAAATTCTGTGCAGCAGCCACAGGGAGGAGCTATAGAGTCCACACACAGCTGCACTGGAAAAATGCATACCCGCACACAAACATCAAGCAGGAACACACACTTGAGACACTTACACACTCTTTTGTACCATGAAAGCCAATGGGTGCACCCAGTGACATCAGTGAGTGCTGTAGGACTTCTGAAACAAGCCCAGAGCCTCTAAGCCCCTACTGTACTTCCTCCATCTCAGACAGGCCTTTTCATCTCTTATCTTCCCTCTCTTGCTCCTCACTGAGCCGCTCCTTTTCTTTTCCACCCTCTGCCTGCCTCTATCCTTTCCCCTCAACCCGTTCTCTTCCCACTGCCCTCCACTTTTCTTCTTTCATCTTTTTTCCTTCCACCTCCCCCTTTCTCATCTTTCACCCGCTCTTCCTCGGCCTCTGTCCTCAGCGCCAGCAGGATATTCCCCTGATTTAGATTTTCATTTCCCTCCTCTATCACACTCTTATCCCCCTCTTCCTCGCTGTAGCCGCCAGCCCCTGGCTTGCTTTTTGCCCTCTAGCTTTCATCACTCCATTCCTTTTCTTTCCTTGGCTTTCTCCACATTGCGTTTTCACAGCGTGTTACCTTGGGGATTTCAAGGAGGCTTAAAAAGAAGCTAGCTGCAAGTGTGTGTCTGGGTGTATGTTGTACGCCATTTTGTCTGTGTGTTTGTGCATGTGTCAGATGGACACAGGAAAGAAAGGCTTATTGACTCCTACCTAATTATGAGCAATTAAATGCTTTTCCCAAAATGGTATCAAGCATCTAAACACAGATAAGGTTGCACATAAACACAAATGGAGCTTGTATACGCACACACATACACTGCATCCTGTGGGGGTGGGGATCAATATATCATTAATCTTTAACAGGGACTAAACGGGTAAAACGCGGCCAGCCAGACCCTCACAGCGCTAACACAGAGAGGGGGCTACACTACATCTGTAGACCCACCTCCTGCTGAAGCTCACACACTCCAGGCACTGCAACATTGACCAAATTTTCAGAGAGTGTGTGTTTGTGTGTATGTCCATGCAAGTGTGTGTACTAGTGTGTATTTTAAAAGGCAGATTACCCAAATGCAGCAAGAGGATGGGGGATTTGTCACGCAATGTCCTCCTTAGTGGAAAGTTTAGAGCAAGTGTGTGTGTTATTTGTGTGTCTTGCGTTTGTGTGAAAAAGTGCATGATATGTATTGGGTTTGTGTTTTGCAGTGCCAAAATATATGCAGTCAAAGGGTTAAAAGTTGTGTTCAGCCAAACACTGGCGATTTGCTCAGCCAAGCAGTAAACGGGGGAAGGACTCCAAGGACTGGGAGGGTGCAGGGTTAGAGAGGGTTTGTGTGTGCTTTAAAGCGTTGCATTAAAATTTCAGATCACAGCACGCCACATAGTCAAGGACCCTGACTGCCTGAGGCTCATGAGTGAGTGAGCGAGTGTGTATTTGTATGTATGTGTGCGTGAGCGTGTGTGGGGATGTGGGCGGGCATGTGTTTATTAGCTTCTGTAAGCAAATGGGGCCTACTATATGTGTCTTTTCAAAATGTTTTCTTCTGACATAAAAGAAACAGACAAGGGTAGAAAAGGAAAGAAACAAGTGTAAAGAGTAAGAAAAAGTAATGGGGCTGTACTACATAGTCGCGGGTACAGAGAACGAACAGGAGGGGCTCTCAGATGTTCTATGAAACCTATTGATCAGTGCCATTACACTGCATGCAATGTCTTCCTGTGGCCTTTCCTCTTATGCTCACACATATCGTAAGAGATAAAAGACAAAGTGTAGGAGTGAGAGAGGCAGAAAAGGGAAAAAAAAAAGTATTGTGAGGAAGAGAGAAGAGGGATCGATCTGTTTTTAACAGCCAATCAATTTAACAACTCTGTTAATGGAGAGACACAGTGAGTTTGGGGCATGGTAAATGGGGTAGGGGAAAACCTTAAAAGGCAGGCTGATACTCTGCTGTACTTTGTGTACAGGATGCCCTTGGACCATTTCATGAAAAAGCCTCTTTTTTAAAGAAAAAGTTCAAGGAAAAAGCAATCTGATCAATTACAATTCTAGTGAAAGGCTTTTATTTTTTCCTTCAACATTAAAAAGTTGAAGAAATGGTTCGGACATGCTATTGGATGCCCAAGAGGTTCTGATTCCTAGTACTACTAACCCTGAGGGAATGAGGAGTGTAAATGTCATAAGTGCCACTTCACAGTGTGGAGTGCTGACATGGAAAAGCTTCTGTTCTCATCCTCGCCACTACCATAAGATCAATAATGATAGATGCCCACAGCTCAAGTAATTGAAGCTACCTTACCTTCTAGGTCCTGTTAGAAGCCAGTGTGGGGCTTTAAGCCTAAGATCTCAAATTGACCCTCATCACCCCCCCACTCTATCACGACCCTGATGAATCAGAGGGTGCTTTAACCTACACCACAAGAAAATCTCTATTTCAGTGCTTGCTGTGGATGCAGAATGCATTACAATCCGTCAGTATTTACGGTGCGTGGGTAATGCTGGGATTTGGAGGCTGCTGAGCGTTGTGGGAGACAATCCAGCTGTTAGGAGAGAAGGGGGAGTTTCCAGGCAAGAAGATTCACTAAACAGGATGATTATGTCAGGAAAAGACTATGAAGGAGCCAGAAGGGGAAAAGTCACCCACAAACACACACATAGATTAGCAAGACACATACTTTGCTGTGGACTCCTCATCATACTTTGTCTTCAAATCAAAGAGCTCGGCCTGAGTTGTTTCAAGTGCTGTAAAGATAAGAAAAAGAGTTAGATCTCAGTTTCCCCACAAGTCGACCTTGAAGTGAAGAACCATAAAAAGCTGTGACAACCAAAAGCAAACGATTATACCAGTGAAAATTTCTTTGGCTTTTATTTAGTGTTTCAGCTTTTTATTTTTATTTCTATATAGTTTTAGTTACTTTTACAATTTCATCAGTGGTTTTATTTTGAAGGATTAACTCATTGTCTTTTTTTTTTTTTTTTTAGTCAGCCCTGTGATGAACTGGCACCATGTCCAGGGTGTACCCTGCCTTCACCCAATGGTAGCTGGGATAGGCTCCAGCACCTCCACAACCTTCGCAAGGAGTAAGCAGTTCAGAAAATGAATTAATTTTTTTCTATTTTATTTTTCAAAGTATATGAGGAAAACCTTGATTTATAAAAGCTGAAAAGGAAGAGTATATGATTTAAAATATGATTTATAAAACCTGTGTTTTAATTCAACACCTTGAAACATTAATACAGAGAACATCATATCAAAGCTGATTTTACCTGCCAATTCAAATTTATTTTAGTTCATTTTGTATGATTTTTCATTTTTATTTCAGTTGACAAGGACAATATTTCTCTGCTACTGTTAGACTTAACTTTTGCTTTTTTCTCTTCAATCTATAATAGCCCTGTCAAAAGTATAGTGTCTTATTTGATGCTAAGGCAAACCTTTGACATGTGTTAGTTAAAGTAGCATCTGTGTATATACAAAGATTGAGTGGGCTGGTACCTGTCTGTAGGGACTGGGCCTTGTGTTCGGCCTCTTCTAACCTTGAGGACATGGAGTCCTGGCTCTCCTGGAGCTTCCTACAGAGCAAGGAAGAGGGCAAGAAACAGAAAAAAAAAAAGTGAGCAGAAAGTCACTGACAGATACACAGTTTGTAAATGTTCAGTTCACACTTTGCGGCATCTGCAACTATTCTCTATTTTCCCACCATTTCTGAAGTGTTTTCCCCACTAAAATCCTCCCAACACAACCCACTCCTCATTAAGCAGCCCTATTAGGCAGGAATGTCTGGCCACTGGGGCACACTGCACCCAGGGGGGAGAGAGAGAGAGGGAGAGAGTGAGCAAGGGCTGAGTAAGAGTGGGGGAGGGGGCTACAGAAACCACAAGGATAAAATAGATTCATTCTTAGCATATAAAAAGTTGGGCTCTGCTGAGAAATTGCCACTGCGTGTAAAAACATCAATAATCTAGCACAAAGACGGTCTTTATGGCACTCTTTGATGCCCCCCTTCTCCGCCAATCTGTCTCTCCTGTCATCTCTATTTTTCTGCCCTCTACTTCATCCTTTCATCTCTCTCTCCCTCCTTCACTCGCTCCTTGCAGGATAAAATGCATCAGAGGTGCCATCCATTTACTGCCCCTCTCAGACACAGGAAGTCAGCTCTCTGCAGACAGGAAGGGGCCTATAAAACACTGACGTACAGGAAATACAGTTGGACAATTGATCTTCTACTGTGTGTCTGAAAAAGGCAATGAGCTTTAACACAGTGAAGTGATTGACACTAGGAAAAAGATAATATCTTCAGTGTATATTACATTCAATTTAAAATCAGCTTAAAGTGGATGCTTAAGGAAGTGATCAGAAATACTTTGTGATCAGAAATACTTTCTTTACAGACAGTCAGTAAATTTAATCTGCTGCTTTAGAATCTACCGATTTAAGGATTTGGCAGAGTTTCATTTCCGTGTTTAGACACATTTTTAGATATGATATATTGCTCATACCCTTTAACTTGAGCTTAGCCACAGTAAAAAAGAGCTGTCTCTTTAAGCCTTGAGGCAACACCAGCTAATCATACGAGTGCTCATCATTTTGACTCTGCACATATGTTTATTTATGCCTTTAATTCAAAAATAGCAGCACATCGTTATCCAAGAGAGCTACATTTAAGACTGACAGGTTACTTCAGTGACACAGAATTCACATCTTAACTTGAACTGTCCACACCATCATGTTAGACTGGATTAACAGTGGGAGAAAAAAAAATTCTGTTGTTAAGGGAAACAATATCAAGACTATTCGCACTGTCAATACTTACTCAAAGCATCTTTATACTGAGGGCAGCATTAGGCCGGCTCTTTCTAATTCTAGCCTTTGTATGAGTTAATAAATCACTTCAGTAGGCTGAATCTTTTATGTTCCTAAAATATCTAGCAGTAATTTTGAGCTTATTTACTGGCTTCCTGTGGATCTGAAAATCACACAGTTCAAACTCCCTTAGAAACAGGGTTGCAAAAAGGAAGCAGTCCATTAAAATAAACTGAAATATAGAAATGTAATCAACTATGTCCAAATAAAGTTACTTTTAATGCTCTGATGGATTTCATGCAGTTGTATTTTAAGTCAAGGTAAACAACTACAGGCAAATTCCTACTGAAAAATACGGTTAAAATATAACTTTGAAAAACAGCACACAAGACCATGAGGTGTGGATTGCAACTAAAGCAATGACTACAAGCACCCACATGACAAATATGCTGGCATTGTCTTTTATGTAGGTTATTTTTCACTCCTGCATTCATCTGTGAGAAGAAGGTGATGTGGGGACAACAATAAGCTCTAATTTGTTGATTAACTGATATCTATGAGAAAAACAAACCCAGGTCTATTGCCTTAAATAATTAAGTCTTGAAAAGCACTGCTGAACAAAGTTGAAAACCTAATCCTCTCAAATTTAAAGATTAGAATCATAGCTGTTCTGCTCAAAGACAAAAATGAGGATTTAAAATGGCAAAATTATGCAACGTTATTAAAAAGAAACACCGCTACATCAACACTTACCTCTCCTTCTCTGCATAGTCATTGTGTAGCTGAAGTTGCTTTTCTTGGGCCAGGTTCTCAGCTTGATTCTTCAGAGACTGCTCATACTCACGGATCTTCTCCTTCAAGGCCTTAATGGTCACTTCTGCAGAACCACATAGACAGGCATTAAGAGAATAGGAAGGAGGAGTAAAGACATGGGAAAATTACAAAATATATGGAAAAAACAACTCTAGTGGTTTCCTTGATGTGATAAATAGCAGTGATGAGGATAATGCTTCTGACGCGGTGTTTGACCTTTGCCGAAGGAGCTGCATTTCATATCCCACATTCTTCCTCCGTCAGCACAGACGAAGGTCTTGGCCCCTATGGCTCCTGCCTAATCTTTACGTCCATGACTGGTATAGAATATTCAACATTCACTAGAAGTAGATATGTTGTATTCATTAGGACTGCATTAGTGCTGAAACCTCATAACCTGCTGACGGCTGAGCTCTGTATGGGGTAGCCTGAAATAAATCTAACACATAACTGGGGTAATAAATAGGCCTTCGTGTGTGTGTGTGTGTTTCTCAGAGAAAGATATAAGTGAGTGAGACAATGATAAAGAGCATTGCTGCTTGCTGCCTTTGACTGAGGGCTCTTAGCACTTTGTGTGTGTGTGTGCATGTGATTTAAACTCCAGTCTCACTGCTCTGACACATAATCAATAGAGGAGAGTCCCCTCAGAGCCCTCTTACCCCTTAACTGCTTAACTGAACTTTAAACATTTAGGTTGCGGGGATCAATGGCCCCTGCACTCTTTGTATGTGTGTATGTATGTGCGTGTGCAAGTGTGAAGGCGGTTCCGTGTGTGTTTAACAGGAGTGGGAGTTCCACAGTGTGTTTTGGGGTTTAAATATCCCCCATCTATTGAGGCGGGAAGGAGGGATAAAGGATGAGGGAACAGGAAAATCAATGGCAGAATGGAACCCTGCCGCTATCGAGCTGTTCCAATTAACTCTCAGTGAGGAAAGGGGGATTCCAAAACATTCCCTGCTCGCTCACTCACTCCTCCTTTTCGACTGAAATTACACCACTTTTATTACTCCTTCTCACTCATCTCAAACCTTTGTCAGTTTTTCCATCTTTCTTTACCCTGAGGTAGCCTGTCATTTCTTATTCATAAGCCTGTGCCTCTTTTCCCCAGAAAACCTATTTGAAAATGTAAAACCTTGTACATTTTGTGTTTTTTTAAAAATTTATAAGTCATTAAAATATGTTCAAATATGGCCTTGTTCTTAGAAAAAGGTTACTGAATATGTTCCTTTGACCTTATATTTAATTTTGCTGAATCTATATACAATTATTGTGCAAACATAATGTTAAATAGAGCTGGTTGAACAATTGATACTAGTAAGATTTAACTTTAACACTACAATTGGGCAGACCTGGTAACAGTTTACACAATTACTCACCTTTACGCAAAGTCACTTTGCAAGTCTTACCCATTTACTGCCTCGTCATCTTAGTGTTTGTGTTGGTTGCATGGGTGCCCTTGCCTCCATAATGTAATGATAATAAAATCATGACCTGTAAATTATCTGTAACTACACCTGTCCTAAACTCTATATAGTTAGTCCAGTTTCAAAACATGGGCTTATAAAAAAAAGTAAGCTACAAGATACAAGGGCACGCAACAATATCAGCAAGCGAAAACCTATCCTTGTGTTTCCGCTCAGCGTTTACAAATACAGTCCCATGAGCTCAGGCCTGTGAAGAGCACAACTTGATCATCCCTACATGCTTAGAAGGTTGAGTTTTGAGACGCTACACAGACAAGCGCCTGGTTTTCGTGTGTGCATGTATTAAAACTAACCTACATTATTTGTGTCTGCATGTGTCCGTCTCTAACCTTGGTTCTTGACCTCTGCAAACTCTTTGTTGTAGTCCTCCAGTGTCTCTCGAAGTTTGGTGTTCTCTGTCTCAATGTCGTGCATCCTCTGGAGCTTCAGCTGCAGCTGCTGAGCCAGCTCCAGCACAGGTACAGGATCTGGCGGAGAAAACACACCACATTAACACAGTACGAAGCAGATTACACAAACAAGGGCAGCAAGGTGGTGTAGTGAGCTAGGAATAACTACATTCAAGGCCCTGTGAGAGCCAGCGTTTGCCCTGGTGAAGTGTCCTTGAGCGAGGCCATGAATCTCTAACAGCTCCAGGAGCGTTGTTCTGGAGCTGACCCTGACCTTTGATCTCCCTGTGGAGAGTCCAACCAAGGACCAAAAAATATCACAATTGCTGGCTATATTATGATTAGGTGGGTTAGGGGCTGAAGTTGAAGTGGACCAGTTACAAACAGCAGCAAGAGTGATAATGAGAGTCATTACTATAGATTAATAAACTTTAACTTGGATCAGTAGACTGATTGAATGTAAACGCTTGGAAAAAGAAAGTTCAGTTCACTGATTAGGAAGAAAAACTAAGAATTGGCTGCAGTTTACAGCTCAAAACACTACAAAGGTCATGGCTAGTTTTCACATTCTGTATCAAACAGTTTTATCCATAAACGCTATTGAATGATATACTATCAGCCTTTATATCAACAGAAACTATTGTAGGGTAGTGTGATAAAAGTTTTCATTTTGCATGGGAAAAAAAAATCAATGTGCCAACTGTTGACACAGCAAAGGCCTGATACCTGTAGAGGGACTCAGATAGTCAAACAGATGAGACATTTACTAGGCTATGATCAGTTGAAGTAGTTGCAATGATGCTGCTTGAAAGTAAAAAAGAAGAACACGGGAACAGATGTGTGGACAAAGCAGAGCTGTAAAACAGGTGAAGCAAAAGGTAAATAAGAGATTAAAGAAACAGAAACAAAAGGAAGAAAGACAACTTTCTGGAGGCATTTTACCAAAAGCTGTCTGAACACACAGCAGGGTTAACTGTCAGTGTGATGAAGAGAGCCCTGTCAGTCAGGCCAATCACATCTGATTGGTGCTCATGGGTGGCAGACTGGTGACAGGCAGCCAAGAGACGCAGGCGACGCTCATCAGCATGCCAGCTAAAAGAGCAGTTTGTGTGTGTATGTATGTGTGTTTATGTGTGTGTGTTGTACAGATAAGAGGAACTGACAGCTTACAGCTGGGGGTAAGGGCTGCATGTGTGTGTGTTTGTGTGTGTGTGTCTCATGTCTGACGCAGTTAGATATCTTAACTATGCTAATGAGAGATCAGCAGAGAACGATTGGGGAATTTCATGCTGATTTTGTGCTGTCAAGGTGACACACCATGCAGGGCTACACTCTGACACAAACACACATATACACACCTTCACATGCGTGTTCACAGACTCATACAAATACACTTTAGTACAAATAAAACATCAAAGAATATAATTGTGTGCCCTGAGTTACGACTCCTATCTGCCTTGGCGCCCTTGAAAATCAACTTTCTCTCCCCCTTATCAAACATTTGTCCTTCTCATTGGCTCCCTCCAAATCAACTGTACAGTCTGTTAAAAGCAGTTTGACTTGTGGGCCACTGGTGCTGAACGCTCTCGCCAGACACCTTTAATCTAAAGCAGAGCACACTGGGCTGACTAACCAGGCCTTCAGCTGATAGAAGACAGAACAAAACACACTGTTTCCTCTTTCAAGACTGCTGCATTAGTCAGGCTGGTCTGTGTCTGTGTGCGTGTGTGCATCAGGCATTACATCATTGTCTCGCTGCAAGTTAAGAATAGCCCCGTCAGAGCTGGCGCTGACTTATTGGGAGCAGTACAATCCAAAGATATTACTGTAGGTCTATCCATGTGGGAATATGATGACCTCCTTACGCTATAGATGAACTCAACTCCTCTCTCGTTCCTACATACACAGCCCCTCCAGGGCTCCCATACAGCTGAACATCTCCAACCAGTAGCGCTGTGATTGTGTGTTCTGTAACACTGTGTGCTGCGCTATGTCCCTCCTTCGCCTCTGTGTGCTGAACGTGACTGCTCATGTGTGCACTTTGCAGCAGCCAATCGTGGGCACACTTGTCATCCATATCAGGATGCACCTTCTGTTAAGACCCTCTAAAGGCTACACCAGTGGGGATGAGATCTCATGGGGCCATATTAAGGCGTCGCACATGCCTGGATGCGCAGTGAAGGAGCACCAGAGGGATGGTGTCGTGCTTCTTTTCCCACTTCCACTGTTGGTGCTGTCTGTATGGATAAGGGGGTCTCCTGGCTATATTTTCAGATCGGGGACTTGTCTAGACAAACACATTCAGTAACCAGCAGAAACAAATATGAACACTGCACAGATCACAGATTTTAAACTTAATCTTACCTGGGACATCTATTATTTTCTTGTAGACGTTCAAGAAGGCGGCCTCTGCTTCTTTACTTCTCTTACTCAAGGCGTCAATCTGCAAAAAGAAAAAAAAAAAACTCTTTACTTATTTTTTACACTACCACCGATTTGAGTGTCACATCAACACACTTCAATGGCAGGCCCATTAATTTCTACAGTGAATGACAGAGTAGTGTACATATCTGTCTATCCTCACTATGTGTTGGTATGTTGCATGCGATCGTGGCTGTCTTGACGTTGGCTGTGTTGGTGTTTCCTGCCCGTGAAGTCGGTTCAGCTGTTCAGCCGATGACGGATGTGTTTCGTTTGCCGTGTGCCCGTGCGTGTCCATGTCTGTCTGTCCTCGAACGAGTGTGCCTAAGTCCATCAGTCGGTCTGTGTTGTGTGTGTGCCTGTGTGTGTTTGTTTCCCCTCCAGCACGCTGACATCATTAAACAGCTGGCTCAGTCTTTCCAGCCACAGCAGGGGCAGATTATTCAGTCAGCTCTTAGCAGCAATACAGTGTGGATCCATTACTGATGCAGCCATTAACACAAGAGGGCACGGCATGCATTCCATCACCGATATTATTGAAATGGACAGCATTAGAATGGATCCATAAGAGATTAATTCTAAAATCATACTGGGGGAACTTTTAGTCTGTTGTCAATGCTCTAAACATTGGGCAGCAGGCTCTACTACAGTCTCTGTGTCACACTTTAATATGGGAAGCAGACAGAGTAGGCGAAACGCATCTGAAATCAAGTCTAAATTGAGGGAAACAGATGCCAAATAAAGACATTCAGATGGTGCTACTGTACTGGGCAGAGCTACAGCTGACTCCTCTGGCTCACGCACTCAGACTAAACAGCCTTGTGTTTCTCTTCCAACTCCTCCAGCACGTTCACTGAGAGAAAGGGAATAAAGACAAAAGCCTGTATAAGTCCAAATATAAAGTCTTCACATTCCCAGCCAAGCCAGTAGTGTAGTTGATGGGTGGTTTAGGGGTTCTTGCCACTGTAAACAGAGCAGGCTACATGTAATACTGCCTGGGCTCCTATGGGAACCTAATAAATCTCTTCACATGGCTTTGATTCATCTCTAGTTTTTTAGCCGCAAAACATCTGGCCCCGACTATCCTGGTGCCAGCACCCCTCCCTCTCCCCCCACCCCCGTTTTATTTCTCCATGTCTTTCTGTGTCTCTCTTGAAATTCTCCCTCTTGTCACTTCCATGTTCTCTGACTCATATGTTTCTCTTTTCCTCAGTCTTTTTCGGGTTTTGTCGTTCTCACATGTTTCTCTGTCACACATCCATGTCTGTCTGGCATGCACACAGCTTCTGTCTTTCTCTTGGTCTCTCCCATTACAGTTTTTATAGCTTTTAAATTCTGCTTTTTCTATAAAATTTCAATTTGGGTTTAGATTTCAATTTAACTTTGGTTTTATGAGTGCCTTAGCAGTTTCATTTTCAAGAACTGACCAGTTTTAATTTCATTTTTTTTTCCAGGTATTATGTTGAAAGTTGGAATATGTAGGATGTGAGAATGTGTGACTTCTAACATAAGCAATTCTTTTGTACATAAAGTCCTATCTTACACTTGTATGCCATGAACAATAGTACAACTACAGTAAAAAGTAGGAAAGAGACACTTTTTTTTAAAACAAAATTGTTGCTTCCACTGGTTTTCTTTGTCTTACTTCTCATTATCTATGACAACTTTCACATGCTCACTCACTGTCCCATTACTAGATCTACTGTAATTCTCATATCCTGCTGCATCATGTACTTTAACCTCATGTGCAGTGTGACATTGAGTGATCACGATCCTCATCTGCAAGGCCATTAATGGCAGATTACTGATGCTGTGTACTAATACTCCTCACACACCAACACCAAACCTGTTCACTAATGTCTAAATATATTTGAGTGTGAGCAGAGTATAGGATCAGAGATTCAGACTACCGCAATACAGCCTTGTGATAAAGAAAAAAAACATTCATGTGTGCTCTTACATACTTACAAACCAATGTAAAAAATGATGAAGGAAGCCAGCTGCGTGACTGTACAATGACTGGGCCAAGGTCAGTGGTACAGCAGCTTTATATAGCCCAACATGGGAGGCAGGAAATAGACATTTAATGTAGGACACACCCTACAGTTAGAGGCAGGTTAACTGCAGGACCAGAGCCATTAGAAGACCACCCAGGATTTGCAAATACAACCCTGCTGTTCCCAACTCCAGCTCTTTTAACCAATCCCAATGACATCTGCTATTACATGCTCCCCTGCCCCCACCCCACACACACAAGCACACACAGACCAAGGAAAACAAATGAAGTGACACAAATGATACCTCACCAGTATCAGAAGGTTACCGATGAGAATTGCTTGCAATTGCAAAAGGTATCCCTGACACATCCACACACACAAACACATACGTACATACGTCAGCACCTTGTGCCACCATCACTCAGCACCGCCTCACTCCCCTATCTAACCCATAGTGTGTGAAGGGCATCAGGCTGACCTGCGTGTGTGCATATGTGTGTATGTGTATGTGTGTGTGTGTGTGTGGCCCCAGTGGAGTCAGATAAGGGGAGGCTATGGGAAGCAGAGACTGAAGCCTTGGATAATGGAAAAGCTTATCTGATCGATGGACCAACAAGGAACACTGAGCATGCAACATACACACACAAACACACGTACATACACACACATAACCCGTTTACCAAACTGAGGCTTTGTGGAAACAGCACTGTTATTGGTAATAATTATGACCTGAGGGCATCCACCTTTCAATGACAAAGATTAAACAGAGTATCAAGCCCTCCAAGTTACTGAGCTAAAACTTTTTATTGTTCTTCTGTCCAGATTCCCCACTCACTTAGTAAAGACTCAAGCTCCTGGGCAAAATGCTTAAGGATGAGTTATTGTGAAACTTCAACAGGAAGACCCTCTGCTTTCTCGTGCTGTCTTGTCCTTGATCAAAGCATTGAGGGGTAAGCAAACAAAGCCAGGCTAAAATTACACATTCTCAGAGCTACTCGTGTTGTGGCATGCAAGCACACAGAATAGTCGACTGATTGATGGGCTGCTCCAAGACTGGCGCGGGTGTACAGTATTATCTCAATAATCATAAGATAATGTCTTTCTCAGTTCCGCGACCACCCACTACGCGCCTCAGTGTATTCTGGTGTGCACACAGTCGAGGTGTGTCAACATGAGGATGGTGGAAACAGCTGACAAAGCCCCAATTATATTGCTGCCGTTTCTATTCTCTAAATAGACTGTGGATCATCAGCAGAACATGGTGCAACCACTATAAATTACAGCATTTTTACATAACCACTGGCTGTGGTTGTTGCTCTAACACAAGAATATGGAGAATAACTGAGTGTTAAACTGTAATATTCTAAGGCCAGTAGCAAAGCAGCCCTGTCACTATCTATTCAGATGATTTTGTGTGTATATATAAAAGGAAGAGATACTGTTAGGCTAAATGTCCACCCACTCCAACCCCAAATAATGCCCCAGTCTAAGCCAGCCACTTCCAATCCTACCCTCTGACTTTCACATATGGGAGTGAACTGGAAATGCATGGCTGCCAGATAGGAGGAGTCATGATGGAAATAGGCCAAAATGATGGAGGAGATAGAGGGAACGCTGGGAGTATGATATAGCACGCACGAAACAGTAACCTATTATAGGTCAGGATACATAAAAACTTAGGGCCCAACATTAAATTGAATGTAAATAAATGTGCCACAATGAACAAAAATGGCTCATGATTCACCCGATCAACAAATAACCCCACCGAATCATGCAGACAAACAAAGTCTGAAGAAATAGCATCCGGTGAGTTGTGACTGGCTAGAGCCGGGGTTTTGTGGTGCCTTTTTTTGCAGGATGCAATTTAAACACATCCTCGGGCTACAGGACTTCATGAATAGGACAGAAAATCAAGAGCAGAGCCGAGTGAAGAAAAGAGGGAGAGGAAAGAGGGGAAATGAGATAGTGGCAAAAGAAAGAACGGGAGACTGCAGGGAGAGGAGAAGAGAGAGGAGTGGGAGAGAAGAGACAGGAAAGAGAAAGCGATTTAAGAGAAAGGACAAATGGGGGAAAAAAGGAGAAACGGGCATAGTGAGAGAGAAAGACCAGTTCATGATTGTCAAACAGACCTTACAAATGCTGTTTGAATGTTGTGGTTTACATGTATGTCTGTCATGTAAATTTAAACTCCAAAAACAAACTCACCTCTCCTTGGAAGCTCTTCAGTAAAGGGGCAACCTGTTTACGGAAATCCTAGAAAAACAAACAAAAAAAAGATTAATTAGCACAAAAATGGCAAATGAGCACTTTCATTAATTCCAAAATAACTGCTTGCAGAAAAAGGTAGTAGTGATGTTCAAATATATGATCAACTCTCTATACAGGCTATGTCGTAATCAAAAAAGTCACTGAGTGAAATCAAGCAGCAACCAATCTTTGCCAGTGCCAATGAATAATGAGTGGTGCGTGAGTGAGTGATGAACATGAGGGTAGGGAGGAGGCCAGGTTTGTACCCTGAGGTGCTTTTGTGGACTGCGTTTCTCATAAGAACAGGTGCAGCACCACCTGGGCCACCCAGGGGCACCACTAGTGCGTGTGAAACAGAGTGAAAGAGCCACAGTGCAGGCCCATCGTTAATGCAAAGTTTTTACTATAAAGCAAATGCTTTTCATCCCGCAAGTCCCATTGCATGACTTTCCAGTACGAGTCAGCGGTTTCAGATTAGATAGCCAGTCGAGTATGTATCAGGGGAACATGCAAATCACCATGCTGTTAGCTGAGCCTACATCCTGACAAACTGAACTGGAGCGTACGGTAAAAAGCACAGCAGAATAGGACATTCTGTACAGGAACATTTGATTTGCACAGTTTGTGGACACATACTCACAAAACTGCCTAATGAAGATGTGAAGTGGGGCAATGACAGATGTGCGCTCAGGAGACTCTGTGCCTTTTAGAAACCTCCGTCTAAAAGCCTAACCGAAGGTGCAGGGAGCTTGCATCCCAAACTGACCTGGGACCAGTGTCTGGGGTTAGTCTAATCCCAGGTTGGGCCAGACAGGCTGCTTGTCTGGGGCTGAGGACAGGTCATGACCTCAGTGACCCTGGCCCATTGTTACCTCATCAGGGGTCGTTGTGGCTGTTTGTCTGGGCCAATTCAATATGCCCCTGCCGGGATAATGACCTCCACTCCACCCCTACACCCCCTCCCTTTACTGGCTCTCCCTTTCTCACACACATGATAAGCTTGAACAAAAAACACTCACAAAAAAAAAACATCAGGTCTGTAATTTGCATCAAATGTTGATAATATCATAATTTAAATTTCTGAATAGTTATTTTCAAATGAGCTGTATCAGTTCCTGTTTTGACTACATGAGATCAACATGCATTTTAATCAAATTTGGCTCCAACTTATGATTTATTGTTAAAGAATGTGTTAAAAGCTAACTGTCTTTTTCTCACAACAGTAATTACCACTTCTTAATTATCCTTTCTCCAATATTGAAAAATAATCAATTACAATTTCATTCACTCCAGTTAGGTGTTCCTACCTCCTATTTTTTGTGCAAATATGTTGTAATAATATTATAAATCTGTATAAAAGTACTAACACTACCATGCTTTTAAAATATAAGTTGTTGTATAAATTTTCTTGAATTAAAAGACAAAGTCATCAAGATTCATGTCTTTATTCATCACAGACTTTTACCATATTTTGGAGCTTGATAAGGTTTCATACACACACTTAACAGACACTAAACCTGCAAAAACAAACATTCAAATAACAAGCAGAGGCAAGTCACCACTTTGGCTGAACACCCGAGCACTGAACCCCTTTGGTCCACTTTCTAGTGCTCCACCCCCATGCCCCCTCCACTTCCCAAGATTTATGACCATATAACATAACAATGCACACAGACACCATGGTCAATCTGTGTGTATGTGTGTGTAGTGAGGGGAGTGGAGGGGCCAGGCAGCAGGAGATGGATGGCTGGTGTGTGAGCTGCCGGCAGACAGCAGACAGGCCAGCCCGAGGAATCCTCCAGGGAGTATGGAACTCCCATTCGCTGTCTGTCTGCCCTGCAGCTAAACACAAACGTGTGTATGCGCATATGTGCACACACACACAAGCACACACAAAGTTGTTTTACTACCACTGCCTCTGGCTAGCAATCTTTGGGACGTTTTACAACCATTCCCACCCTTGCCTTTATAACAGTGTAGTAGAGGAGTCTTGACTAACTAAAAGGAAATTAAGAACTGGATGAATAATTCAAGCAACTTAGGAAGCACAGTGAGATGTAGTCTCAAAAAAATTCAACAGTGTGTCAGTCCTAATGAATTATGAAAACTTTGTTTTCACGCTGCATTTCTTTGCACTACTTTCAAAATGCTACAAAAGCCTGTGTGTGTGTGTATGTGTTATTATGCAGACCATGAGTGCGGTTCACACCGAGTACAGCTCAGCAGACTAGACACAGTCAACGTGGGCCGGTCTCCTGGTTGTTGAATAATGGATCAGAGACTGACTCCCGCTCAGCCTAATGCAGTCTGATCTGATGTGACTGTGATCTCCGCTGACTGGTGCGGACCACAGAGAGCTGACAGCCCGCTCTATAGGCTGGTCAACCACACACAGCCTCGCACAAGACAGAAAACACAGCTCGGCAAAAGTATACAAGACGATCGGGGCATTTTAAATCAAGAGCAGGACACCACACATTATGAACCAAGCTATTTGGTAGGCAGTCTTGATGCTGCTTATATACACGTCCAAATGCAAGGAGTTTTAGAGCTGATTCCTATTGAGCCTGTTACAGCCCTGTAATGAATCCTGTCGCTCGTCTGGCCTGGCTCAGATTCCTCCTCCACATACCAGGGAGATGCCAGGGGCCACACAGACGCCAGAGGAGCCTTCCTAAATCACAGCCTTGTTACACTGATGAATGTGTGTGTCCTGTTCTGTGATCTAGGCTATCTGCCTCTGTGTGTTTGTGTGCCTCTGCTTCTCCGTATGTTTTCTTTGTGAGCATGTCTCACTCTGCCTGTGTGTGTGTGTGTGTGTGTGTGTTTGCCTTGCATCCCTGTGCATGTTGCAAGTTATGTGGTTGCACTTGAAAATGAAAACTGAGATGAAGGTGTTGGCTAAAGTGAAATTAGCATTTTTTGTATGCAGGTACACTTTCCTCTGGTGTATATTACTCTACACTGGGTGGGATACATGTAGAAGTCAATAGTCACAATCTTCATCCTGTGGTAACTATAATAGGCCTACTGTCAACTCCATGGAGAGTTGACGATTTTCTATCCACCGTCTACTCAATTCATACATAATTCATACTACCATCAATAATTCACCATGGTGACATTACCAATAATAACACAACAATACTTTGTTTTCGCTGTGTGGTTTAAAATGTGTTGCCTTGGTAACAGAGATGAAACAAATATTCCCAGGAGAAGTGATGGGAACACAGGAACAGGACAGAATTCCCTCCTGATCCCACTTAGTAGTGTTGTCACACTCTTTTTTTCTCTCCCTCCTGCTCTGCCTCTCTCTGTCTCTCTTTCTCCCTCACACATACACACTAACAGACCACACTTTCTGCACGCATAAAAAACTAGGTCAGATAATACAAACTCCTGAGGGGTTTTCTGTTTTGTCTCTTTAGGATTTCAGGGAAACTAATGGAGAGACTATTTTTGGGAGCCAAGCCTGCATCTCTGTGCCGTATACTCCCCCCCTGCTTTCTCAGTAAATAATCACTTCTACATTTATGAAGTAGAGAGGAGACACAGAACAGAACACTGAGGCAAACTATGATTGTCAAAAGAATCATAGGATATACGTGTGCTTTTGTGTGTTGGTGGGTCTGTGAATATCGGATTCTCTCACCTCTGGTGTGTTCTTCTTGAACTCGCGGCTCAGGTCGATTAGTTTCTTCCTGGACTGTTCACTCTCGTCCTGTCTGTTGGCAAGCTGTGTGGCGGTGGCATCTAGTTCTTTCTGCAATGCAAACACACAACTTTTTTAGTTTGTTTAGAAACGTGCTGAACACTTCACCCTGCACATTATTACAGTTACTGTCATTATAATCAGCATCATAGTCATTATTCAGGAAAAAAAGGCAGGAGCTGTTTTCTGACTGACTAGACAGCAGACTCCTTGACCCATCTGGCATGCTGCAGACTATCCGTCCCACCTCTGCTGAATATTGCGGCAACAGAGGCAGAGAACAGAACCACAACACTGATGTCCCGCCAAGGAAAACCCATCTGAACCACTAGTTAGATATGCTACCAGAACAAGCAATATCTGAGCCATTCAGCCTGTCAGTCAATCAGTTTCCATTGTGTCAGGCATGACAACTTTTAAACCAAAAAGACTATTACTACATGCACACATGCAGTTCACAACAATTACTGACTGTATGCCCCAGACGATCACTCCCCTTGCCACATAACAACAACAACAACAGCAGCACAATTATTGAAAACAACAGTGTTGTCAAGGCTGAGGCAGGGCCTGCCTTTATCCACATCCATTTTGCATTGTTATTAATAGCCATTTATGGGACTTGTTCCAGATGATGGGCCAAGTGCTGACATTAACAAGCCGTTCAGGCCTTGTAAAGATTGTATCTCTCTCTGCTGAGTGTGTGAGTGTTGCTGGATTATGTTTCTGTTGGATTCTTGCCCTCTGTCACGCTCACTTCTTTTTTCCCTCTCATTTTTTGTACTCTTTACAGTTCACCCAACTCACTCATTCAACTGGCAGTACCTTCTCCACCATTTAGTCTCTCTCCTCTCCCTTCACTCTGCCATCCCCCTTTCTTTCCCCCCTCCCATCCACCTCCTGTGAGGCCGCCCACCCCTGAGAGTGATTAAACGCTGCTGAAGGGCCGTTATGCTAACTAACACACTAATCATTTAATACACACATTACCACAGGGGCCCTTGTGGCTCAGTCTGCTGACAAGGTCCCAAAACACACTCATGCACACATGCCCACCTCCCCACTTTGCCTGCACCCCCAGCATACAGAAGAAAATACAACCTTCTAAAGAAATAGTGTAATCAAGTACTAATTAGGACCCCCCCCCCAACACCACCATCAGCATTAAATTTAATTCCCTGACCGGCTGTGACCTCATTTTATCCACAAACTATAAAAGAAAAAAACATTATGACAAATGGACTTGGTAGACTGTCCTCTGCAATGACAGTAGCACAGGACATTTGGAGAAAAAAAAAAAAAAAACAGAAAAAAAAAGGAAAAAAACTGCTCACTTGCTTACATGCCATCTTGCTCTCACTGCCCATGGAGCAGTTGATGTAGCAGCCTGTCTGCCCATGGCCATGGAGCAGCTGCACTATCTGTTAGTGAATTCGAGCGTGCGCAGAAGCTTGTACAATGCCTGATAAAAAAGAGGACCCTAATAAGTTTTAATCATGTTACATTAATTGTCAAAAAATGATGCTCTAGTTCATGAATAGAGGTGTAATTATTATATTGTTAAAGATTAGCTACAGGAACAAGAATGAAGGACAGAGTTAACGTTACTGGCATCAAACTGAAAAACATTAATCAAAATATGATATTGTATTAGGCCTAAAAGTTTACTTTATAGTAGAGCAGCAGGGCAAATTACAACAATAAAATACAATATAGCCTAATAAATAAATATACCTTTCAAAACCTGATGTGTATTCAGAGGTTTTGAGCATCAGCTAGGATAACCTGCATCATCCAAGCTGAAATGAGAAAGTTTTATCTACAAAACAGAGCCTCCTACTGAAAGTACAGGGTCTAAATTAGTTCAGTTCTAAATTCTAACTGAAGTTTAAACGCTTTCCATTATAAACTGTGTGTTACATAACTCGGGGCACAATATAAGAGCACTGACTTAAAGAATAATGTTTGAGTAGGTTTGTTAAAACTATGTAAATATATATGAACCAGGTTTACATTGGAGCAGACTGCATTATTTTAAGCTCTCTATAAGGTAACTACACCTTATTAAAACATGTTGAACCTTTTAAGCACAGTTTACATCTCTACATATGCAGCGATTAATAAGCTCTGTTTCTGTGCAAAGCTGAAATAACCAGTCTTCAACATTATGCTTTAGGAGGTCATGTGCCAATCCCTGACGCCCTTGATTCCATCCAATCCCTTTCCAATACCCTGCACACATCCCAATGTGTTACCAAATCCCTCTCCCAAAAAAATTCTCACTGCTAAGCTAAATAAACGCAACACACACGAAAGAGGATTGATTCAGTGCCAAGTGGGCAAGTAATTATGGGCATGGTCTCCATTAAAAAAGGACCCTCAGACCCAGCCAGGTTTTGACTATGCAGCAAACTGTGGTGCCCACATCAGCAGACACAGGCAGACTTTACACTCATCTTGCTGATAGAGCGTAACATCCAAAAGTGCACAATTCTTGCTGCCTGCCCTCTGTTCACACACATCAAATCTTACTAACAATTGAGACCATTACTATCCATATCGTTTCATTATGACAGGGAGTCATATGTTGCTTTGTTTATTTGGTCTATACAAAAATGGAGAATATAGGCTCTCCACAAAATAAAAGTGAACTGAATTGTTCTCTTCTGTTTGCTTCACAAAGGTGCACACTCAAGCTAGAAAAACACAGATGTCGGCTTCTTTCCCATGATATTGTTTCGCTTCCAACTGCTGATACAAAGATGTGTTTCTTTTAAAAGCAGAGCTGTATTAAAAGGTATCTGAAAAAAAGACACCACACAAGTCTTAAAAATACCAAATAACTTTGTTTTGGTGGACCATTCACCTGGACCAGTTTGAAACAGACATGTTATTTTACAGAAATACAAGTAAAAACACCAATAAAAAACTAGGAACTAGGGATGCAAATTATTGATTAATTCATTAATCATTAGTTGGTTGACCTTATCAATTGAATAATGATTAATTGGTAAGCGGCGATTTTCCTGAGAACCTGAATGTGTCTTTCAATAGGGTCTATAAGAATAAAAGCTAAATATTGTTTATATATTTCATGAAAAAAGCATGTCATATTCCTTAATGATTGATGAAGGATTGATTGATTCCTTAATAATTAAGGAAGTAATTAACAACTGAATAAACTACTACTACTACTACCACTACTTATTGTACCACTGGATACAGTACAGGCAATGACATTTATGTAGTATAACAAAATAAATTCTGCAGACATTAAATAAAATAAATGGATCTGAAGAGGGGCAGTTTAGAAGAAATGGGCATTTCTGACTTTCTTCTGATACAATGTGAGATATCAACAGCCTCCCCCCCGCGCTATTTTCCTGTGGCCACCGGTGTGACTAACATACCTTCTATACTGTAGCCCGGATCAGGAGAACTGGAGGATGTTTTCAACTTCTGTCTCACTGACCAGATAATCCAGATGACCGTGGACTAGACCAACCTCCAGGGAAAAAGCTCCGATACCGACCACGCACATTTGTGCATATTTGGGGGTGGGGGCAGTTTCGCTACACCATGTCCCTAAAGTGATTCTTACTCATCAACACCACAATCTGGTTTGATGACTATCCTGGCTGCAGCGTCACAATGCGGACAAGCCGGGAGCCTTCGGACAGGTGTGGACAGGTGGACAACTCCCCCAATATTCAACCACAGCGATGAAGCCTAGTTTAGGCAGTGGCACCCCCTACTGTCAACACCACAAACACCACCATGGAAAAGGGCAATTAACCGGCAATTAATATAATTTAATCGAGCAAATACTTAACAATTAATTGATAAGTCGATAAATTATTTACATCCCTAAAAAGAACAGCTGAAAATAGTGCCTGAACAAGCACCAAAGTTAACCCAAAAAGACCAAAAGTTTCAACTAATCTAAAATGTATACTAACTTTTGAACTATATATCCCATTAATACATTAAAACAATTCAGATAAAATGCAATTCCTCAGCACCCATTTGGACATTTAGAGGCTCTGTAGTGACTGTGGAAATGCCATAATTTCATGCAACATTAATTCACTAGTAAAACCTATAGCCTATAATTATATCCCCGAATGGAGTGTCGAGGATATTATGTTTTTGGTCTGACCGCTGCCACCGGCCCCACCTCCATCAGATATCCTTCATGTTAATGCGATAACTTGAAAGATATTCGATTTAAGAATTCCATGTTTTCCATATCAATGAATATCATGGAGAGGAAGAACTGATTCGATTTTGGGCAATTTACCATTTCTAGATTGCCCACAAGGGGCCGCTCAAAAGTTTAAAATCACTAAACACTCTTTTGTTCATATCT
>JAPQRP010000006.1:25110304-25121768 GCA_037367295.1 Apogon hyalosoma | reverse complement strand
ATTTGTCTGATTGACTTCAAATCAAGTGCAAATGAAAGGTCATGACCCGGGGATGCCTCATGTCATGACATCATTAAGGATTGGGGGTGTTCGGGGATAAACCCCTAGCCGTCGCTTCAGACGGCGTAAGCCTAGTTTGACAAATAGCAGTAGTTTTACTCAGTTTTTTTTTCATAATTATTTAATGATATATTTTGCTGAAAAGTCACCATAGCTTAAATTTTCTCTATTTTGAATAATCTCTGAATCTATGCTGAGCTTTTATGAAGATCTACATAGAAAATTAAACATCATAAAATACTTGATTTCGGATGAGGATAATATCATATAATAAATGGTGATGAATCACTTTGGAAAGGTTAAATATAGAAAAAAAACTAATTTGGAAGTCTCCACAAAAATAGCTCTATGTCTTTAAGGGTTACAATGTTCTGAATTTTTGCAGTGAGAACTGTTGGTGTACAATCTGGTCAGTTACTTGATCCTTTAGCATCGCCCTTGGAGTTTCATTTCTAAAGATAGCAAATTAATAGATTTCTAAATAGAGAGATAAACACCTTTCATTTTTCTAATTACTGTTAACCGTGTCATCTGTCACTATGTACCCAGAGTCATGAGACTGAATGGCCAAACAAAAACATGCAGACAATGTACATATTGGGAAGACATATTGGGAAGTTTAGAGGATTTTCAGTTTGAACAGTCATATGAGTTTTAAAGTAGCAGTAACTACTGCAAAATACATATACATATATCCAAAGGAACAAAATAGCAAACATTAAAAAGACAGCCACACTAAAAAGTGTGACAACACTGGTGATGAGTAAGAAAATTACATGAATCATATGCTACAGCCCTTACAGTCACCAGACCTCCACAGAGTTGACCACCCATGGGAGACTGATGGGTGAGAAGGCATGATCCACAGCCACCTTTAAAACACCAAATGAGGGAATATACTTTGGAAATCTGTTGTTCATTCCTCAAACAAGGGGTCAGACTTGGAGAGTAATGGCCAAGTTGTACTGAAGCCATTTTGGTAGCACGCAGTAGCCCATGACCTTACAACAGTACTTAATGTTGGGTTTGTCCTTTAAATTTGTCATCTGTCTGTACTTCATAAAGGTATTAAAAAGCTCCATGTTTTTGGAGGGGAATATGCTAAATGTTCAACTATGCTACTCTGCAGGGTTTCCACCATCTGGCATACCACTGGGAATTAATTTCTATCATGTTTGACGTTAATGATTGACATAATGATAGGCTGATGAGACTTACAAATTAATATGATTGACAAGGACTGAAGAGATGGATAAAATAATATGCTAAACAAGTATTAATATAAATATAATAAAGTTTGTATTTTGCATTAAAAGACTTAATCAATAATTAATTTCACTGGAAAATGTAACAGTTCCTGCTGTGCACCACAGCACTTCATACAACATGAGTGAAAAGCACATTTCCAGTGAGAGTCTTCGAGGTCACTGCTGTTTGGCTCTCCTTGGCCTGACTTTGAAATTCCACTTTTTCAAAACTTCATGAATTAAAATTAGAAATTATTTAACTGAATCTTTCATGTCAACTCCCACGTTATTTTTTTAAATGTGGCTGTGGCTGGTTAGGTTTGCACTGTCTAGTTTAGCAGAGGATGGAATATGGTGTGTGCAGGGGAGCATTAAGTGGGCTGTAATGTCTATGTGATTGCTGTAACAGCCCTGCTTGGCTTGGCTGGACTGGCCCACAGCAGCAGTGCCTGTCCTGGTTCATTTGGTCGTCTGGTCAGCTGTAAAGACGATTGGAACAGATTGCCAACACTCCCTAGAGAGACTTCAACACCGACTTGGCCAAGAAGCCTCCCGCACACTGCTCCACACGCGTGTGCTCTCACATGAATGCACAGACAGCCCGCTGCAGTAAGTTGGGGAGCCCAGTCTTTCCACATTCTTTTGAACTCAGTTTCAATAGAGGAAGCCTGCTTACATGTTCGCCCAGCAAAATTTGGCATGGTCAGCTATGTTCGCACTAGGAAGGGAGGTTGGGCCAAACGGAAATGAGAATCTCTGCATCCTACCACTGTGGTAATAATACTAATCACTGATAACAGTCACGGGTAAACAAATCCTATTACCAGTGGCCATCAGACCTAAGGTGTGAGTGTGTGTGTGTTCATCTCTCCTAATGAAATTCCTTCCACTCTTCTGCAGGCAGAGAGAGAGACCTTCTATCTGACTAATTCAGTCTAATTACTCTAATGAGCCACAGGTGATGATACAGTGAGACTGATTAATTAAATGGGAGGCACCAATCAGGCATGTCTGATTATGCCAATCATATCGACTACAGACTAAATGAGATAACAGGAGACAGACGCACTTTAATTGAGGTATCAAAACTTCGTGGAATTCCTTATGCCCTCACGCTCCGACGATGCCGAGACAGATAGGCTGGTGGAATGACAACAAAGTTATTGTTATGTACACAGTATGAAGTCAATCTGCAGCTGCTGTCTGTAAAGCCACAGTGACCGGGAGAGCACAGCACACAAGGATTTGCTTCAGATCTCATTTTCTGCAGAATAATTGGTAAGTGTAACTACTAGATACTTTGTTTACACCTAGTCTGAAGTCACACATGCCAAGCACTTAGCCACTCCTCCCTTAGTCCAAACACAATGTAGGTTAACTGCTCCACATTTGGTGCATGTTTTACACATTAATCTAATGGAGTACCACTCTTGAATTCAAGCCAGGCATTGAAAGAGGCAGACAAAAATACATTCACTTCTACTGTGTAACACTAACACCATATTAGTCACACTTCAGAGGAGGCTAATATTTTAAAATAAAACTTTTCTCTGCGTGCTACAAAGTGGAAAACCTTTTACAGTCACTGTACTTGGCAACTTGACACAGATGTTTAAGAGATGAAGTTTTTGTCCTGCCAGTGCAGTCACTAATCTTTCCTTTTATCTCCGACAAGTCTGAGGCTGTTATGTGGTTATGATAGTAAACAGTAAAGGCGTCTGGAAAGATGTCTTATCTGAAATCTATGAGGCCTACCTTTCGAACTCCCCCTCAATCTCCTTTGCGCATTCCTCCTATGTGGCTGACTGTTCTGTATGCCAACCCAACTGGGTGGGGGTGGAGTCGTGGGGTGGCGGCTCAGTCAGGAGCGACAGCCACGCTTGCTACAACGACACGGTACATGATCACAGATCACAGGAACGCCCCCTCAAAACACAGCACAACAGCAGCACAGATAAGAGACTACAATCCTGGCTGCCTGTCTGCCTTCCTACCTTTGACATAGCAGGGTGCAGAACTCTAAATGTGCCAGCAGACGCTGTTTTCACAAACCACACAGGGTTTGAAGATGCTAGTCATATCCTCCTGAATATCTGTTTTGGCTTTTCCTCTCACCCATTGGAGTGAAAGCCACAAACTTTTCTTTACCGCAAGCGAACACAATAGTTTCACTGTGACAACTGAGGTCTCAACACTTTTTTGTGTGTGTTTTGTGCATCTATTTGTGCGTCTGTTTTTATGTGTGCAGAGCAGCTGGAGGTGGGGGTCAGCCTACCACTCTCCTCAGTCTAACAAGACGCCTGTGCTCCCTGAGCGTTTTGCTCCTTTTTTTGAACACAGATCCATATCTACCAACAGCACAGGAGCTGTCAAGACTCACCTCACTGATGCTGACGCAAGCCTGGATCAAAAACAGCCTTTTTACACTGCAGCCTCGTTCGTATTGATCCATGTTTCTCTGCTCAGAGACTGGTTGTTGTTTTATCTCCCCAACATCCAAGCCTTAACTCTCCTGAAGCTTACTGTGAGCTAGTCATTATTTTGTCCGACCTATTGTCTGACAGCGGGTTTCAGAGGCCAGGCCTGAGCCTAAATACAAATATAATGAGACGAAGGTGGTTTCTGGCATAGAGGAAGTGAAGCTCACTTGGTCTTATTTTGCAGAGTTCGAATTTAGCTGGAGGCCTGTGTCACAAAGGGTGAGTGGTGTGGAGTGTGCAATGGGAGGAGAGGGCTATGGCGATATGCTAGAGTGTAATGCATTGGTGAAAGGGCAAGATTTTTCATCCCTGCGTTTACAGGGTGGAACGGCTAGGATATTGAGATCTGAGATAGGATCAGAGGGTAGTGAGCTGTTTCAGCTACGATAAAGGCCACGCATTACAAACAGTGCACAGATAGAGAGAGTGAGGGAGAGAACGAGAGAGGGGGAGAGGGAGAGTATCACACCTCTCATCCCTGAATTAATGCCTCCATTCTGCCAGGAAGCCATTCTGTGCCAGTGAGAGGAGATTGGGGAGGGGATGAGTGCACAGATATGGACTAAAAAATGGAAACTGTGATCATGCAGAGGGGCGATAGGGATTAATCAAGTCTGAAAGAAAAGTAGGACTCTCCAGGCCCTGTAGCATGCACACAAGTCTGGGTCCCAAGGACTCAGGTAAGCAACTGACATCACTGCTATTAGTTTATATGACATTATATGCACATACGAGTAACTACTGCGAATAATAACAGAGCTACAGGTGCTGCATTGCTAGAAGCAATACTGTATGTGAGCTCGTCTTTTTGGCTTAAAAAAATCTATAAGGCCATGACACTGGAGCAGTATTCAATTTAATGTAGTTAAGAATTAGATTTTTTTCCTCAATTCATAAACCTATCTGATTTGTAGTAATTTTGTTTGGCTTCTTGTTTAAGTAGGCCTAGCAGCCTCATGTTACTGGCACAGTTACAGGACATTTAAAGAGGTCTGCATCACATTCATGTGCCTCTGCTACAGTAAATCGATGCTCTGCATGACGCCCTTTTTCCAAACTTTAATTTAGCCCTGTCTATCTCTTGTATCCAGTAATTTTCTCGACGCCTGATGATGACACATCAGCATGAGCTCTAGCAAGGCCTATAAAAGCAGCATGTTAACGTCTATGCAAAAATTGAAAGCATACATCTGAATGCCTTGACTATAGCCACTTTTACACAGAGATCCCGGAAAAAAGGTGAGATGGTGAAATACCCCGAGCACAGCGATGTTGCTAACCTCTCCAGAGTTGGCCTGTCTTCCACCATTCCACAAATGTTAACATGGATAGAGTCCGGCACCCGAAGTGACAACAGCTCGTGGATCTCAGCGTCTCCCTAGTTTGGCATCTTTCTGGTCATGTTGATATGTTTGTTTACTGTACACAGCCCACACTCATTTTTTAAATCCCCCTAACACAGGGGTCTCACACACCATACGTCATCAAAATGACACCTTGGTTGTGGAACGAGAGGTGTTCCTCTTACATAGCGTTCCAGAATCAGCATTCCACCTTTATCACAGCTCTGTTACTACCTTCAGAGGCAAACCCACGGTAAAAGTGGAACCAAATGATCCCACCATTTCGTTTACACAGACGTCATTCTGGAATAAAGGCGAAATATTCCCGCAACAGAAGTGCTGTGTAAAAGGAGCTTAAGTTAGATATATCTAGACTAGATGTGTCCAGCTCATGCTGTCACTTTTTTCTAGTGTAGCTTTGCCTTCTGACTGAGTTTGACACCCCTGGTCTATACAATCAATGTCAACAGAGCATCTCCTGGGGCTAAGTATTACTCAGCCTTTATGAGTAAGAGTTTTCTGCTATGCTTGTATGACTTTTGGAAAGGCAGAGAAACACAGTGAAAAAGAGGGACTGAGCATAGCTAATCCTTACAGTAATGACAGAATAATTAGCTTGCGTTAGGCTAAGTAATGGGTTGTAATTATATCATTTATTCTATGTTGAGAGAATGTGATATAAAGCTTACACAATGAAGGAAGAGGAATTGAGCTCAGTGGGAAGTAGGATGGAGCATGTGTAAGAGCTCAGGCTCTTTCTATTGATTGATCCAAACATCAAACGAACCACTAGAGTAATGGGGGGAGTGAAGGACAGCTAAAAGCTATTTGGAGCCTTCACTGCATAAAAGACTTGACCTGTTCCACACAGCCTACATATCAAAACCATCAAACAGCAATCAATAGACCAAAGCGGTCAACTCAACAAACCGTCACCCTACTAAAACATCAAACCCCCGGCCCAAGCGTCAGATGATAGGCTACACTCAGCTTATCCATTACCATCAGATAAAGAGGAGATAAAACACAGAGCCTAATCCTTTCATGTGTCGTGACAGCCACAGCAGCCTCCAAGGCATTCCTTCAGTCTGGCTCTCAAATAGTTTTATGGCGGAAGGCAGCCATTCAGTCAGCCAGCCAGCCAGTCAGGGCTGTTCTGGTCTGTTTGTCTTATTTCACAGTTTACATGCTGTTTTATAGGTAGTTATTATGGTCACCATGGTGATGCCATACGTTTTTATGGTCTTTTGGTCTGAGGGCAGAGTGTGTAATAAACGAAAAAACACACAAACACATGAAAACAAAGACTCACAAAACACACTCCTGCTGTGGAAAGGTCTCCTGTCCCTCCCTTCCTCCCTCTTTCGCTCTTTATCAGTCTCACCAAATGCCTATCTCCCTACTTTCTGCTTCATGTGAAACATGGATAGGCTAACTTCGAATTGTCCTCTCTCATTCCACATCTGGAGCTGATCAGAGGGCCTCCTGGAAGTTGAGGCCTCTGGGCCTATTAATAACCATACTGCTGAACTCCGGGTCAGACAGCAGTCAGCGGATGAGCCTGTGTCTACTAAACACATAGTCCCTTCCCCCTTCCCCTTCCTCAAGAGGACAACTCTCACTTTTAAATGAGACTACAGGCTACAGAGTTTAGGAACACACATTCAGTTTGAGACTTTCATAGCAGTGTATACAGTGTCTGCTAGCTGTATGCAGCTAACAAACATTTCACTAAGTAAACAAAGACTTAAGTGTGATGCTTTTAAAAATCTTATGAAACAAACAAAAAAAAAAACATAGAGGATGTTCACTCATAAAAATGTTATTAAATCAATACACTGCTATAGGAAAATTGCCTGGACTAATTATTTGATAATTTTTCCCTCAGGTTTTTTCTTCCTTCATACCATGTCCACACAAGTTCAAGTTCAAGGAGGCCAGACCAGTTAAAGGACAAACAGATGGTTAAGTCATCATCTGTGAAGCTCTAAAAGGTTAGGCTGGTCAGACAGCCCAGGTCATACTGAGGTCTGTGAGGTCAGACCACCTCTGAACCGCCAGCTCCAGTCTGACAGCTGCTCAGGTCAAGGGTCAGGAAGAGGTTAAGGTACTGTCTGAGGATGTTCAATGAATTTAACAGATAAAGGCTTCTATCATTTAGAGTTTCCTATGTCTCAACAAACCAAGCTAAGTGAAGGTAAAAAGTAATAATAATAATACATTTTATTTGTAACGCACTTTACATTTTTAGATAAAAACCTCAAAGTGCTATAGTACTTTAACCTTACATCTTTAATACATCTTAGGGAAAGCTAAGTGTTAATTCAGCTGGTATTATGAAATGATATTGGTTCATATACTAAATAAGTACAGACAATTTTCCTTATACAGTCATACTTGATCAGCATTGACTGACTGAGGAAAGTTTAACCATCTTATAACATGAAACTAAACAAGTGAAAACCAAACTGCGTACACTGAACAATTTGCAAAGCATAAACCCCCACCCAACACACACATACACACACCTGTGAATACAGGGTAGTTGAATCATCATAATCAGTGGTAGTTTTCTGCTGAGCCCAGCCAGCAGTCTGTGTTATTTTTAGAGGGCTGACACAGAAGCAGGCCGACCATTTACTCTGTGAGCTGGCAGGAGGACCATCACAGCTCTGGTTTGCTTTTAAACTACCAAAATGGGCAAGAGCTCAACGTAAACACTATGAAGGTGTGGACACTTACAGAAATGAAGTAAGCTCCAATTCAGAGCCATTACAATGTCATTACTTTGACATCAGGCTCTTTATAACGTAAGGTGGTGGATGAAAATGCCAAATCAACACACATGTACTGGCTGGACTATGAAAAAGGACAGACAAACACACAAGTCTTTACCTAATGTAACATCTATAGACTTTGCCATCTATTATGCCATTAAACCATGCAGCGTGTCTAGCGAGGAGAAATGGTTGTGTTTAACAGCAGGAAAAAAGCTACTACAACTATTTAACAGCAGAAAAAAACTACTACAATTATTTTAACAGCAGAAAAAAGCTACTACAACTGTATGTTAATAGGAAACGATTCCTACAACCTGACTTGTACTGATATGTATCACAGTATTTACAATGTAAAAGTAAGGTAGTATGGTGTGGTTTCTGCCATTGTATAAAAAGGTAAATTACAGTATAGTATAGGAAGGTAAATTATCAGATATATGGTGATGTAATATTCTAAACAATACAAAATTTTTGTTTGTTTTGCTTTTTGCGTATCACTGTTTCATTGATTTTCAGAATAATACAATCTATCCAATTCATGGATGAACGAAAGACAAATTAGAAGAAAAGGGGCGAGAGGAACAAATATTAGAGTAAAAACTCAGGGTAAAGGTTGAAGGCTATTCCCATCTGATGTGACTGATGGATTTAGCCCGAAGGCCAGCTATGGATCTAGCAACTGAAGCCATGACTGACATTGAAAATTACACAGTGTGAGCTATTAGCAGATAGCAAGCCATATCATAATTCAATCCCTACACCATCAAAGTGCACCAATATCATAATTCAATACCAAGAACCATTAGCCTGCAGCACACCAATATCATAATTCAATCCTGAGGCCATCAGCCCATGCCAATATCATAATTCAATACTTGAGCCATTAGGACACACCAATAGGCCTATTAGAATTCAATACCTATGGTCAATGATCTAACAGGACACTGATACTGGAGTCATGGGTTGATATGGGATAAGGTTTGCACACATAAGGATCCACAGGCCTTATTTAGCCCAGACTCGATAACAGTGAGATAAACAACACTAAAATTAGGTGGAGCAAGTGGTTCACCAATAGCTTGGCTACGTAGGCCACAGACTTTTTGCTGCAGGAACAAATTTCGGCAAGCTCAAACTCAAACTCAGCAGTGCACTCAGCCAAACCTGTCAAAAACCTTCAAACACTAGTCTCCAGTGTGTGACCGTCTGCAGTTGGTCTAAATTATCACATTGTGGTACCGTGTGGAAACGAGACTCTGTTTCATTTTCAGCTCCATTGCTTCTGTTTATATTTCCATGTTAACATCTTGTTTAACTCTTCAAATACTGCAAATCTCATTGAGGCCATGTTCACTCCATCTGCAAAATCTGCAACTTAACAGCAAATCAAACTGTTTCAAAAAGCTTGAGAGCCTTAAGATATATTTTCACCAGAGTTGTTATTATGCAAAGTAATGCTCACCACATTTCTCATGTTTCCACACTTAACTCAAATCATCATGTAAGCAGACTGGTGGATTGGAAAGGAGATATTATAATTGCTTGAAAATATTTTTTCTTTAATGTGCAATCACCACCACAGAAAATACATCAGCTATTTTTAGAATGAATCATTCATCATTTGCCATGAAAACAATACCAAAGTTGACTACCTGCAACTTCTTTAATGTGACTATATGTATTAATGTTGGGTGACGTGACAGTGACACGATATGGTACATTTTCTACCACTGAGGCTGTCCATTAGGGTTGCTCCAATATATTTTTGGGCAGATTATGTAGCAAATCAGGGATGGATTCTCATGCAATCTTGTGAATCCTGTTGGGTTAGAAAGTAACATGATTTGGGGCCACACAGTCTCATGCGACACAAGAGCGACAATTGTTTGAAGTGTTGCCACAGTAAAGTGGTTTGCCAACAGCTGCAGAGGAAGACAATATTGCAAATACAGATCATTACATATTATTTACAATCTTAAAAAAATATTACTTTAACTGTTTGGATTTTTTTTTACATTTTTTGCATAAAACATACAGTTTTATTTTTTTCTTGCATGAAAGTTATACATAAAAAGAAAATATAATGGCCACATACTTGCAACTTTTATGCCTATGAATTTTATGCCTATTTATTTTTTACTTTTCAATGACATATAAATGAAATAAACATAAACTTAGTGTGACTTGATGAGTCACATTTTTTTAAACAATCAAGCCAAATTAAATTGATTGGTTTCATGTTTTTATTAGATCA
The DNA here is from genome assembly GCA_037367295.1 of Apogon hyalosoma. Classification (NCBI taxonomy): domain Eukaryota; kingdom Metazoa; phylum Chordata; class Actinopteri; order Kurtiformes; family Apogonidae; genus Apogon; species Apogon hyalosoma. The sequence goes on along the minus strand of JAPQRP010000006.1, from coordinate 25,111,604 downwards.
TCTTTGTGACAGTAAATAAAAGAACATTAAAAAAGGTTGAGAGTGGGTGTCTGTACACGACTGCTGTTGGTCTGTGAGAATACACACCGTGTGTGTATATTCTTACTTTACCAGTCAACTGTGGACAGACAGATCACACAGTTTTCCCTTGGGAATGCAAGATTTTTGTTTACTGAAAACCTGAGGCCTAATATTACAACGGGAACAATAGGCTGCACAAGATTACGTCGGCCTTGAAGCCAATGCTTCAGCAGGACATTTTTAATAATGTGAACATCATCCCCAAACCTACAAGTGGAATAAGAAAGTTTATTCCAAAGTAAGCACCAACAGCAGTGTCCAGTCACTGAAGCCTGTGCTCTCGCTACAGGAATACAGAGCAGTGGAATAATGGATGCTTCTGTCATGAGATACGGTGAAACTCTATGATGCTGTAGGTGAGAGAGACTCCAAGTGGGTCTGTAAATAATGCCTGCCACTTGAAAATAGGTCTCTGGAAACTGCCCCCTGTGCTCTTGTTGCTAGTTGGGAAGTTGTATCTGTGTAGTTAAAGTGTTTTATTACAATCAAGTGGGAAAATTAACACAATGCATCAAGATTTTTTTTTATAATCTAGGAGAAGAGCTACATGTAATATTCAATCTAATTTTTTATTATAAAATTAAGGGTTTTTTTTTTTAATGCAACAATACTAAAGAATCACATAACATTTGTCTAAAGTGTGGGTACAATTTAAAAATCTCAGAAAATAAAAGAAAATACATAGTCTAGCTTTGGAATAATGCAGCCAATCCATAAAATATTCAGACCGAGTAGGTCGTTATTATTTCTTTACAGATATAACTCTGTGTAGGTAGCTTAGATCATTGTTTTAAAATATAATTAGTATTTTATCAACAGAAAAAGAAGCAATGTGAAAGAGCCATTTTTGCAGAATCTGAATGCAGGCAAAATTTCATAAAAGCTAGACATTATGTAACCTTCATAATAAATAAAAATAAAAAATCTGAGGTCATTTTTTTCAAGGCATGGTTTTATAAAATGGACATGAAATGCATTATTGTTAGACAAATTTCAGAGCTGTGAAAATATAGATTTCAATATTCCAAAACTGTAAAGAAAAAAAAAAAAAAAAGAATAGTATTATATATACATACATACATACACATGCATACATACAGTTGCGGAAAAAATTATTAGACCAATTAGTCAAAAGTAATCAAAAACAATGGTTATGCAATCAAGTCCTAACTCTGTGTGTATCATGTGACTAAAACAGACAGAAAAGAAAACATGGAAT